>JAQQAC010016209.1:23398586-23674010 GCA_029783875.1 Phataginus tricuspis
GGGGATCCCTGGAAGCTCATCACAGTTCTGGTGCAAGAAAAGTACCTGGAGTCGCGCCAGATACCCAATAGCATTCCTCCATGCAATGAGTTCCTGTGGGGTCCAACAGCCTATGGTGTAACCAGCAAGATGGAAGTCCTAGAGTTAGTGGCCAAGATCCGTGGTACCACCCCCACTGCCTTCCCAAAGCATTATGAAGAGGCTTTGAGAGATGCGGAAGAGAGGGCCAGAGCCACAGTTCCAGCCGTGACTGGCACTCGTGCCAGGGCAGGTTCACAGTCTGAGGCCCCATCCAGCTGCCACTTTCACCTCCAGTGAGGTCAGAGGCAGATTCTTCATTTTGCATTTTACAAGGGCAGTTAACCTTTTAAGTAATGTGAGAGTAAAGTGTGTCTTGAAAGGTCATATACTTGTGTGTATTCCTGTTCAACACTGATTTCTGAGAAATGTTCCTTTCATTGGAATATTTATTTCCATTCAGAGTCCAAGTGTGTAAATTACATGGTTCACACATTTATTGCTTTTTATCAGCTTTAAGAGTAAGAGCTTTGGTATTGCATAATACAAGTTGAAAATCCTTGCATCTTTTTCGTGTCCAGAATAAGATAATATGGCTTTAGAATGGACATTTTCTTGAAAATGTGAAATAACCAGGAAGAAATGTAGCAGTAGTTTTAAAATAGATGAAAACAAGTTAAAATGTAGTTAAATGTTCATTTGTCTTACTCTCAAGGAAGTAAAAGTTCTTTGTAAAATTCAAAGATATATACCTACATTCTCCTAACTTGTTCAAGAACACAGATAAAATTAAATTTTAATAAATTACATTCCCTGCTTAGTGCCTCCTTTATCCCCATCATTAATTGAGCATCTGCTCTTCGGAAGGTTCTAAAGAAGATCCTGCACCTGCCTCTAGATTTTTGAGCCTAAGAGCAGTTATTATGTAAGTAAGATGGTGTGCTAAACTCTAATAGGTAAAATACAACTAAGGAAGAACAGTGAGGTTGGTGTGGTGGGAGGCAAATGAGAGCAAGTATTAATTCTCTGAGCCATGTTACTTGGTGTTTGGGACTTTGTAAATTCCTTGGTGGGAAGTAATTCTAAGTTAGGTGGATGGGTTGGGGTCATCGTAAGCAGGGCCAGCCCCCAAGATGGGGGCCCCCAGAGTTGAGAGACTAAACCTGGAATGGACAAAGTGCCTTTGACAGTTACATTGGGATTGTGGATAAATCAGAGAGACTCTCCACCTGGTGCAGGAATAAAACGTGTCCTGTCCTGTTGTCCCAGAGCAGGTGAACTCAATACACAAACTAGGTGTTTTCTGCGTATTGTCTCCAGTGAGTTTATCAGAAATAAGGATGATGCCCTTGAGGCGGGATACCCAGAAGCCACAGTGCTGGCCCTCTTCACCCTGAGCTGGAGGAGCCAGAGCTGGCTTGCTCCATGAATTAGGTTATTTTGAGTGTAATTTGCCAAAACTCCAAAGTAGATCTAGATTTTGGTGGTGGTGAAATAAATGAAAATAGGGGTGATTTGTTGAGAGGGCATTTGGGAGAGAGGGGAATTACTGGTCTTTGACACAAATTCCACAGGCTTTAAGTTGAATCCTGGTGAAATCCCTGCCTCTGAATTAAGTAATATATTCTCTAATGAGGAATATTTACTTTGTGTTACTTGCTAAGCAGCAGTTAAGCTGACTTTGTTTCGTTTGTCCTAGAGCACTGCATAGTCTCTGACATCTCCTGGATAAAACAAAAAATTTCCAGAAATGAGGGTAGTTTCTTCTGGTGTCAGAGTAAACATGATAAATATCATCATTAAATAACTGCCTGTCATTTTGCCAGGTGCTTTGCATACCTCACATACATTCCAACCAACGGGGCTTACCAAACCTACTTGGCAGATGAGGAATTTGAAATATTCTCAAGTTCACAGGACTGGTAAAGGAACAGAAATGGAAGTAGAGCTTCTTAATTCATTTCCTTTTACTACTTCACAGCGTCATGAATGAAAAGGATCCTGGCGCCAAAGTGCTAAAGCAGACCTAGAGAAGGAAGGTGAACATGAGAATAAACCACCATTTGGGGATTGTCTGTGGGCCTCATGTACCCAGGATCCTGCTGTCCCTTGATCACAGTTCCTCAGGAGCTGACTCTGCCCCGGTCCCAGCACATGTGTCCAGTCCCAGCAATTCCCCTTCCCAGTGTGCCCTCACATCAAAACTGGAACCTGACCTGGGACCAGCCCTTCTCCTCATCCTCCTCTGGAGGCTGCACCTGCTCCCCATGGAAGACACAGCCCATACCTGCTGCCCCCCAACTTAGAGCATTCTGACGCCCACAGATCCCACCCCTCACTGTGGACCCCTCTGAGAGCAACTGCCTTCCGTGTCACTGCTCACTTCCGATGGGGAAATTCAGACACGTCCTCATCCCCCCCAGGGGTTCTACCATTCTCAAAGGTTTTATGGTTTTTTTTTTAAAATCAAATCCACTGGTAGATAGACTGATATGGCACGGAATCTACAGGGCCTTAGTTCATAATCCTTAGGCTAAAGATAACTTTCTAAAAACAACCCTAGTATTTGCAGTAAGAGTTTAATGGAGTGGCTTATTTGAGCCTGGCCATTGAATCCATACACTAATGAGTGAGCTTAATTGGTCAAAAAGCAAAGCCACCCTCCTAAGTGGTAGATGAAGAAAGAGCAAGCAGATCTCTGTGTAAACAAACGTTTACTGAGGCTGAATTCCTAAAATCCCACCTTGGAGTCCTTCTTGGCTGTGGAAAATGGTTTCTTGGCAAACATGTTAACTTCAAACAAAAAGGAAAGCTAACTCACCATCCTTCCAGTGATTCAGTGTCTGGGTCTGTATTTGTCCCAGGAACAATGCTGATTTTTCAGTGTGCCTAATGGCACCTGTTCAGGTCTTCAGGCATGTTTAGTCAGGTGGCCAGTAGCTATGATTTTGACCATGCACTGAAAGGTAGGAAAAAATTCTGAGCCTGCTGAGATGTTTTCCACCTCCAGGCCAAGGCATATGAGAGTCAGTGTGCCTCCTCCATGCTTTCTCTTCCATTCAGTAGCAAACATGGAGGGCCCACGTTGCCATCTGGAGCCACATTAGGGAAACAGCCTGGATCTCTGGGTCACCTGATTTTAGTGAGCCTCTGCCAACCCACATCAGATTTTGTGGGGATGAGAAATAAACCTTCATAGTGTTAAGCCATCCAGAGTTCAGGTTTTCTGTTACAAGTGTTAGCAGTAACTTTATCTGAGTAATACACAACTACTATTTCTATTGTTAGGCTCATTCAAATATTTTAATGACAAAGCTAATAGTAATGTATATGTTCTTGTTAGAAAAAATTCTAACCGATCAATCACAATATATGCCTCCAATAACATTCCCCTAAAATTTAGCCCCCTTTTAAAAAGTGACCACAATTAATCATTTGGCATGTGTCATTTTAAAACTGATTCAAGGCATTTTCATACATGGATGTGCTGAAAAATATATTTAATTTTTAACATATGTAGGCCACAATGTACATATTGTTCTGTGACTTGCTCTTGTAATTTAATGAAGTGAATGCAGGATCTTCCTGTGACAGCACATTTATAAGACCCACCTTACTTTTTAAAATTACCATCACCATAAGAGAAAATCCCAGCCAGCCCTCTGGTCTTAGGCAACCTACAGCTGGGTTTTATGCCTGTTCATCAGGCAGCAGAAGTTTATTAATAAATACAGTAAGAGCTAGCAGTGGTTATAGACAATTCATATTTTAATTTTTTATGTACTTTGTTTTCCACAGGGAGCATATATTATTCTTTACAATATTTTAAAAGATTAAGAAAAACTTTAAAAGGCGCGGAAAATGTCAATTATAGTTGTTAGGGAAGCCTTTAAAATGAGAAAAATTATTTACAGAAGAAGAATAAAATATTTAATTATTACACCTGTAAAATGGAAAAAAAAAGATTAGTCATTGAATATTCTTCCTCAAGATGGCAAATTCACAAAGAGAAAATTTATATCAGAGGATAAATTCCTGATAGTTCATGGCTTTCTACATAATTCATGGAGCATATTTATCTCACGCCATCTAGAAAGTCGATATGCAGTACATAGGAGCATGAGATTCTGGAGCCAAACACTCGTGAGCCAATCACACATTTACTTGATGTGTGATCTTGGTTTAATTACTTAACCTCTATGTGCTTTTCTCCTCTGTAAAATTGGGATGGTAGTCGTACCTAACTATATGATTATTTTGAGAGTTAAATGTAAGGCATTCAGAAGAGTGCCCATGAATTCATAAGCATGATGTATGTATTAACTATTATTAGCAAAACATTTTGCTGATTTTTCATTTTGCATATTGAGGAATTAATTGACCTTTGGTAGAGTAAGAATTGGGACCCTATAAAAACCTGAACAGTTAAAATCTAAAATGTATAAATAACCTTCTGATAGGGAGTCTGTCACATCTGTAGCCCCTAAAACATTATACGAGGATTTTCATTAATATTAATTAAGTCAAAAAAAACCTATTAATGTTAAAGTACTCGCCATGGTTATCAGGAAAATTTTTAAGCCTTAATATTTCATTCCCCATTTGTATAGGATACATTAGGTGCTTCAATTGAGAGACATTTTTTCTGTCATTAGTAAATAGCTAAGTAACGAAGAACTGAGGAACTCAGCTTGGACCACATCTTAGACTAAGATTTAAGGATAGTTTGGTATTCAAGGTTACCACCAAGGTATCCAAGGTATTCAAGGATAATGTATTTCTTATAAACCTGAGAAGATTCTGATGATTTCTTTTGAGAGTAATATGGAAGAAGGACTGGAATACCCTGGAAACGCTGCATAATTAAAGCACCGTTTGCTTATATAGTTTATAGTTTTGAAGAGATGTTTTAACTTAATTTTTCTAAGCTGGAATATTTTATGTCATAATTATTGGCCTCATAAGATATTTCACTTTTATTTATACAAATATTTGGAGTTTTTAATCAGATGTGTGCATTTGGACCAGTTGGACTTCCTTTATTTTGCAATAATGTACTTTTCAACTTTGTCATTCTGCTTTTTTAAATATAAGGCATTTATATTTGGCACAGCTTCCTGCTTGACTCTATTGTGCCTTATATAAAATGACATTCAGTTTGCTTCTCACTGATTAAAATAAATAAGTCATAACTATGTATATGTGTATTTCTATAATATACATTTATGTTATTATATATTTCTAGTGTAGGAATAATATATATTTGTAGTCTAGCCACATTGTAGGTTAATAGGCTGTGGGATCTGGCCTGGGAAATTAATCATCCTTTATCATTTCTTTCCACTTGAGAAAGGGTACCCAGAATTCTAAACAATCTGTTTTTTAGCTAAATATATAGGATAAAAGTTGTTTATAAAATGGGGTTTCTTGTACTAAGGGGAAAATACTAAGACCACTCTTCTTGCAAAGCATAAATGGAGAACTAAGGCAAAGATAATTTAAGGAACATTTATGTTATCACCTAAGATTTCAAGCCAAACTACAAGGATAATACACTGTAATGTGTACATGTGTTGTGATGTCAGTTTCTAGTTCAAGTTAATTCCACATTTCATTGATCTAATGAGCACATTTTTCAGCTAAAGACAAAAAGCAATGCTGATTCTCTGTCAGACTGTTTTAATTGAAACCCCCTAAAGTGTTTGAACTTACTGGATCAAAAATTCTGCATCTGGGCATCTATGGAAAGGTCTCTTTTCTAGAACTCTGACACATATGACACTTTTGTGACTATTCTCTTCTTTGTTAAATATACTATTCCCTTTGCTTCTGTATTAGTCAAGATAGACGAGGTTCTGTTAGAGTGTCAGATTAATACTGAAATCTCAGTGCTTTACCACAACAAAGGTTTATTTTTCAATGACATTACACATTAGATGGGCATGGGGGAGGGAAGGGTATTAGGGGTTTGTTCTGGGGCTTCCTTACTCATTGAGGCAGGGAAGAATTGCCAGAGTCTCTAAGGGGCTTTTTACCGATTCAACCATACTTATCACTTCCTCTCTCCTTTCATAAGCTGAAACAAGTTATATATTGGCCTCAAGGGGTCTAAGAAATGGAGTTTTCCAGGTGCCTAAGAAGGAATATGGAATTGGATTTGGTGAGCACGGCGTTGTTTCTGCTACAGTTTCCAAAACACTACCTGTGTCCTGGCTCTTCTGCCTCTCAAACTCCTTTTTCTTCATCTTCTCAATGTACTTCACTTTCTCAGCCCATAAACATCTGTATTCCTTGAGTTACCATACCCAGTCCACTATTCTTTTCCCCACAACTATCCCCAGGTAGCTTCATCTACTCTTGCCATTCTACCTACCAATTACCTGCTGATAACTTCCGTATCTATTATCCCAAGACTTGACCTACCCACAAAGCTTAAACACACTTCCAGCTATGACTGGTTCATGGATATCGCAAACTCAGTGTGAAAAAATATAAACTTATCATTTTCCCTCAAGCTCCTTTCTCCTCTTTTGTATTCTTTGTCCCTGATAGTGGCAGCATCAAATTTCCAAGTCTGGATTCCTCCTACCATTCCCACCTCTTAATTTTATATGCCAATGTGGTTAGGCTATAGTACCCAGTTGTTTGGTCACCCATAAGTCTAGATATTGCTGTATTTTTTAGATGTAATTAACATTTAAATCAGGCTTTGAGTAAAGTAGATTACTATCCATAGTGTGAGTGTACCTCATCTAATCAGCTGAATGTCCCAAGAGCAAACACTGAGGTTTCCTGAAGGAATCCATCCTCAAGACTGCAACGTAGAAACCCTGCCAGAGTTCCCAGTCTGCTTGCCCTGCTTTACAGATACTGGATTCAAGATTGTAGCCTGTGAGTTTCTAGCCTACTGGCTTGCCCTGTGGATTTTGGACTTGCCAGAAATAGAAAATACGTATATATATTCTGGCTTGCCCTGTGGAAATATATACTTCCTAAAACTTCTTCATTCTCTCCATCCCTATAACTATTGCCCTTATTCAGATCTCTGCCATTTCTATCCCAGTTAATTGAGATTACAATTCTGATATTGACTAGTACCAATATCTTTAAATTATTCTTTCCCTGTCATTTATAGTTTCTTTGTCTCCTCAATTATTGTTAGACTACCTTTATGCTTCTCACAATTCTAGCAATTCTTTCCTGTTTTTTGCTTCTAAATGGTCAGCAAATCAGACTGTTTTAGATAACTGGAATTTTTAAGAAACATATCAAATTAAAATCAAGAGTTTCTTGTGGATGACCTGAATGATTATCCTGCGAACCAAGTACATTTGTGTTGATACAGGGACATTGGTTGCTCAAAGATCTTGCTTAATTATCTCCTCTCCTGTAATGTTCCAGCTAGAATCTTGAGACAAATGAAGTATTACTACATTTACTCTTGACTTCTCTATCACATTTTTAAAGCTTATTTTTAACCAGATAGCCAAGTTATATTAAATCAGTGGTCTACACTGATCTATTAACTTGTTCATTTTTATCATATCTCAAAACACTTCTTTCCTACCTCTCCAGTGAAACTCCTTTACTACCATCACTAGGGATCTCCTGGGTGATAAATTCAATGGAAGCTTAAAAAATATAGTGTTTATTTTCAGCTTTATTGAAATATAATTGACACATAGGAATTGTGTATATTTAAGGTGTACAGTGATGTTTTGATATATGTAGACATTGTGAATAATCAGCACAATCAAGTTAATTTACATACTCATCACCACACATAGTTATCATTTTCTACTTTTAATAAAAGTGACATATGTCCACTACAGTACATTTGGAATTTTTTAAAACTTTAATATAGAAATTGAACTAGCACCCATAATTCCATTACCTAAAGGTAACAACTATTGTTAATTCTTCAAATGAACCATTGTTAATAATATGATGCATTTTGTTTCAGAAATACGTATACTTATGGCAATAATATATATTACAGAGTTGCAATAAAGTGCCATTAATATATTTGTATCTTTCCTTTTAAAATAATGCTTTGCAAATATATTACCATATATTAAATATTCTTCTAATATTAATGATCGCTCTATACATTGGGTTGTTCATTTTATATGTAACTTATGGCGCCACCATTTCTCCACATTAATCAAACATTTTACACATAACAGTCCATTTCATTAATATATGGATTGTAGCACCAATGTAATACCGATTTAATGGTTATGCATTTAAAATATATTGCAAAATATGGTAGTTCAAGTTCCTTCTCAGTGCTCTTCTTTTTCAATATTTCTCAGCTATTTGCTACATTTATTCTTTCAAATGTCTTTGAAATTACTTTTTCAAATTCCAAGTGAAAATTCCATTGGAATTTTGAGTGCACTTAGTTAATCCTACATATTTTTTAAATGGCACTTTTATGCTGTTTAGTCTTTTTAATTCAAAGCACTTTTAAAAAATCTTTATCCTACTTTAGAGTATTTGACATGGTTGGCTTCTAGTCTTTTGTGCTTGAAATCTCACAAGTTGCTTCTACAATTTCACTCACTGAATTTTCCTCCCATCTTTCTGGATCTTTCTTCTCATTCTCCTTGTTGTCTTCCACATTGGGGTCCATTTCTCAAACATTGATGACCTCATGGGTTCTGTCTTTGGTTTGCCTCTGTTTAAATCATATAAACACTTCTTGAAGATTTAATTCTCTCCCATGGCTTCAACCACTACCTGGATGCTAGTATCTCTCAACTCAAATTTTCCAGCCTTTCTATACATCATATTCTGTTAGATGCATCCTATAAGAAAACATCCTTTGATACAGAAGGGACCTTGGTTGCTTACAAGCCTTTTATAACTACCTCTACTGTGATGTTCCAGGTAGAACCCTATACGACACATCCACGTAGATGTCTGTCAGGTACTTCAGATTAAATCTGCCCCAAATCTAAATTCATAGTTTTATCCTCACCATCCCGCTCCTCCTTTTTTCTTTCCCCCAGGAGAACTCTGCCATCATACTCTCAGTTCCTTGTTCCAGAAAGCTGGGAATCAACATTAATCCCCTTCATCTTGCTCAGATTTTCAGTCTTTCACTGAGGCCTAGCATATCTATGTCTTAGTAATCTGTCACCAAAATAATGCTGCATAATAAACCACACAAAAACTTAATGGAATCCAACAATAAACATATATTCTCGTAATCATAGGTCTGTGGGGTTTTTAGACAACTCTGTAGGGTTGGTTTAGGCCTACCCCATGTGTTCATTCTGAAGCCCAGGCTGAAGGGACAGCAACTTTCTAAGGGTTGGTGTCTCTCATGGCAGATCACTAGAGCCCAAGGGGGCCAAGCCCAATGTGCAAGTGCTTGCCGCGGCTCTGCTCACATCACATCCACTAACATTATATTCCCTACAGGAAGTCACATGTCAAGCCTAATGTAAAATTAGCATGGGAGTACATGCTGCCCAAAATGAGCACATAGGATGGTTGTCTATGTGTAATGTCATTTCAGGTAAGTGAAGAATTGAGACCAGTTATTCAACCTACCACAACCTGGTAATATTGCTCAAATTCATTCCATCCTCCACATTCCATTGTCAGCACCTTAATTTGTCTCTCTTAATTTCTCTTCACATTAGTGAATAACCTCAACTACTATCTCTGATCCCATTTTTGCCCCCATCCAATGCATTCTTCACACACACACACACACACACACATTAGAGTCATCTTTACACAGTGCAAAGTTAGATTGCTACTCTCATGCTTAAAATTACTATGAATCATGACAATATATGTGTTCCTTCACATGTCATATAAGACAACTCTTGTCCCCACTCTAGCTTCATTTCCATAATTCTTAACCCACACATCATCTGGTCATAATGGAATACTTGCCATCCACTAAACAAATGCAAGAGAGAATTCTGCACTTGGAAAATCATAATGCTAGTGCTTAAAAATGTCTGACATACAGTTGATGGTAAACATAAATGTTTGGTAAGATAAGAATTGTTAAAGACCTTAGTCCTGGCAATATTATTTTCTAGCTTACTAGAATTTGCCAGCCAAATTAATTAATTAATTTAGGTAACATTGTTTGAACAGCTAAGCCTCTAGCTGATTCTGAAGCTCTGGCAAAGTATAAGTTTCCTTATGTGGCCTTTGCTGTCTGTATGTCAGTTTTTCTCATGTGGTTTTTATCTTATTTCTAATATCTTACATAATCTATACTCAGTTCACTATCCTGAAAATTTCATCTCAGATGATGTGTTAAATTTAGAACACATTCAAAGAGAATGAAAATGGGTGTTTCATTATCACATAATAATGAGTGTATCTACCTTTTGGAATAAAATGGTTTTAAAACCCCCAAACAACTCTGGGAGCCAGCTATATATTAGGGAATTTATAGAGATAGAGATAAACGAGTACAATAAATATCTGTGGCTTAGCATGGTAGACTGAAAAAAGTTTTTAAGACAGTCTAGGATCTGTATCCCAGCTTTGACACCTTTACGTATTTAATAGCTTGGAGGCACCAACTACATGCTGGTCACTACATTAAGTAGATACCAAGATGAACCAAATATACATACTCATACAGTCTATTAGGTAAACTGAGTACAGTAGAAATTATTTGCCAATATTCTTTTTCTCTATTTTGTGCAAACAGGAAAATTACACTTTCATTCCTTGTTTTTCAAATGAAATGTGAATATGTTTCACTTCCATGAAGAGGCGTTTACTCTCCAACCTTAACGTCCCCACTGTAGCAATCATGGAGATACATGCTGAGAATGCCACACCGTAAGCTATTAGATCTACCATCAGCATGCATCCCTGAGTAACTACCATAAGCAAGACCTTCCTGTTGATCTGCTTTGAAAACAGAGTGTGAGGAAAAAAAATGTGTTGTAATATTTAAACCTCTAATATTCAAGGGATGTTTGTTCCAACAGTGTAAACTATACTAACCTGACAGATACAATAGGTACGGAATAAGTAATGACAAGTAGATGCTTATAATAAAACGGTGGCACAGGATGCCATTGAAGTTAATGACATAAGGAATGATCATTGCATGCTGGTTAAAAATAACTTTCCTGGGAAAATGATGTAAAACTGTGGGATGAGTGATACGGTAGTTAAGCAAGCAAAGAATGTTAAATGGAGAGACGTTGCCTATCTTCTAACACTAGCCTGTCTGCTGAACACTTGTTCTATAGTAAAGGCTTAATAAATACTAGCTCCTCTTTCTCCTAATCTCCTAATTGGTTCCTGCCAAAATATTTCTTGGTCATCCACTAGACACATCTTAGACTTCTGTCCATTCTTCTCAACCTCTTCTGGTACATACAATAAGATGCACAAATCTTAGTGTACAGATTGATGAATTTTGCCATGTGTATGTACTCATATAACCATCACCCAGATCAAGATACCAAACATGTTCACAAATTTTTCTTTTTTCCCGTATTTCACCCATTCCCCCTCCATGGCAACTGCCAGTCTGTTCTCTGTGTTTATGAGTCTATTTCAGTTTTGTTTGCTTGCTTTTTAGAATCCACATATAAGTGAAATCATATGGAATTTGTCTTTTTCTGACTTATTTCATTTAGCATAATAGCCTCAAGGTCCATCCATGTTATTGCAAATGGCAGGATTTCATTCTTTTTTATAGCTGAGTAATATTCCATTGTATGTCTGTACCACCTCTTCTTTATCCATTCATCTATTGATGGACATTTAGGTTGTTAATGTATTTTGGCTATTGTGAATAATGCTGTGATAAACATAGGAGTGTATATATCTTTTTGGATTAGTGATTTTGTTTTCTTTGGGTAAATTCCCAGAAGTATAATTGCTGGGTCTTACGGTATTTCTATCTTTAGTTTTTTGAGAAACTTCCATACTGCTTTCCATAGTGGCTGCACCAATTTACATTCCCACCAACAGTGTAGGAGGGTTCCCTTTTCTTTACAGACCCTTGTTATTTACTGTCTTCTTCATATTAGCCATTCTGACTGGTGTAAGGTAATACCTCATTGTGGTTTTGATTTACATTTCCCTGATGATTAGTAATGTAGAGCATCTTCATGTGCCTCTTGGCCATCTGTATGTCTTCTTTCGAAAATTGTGTTTTCAAGTCCTCTGCTCACTTTTTAATTGGATTGTTGAATTGTATGAGTTTCTTATATACTTTGGATATTAAGCCCTTATCAGATATATCATTTGCAAACATGTTCTCCCATACAGTAGGTTCCCTTTTCATTTTATTCATGTTTTCCTTCACGGTACAGAAGCTTTTTAGTTTGATGTAATCCGACTTGTTTATTTTTGCTTCTACTTCCCTTGCTTGGGGAGACATCCACAAAAAAAATTATTAATGTCAATGCTCAAGGGAAAAAGAGAATGTACTTCTAAACTAGGATCTCTTGCAGTGAATGGCCCTACTATCTACCATGTTGCTGATGTCAGAAACCAAGGCATTGTTCCTCTTCCCCGTTATCTTCCCAAACTATAACCAAGAATCAAGACCTGTTGACTCTACTGTTCAATATTAGCTAAAATCTTCCCAATTCTCTTAATTTTCACTAAGCTATCCTCGCCATCATCTCTTTTATTTCTTCATGTCCTTCTAACTACTGATTGCCCTGCATTTGCTTCTGTATACCCTTTGCAATCCTTTCTTCCTCAAGTTTTAAGACCTACATTACAGCACTACCTTGTGGTTCAGTTTTGAGCTTTATTTTCATGAACTTTAAATGGTGGTTTGGATGGTCTTTGGGATATTTTCCGATTATCTCATTTTGATTTTGTGCCCTAGCATTTTGTATTCTTGGAGATACTATAGGAGTCTTCCAGAGTCCAGAATTCTACGTAGACAATCTTGAAATCCCAAAGTCAATTGAATGTCCAGAGGATTTGGTTAGCAAAGCATCAGCATCCTTTCTAGATCTCACACAGCCAGGTGGCAGTGTTGCATCTTGAAAGATAGTCATCAGAGGTTTATAGGTTTGGAACTAGGTTTAGGGCTTGACCCTTGGCATTTATCTTATTCTGTTGAATCCAATCTACCTGCACCTTATTTTTCCCCAGCCATGTCACTGGAGGAGCAACCCAAGCCTGATTCCTTACTTTTTTCAGATATCTTTATTTTTTAAACATATCTGTGATTCCCTGGAAGAAAAATATTTGCCTGAAAGAAAGATGTTATGAGTAAGAATTAAAATACGGTTCCTGGCTGTTCTTCCTATGGAAAGACTCATTATCAGGGAAACAATCGTAGTGCCATGGCAACAGATTCTATGAAAACTGATTTGAAACCTATGGCAAAAGAATGCTTAAAGTGGTTTAGTCCAGTTCATGTGACTACAGGGTAATTAGTGAAATCCAGAGTAATCAGAAACTTGCTAGGCAGCAGGGAGATTTGACTATTAGTCCAGAAAGGTACAAAATAACTGTGTAATGAAGTGGATCCAACTATAATATGCAAGATTGCTCCTGGATTTTATAGAAATCCATTATTTAGACAGATGCAGTATCTTGTGGATGAGAGATCTTTAAAACTGGCAATTTTGTTATCTTTCCCATCTGATTCTGGTTCATGCCCTCATGGGCCAAGAATTGAAGGGCAGTATTAGAGAGGGGAATATTTTAGGGAACTATTCACAGGTCCAATCTAATATGTCATCAAAGGCGGAGGGTGTATTTTGTGTTACTCTAGGCCTTTGTCACATGTCATCTTATCTGACCTCATAAGAAAGAAACCTGTCTCAAGCAGGAAGAAATTATCACTCATATTTTCTCATTGGTGTTGAACTTGAGGCTCCAAGACATGAAATGTTAGATTTGAATGTAGTTACTAATAGAATGTAAAGACAAATTTTCTGTTACTAGTGATACCTATGGATATTGTCAGGCATGCATATATGGGCTGCAGCTGAAAAATCTTCTGTTTAATTTTGCTCAGACAGAGTGGAAAACTCCATGCACACGTTATTGGTCAAATCAGCTTCACAGATGACATGAGCACATTTTTGTCCAGGTGAAGTTCTCAGAGACAAATAAGGGCAAATAGTATCCACTGCTTATTAAAAATGAGAAGTTTCACTCTAACAAGAAGAGTTAGCCTCAGGCATGAGGGAAATAGATGTCTGCCTAACAAACAAGATTCAGGAAGCATCTGGATGGCTTCTTGCCCTACTCTGATACAAATCCAAATAGATCTGTCCCTACAGTTGCCACTCTCCCTGGTGGGACAGCGTATGCAAGGCTAAAGGTAGATTGTGCCATCCTTGTAGCACAGTGTAGGGGTGCTAGACCAAATGAATGGGACATTTGGCAGGAGACACAAAGAGGCAGAAAGGAAATTTCTAGGCTTTGAGAATTGACGTATAAGCGGAATCAAGTTCAACTTCCCTGTGAGGAATTAGCACGTAGAAAATATTAAACAACAATAACAAAATTAATTCCTTAGAAATTGCAAGGCACTATGCTTGGTGACATAAGGGATAGAAATAAGAAAAACATTTTCCTGATGTTATGGAGTTTATATTTACCTTGAGATATAACATGTGTGCATATAAAACCAAGGCAGTACACTCCAAGTGTGAAATGACTAATCACAGAGCAGAGACATGCAGGAGCCCAGCAATACAAGAGAAACCTTCCCCTCCCCCTTTTTTTCCCCTTAATGCTTATTTTATGATTTGGGAGCACGTGGGAATTTTTCTGGGCTTAGAATTTAATGTTTCAGAAGAGGACAGATAAAAATTGAAAGGTGTAATTTATTTCTTAAAACCAAAATAAAGGTATAAGGGTAACCTGACCCCCTTCTCATTTCTCCAATCCTAGGTATAAACTGCATAATTCAGTCGGTAAGAACTGATTGAATGCCGGTCATGGGTGAGATGCCCTAAATTTGGGTAGCATTTAAGAAGTTACTAAAACCCATGCATGTTTATATTTTCCATGCTTCCTCCTAATTTCTCTGCAAAGGTCAGTGGGGCAGAGATAACTCTGGCAATTTATGGTTGAGGCACCTGAACACACTGTCCAAGTCAAAGACTGGCTTGACCACCCTCATGCTCAGTGGATGGTCCCACCTTCAAAGGCCCTTGCCCCAGAAGACGTAAAGACATATGTCGTACATAAGAAAAAATAAAGCTATAGAGAGACAGGTAAATTAAAAGGAGCTCAACTATGAATCAGGAGATTTTGGGTTGTGCCCTGATGTTGCTGATTATACTGAAAGAACCTAGAGATGTTACCTGACTTCATGAGGTCCTATTTTTTCATCCATAAAACTAGGCAATAGCTCGCTTAAGGGCTTGCTCAAAGGTTCAAATCAAATTTCATGTAGATAGCTTTACAAAATGTGTGGTATTAAAAGGGAAGTTCTACATAAATGTATGGCACTGAAAGGGAAAAAAAGAATGAAAAGTATGAATAGAAATGTTAAATGAAATGGTAATAACAGTAATAAACATACACCGATTCAAGTACTATTTCTAAGAGCTGTGAAAGTGATACGTGTATATCACTTTCTACATACATATTTATATATTTTCTAAAACCTATATTTTAATATATAAAATAAACAAATATTTGTTTATAAATAAATAAAATGCATGAAATAAGCATATCATATATTAAAATAAATATTTAAATATAGCATTTATATGTTGGTTTTATATATTATAGATTTTTATATATATACAGTTGGCTATATTTTATAAATAATGTTTATTTTATATAATATATAAATATTTAAAATTTTGTTAATCTCCACAAAACTGAGGTTTAAAAGTTTTAATGAGCTGTCTAAGTTTACATACTAGTAAATAGCAAGGCCTATATTAAAGTTAAGGTATTTTGCTTGCAAGTCTCTATTCTTTCTCAGACATCTGTGCCTTCCATTAAAATATACTATAATTATAGTAGTTTGGGGAAACTAGAAGAAGTCATGGGCAATCAGAAAGTCTACACTCCAATTCCAGCTCTATCATGAAACCACTTATTCAGTTAACTTTATTTAGCCACTTAGTTACTCTATTTTCAAGTCAGTAAATTGCAAAGGTTGCTCTAGATAATTTCTTAGATCTCTTCTAGCCCTTGAGTCAGATTCCTTGGGATTTTACCAGCTTTAGCACTGAAAGTCCCACACCCCAGGAAATCCTTCAGTCCTGGGTTTTGAATGAACATTCTGTGTTAGAGGAAAGGTTTGTGGAAGAGGAGAAGCATGGCTTAAGTTCTGAAGTACTTAAATAGGCAGAAAATGAAGAATTCCCATCAAGTTAGATGTAAAACCAGCAATTTACAGAGGTAGTGATTAGCAAGCCACATAGACAAAAGGATGTAAGAGATGACATAGGAAACAAAGGCAGTATAAGGCCATGTTATGGGGGATTAAACATCAGACTTTAGACTCCATGTGAGTCTCATCTTTACAGACCTAAGGATTGTAAGAGAAGCAGAAACAATAATCGTGAATATTTGTTGGGTACTTATTGTACACCAAGCACTATGCTAAGCCCTCAACATATGTGATCGCTTTAATTCTCCCAGAATTCTACTCAGCAGTGCAAGTATTAACTCCATTTCAATGATGAAAAGGGTAGGGATTATAGAGTTTAAGGGAACTGCTAAAGATTGCACAGGTATGATGTAGCAGGGCTGGGATTAGGGCTCTGTCCATTGCAGGTCAAGACCTTAACATTGAATCTCCACTCTCATCCAATACCTGTGTTTTCCTATTTTGCTTGCTCAGATAATACCTCACTTATTCCTCAACATATTTATTTCTGAAAGGGTGACTTAATTTTTAGCAACTTTATTACTCAAGCCAATCACAATGCTATGGCAATTGATGACAACATGAATTAGAGTTTTGAGTCAATATGGGAATTGGCAGTCTCATGCAGGTGGATCTGCCCCTTGTTCCCCTCTGAAAGGTCACCACATGCCACTGTCTATTTGCAAATGATAGTGCCCAGCTATGCTCTCTCCAATTCTCCCAACTTCTCTATGTAAAACCAAAGAAGAGATAATTTGCTTGGTTTAACAATTGTGTAAGCATTTAGGATATAATTTTATGTTTCTCTCTCTTTGGCCCAAGAAATAAAATCAAGAGACCAATGTGTAGCCTTCTGGCTGTTGAGGATAGCCCACAGAATCAGGAGGATAGCTTGGTTTAGGGGATATACTAAAGTTATAAAATGGGATGGAGTCAAAGTGAATGTAATTTAATTTAAAATATTAATTTAAACATTTGTCTTCCTGGGAAAGGGACTATGTATTCCATTACAGAGACCTCTATTGCAGTACTTTTTCAAAGATGAGAAAGAATGTAGAGAAGAAGAATGCCCTTTAGGAAAGTACATTTACTGTCACAATGGTGAGTGGAGAAAAATTACAAATAAATGTGATGGCCATAATGAGGCTTGGGAAATTACATTTTTTGCAACGAATTAACTGATTTTGTTCCCTATAATGACATTAGCTTAGTGAAGTTAGATATTTAAAAGTAGGCTTCACTTTATATTTTATAACCCTTTTAGAAATTTAATGTATATTTATTTTTTATTTTTCTTTAGCCACTAAGTTGTGGAAAGATGATAGTGTAAAGTAATTGATGGTTTGAAGTCATTCTGTTCTACATTTAGGTGTATCTGAAACTAAAAGAGGGGAAAAATAACTACACATTGGAGCAATTTGCAAAAAATACCTATGCCCTCATGACAAGTAGCATTATAGAAACCACTGTGGAAATGAGATAATGTGCTTCAGTAACTGAATTCCATTCTACCAGTTGTGTTAAGTTAATGAAATATTGAAGTGATGAAATTAATTTTAGCCATTTATGCTGAATATGATTATGATTAAAAGTACACTTTATCTTTGAGGTTAGGCTGTGGCTTTTTATCTTATTTAGAAGTTTAGATTTCTCTTAAAAGTGTTAGCTTTAAAAAGCTAGTTTCTATCACCAAAATATATTAGGCAAAACTACTAACACCAAGTGTTTCATCCCTGAACTTCAGGGTGTATATTCTTTGGAATTTGTCTGAGACTGATGATCCCTAAGCCCTATTGACACTGTCTGTACCTCCTTGGCCGACACCTCCAATGGCTCCTAGCCAGTCTCCACTTGGCTCCTGCATTGATTGCTGTTCACAGAGGACTTAGCTTTGCACTTCAGCATGAGCCTCTCACCTTCAGAATATTCCTGCTCCCACATTCTGAAATCTCCTGCCACATGGCCCCTGCCCCACCCTGCCCCACCCCACCCCTCATGGCTCTTCCCCCATAGCATGTGCTTTGTCTCAGGTGCTTTTAACAGTCTTTAAGTGATACTCTTTAACTGTGCTCTGGTTTTTACCTATTTGGTCATTTAACATGGGATGTGGTGGATTATGTTGATTATCACAAAGAAATTATAAATAATGTAATAAGTGTAATCAGATTTGAGTCCTAAAAACCTGATAGGTTTTGAAATAATATTGTATTTCCAATAAGAAATGAATTAACTAGGAGAACATGTTGAGAAAGCACATTATTTATTAAGACAGATGTTTATAAGACACATAAAAGCAGTTTTCTTGAATGAGTTGGATTCAATGAGGTGAAATTATGAACATACTCCATTTTTCTCACAGAAGTGTCTTCTAAATATCCAATATCATATCTTTCTTTCTTGGATTTCAGAGCTTTTCCTACATGAACACATCTCAACGCTTTTTCAGTTGCTCTTAGTTATGAACAGTCTCGGTGTCAGGCATTAAAGTCCAGTTCAGTCAAAACAAAAATCAAAATATGAGACTCTTACTTGATTTATAGGTTCTCCTTGTTCTCCAGCTCGAGCTGAAACGAGGGCAAGAGGGGGAGAAGGAGGCAGTGACAGTGATAGGAGTGGGTGGGAGGAGGAGGAGGTGGGGAGGAGGAAAGCGAAGCAGCAGTGTGTGAGGTGCCTGGTTGCCTAGGCTTGCCACTGGCACACTGTCACTTATACTGCATTCTATTGGCTGAAGCAAGTCATAAGGCCAGCTATATAATCAATGTGTCTGTGATGCTGCAACTTTGCATTGTAAATAGCTTGGATACTTGGAGGATAAGGACTTGGGGACATTAATCAAATCAATTAAAATCGTTTTTGCTGCTTCTTTGGAGATGACGCCCCCAAACTCACCACAATATTTCTTAGCACAGGAGCTGTCTGTTCCAGCTGGGCGCTTACCGCCCTCTCCTCAGGAACTGCTTTTAGTGGTACCTCCCACTTTCACTTAGCCACGGCAGCCAGACCTTGCAGGGGGTTGGGGGGCACTTTCGGAATAGTCCAAGTCCAGCTCCCTTTTGTGTGTCCCTTCTAGTACGTGGAACGCGTGCATGTTTGCCTCACCATCAGTGGAAATAGAGTGCCCTCTCTCCCCAGTTAGAAACAGATACCTTCAGTCTCTTATTTCTACATGTTTTCAAATAAAAATTGTTCTAACTCCAGGGAGCACATTTCAAGCTTCTCTGAATGATCTCTAACAACCCTCGCTCTTCCTTGGCTTGAGTTGTAGAGATAAAAATAGAGAAATGCCAGTGAGAATAGAGAAATGCCCTATACCTTATCAACCTCTCCAAAGAAATCCTTACTAATTTTTCTCTCTTACCACTCTTAACTTCTCAAATATCCTTG
The DNA here is from genome assembly GCA_029783875.1 of Phataginus tricuspis. Taxonomy (NCBI): domain Eukaryota; kingdom Metazoa; phylum Chordata; class Mammalia; order Pholidota; family Manidae; genus Phataginus; species Phataginus tricuspis. The sequence continues at coordinate 23,418,304 of JAQQAC010016209.1, forward strand.
GGCTGGAAGATAAGCTAGGGAACCATTAGAACATTCTTTGCTCCCACCTCCCCAGTAACTTTTATACAGATGGTCTCTTCTCAGATGCAAAATATAATAGCAAGAAAATTCCCATTTAATAGTTTCATATTAAAATTTTAATTGGTTTAATAATTTAATTATGCAAACTTAGAAATTGAGTGATTGTGATAGGAAAGGCTCTTAATATGGTTCAGGGACCTGGAGACCTTTGATTTACAGGGAAGCATCGAGGCGGATGTTAAAATTTGTCTTCTGGAATTTGAATAACTGTCAAATCAGAAGAGAGAGGTAAGAAATGTGTCTTATTCCTCATTGTTTGCCAGCACCTACCTCAGTCTGTGGCAGAGCTACTCTGTGATATTTATTAATTGAACTGATTTGAATTAAGATATTCCTTTGAAGCTTCAGAGTGCAGAACTTGGATCGAAACATAAAAGTCGCAGAGAGGTAAATTCTTAAGCAGAAGTCAAAGTTTCTCATGAATTACAGCTATATAAAATAGACTTCTTAGAGAAATAGTGAGATACTACATCTGTTCAAGCAGAAGGTGTCTGGCCATCTCTGAGTGATATTGTAAAAACAATCCTTACACTGGATGGGAATAGGCAGTAAGCCATAAATGTTTCCTGTCTGCTAGTTTTGAGATGCTGTGGTTATTTTATATGCATTCTAGTTATATTTTTAAATATAAATAAATTTGATTGGTTGGTTGTCATGATAAGTCACATATATTATGTTAAAAATGTATTTGTAATTTTCCATGTACAAGTTCTAAAATTTTGATTACAGCCATTTAGTCACAGAAACCTACCAATTTTCCTCATTTTCTAATAATTAGGGGAGTAGGTCTCCAAAATATTGGTGGTATATGTGCCTTGAAATACTTTGAATCACATTTGCTTTGTGAATATTTGCCTCATACCCAGTTTCTGTTGGTGCATCAAAATGGTAAAAGTGGTCTCCATAAGCTTAATGCATTTTATACATTTCTGCCAAATAAGCATAACCATTTCATTTTCTCTTGTACTGATCTTTTTTTTGCCACCATTTTCACTTTTGAGGAGTCACATGCGCGATGCATTCCTTGAAATACAGTACATTTTATTACTTATGCTTAGCAAGTATTGAATCAAAAGATTTATGTAAATGTAATATCAAACTTCAGCTGATGTTTTCTTTTTAATGTTTGCTTTTATCCAAAAGCAGATGCATCAAATAAGAAGTTCCAGGGAAGTGTAATAATTGCTTGTGGTGCTTAAGATATTATTATTAAATTGCATAAGCATTAAAAGATACCTTCAGTGTGCTCTAGAAAATTCTTCTCCTTTTCAGTAATAATCAAAATTTATAAGTTTATGAATGATGTGTGTGGAATTCCAAATCCAAATCACATGGAAATGATTACTGGGATTCCAGTATGTCCTCCCAGAAACTTCAAGACTCCACCAAGGTCTACTTTTTCCATAAAGCCATCCCTGATGGGCCCTGTTCTCATATATGGAGATCCTGCTCCAATAGCTACAGATATTTGTAAGACACAAAAAAGCAGTTTTCACAGTTAGCAATTATTGAATAATTATTTAGTCATAATTAAATAAAAGGCATTAATAGATGACACCTTGTACTCTAGGTAAACTGCAGTGTATTATGTTATTCTCTAATTGTTCCATGTATCTCATTGGTACATAAGGATGGGATAATATAGGTAAGACTAATGTATCTCCTGAGAAGTTACGTATAAGAAAACACAGATGTTCTGCCACAGCATGCATCATTTCAGCATATTTTAAGAATTATTAATAAAACAGGAACACATTTTATTTCTCTGAGCAAAGAAGTAGGAAACATCTCTAGGCAGAGATGTGATATCCGTTGATACAAGTGCCGTGCCATTGCTGACTTGTATGGTCACTTGTCCTCTTTGTGCAGGTTGGGTTTTTGTGCCCCGCAGCAGCAGTTATTAGAGAGCAGGCTTCTTAGAGAGCGAATGAAGGGAACCTCTTCCTTCATTATGGCATTTGTGTATTTACTCACCGTGTGTAATTCCTGTGCCCAGGATTCTGCATCTCAGTGCTCACAGCTGTCACATAATCACTATATGCTCATCCATATTGATTACGAACCTTTGATTATTGGTATTTATCAGACTCTTCCCTCTCATTTTCTCTAATTCCCAGTGGAAAATTTTTCTGATTTTTTTTTTCTTTAGTGTTCTTTGCCCATCTCTATTTTCACGGAGTTTATTTTGAGCTCACTGTTTTTACTGGACTTCTCTTTCCATGTATCCTCAAACATTTTTTCTTTAGGCTTCACACAATTCTTACACAAAGTTCAGTGTATTATACTTCTTAAAACTTGATCAACCATTTAATAAATAAACATCCAAGAAGCCATATAAATTACTTGATTAAGTTCGTATATAGCATTATATCCCATTCATATGAATAGTCACCACTATCAGTCCTGGGTTAGTAAAAACATTTCTAAAGTAATGGTCAGTGTTTTATGTGATCATTTACTGAGCATTAGCTGGAGTGTGCCCATAAAAACTAGTCCCAGCTACACTTGAGGAAAGACTCCAGAGCGTTTGGTAAAGGTATAGCATGATGGTTCATTTGAAGGAGTAATATATTCTGCATATTTTTCTCTTCCCTCATTTCAACAGTTGGTCAGATCTAGCAATTTGCCTCATGGATTTTTTAAAAATTTATTTTGGTATCATTAATCTACATGCCTCATGGATTTTTACAGAACACATAAAGATAAGATGGCTAAGGTTATTGGATCTCCCTGTCCCTTGTGAAACTGCATCCCCTAAAATAATCATATTGCCTGTCCCACAGCTCACATGAGGAGAAAGAGGGAAGGCTTTTGAAAAGGGGAGAAAAGGAGAAAGAGGAGCATTAAAATTGAGGCTGAGTTTGGAAAGAGACTAAAAGTTGAGGGTCCTGGCGAGAGCAAAGACCTACACGGAATTCAGAGGCAGCCCTCCAGGGACATGGCTTGTGAAGGGTGCTGGGGGTCTGGGTTTCATGCACAGAGGCTCACAGACTTACCAAGTGAGTTACAAACGTGACTGGGAGGCAGCAGAACTTCCAGACCTGAAGAGACTGTGTAGAAAAAAACCTTAATAAGAGATAAAGTTGCATTTCCCCACAACCTGGTGTGACAGAGCTTGGATCTGGATTCAGGTTTAATTTTATTTAAATAGGATAACAAATTACTATTCCTTGCACCCCTGAACTTGTTGGATAAGATTCCTACCTGCTACCCATGGAGGCAAAGTTGCAACTGCTAAGCATCGTCATACTGCACAAAGCTGCATCCTAGACTGATTATAGTCGCCATCTTTCCCAAGTGGCTTCCAGGACCACTGGGCCCCTGTGCATCGAGCTAGAAGAAGGAGTAAAAATGTGGAGGACATTAAGGATATGGTTTGTCTGCATCAGCTTGGAAGTGGCACAAATCACCTCTGTTTACATCCCATTGGCCAGAACTCCATCATCTGCCCACACCTAAGCAGAAAGGAAGAAGTTAAACTCAGTGGTGTATTCTAGCTGTGTTCCCAGGAAGAAGAACCCAATCGCCTCTCCTAATGTGTATCCTTCTGGTCACTAAATATTCATTTTGCCCATCCTCACACATATGGAATGCATCAACCCCCTGCCCCACCCAGTCCCAAGCAAGATAACCCAAAGCTCAATCCAGTCACCACATCCTTCTGAATATCCAGGATGTCTGGGTGATCGGCTCTCTTCTCTGTAAGATCCAGATGTCCCTTTCTGTGGTCTGAGGTATATGCTGTATATGCCATAATAAATCAGGGACAGGATAAATGCCATAAATACTTTCATTCAGAACAGAGAAGAATGAAAACACCCAGTAGTCACTGATCTATAGAAATCATCGAATGCTGCTGGAGAACAAGACATTTCTTATCTCTGTACAAAGGAGTGAGAAATTGCCGATATTTGGAGGGTAACTAGACTATAAAATCTCTTCATTTTCTGGCTCACATCTAGGATCAGCACACCATTTGGCAGCAATTTTCCAAGGATTGGGCAAGAATGCAAATGAGGCCAGACTGGAGCTATGTGGTTTCCAGTCTTGCTAAAGATTCCTATGCATGGCAAAGGAGTAACAGAGAAGGTCATTAGGACCACAAGCAGCTCAGAGACACCATTAGACTCAGGACTGGGGACCAACCCTGGGACAGAGGAAGTCTGAAGAATGATTAGAATAGATATTTCACTGGCCCTGTGGATTTAGCCCTTGGGGTCAGTTTTAATTTGATTTAAAGAAATAAACAACTTCATATTTCTTGAACAACTGAATTTTGGATTGAGATTCATACCTGTTACATAAAGAAGATTGTCCTTGAAGCACAAAGAATTCAAAGATATATTAAAGAGACACTTAGCTCAGGAGAGCAAAACATAGTGGGTATCATATTAACATTTAAAAAAATGTTTAGTTTGGAGGAAATGTGATTGGCAGCAAAAATTTTAAATAAAGGACATGGGGGCAAGCAAACGTTGGCACCATCAATGTAACACTGTCTGGGTAAATAAAAGCCCAGTAATGTCAACATGATCTCCCTACCAGTGAGGAGAAGAACTCCAGGTGATATTAAATATTTCAAACATTTTCATTCTTCTTGTCTAATTCCATACTTAGCCTTTGACTGTCTGATATTTTGGCATTTAGCCCAGCATGTCCACTAGGTTAAAAAGGGTGTGTCAAGCTGGCTTCTGTGTGATATGCTTGGCAACTTCATTTCTAATTATAAATCAGCTTTCCAATTTTATGTGATGGCTCTGTGAGTTTTAGATACCTCCTGGATACAACTGGCTTTTAGGAACTGTGGTGATTTAAGCGATTAGTGGGAATGTTTGGACTTTCCTTTCACTGAGAGGTGGGGCCTATGTACCCCTCCGTTGAAACCACGCAGACTTTTGTCACTGCCTTGACAAGTAGAATGCAGCAGAAGTGACTCTGGTAGCTGAGGAAAGGCTTCGGCCTCTGTCTCCCAGGACATTCCCCTTTGGATCCCTAAACACCAAGGAAGAAGTATGACTATGCTGAGGCCACCAGGTTAAAGAGACCACATGGTGAGGGCCTGAGACTATAAGAAGACCTGCTACTCCAGACCCCACCCCCTATTCCTGCTTCAGCCACCAAGTGACTGCAGCCATGTGAGGAACACTGAGGCTGAGCCACCACCCGAGCTGTTTTCCAGTTCCCAGCACACAGAAACTGTGAGAGACAGCAATGATGATTAGTCTTGGTTGAAGCCACTAAGTTTGGGGTGACTTTTTTTTAGGCAAAGAAAAATAACTAGAAAAGGCATCAAGGAGCTTAGATTTCTGAGCCTGCAATGAAGAGGGTCAGGGGCTGGGCAATGAAACCAATGAATCAGTTTCACTGCGTGAGGCTTCCTGGTAGCCAGTCAGCCAGGCATTTAGCTGTAGTTATTTGGCTGTGCCGTTTTCTTTTAAAAATTAACTCCAGCTAGAAATTCTTTATGGAGAGTGAAACTATCTTACATTGCTTTTTATCCTGCATCTGCCTAATTTGATGTCGGCCATCTATAGTAGCCACATAACTAATACTACCTGATCAACAAGAGGTCTCAAGAAAGCAACACCATTCAGTTTGAAAAGAGCATCCCCAGAATCCTAGACTTAAACAAAACTGACAGGGGGGATCATATCACCAGCAGTCACATATGAAATGTTAATACCTCATATTTATAGAGTAAGGGAGCACATGTGTGCCAAACACTGTTCCAGAAGCTTTCTGTGCATTTACACATTTGATCCTTACAATACCCTCTGCAAAATAGGTCCCATGATGAACCCCATTTTCAAATGAGGAAACTGAGTCACAGAGAGGTGAGGTTACCTTACTTTCCTGGGCTCATCCTCAAATAAGAGGCTAAAGCAGAAATGAACCCTAAACCATCTGGGCCTGAAGCTTATTCCATTATCTGTTACACTTCACTCCAGCTGAATAGACTCCCAGCTCTAAAATGAAGTTATTGATGGTTGTTCCTACAGAGGTAACATCGTAAAGGGTAAAGAACACAAGTTTTGAAGTGTAGGTTTATATAAGATCTCAGTCTCTTACTGGCTGTGTGACCTCAGACAGGTTCCTCCAAACCTTCTTTTTTTAAGTCTATATAACAGAGATAATAATACCCACCTTTCAGGGTTACATTTGATAAAGTTTGTTTAATCAACTAACTCTGGATGGCAAATCCCCACCTGATTACCAGCTAATAAGGTAAACCACAAGGTGGAGTTATAACCCAAAGGAAAGTTGAACAAAAGCAGGCTGAAGGTGTGTTAAGATCTGCCAGAAGAATCATTCACTAGTTTGTAGTGGAGTCATATCAACCATAAACGCGACTTTTAAAATTCAGCTCGCCAAAGTTTCAATGTATAGAAAATTCTATAAGCCTGGGAGTTGACATGAGACGGGACTGGTCTTTCTCACAGTTTCTGTTCCCAGTAGCTCTGACTGTTGGGTGCATTCTACCTCTGTGGATGTGGTTCTACTATTTTATAAAAGCCTTTTTATTTCTTTGCCAAACATGAGCCTGAAGCGTGAGAAAAGTTTTTAATCTGGTGCTTACCTAAGAAAGAGCGCTCTATCCCAATAATGCAGGACAAACTAGTTTTGGACTCACCATGGTGACAGACAACATCATGATGATTCTCCAAAGAGGTGTCTTCCCTCAGGAAACTTTAAGTGGTTTCATTGTAAGGGCTTACACTGTGGCGCCACCATTTCTCAACATGGTTTATTTATTGTTTTTTGCCATTTAAGCCCTTCCCTTTCTTGAAACATCAAAGAAACTTCAGTCATAAAGCCCTCGGGCCTTGTATAGAAAAGCACACTGGCAGTCAGACTTCTGCATGAAATAGTATATTAAATGAATCTGTTCTAAAATTGTTAGCTTATGTTTTAGCACCTATAAGGATTTTAAAAGAAATGTTCTTTTCACAGTACTACAAATTCTCCAACTAATGGTAGAAATTTTATACGGGAATAAATTGTTCTGGCTTTTCATTCAGTCAGTGTATGGTTGACTACATCCCTGACTACACTAGTGTTTATGTTAATTACTGCAAGCAATCTTATCTAAAAGGGAAGAGGAAGAATTCATGTTTTCGTTGTTCAGTTTGCTGATGCCTGAGGTTTAGAACCATTCCAGAGCACTGTTTTTCAGCTTTCTTTGAAGTGTCCAGATTATTTTTAAATGCTGCATATTTTTTTTCTGTGAAGTGTACAAAAACATGTGGATCCCCTTATATACTTAATGTTGATGTATTTGGTGTTTAATCTTGTTAACATTGTCAGGCAAACCATGGACTGGGTAATAAGGGCCTAATATACTTGAGATATCAGTATTTATTCTATAGCTCATTCTTCTGACTTATACCATTATATAGTGAAGTTTCTTTTGTTTTAAGCAGCAGAAATAATCCCTTTTTGCTGAAGTTAGAGTTTATATGGAAAACTGTAAGGGGTATGTTTTGAAATGGGCCAGAACCAAGGCTGTCTTTCAAGTTGCCAAGCAGGAATCAGCAGCTGAGTCAGAACACCCCTGCCTCCATCTCCCTGGTCAGGGAGGAGTGAAATTCCAACCCTCATTGATCTGTTAATCCCTGCTTCTCTGCCCAAGATTTCCACTGCTTTGGATTGGGTCACTTGCCCACTCTCAGCTGGGGGACGACCTGGCCACTGTTAACTGCCCACCAGCTGCATCCAATAAGGAAGAAGTAATTCTTCGAAAAGTTGTTGAGTGCTTTTAGGGAAAGGAAATCGAAACTGGCCTGCCAAACCCAATATATTTCTGCTCCAACCATAAAGGTTTTTTTCACAGAAGAAATTTTACTAAATTGTCATTTACTTATTTCCTTCTCCTCTCCCTGGCATCGACGTCATAACAAATGGAAAAGCTTCCTTCTGTTCTCCACTAGTTAGTTTCATTCCTACTTGCTGGAAATCCCTGTACTTGGGGAAAAGAAAATTAAGTGAAGTGGGGAGGTGGAGAACCTCTCTCGGGCTCCTGAGGTTCCATAGGGAGCTGAGGGCAGTCACTGGCAGGGTCCCCTGGAGTGGAGGGAAGCTGCCCCGCATTGCCAAGGCATCTTCTTGGACTTCAAGGACATCTGGGGAACCTCAGTGCGCCAGAGAGATTGCAGCACTGGTGCCAGTGAGGGTGCTGTCCCTATCCGAAGGAAGGAAAGATTCCCTACCGCTGACAGCTTTCAAGTGCTGCCAGCTGTAAGGCCTCTGAAAGGACTTGGAAAGAGATTTCCACTGGAGTTCCCACCAGCTGCCACCATTCCGAAGGAGTGGGGGCTGGGCTTTCCACGACCAGGAATGGGAAGGAATCCTTGCTTTGCAGGCCTGTCAATCCTGTCCACATCCTAAGTAGGGAAGGCTTCCTGACATGGATGCTCCAACCATAGTGTGGAGGCATGTGAATCTGTGAGATTTTTCACTTTCTGTTTATGATTTTCCAGTGATAAAGTTAGTTTTGTCTTAATTATTGGAGCAATTTAATAGAAAAATTATATTATCTTTTAGGAAATATAATATAATTTTCCTGTCCCCCTCTCATTAATGAAAATGAAGCTATATGATATCTGAGACATGAGTAAAAATAAAACAAAACAAAAAATCATAGAGGAAGGCAGTTTTTCACTCTTATGGCACTCTTTGACATTATAAAACTTTCAAAACGAAAATTAGGAAGTATTGTGGAGAAGAGATTATATTGTCTTGACAGGCGAAATAGTTCCCTGGAGAAAGGCTTATGCCCTTGAAAAGGAGATAGAATTTTTAACTATCAGATGGAACTTTGGGAAGACGGGGCCAACACGAGAAAAGACTTAAAAAGTAAGAGAATTCTGAAAAAAGTATTATACCTTTTAAATAATATTCAAATGTTTAAAATATTAAAATGAATTCAACTGCAGCAAATGGTATGTGATTGGAAATGTTTGTTGACCCGTGTTTTGACTTGTTTTGCTTTTGTTTTTATGTATACAGAAAAACTGCACATATTTAATGCATACAATTTGATGAGTTTGGACGTATACATATACCCGTGAAACCATCACCAAAATCAAGGTAACAGATTTATCTATCACTTTATAAAGTTTTGTTTCCCTTTAGTTTGTTTTTGTGGTAAGAATACTTAACATGACATCTATCCTCAACACATTTTTAAGTGCACAATACAATAATATTGACTGTAGACACTGTGTGGTACAACAGACCTCTAGAACAAATTGATCTTGTGTATCTGAAACTTTATGCCAATTAAACAACAACTCCCTATTACCATCCCCACAAGCTCCTGGTAACCACTGTTCCACTCTGCTTCTATGAGTCTATTTTCCAGACCTCAGATAAGTGGAACCATGCAGTATTTGTCCTTCTGCATCTGGCTTATTTCACTTAGCATAATGTCCTCCAAGTTTATCCACATTGTCACAAATAGTAGGATTTCCTTCTTTTTTATGATCGAATAATATTCCATTGTGAGTATATACCACATTTTCTTTATCTATTTATCTGTTGATGGATAGGTGCTCAGCAGATGTAACATGAGACTCGTGACTGGTTTTTATAAGTCAGAGTAGACATCCCAAAGTTGAGGCAGAACTTTTTCTGATGATCTGAATTGGTGACTCACACATTTCCAGGATCAGAGACTCTAATGCTTTGCCACTCGGAAAGTCCCTAAAAAATTACTTAAAGTCCTGTAATTTTTTTATTTTAATTTGTTAAACAACATGAATACCCCTGGAACAATGTGGGTCAGTGCAGGGTGCCTACAGAAGACAACTTTCACTTAACCTTTTGCACATCTGTATTTTGAGGGACAGAGATATTAATCAATGAAAGGCCTATCCTAGGATTTTGCCTCTTCATATTTGGGCAGATAATCTAGCCTTGGGTATATTGCTATGTCTGGCATTTACATGCTAAGTAAAAGTTTGTTTAATAAAGAAATGTCTTCTCTTAAGAAGGAACTGATGGTGGTAAAAATGCTATCCACACAACATGTTCAAAATTATTCTAAATGAGTCTAAGTGGCCTGGCCCAAAGGTTTGTGTCTTTCACAGATTTGCCTGTCCACTGTTAATGAAGGGCATCCACTGGTGAGACAAAAATAGGTATGAGACAATTATCCAAATATTTTCAAATGAACTTTTTTATGTACTTTTTCAAAATTACCCAACTTCCTGCTTTACTTTGCCATTGGCTAGAGTAAAGTCATTGATAAAAAAATTGGAGGTGCACTGCAGAGGGAAGACTAAGGAAGGCAAAAGGGGAAATGGTTTATTTCTAGCCCAAGCACAGTCAAGATGCAGTAATGTGGGTAATTGTTAGGTGTAAAATATCGATAGTGGAATACTCAAGGGTGAACAGTCTGTCCATCCATTAAGCTTCTCGAGAGCATAGTAGATGGCTCAGTATAGAGACTCAATATACATTATCTGGATTGACTTGAACTCCAAAGTTACTTGCTTTAACTACTTGCTGACCTGAAAGCCCTTGTGTGAGCTTATACAACCCTTACCATTTTGAGGGAGGAAGAGCCTGGTATAAATGGCTATCTTATTATGGAAAGCAATTTTACTATTTGTTAAAATTTGTTCACATCTTTGGTCTATTAATGGAAATTTTATAGTCAAGTCTTCATATGAACTGTCAGCGGATGAGTTCACAGGATGGTGTTACATGCACCCTTGTACCAAACACTTAACTTATACCCAGACCAAAAAAAATTATAGGAGTACTTTCCTGTACACGCAGGCCCAAGTTTCCTACTGAGGCAGGGCAGGGACATGGGACAAGCGTCATGATGAACTTTTCCTGCCGATGATGAAAAATGCTGAAATATAACAGTATAGTAAGAACAGGAGGGACCCCATCTTAAGGCTAAGATTCCATTTTAAAAAGCAGAGAGTTGAGGAGTAAGATCCCTAACACATTCTCTGGTAATCAGACAATAACCCAACAGCCTATCTTAAGGCAGGGAAGGCAGTCTTAATTGATATGTCCCCACTACTTGAGGGTAACCACTATCTTGGAGAACAGGATAAATAAATTTTTTGTGTTGGGTTTATTTAGCAGAATTAGCTGGAGGACTGATAAAGGAAAGGAGACATGGTGTCTCTCAACAGAGATAAGCACCCTGAGACCACAAGTCAAGCCTACACCCAGCAAACCCCCCTGTGCCCTTTGCCCCATTCTTGAAAACCTTCAAAGACAGAATCCCTAAACTTTCAGTGTGCCTCCTTTCTGGGGTTGCCTGCACTTCCCTTTCTTTAAGTGCATACTTTCAAAAAAAGCTTTCTCACTTTTCAAATTATTGGAGTTTATCTCTTTGCTATTTCATTTTATTTCCAAGTCTTCATTCTGTCTCTGCTTTAGTCCTAATAAAAGGAGTCAAAAGGGACTAATAAGAGCTCAGATTTGGGCCTGCATGTTTCCGTTGCCTGGGTGACCTGGACGGAACTGCCACTGTGCAATCTGCTCTTAGTAGCCCACCTGAAAATCTCCTTTCTTTGGGAAATTCTCCGAACACAATGTTACTCCATCCTGTGCTCCATGGCTCCCCCAGATCCTGGGGTGGTAGGGGCTAGTCCCCATGCTGTGCAGATCCAAGTGGACACAGGATGCCAGATGACCCTGCCTGCAAGGCAGCTGCCATTCCCTACTGCTCTCACTCTAATGAATTCCTTCTTTACCTACACTCTTCTGACCTGCTCGAGAATTATTTCTCGTTCAGAGTCAAGAACCCTCCCCCATCCAGGTTGGAGTTTCTCCTCGTGCTTCACCTAGCGCACAGGGAGAGACCTCCCCAGACGCAGCTGCCTGGCAGCACTACTACCATCTAGTTTACCTTTCTTTGACATCCACATCTTGATGGAATTAAAACTAAGGTTCTTCATAATTTAACTTGCCATCAGCAAGCATTGAAACCAGAGCAGAAAAAGAAATACACAGTGGCATTAAAGCAGGAAGGGCTGTACATAACTCAGAGGAACTCAAGCAAAGAGAATGTAATTGCATGCTGAAATCCAAATGATTATTGATCTGCAAATTCTTACCTATATACAAAAAGAAAAAATGTTTTGAGAACAAAGGACACCCAATCCACCCAACTAACTTCCTGGCACTTTGTTGGCACGGGGATTAAATGATGACTGAGGGACAGGCCCCACCTATATAGTTTCTATGTACCTTGTAGGTATCCTTGGAGACTGATTTTTCTTCAAATTTTAGAATTATTGGTGCGTCTTATCTAGAATAAAATTCTCTAGATGTTGGTTGTTCACTTTATCAATCTGGGTCTAGTGAGGAAACAGAAACAGCATGGGCAATTGAAATAGAGAAGATTAACATGAAGAATTAATAACAAATAAAAAGGAGTTAAACCCCAACAGGGTAAAAGAAGACTCTAAGGGGTGTAGGGATAGCGGGTTCTAAAACAACAGCTGCAATATCCAGGCTGAGGAGAGCTGGCAATGTAAGAACAATAACTTAGCAGAGGGGTGTCCCAAGACTGAGGCTCAGACCTCTTCAAAGAAGGCAGGAAGAAGCATCTTCCAGGGGTAAAGAAACTTGCCAAAGGGCACAGATCACAGCAGGTGAGCCACTGAGCAGGGAGAGCTTGGCTGAGAGTGCCGGTGGGTGGCTGGAGCTGCTCGGCGAGAGCCCTAGGCTCCTGTGCTTTCCTGCTGCTATTGGCTGCCAGTATCACTGGAGCTTTTTCTATTGTTGAAGACAACATTGAGCAACTGGCAAAAGAAAAATGTTTATAGGGTGTGTCTCTTTATCACAAAGCAAGGCAAGGAATGGAGGATTCAGGGCTGACAGTCAAGAAATGAATAATTGGTGCACTCACATATATGATTAATCTCACTTAGGTGTCTGAGGTTTTTGTTTAATATAATGGCCAATATAATATTTCTTTCTTTCCATCTTCTCAACCAAGAGTATCAAACTCAAATGGTTTTAGAAGCCTAGAAAATAACCCAAATGACTAAAATAGAACATATACAGACAATAAGGAGTGGTGTGAACTGTGGTGAAGAGAATATGCCTTTCTTCCTAAGTAATCCAATTCATATATGCACACCTACAGTCTGATACAGATCCCATAATGCTATGTCAATAATTATAAATGTAAGTAATGAAACTGTCTATGAACCAGAGGATTTAGTTTCTTTCTTTTCTTTCTTTCTTTCTTTTCTTTTTTTTTTGTATGGTCACAGAGAAATACCATTCTCAAATTCTCAAGTTAGTTATGGAATCACAGATTCAATCAGTCATCCAACTGATTAGAAAGGATTTATTATTCATCTACTATTTAAATGTTGTCCCCTAGAAGACTCCTCAATAAAAAATTCATAGTATTTAACCAGTTATATGTATGAGTGGTTTGGGGCTAATTAAAAGTAATCATTTTTATTTTATATTGGGAACAAAGGAAGCAAGGTTCCTTATATTTTAATATTCCACATGTTATGCCTAATTTGAATTAGGATACATTTTCTACATTGGCAATTCCCTTGTTTATAATTTAAAAAGCCATGATAATAGTAACTCTATTACAATTGCTTTGTGGAGGTAAGAAAAGAAATAACCACTTAAAGCATTGTAATTACATCAATGTTATTAAATCCTTTATGTGTGTTTTTAAATGTCAAAATCCAAACAGTAATTACCTTTCTGCACTGAAGCATGAAATGGCTTCAAAGTCCTTAGCTAAACGAGGAGTGTGACTAAATTAGTAAGGGTAAAGGCTGGACCTGAGAGCAACAAAAAGATTTGACTGTAAAGGAGAGAAGTATGTTTTATAGAGCCATATGTTTGGTATTTTCCAAGTGGACCATATTTCATGTGACTTTATTTTCCTTTTCAATTAAGTTGATTTGTTAAACATATAATTAAGTGTACTTTGCATTTTATATCTGTTTTCATAAGATTTTTCATATAAATGCACACAAACCTGCAACTCTCATCATCAAACATTGGGTCCCAATTTCTGGTTTGGAAAGTGTGTCCATTGTAATTATATATAGGAACTGCCAGATTTTCTGACAGACAAAAACCAAAACCAAAAGTAGTTTTAGGTACCTGGATTTAAAAATGAGGTGTGTTAGATGTATTCTATAAAATGTCACAAATATATTTACATCTGTTTAGCTACTGCAGGTACATTGGAGACAGTGTGGTAATCGGGGTAGGAATTCAGATGAGCTCACCATGCAGGACTACTTCCGAATCCCAGCCATACCTTATGCTAGTGATGGGGAGCTACGGAAGATAATCAGTTGCTGAGCCTTGACTTTCTTATCTGAGAAGATCAACTTGTAGTGCTATTATAAGGACTGAAATACATATTCCATGAAAAGCACTCAAAACAGAGCTTGATACAATAAATATTAGCTTTTTAACTTGAAATACATTGTGGTTTTTTGTATACATGTATTAGGAGTAAAACAATATAGACTATTTTAGGTAAGCCAACATTCGTTTTATATTACACATTTATTTTTCCCTGTTTCCTGCTTATTTTGTACCCCAACTTCTGCTACTTGCTACCTTCCTATTTATGTTCTACTTATTTTTACATTTCATTTTCTGTAGACCACCGTGTATCTTTCCCTAATCAAAATGTTCTTAAAATATCTGCTAGAACTTCGGTCTTCTGTTCTAAAGTTGAGTATATGGTTTGACAAGATGTTCTGACTTCAAATATCAGGTTCAAAGTTAAACTTCACTGATTATTCGCACAGAAGCCCATGACTAATAGAAAAAAAAGATCTAATTCAGCACTATGATCAGTAAGACTTCTGTAAAACTAAATTAACAACTCTGCACACATTGCAGATAATTCTACTTTAAAATGCTAAACAGTAGCTTCTTAAGTTCTTACACTTAACTTAGTAACTGATATGACAATGCCTGAGTGTACAATTGTAAGGAACTTGTAGATGACTTTACTGACTAGATTACATGTATATACATATATATTTTTTCTCTTCAGAGTAGTATCTCACTCGCCTTCATATTTCATCGTATATCACCTAACTGCAGGATGAAAATGAATCCAAATGAGCAGAAATTATAGCGTAAGAGGAGTACCCTCTACCAATGATAGAAAATGGGCAAGTAGACTGGAGCAACTACAGCTGCCCAAACAAGATTTCTAAGTGGACTTTTGGGTTCTGACAGCTTCTAGCCAAAGACCTCCTTCTACCTATTGCCAAGCCTTCTCACCTACCCCCACCTTCATCATTTCACCAACCTTTTACATCCAGACCAAAATTCCTTAGCCAGATTAACCCAAAAGTCCTCCTTTCATTCAGCAGAGACAAACTCCCAGTTACTGAGAACCTCTTCTTAGAGGTGAGTATTATTCTAAAGGATTCACAGGGCAGGAAGGAAGGAAATTTAATTTAGTAACCTGAGTAAGGTATGAACCTCTCTGTTGGTATTAGCAATTAAAAAAAGAACAATATTATAAAGCAAACTCATCTTTATAGATAGTATCAACACCTCTGTGAAGTTTCCGCTGGAAGCCCAGAGCTGCCTCTCCTGTGCTCAAAATGGGCTCTCACTCATCACCTGCTGAGAGAACATATGCAGCTTTCTCATGATAGTGGCAACCAACAGTTGCAGTTCTGGAGTTTTGCCATTTTAGTGTGCCCAGAGCAGTATTTGTGAAATAAAGCACTTTACCCTTAATCCTTATTATTTTATAAGAAAAAGCATTTTAAAACAGGAAAATAGACAAAGGTGAGGGTCAATTTTAATACAACAAAGACTAAGACTGAAATCATTATATACACTGAGAAAAGACCCTCGTTGGATGTACGTGCTGATCAGAGGTCTAACTGTTTAGAAAAAGAACATTAATGAATGCACATTAGTAACTGGAAGTTAAAATATGATTCTGTTGCAAGTGTCTGCTGAGGCACAAAGAAAACAAGATGCCCAGTGAGGTTTAAAATCACAGTGCAGAAACTGTGAAGTTTACATGACTCTTATCCCTCACCCACATCTAGCATATAAAAGCATGGAAGTTGGAAAGGGGAAAGGAATATATTTGTATGGCATTTGTATGGCGAGGACACCCCAAAGGTGGAGTGGTGGAGGTACTTCCCTTTCCAACTCAAGTCAACAAAAGGATTTTAGGGAGACTAGTTGTGGAGCTAATCTGTGTTCACTGCAGTTTGGGGAACATTATGGATTAGTGCCTGACTGTCACCTGGAAACCTAAAGGGTAACAGACTGGCTAGGTAAAACACAGAATGGTAGAGTAAGAACATAGGCTGGGTTGAGCTACCTACATGCTCAGTGTTTGCCAAAGTCTAAAATTAATGTTTCCCTTTTAAGGGCGGGCAGGCAGTGGGAGAGCAAGGACCTGCGTATTGCCAAGGTTTATCTTACATCCTCTCTAAAGAATTGCCTAGCAGGGTGCAAAGAGTAGAAGGAGCTGATGAGAAAGCTAGCTATCAAGAGATGAAGGAAAGAGAAGCAAGAGTAGAAGTAATACAGAAGTCGTTATAGGAGAGAGATTCCCAAGAGATCAGGGATGAGGGAAATGTGCAGGTTCTCCAAACAATCTGTGCAAGCACCCACATAAGGACAATTCAGCTCGAAACTCCTGCCATGACCACTACAAGATCAGCAACAGCCAGGTGAGAACTCTTGTGCTCCTTCTCCCTCTTCCTCCTTGATGTCTTATAACCCCAGGGGTATCTACAAATGTAAGTAGCAAGATGTAGAAGTAGGACTAGAACCACAGTGTGGGGGAAACTTCAGGCAGTTAACATGGAGAGGTCTCAGACTGGAGAAAATAAGCTATTAATTTTCATTGGTTCTGTATCAATAATCAACAGAGTTCCCCTCCCTTCAAGGAGCCAGTGGGTAGAAATCAAGGGTTCATTGAA
This sequence comes from Phataginus tricuspis, assembly GCA_029783875.1. NCBI lineage: Eukaryota > Metazoa > Chordata > Mammalia > Pholidota > Manidae > Phataginus > Phataginus tricuspis. The sequence goes on from JAQQAC010016209.1 coordinate 23,435,322, forward strand.
CTTGAGTGGGAAAAAATCATTACATGTTTATTTTCATTAACCTCTAACTGAAATTTAGCCTCTCCTTTAATTATGAATGCACGTAACAAACAGTAGAATTAGCAGCATCTGTGACGAAAAGAGTTCACATACCAAGCCTGACAGCACTATCCTTAGAAAGGCCTGCTTGCAAGGTTGACCCATGGCTAAATCCCTTGCCCCCAAGTGATAACAGTGTTTCACTATGCCTAGATTGTGAAAATAACGTGGCATATGCCTGGAATTTTGGTACATGCTACATAGAGGCTGCTTGGGTGACCAGCACCTAATAAAAACTGAGCACTGAGTCTCTAATGGGCTTCTCTAGGAAAAAATATTACACATATGTTGCTAATTTTTGTTGCTGAATTTGGACCTTGAATGATCCCTCATCAGAAGGAGAGATCATAATAAGGAAGCATGCACATGGATCCCACCAAGCTCCACCTGTGTCTTTTCCCCTTCTGGTCTGGCTCTGTGTCTTCATGACATCACTGTAAATCATCTTATCTGTGATTACAACTACATGCAAGATCTGTGAGACCATCTAGAGAATATTTGAATGTGTGGTGGTCTTGGGGACCTCCAACACAATGGTGGAATTTGCTAGAATGACCCCAGCTCACTGAAATATAGCTACAGTGTTATTTTGGGGGAAAAGAGGGGCAGGGAATGAGGGATCCCTCCATGTGGGTGGCAGTGGAGTTACCCACAGTGTGGAGCAGCAGCTGAGCTTCTGTTTATAGCCAGAGATAAAAGTTAGCCATGGAGTGGGAAAATGAGAGAGCCATTCCTAGGAGAACTGGCTCACTGGATCCCCTGGCTGCTTTTGGCCATGAAAGCTAAAATGAGGGAAAAATAGTTTTGACCCAGTTAATGATTTGTCTCTTTTTCTCTCTTCCTCCCCTGGACAAGAGGAGAAAGATCCCAAACATAAAAATAAGTTTGTGGTTGCTCTCTCCTCTAAGTAGGAGGAATAAAGGCTAAATCTGTTCCCAGGGCTGGGCAAGTTGTAGAGAAAATGGAAGCTCCCTTGGCCAGGATGCTCACCTGACCCTGATCTACTTGCTCACTGTGCATGTGCAATGCTTTCTCATGCTTATGTAATACTTGGATGACTGCGTAGGCACACGCTTACATACCTGCTGGCAATGAGCCACTATTGTATAAAAGGGTGACCACTAGCCATTTATGCACAGAGGCAGATTGTGGATGGTGGACTTGCTGTATGTGGATGAAGATCTACATATGTGGACAGGATTCTAACAGTCGACCTGCCACCACATGAATAAAGCAGCAGTTTTGGCCACTGAAGACCAAGAAATGGAAGCCAGAGACAAAGCTACAAGCCTGGCCTATGCACCTACAAGACTTCCTGCTAGAGGGTAAGCCAACCTTGCCTTAAGACACACAAGAGATGATTGGGCGATAAGGTTTGACTGAGGAAAGGGTCAAGGCACCCACCTTGAGGGACCAGGTGAGGACTGGAGGCCACTTGTTGAAATGTCAGTTCATTGGTGCCCAGTGAACGTACAATGTGTCCTGGCTCTGGTAGACACAAGAGCCAAATGCTCACTGATTTATAGCAACCCTCAGTGGTTTCTCAAGACTGCTACTGTGGTAGATGGACAAGGGGGTAAGGCTATCAGAGTGAAACAAGCCCAGATACCTTTGGGAATAGGGTATCTTCCCCCAAAGAATACTATGTATACCTCTCCCATTCCTGATTATATTTGGGGGATAGATATCCTGCAAGGCATATGGTTATGGACCACTGCAGGTGAATTCAGACTGAGGATACGTGTGGTGAAGGCAGTTCTGAGATGACATGCTAAGCACCCGCCCATAGCTTTACCAGTTCCTTGGTGGGTGACTAATACCGAGCAATACAAATTGCCTAGAGGGCATAAAGAAATGGGAATAACCCCTCCAGGAACTGGAGAGGGTTGGTATTATAAAGCCCCCCATAACCCTTTTAATTCCCTGGTGTGGCCAATAAAAAGGCTGGGTGGCTCTTGGTGTATGTCCATGATTACAGAGAACTCAATAAAGTCATACCCCCTCGGCATGCTGCCATTCCCTCTATTTCAGGCCTTATGGACACCCTCAGTCATGAACTAGGAACATACCATTATGTTGTGGACTTTCTAATGCCTTCTTTTTCATTGACATAGCACAGGCAAGTCAGGAACAGTTTGCCTTCATGTGGGAAGGCCAACAGTGGACATTCACTGACCTTCCACAGGGACACCTCCACAGTCCCACCATCTGTCACAGACTTGTAGCCCAAGATTTGGAAGCATGGGAGAAACCACCAAGGATGCAGCTGTGCCATTATATTAATAATATCATGCTTTCTTCTGATTCTCTTACAGACCTAGAAGGTGCAGCACCTAGACTGCTGCAGCATCTACAGGAGAAAGGATGGGCTGTGAACAGCACCAAGGTTCAGAGACCTGGTTTGTCTGTAAAATTCTTGGGGGTTGTCTGGTCAGGTAAAACTAAAATTATCCCAGAATCAGTCATAGACAAGGTCCAGGCTTTCTCTACTCCAACCACTATGGCAGTATTACAAGACTTTTTGGGTCTTTTAGGCTACTGGAGTGTGTTTATCCTGCACTTGGCACAAATTCTAAAGCCCTTATACTGTTTGGTATGAAAGGGTGTCAGGTGGGACTGGGATGAAACATGTGCAGCTGCCTTTGACACTGCAAAACGGGCAGTCAAGGCCATGCAGGCCTTGAGTATGATAGACCCATCAAGGCCATGTGAGCTGGATGTTCATGTGACTGAAGACAGTTATGGCTGGGGTCTCTGGCAGCAGCTTGAACAAACTTGCCAACCTATTGGATTCTGGTCACAACTCTGGAAAGGAGCAGAGGTACAGTATACCTTAATAGAGAAATAATTAGCTACCGTGTACAGGACCCAAAAGCTGCAAAGTGGCTTGGCACAGATGCCTATGCTGGCCAAGTTGGATGCATACCTACAGCAGTGTAGCACCCTCTCTACTAGTCCCTTGAGTAAAGAACTCCCAACACTTACTGGGGCTAGTGACATATATCAGTGAAAGGCAAGAAGAACCTGCTTTAGAGCCATTAGTAGCAGAGAACCCTTATTGGGAGGGAAGAACCCCTATATCCAAAGATGGATGATAGACAGACAACTTCAGCCATGGGCAGCCCCCAAAATGGGGGGCCATAGCTTTCCATCCTAAGACTGAGACGATATGGATGGAAGATGGGGAGGGAAGAGCAGTCAGTGGGAAGAATTGTGAGCAGTGTGGCTCATAATCACCCAGGAGCCTGCCCCACTAGTTGTTTGCACTGACAGCTGGGCTGTCTAGTGAGTCTTGACTCTGTGGCTACTGACATGGTACCATGCCAACTGTCTGGTTGGTCACTGAACCCTTTGGGGGCAAGATTGGGGCAAGACTTATGAGCCTCTGGTAAGACTAAAACAGTTACAACATATCATGTGACAATATTTTTGCTGCTGGCATCCCCAGGAAATGATGAAACAGATGAATAGGCCCAGGTACATTGGCTAGAAGGAAAGCCCACCTCTGATATGGCCCAATGGTTACATCAATGTTTGTTGCACGTGGGACAGAAGACGATGTGGGCTGTAGCCTATTGGTGTGGCCTGCCTTTAACCTTTGAAGAAGTCAGCAGAGCATTGTGTGCTCTAAAAGGAACTTACATCTAGTCCCACAGGAACCTGGGACAATAGCTAAGGGGCCGATATCCCTTGTCAGGTGGCAAGATAGACTATATTGGGCCTCTGCCCATGTCAGAAGGGTATCAATATGTGATGACTTGTGTAGGCATAGCTACTGGACTTTTGGTTGCTTTTCCTGCATGTTACATGGACCAGCAAATGACAAAAAGAGGCCTAGAGGTTTTCTTTGCAGTCTATGGCTGATCACAGGTAATTGTAAATGATTAAAGTACGCACTTTACTGGACATGTACTACAAGAATTGGTGCAACAATTAAGGATAAAATGGAAGTTGCATGTACCATATAATCTTTCCAGGGCAGGCATGATAGAGAGGTACAATAGTTTGTTAAAATTCTGTCTGAAATCAGATACTAATAGTCTACAGAGATGTTCAGTCCACTTATGGACAGTGCTATGGTTTTGAATGAGAAGCCCCAGAAGGGGACATTGAACCCCACAGACATACTAGCATACATTCCTGCCTCCCCTATACAACTGCAAATACAAACCAAGGAGGAATTGTTGAAGCAGGGGTTTGGCCACCAGGATAATATCTTGCTTGTCAGCACTGATCACAGTAAACCTCAGAGACTCCGTTCATTGGACATGCCCTTGGACATTTCAACACATGAACCAGCAATGGCTGGCCCTCCTGGCATCTTGGGGACAAGGCCTGAAGGCTGGCCTCCTGTATGTTACTGTAGTAATAGCCGATTGGCCCCCACAAATTACAGTAGTGTACCCTAAATGGCTGGAAGGTAGGAGCATCTTACCAGAGAGTTTTGTTTTATCTTTATGGCCAGTGCATGTACCTCCAATAGAACTATATATAGACCCCTCAGTAACCCCCACAAGGAGAGGGTTAAAGGTATAGTATAATAAACCCAGATGGGACCCCCTTCCTGCCACAGTCCTATCACAGGACCACTCCCTTGCATACATCCTGCCTGATGGACAAGATTTGCCTATGTTGGTGTCATTAAAACATGTGTCTTATCATCCTTAAAGCTAATCTCTTTTAATGTTTTCATAGATTGGGCACACACCTTAGCAAAAAATGCCAACATGTCTGCTTGCTGGGTGTTCACAGAGCTCCCTGCCAGTTCTGCTCCTGGCCTCCTATGGAAAGTGCAAGTCATGAACTCATCTGAATGGAACTAGTTTGAGCATGGCTGGAATGACCACTTGGTGGCAGTTGATCTCCTCAGACTTGAGGACAACTATTATCATCATAATTTCTGTTGTTGTTTGTATCCTAGTATGTTGTTGTAGCCTCTATTGCTGTTGTGGAATCTGGTTATAATGTTCCAGATTTCTTGCACAGGGGCCATTGTGGAAGACTGAGGGCACATAGATTGTGAGGTGAAAATCCTGGAGGGGTGGAGTGTAAGGAACATGGAAGTTCCCATGGCCAGAATGCTCACCTAAACCTAATCTACTTGCCCACTGTGCCCATGCAATGCTATTTCATGCTTATGTAGTACTTGGCTGACTACGCAGACACATGCTTACACACATGTTGGCAATAAGCCACTATTGTGTAAAAGGGTGACCACTGGGCACTTATGCACAGAGGCAGATGGTGAATGATGGACTAGCTGCATGTGGATGCAGATCCACAGATGTGGATGGAATTCTAGCACTCGACCTGCAACCACGAGAACAAAGCTTTGTATAAGACCTTTTACCCCCAACATTCTGTTGTTGTTATTTGGTTTCACTGAATCCAGAGTGAACTTGCCTAAAGCTGAAATCCTCCAGTGTTATACAAGCCTTTAGATAAACTGGAGGAAAAAAGAAAGAAAAATCCACCCTTGCCATTTCTTCAGCCCAGCTGTCACTGCAGCTCCATTCTGCCCCTCTCCCTGTACACTCCTATTGCGTTCTCCTGGCAGCTGTGATGTGAGCCCTATAAATGGTGAATTTACCACTAGGGCTTTGAGTCAACTTGTAAGGAGGAAGAAAAAGGATTCAAAATCACAGCTTTGCATTTTGTGGCTATTGCATCTGGATTTATGATGAAAATTAATGTAAAATGTTATATGATTTTAATTTCATAAATGCTAGAGGGGTCATGTCAGCCAGGAAAAGCTGCAAAGAAAAAAAAAGTGCCAGAGGACACGGCTTCCTTGCTTTTTGCCAGAGGTGGATGGATTGAAATGTAAACTCTTAGTATTGGAAACCAGCCTCTGTAACTGATGATATTTTTTTGCTGTGATTTTCCCTATTGGAGTCTCTGGAAAAAGAGAGTCACTTTCTAGATATAGATACCGTTCTAGAAGTTTAGAAAGCTGTTTTTATATTGCTAATGAGTTCTTATAAAATCAGATTCTGACCCTCAGGGCCTGAGGGTTTTCTGGCCTGGTGTGCATATTTTTGCACGGGTCAATTTGGACACTAATACTGACAAGGTGAAAAGTGCCTCAGAAAGCCTTGCTTCTTACTTGGATTTGGAACACAGGTGCCTGGCTTAACAGTGTCTCAGCTTTGCTGCCGCTGAGAAAAAGCCACTGGCATTTTGCCTGGACCTGACTCCAAGCTGAAACCTGATTCTGCCTGCTAGGGGTTGCTTCAGTGTCCACACGGAGCCACACTGAACTGAAAGCAGGTGGAGGCAAATGAACCTAAACTCTGCTGGAAATTTAGGATGCCCCTCTATGGGGTCAAAGCTATGAGCACATATGGATGTTGGTGGGAACAGCTGGGTCACTTGCAGATGCCCGAGGGAAAGGGCTAGTTCTTGAATAGGATCATATGAAATACAGTTGCAGACAGGTGCTGTATTTCTGATGGGGAGCCTGACTGCATTCCTAACTTGTGCTTCCTGCTGAAAGATGCAGGATGGGGGAGGGCACTCATGGGGAGTGTGAGCCCTTCACCCACCTCTGACAGTTCAGAGTCTAGAACCCCTCTGGGGCTGGGGGCTGTCTTATGGCTGCTGTCTGCTGTTCTGCTTTCCAGATTGGTTACAGTTTGCAACAGTGGAATGACAGCCTGACTGTACTGCCCTCACCCTTCTCCTGCTGCACGAACCTTGGTAAGGCATTGGGTTATTCAAGGCAGATGCCCCCAGAGAGGGAGTGATCTTTTCTAGGCTGCTTACTGGGTGAATGATCAGGACAAAAGGCTTGGGGAGAGGAGGGGTTATGTAAGCCCATTTTTTAAAAACATATTGAAAAATCAGGATTTTGCCCTGACCAGTTCCTGAATATGATGTGTTTTTATGTTTAGTTGTATAAAGATGATATTGTGTGAAAATGCTGTGTCGCTCTTGCACAGAACCCATCTAGATGAAAGGTCCAGGCAAAAAAAGGAATGATAAGGGAAAACTGTAGTTAGGATTAATGAATGGGACACACTGATTTTGCAACAACAATAACAACAGCAGAAAGACCCCTGGCACCTGGGGAGGCAGGGCATGGGAATAGGGCATTAATGATCTTTGTTTTCAGAACTGTTCCTGGAAGCTTTCCTCTCTTTCTAAAGGAAAACTGTGCAGCTTATGCAAGCTGCTCTGAGTGCTTCAGAGTCCCCTGGGCTGACGAACCCAGCTCACATGTAACAGCGCCACCATGAGCCAGCAAGGCCTAGCCAGCTCCCTCACGGTCCCCTCAGAACACTCCCACGTGCTGTCCACGCTCAGCGGGTGGTCAGCTTGTGCTGCTGACAGACCATTTGGAGCTGGCTGCCTTAGGAAGTCCCTCTAAGAGTAAGGACTGAGCTTAACCACTTGGACCGAAATTGAGAACCCTGGGGCAGGAGGAACCATGGCAGCAACCACAATGGGGATCCTGTCCACTGTGCTGCCTGACCAATGCATGTCCGGCTTGGGGTGCCCAAACTTTATAAACTCTTTGTTTCCAGGGGATACATGTGCCGTGAGGGGCTGTACTTCTTGGATGTGTGCCCAGACCATGGTGACACTGCCTCAGCCCTGGAAGGCTTCAGGTCAGCTTCATCTTACCCGCCAGAGCTGGACTGGGCCTGAATTGACGCCTCAGACCAGGTAAAAAGGGTTCATATGGAAAGTTACAGAGGAAGCCACCTGGCTTTCGTATATAGATTTCTATGGCTACTTCGATGTGTTTTAACTAAGTCCAGGACCCCACAGGGCATAATTGAAATCAATACTGCAGGTTGGCCTCACCCTGCTGTGTCGGGTCCTACTGCTAATAATTCTATAAAGACCCCTTGGCCAAGAGCCAAGAGAGTAGATTGTGCAGACAAGTTAACATAGCAAGCGTGAGACTGCTATCCTTAGAATGGTCTGCTTGCAAGGTTGACCTTTGGCTGACATTTAGGAACTTCAGTCTGGGGAATGTTCCCCCCCTTCCCCAAGTCATAAGAGTGCCTCACTCCACCTAGACTCTGCAAACAACAGGGGGTCGGGGAGGTTTATGCTGAGCACCTGCTTTCTTTGTCTCTAGAGTTTTGGTACCTGCTAGGTAAAGGGTGTCTGTGTGATCAGCCCCCAGTAAAAACCCTAAACTCTGAGTCTCAGAGGGCTTTCCAGGGCAGAAATACTGCATTCTTGTTGCCGAATTTTCATCGCTGGGAAGAGAGTGCTCTGTGTGACCCCTCATGCAACAGGGAGAGCAAAAGGAAGGCCACCCCTAGATTCCTCCAGACTCTGCCTGTGCCTTTCCCCCTTACGATCTGGCTGTATATCCTTCCCACATCCCTGTAATAAGTCTCAGCCCTAAACACCACTGTATGCTGAGGCCCATGAGACACACCTTCTAGCAAATCTCTCGATAGGGTGGAGATTTTGGGGTCTGCCAACACAGTCACCAGTGGAAATCTCAGATATTTGGTTCTACCATAGATATTGAAGATTATTTTGAAATTTCAATTGTATTGATCACAGCTTTGAAATTAAGGTAAATATTAGACCTGCCACCAGATAGTGTATTATGTCATATGTTTATAAAGAAGCATACATATTATTATACTACATTTTTAAGTGTTTTTAAATTTTCAAATTTTTAATATTGTATTTTGACAGAATTCATTTTGTTTGTAATTCTAAGTATTTGATTTGCTACATTATTCTGAGAGCCTGAGTGTGAGAACATGTCCATAGGATTCACCAAACTGCCAAATGGGTCTGCACAAAAGAATGTTTAAGACTCTCTGCCATGGGTTAATACCCTGGGTTAGATGTATTAATTATTGATGGGAAATTTATTACCTCTAAGTAAATAACCATTTCATGCCCTAAATTTGATCTGGGGAAGAGAAAGAATTAGTTCTACAGATTACACTTAAAGGGGCAGCAGGAGCCACCAATAAAGTCATTTTATGATTTCATGCCATGTTTTTCAATGTGACAGTTATATATGTAATGTATCTAAAAGGTGAGATATAACCAGGCGTTTATAATGATGTTGAACTTTCTGGAACCATAGTGCCTCCTTACAGAATGTAAGTTTCTTGTTGAACTTTATTTATTGTGCACAAAAGAATCCCAAACTAGAACTCTGAAAATCTACTTCCCTGTCAGATGCCTGTATGATCACAGATTGCCACTTGCCTCTAGTTGGTACAAAGAGAGCCATACAGCTGATGGAAGTGGAAATGAAGACAAAGCCAAGTCAGTCCTTGCCAGCACTGCCGTATCATAATATTAAGTGTCATGATGCCACCTACAAAGATAACTTCATTTTTGTTTATGTTGGCAAAGTTTTTCATATTTTTGAAGCCTTACTGAAACCCTGGTGAAACTTTTTGCAATCAAGTTAACAGCGAACACCTTAACATGTGTTATAACTTAATATTACAAATTTGATCTTAGTAGGTTCAACAGAGAGAGCCGCTAAGCATGAGAAAATAGCTTATTAGTATACTACCCCAAACATCTTCTGAAGATGTACAGAGATACGTTACCTGTCGGCAAATGTTTTCCTTCACACTGAAACAGTATGGACCAGAGGACTCTCTAATAGTCTATAACTGAAGTTTTTCTTTCACTGAATACAAAAATACTATGCATGTAAAAATACTAAGAAAGTTTATTTTACACATCATTTTTTCCACTCTTCCACTCCCAGTTCCTTATCTTTCCTTCATGGCGAACTGCACTTGTGGGGCCCACATGTCTTCAAAAGTTTGTGCAGAGCATTTCCAGCATCATATCATCCATGCTGATTGTGCCAATTATGCGCCTGAAGAACAATTCAACAATGACGTTGGTATTGATGAATCTCAGCAGGAAAAGGGCACTATTTAGCTCGGCGAATCTGGCCTGGAGCCCCCTGTGCGTCATCCTGATGTGTTCACTGAGTATCTGCTGAGTTCCCCACTGGAGTCCCTGAATGTACCTGACGCACTGCAGGCCTGGCAAGCCTGCAGGAAAAAAAAAAAGGGAGAAGAATCTCGTTGTTATAAACAGCTCACTCACAGGTCCTTTGCTAGCTTTTCAAACATACTCATTTCTGCCTTTTCTCAAATTAAACAAGAGCTCAAGCTTCCTGGTTAAAAGGGCTTTTTAGAGCCAGGATAAAATGCCAGGCCAATTCTAAGTTTTCAGAAGCAACACTTCCAAGAACAGAGCATCATGTAGTTATTCTTATTTAATATTCACTAAGTTTGTATCCACATACTTACAAATTGCTGGCCCTGAGCCAACAAATGCACACCTAATTCAATATGACTGTAGAATATAGTTTAATGTCTGTGCAAATATGAAAAAAATTAGAATTATTTCAAGAAATGAGCACTCTACCTTTTACCTAAGGGAAACAGGCCATTATATAATGATAAAAGGTTTTACCAAATGACAAGTGTTTTACCATCCTTTCTCGAAATTCCCACCATTATAATGATTATCCAGCTGATGGTGGTAAGCTTCACAGCCACAATCCATGACTTAATTATTTGCCTGTAGGCTGATTTTGGTCTAGAGCCATAATAATTTAAGAGAGAACACTGGCCACTTAACTCATTGTATCATGATTTCTGTATTGAGGAAGGTAAAGAAAAAAAAAACAGTCATTCTAATGAACAGTCCAAAAGACTTAAAAAATATCATTTTAAAGTAAGAGGTCATTTTAAGCATTGTTGTTCAGCTATTAAAAGGTTAAAAAGTAAACATGAAAACAGCATGGATTGCAACACGGCTCAAACATAACTTTTCAAATAGGAATTCATAACCTTCTTGCAGTACAGTGTGATACCCAAGTAAAATGAAGCAAAGCACAGTGCAAGAAAGATTACATGCAGTTAAATTTTTTAAAGAAGGTGGTAAGAGGAGGCTTCTTTTCCAGTGTCCTTTGATCTCCCATGATAGTAATATTACTATAAAGTTTTTTAACTTGTAATTATTACAAGTTTACTGTGATGTTTAAGTGATGTTGGTGGCAGCAATCCTTTTCCTTCCCCTTTTCTATAAAACCCAACAGAAAAGTATTTTAAAAGCACCACGCTAATCATCACAGAGTAGCCAAACCAGTTGATGTCCTTTAAAAATTATTGCAATAGGTGAGTCGTTCCTATTATAGGCAAATATCAAATCTGATGAAGGAGAACAAAATAAAGCAACATCTCTAATCCATATTCCAATACTGATTATCCCAGTCCACAAATTAACATCCCCCAGTCCCCACAGCTCATTATCCAGCCTTGAGAATGAATTTTACTGTTTGAATTCCATTGATGAAGGCATGAAGAGGCTTGCATGAAACTCCACCAGAAATCTAAAGGTCCTGCAGGTCTAGATTGTGGCTCATTAAAACTTCATCTTGTGAACTGCACATCACTTTTTTCTCTGCCTTCATACTACACCCCTCCTTTCCCACCACATCCCAAAAGTGGCTTTTGCCCCACGCAAAAGATTTGTCTTTAAATTCAGAAAAAATAAATGTTTAAAGAAAGATCAGGGGATACAAAAGGATAAACAGCAGAGAAAAGCCACACACTTAGCAGGCATGAATTTTGCTCTAATACAGGGTATATGTGTTTAAAACACTCAGCTTAGCTGGTTAAAATCATATTGAGAGAGGACTTAGAAAGCAGAGCAAAAATAAAGGAGAGGTGTGCGTGTGTGTGTGTGTGTGTGTGTGTGTGTGTGTGACAAAAGTATGCCAAACAGGGTGGAGGAAAAGAGGGAAACTACTGGAATGTAAACTTCTGGAAACTGAGCCCCTGTCTTACCTTTGTATCCCAATAGAACAAGGCGTATGGTAGATGTTTAATGACACTCACCGAAGGAGCAAGAAAATACTTTTCCAAATGATCTTAAGAACCACCTGAGACACTTAAAATGAATGCAGATTTGTAGACTATGGACAAGAGCTACTGAATTAGAACCTCTAGGGCAGGGGCCTGGGAAGACTGAACAAACCTCCTGAGTGTTTCTTGTGCACAGGTAAGTTTGGAGAGCAATGATACAAGCAAAAGGTGACCTACAATGATCACTGGGATGACTTGAGGTCTCTAAGTCATGCAGTGTGAGTACTGAATGGATTATCCCATTAAATAGCACTTTACACCCCTGCAAAAACTGCTTGGTAGGAGGCAAGGACATAATCTGGGACTCCTAGTGTCAGGAAAAATGGATGGGGAGAGAGCATTATAAATGCTATCCCAACCCAAACTGCCTGGAAACTTCCTGCCCACTTGGGATCCTTTTGGAAGGATGCTGGTTGAAAACCACTCTAGTAGTAGGATTTACTTGAGACAAGGTGCTGGGCTGTCCAGGGAGATATTCTCCCATGATTTGGTTGCACCATGTGGGGAAGACTGTCCAGCTGCCAATCTGTGCAACAGCCATCCCTTTGGGCCCAGGACACAGGAGACCTATGCACCATGACTTACTGGCCAGGATTCTGGAGTAAGGTGATTTGGGACTAGGCCACCTAATCTGCAGATGGGGTGGAGGAAGGGTGGAGGGCAGAGGGGTTTGATTAGGAGGTCTCCAAGGTCTCCTCCACCTCTGAAATAGAGGGCTTCTGCTCACAGCCCCTAGTGTGTTTTTCCAACTCCTTTGCTACCCTGATACTCACTGACACTTGGCGCATCAGGCAGTCCAGCTGCTCAGCACCACAGAAATGACCATGCAGAGGCAAGCCCAGGAACCATGAAATCCCCTGTCCTGTTCGACTGTGTCCCAGGGGAGGGTCTCTCTGAATCCTTAACAAATACTTCCTTTCTTGCCAGCCTGAATAGATTTCCTCCAACAGAAAGGTTCTAGTAAATTTCAGAACTGGTTTTTGTAAAGCAGTGCTGCAGAATGTGCAGTGAACGCAAACTTTTGAAAGATAACCTACTAGATTTAACAGACTAGAGAAAGAATAGCCACGTCCCTTGAAGACACAGACTTTTCTGTAGTAACAGAAAGTGTTGGGAGGTAAGTGGAAGCCTCAACAAGGCCCCTCCTCTCGGCTGAGTTTCTGGCAGCAGCCCACCCACAAGGAGCTGTTTCTGGAGCTCCCCCAACTCTGCTGAGTTAATCACCATTCTTCACTTGTGCCCCGACACTGAGAACTCTTCAGTGCCTACACCCCGGGTAAGCACTGCTCAATGCTTTTCTGAGCCAAGAAAAGCCAGAGACTGAGGTGGGCGCCCTTACCCGGGTTAAAGAGCACGATCCCCTTGAGGTAGGCATACTCCTTGGTACTGATGTTTAGGCTCCAGCACTTGTTAAGAAAGCCTTTGATGGCTTGGACTTCAGCGGCCGATGGCAGAAGCCCAGCCTCCCGCAGCGATACCAAATGTGGCTGCAGCGTCGGCTGGGGCGGCGGCTCATCGCCCTCGCTCTCCCGCCGCCTGGTGGTGTGGATCCTCTGCAGCAGTCTGGGCTCCGAGGTCTCCATCGTCTCGAAGTTCAAGCGGTCCTGGGCCATTTCGAGCATGAGCAGCGGCAGCCAGCAGTTGCGCACGAGCACCAGCTGCTGGTCTAGAGGCAGAACCTGGAAGCAGGGTAAGTACTTGGCGAAACGAATTGTCTTCAGCAGGGCCGCCGAGGCTGCCTCGCAGGCCACCTGTGGACTCTTGAGGGCCAGCCGCTGCTGTGCGCTGCGCAGGGTGTTCCACCAGGGGGCCACCAGCGGCACCTCTGGAGCCGCGTGCGTTTGCTCTGAGGTGGTGGGCATGCTGGAGAGCATGCTGCCCTGCTGCGGGTGGTCTTCACCGCAAAAGCAGCGGCGGTCCAGGAGCGCCACTTCCCTCCCGCCCGGCAGCACCTCTCTGCCCCCCAGCCTCTGGGTGCAGTGGGAGGGGTCCCTCGACACGCCCCGCAGCCGCGCCTCAGGCGCTTCCTGAGCCACGTGCGTTTGCTTTGCGCTGGTGAGCAAGCTGTAGAGGATGCTGCCCTGCCGCGGGTGCTCTTTACCGCAAACGCAGCAGCGGTACTTGAACGGCATGGCCTGCCCGCCCTGCACTCCCTCTCTGCCCACAGGGGGCTGCGAGCCACACGAGCAGCCCCAGCACGAGCTCCCCAGCTGCGCCTCAGGCGCCTGCGAAGTCTGCATTTCCTTTGCGCTGGTGAGCATGCTGTAGAGGATGCTGCCTTGCCGCGGGTGGTATTCACCGCAAAAGCAGCAGCGGTACATGTGCGCCACTGCCCGCCCATTCGGCAGCCCCTCTCTGCCCACCGAGGGCTGCGTGCCGCAAGAGCAGCCCCAGCACCGGCCCTCCTGCTGCGTCCTGGGCGCCTCAGGCGCCTGCTGAACCGCGTGTAGTTGCTTCGCGCTCGTGAGCATGTTGTAGAGAATGTTGCCCTTCCACGGGTGGTCCTCTTCCTGCATGGCCTGCCTTGTCCGCTGCCCGGCTCTGTCCAGTGGCGGCCTCCTGGGATCTATTTATACCGCGCGCTCACGCACGCGCGTCGGCCGGTCTCCGCCAGGGCAAGGGCGCGGAGGCGGGGGCGCGGCGCAGCGCTCCCGTATGCTTGCCCATGACCTCGGCGATTCAAAAGGAGCAGATGCTCCTTAAAGGCTGGAAATGGAAGACGAACTGAGGCATAGGAGCTCCTGGACACTTCCCTCCTGCCTCTCATTACACCCTTACCTGCCTCTTGAAAAGGAGAACAGAGCCCAGGGAGCAGTTATTTGGGGCACTGTTTCAACTCCCCATTGAACCCTGGCATCTAATTTGCTCCCTTCACCGGCAGGGCAGCTGTGCCTCAAAGGGGAAAAGCCTGTTTCTATGCTATCTTTGCAAACTTTCATTAAAGGATCAAACTTAGTATAACTTATGTTTTGTATGGATAAAGAGATCTCATTTTCAGGGAACCTTAAAAATGTAGACCATGTACCAGCATCATATGGGAACTTAGTAGAAATGCTCCAAAGGGACCTCTGTTTCTAACTCTACATATTAACAAGGTCCCCAGGGGATTTGCATGTGCCTTAAATTTTGCTGGCTGCTGTTATAAGCATTTCTAATTCAGTTAATATTTATGAGCACCCATTATGTCCTAGATGCTATACTGGAGAGCTGAGGTCAGTGACCAGGAGGTAAAAGGGGCTAATATTTGGGAAGATAATAATCACAAGGGGCTAAAAGGTGGCTACAGTGTGAACTTTGGATTCTGTTAGAGGTATTATTACATTGAGTAGAGGTGCAATTAACATTTCTTCTCCCCTGCCCCCCAACTAGAGACACAGATTTCAGGAAGCCTGGATCCTTTGGTGCTCAGTTGCCTCACATCCTCCTTTGAATTCCAAACAGGCATGGAAATCACTTGGTCTCCCCATGTCAACACCTGCCCCTTGGGTAACTAGCTGACTATTTCATCAACCAGCTATGTAACTTCAAGGTCACAACTCTTTAGTCTTCAAATACCTCATCTCTAAAATGCGAAGTTTATTTCATGATCCCTTGGGTCCATACTGAAAACATGGGAGCAAGGAAGGGGACTTACTGGTGCCTACCCGCTGGTATAGGATCCCCTTTCTCTTTTTTTAGTTTCTTTGGGTCCAGGAATTCTGAGCATAGGAGGAAAACCTAGGAGGCACTTATTTTGCATTCAACCTGTAATTTTATTCTGCCTATGAGAGTCACTATAACACAATGGTTAAATCTCTGTGACTGGCATCAGAGTGCCTCAATTTTTTTTTTTTACAATTTATTTGGTATTATTAACCTACAATTACATGTGCAATATTATGGTGATTAAACTACCCCCTGCATCAGGTCCCCACCAACAACCCCATTACAGTCACTATCCATCAGCATAGTGAGATGAGAATCACTACTTGTCTTCTCTGAGTTGTACAGCCCTCCCCGTGCCCCCCCCACCTTACGTCTGCTAATCGTAATGTCCCTTTTACCCTCTTATCCCTCCCTTCCCACCCATCTTCCCCAGTCCCTTTCCCTTTGGTAACTATTAGTCCGTTCTTGGGTTCTGTGAGTCTGCTGCTGTTTTGTTCCTTCAGTTTTTTTTTTTTTTCTTTGTTCTTATACTCCACCTATGAGTGAAATCATTTGGTACTTGTCTTTTTCGGCCTGGCTTATTTCACTGAGCATAATACCCTCCAGCTCCATCCATGTTGTTGCAAATGGTAGGATTTGTTTTCTTCTTATGGCTGAATAATATTCCATTGTGTATATGTACCACGTCTTCTTAATCCATTCATCTACTGATGGACACTTAGGTTGCTTCCATTTCTTGGCTATTGTAAATAGTGCTGCAATAAACATAGGGGCGCATCTGTCTTTTTGAAACTGGGCTGCTGCATTCTTAGGGTAAATTCCTAGGAGTGGGATTCCTGGGTCGAATGGTATTTCTATTTTGAGTTTTTTGAGGAACCTCCATACTGATTTCCACAATGGTTGAACTAATTTGCATTCCCACCAGCAGTGTAGGAGGGTTCCCTTTTCTCCACATCCTTGCCAATATTTGTTGTTGTTTGTGTTTTGGATGTTGGCCATCCTCACTGGCGTGAGGTGATATCTCATTGTGGTTTTAATCTGCATTTCTCTGATGATTAGTGATGTGGAGCATCTTTTCATGTGCCTGTTGGCCATCTGAATTTCTTCTTTAGAGAAGTGTCTATTCATGTCCTCTGCCCATTTCTTAATTGGATTATTTGCTTTTTGTTTGTTAAGATGCGTGAGTTCTTTATATATTTTGGATGTCAACCCCTTATCAGATACATCGTTTATGAATATATTTTCCCATATTGTAGGATGTCTTTTTGTTCTACTGATGGTGTCCTTTGCTGTACAGAAGCTTTTCAACTTGATATAGTTCCATTTGTTCATTTTTGCTTTTGTTTCCCTTGCCCAGAGGGACATGTTCATGAAGAAGTCGCTCATGTTTATGTCCAAGAGGTTTTTGCCTATGTTTTTTTCTAAGAGTTTTATGGTTTCATGACTTACATTCAGGTCTTTGATCCACCTTGAGTTTACCTTTGTGTATGGGGCTAGACAGTAGTCCAGTTTCATTCTCTTACATGGAGCTGTCCAGTTTTTCCAACACCAGCTGCTGAAGAGGCTGTCATCTCCCCATTGTATATCCAAGGCTCCTTTATCAAATATTAATTGACTGTAGATGTTTGGGTTAATGTTTGGATTTTCTATTCTATTCCACTGGTCTGTGGGTCTGTTTTTGTGCCAGTACCAAATTGTCTTGATTACTGTGGCTTTGTAGTAGAGCTTAAAGTTAGGGAGCGTAATTACCCCTGTTTGATTCCTCCTTCTCAGGATTGCTTTGGCTATTCGGGGTCTTTTGTGGTGCCATATGAATTTTAGAATTATTTGTTCCAGTTCATTGAAGAAAGCTGTTGGTAGTTTGATAGGGATTGCATTGAATCTGTAGATTGCTTTAGGTAGTATAGCCATTTTGACAATATTTATTCTTCCTAGCCAAGAGCATGGGATGCATTTCCATTTGTTAGTGTCTTCCTTAATTTCTCCTAGGAGTGTCTTGTAGTTTTCAGAGTACAGGTCTTTCACTTCCTTCGTTAGGTTTATTCCTAGGTATTTTATTCTTTTTGATGCAAATGTGAATGGAATTGTTTTTCTGATTTCTCTTTCTGTTAGCTCATCATTAGTGTATAGGAAAGCAACCGATTTCTGTGTGTTAATTTTGTATCCTGCAACTTTGCTGAATTCAGATATTAGTTCTAGTAGTTTTGGAGTGGAGTCTTTAGGGATTTTTATGTACAGTATCATGTCATCTGCAAATAGTGACAATTTGACTTCTTCTTTACCAATCTGGATGCCTTGTATGTCTTTGTTTTGTCTGATTGCCATGGCTAGGACCTCCAGTACTATGTTGAATAACAGTGGAGAGAGTGGGCATCCCTGTCTTGTTCCCGATCTTAGATGAAAAGCTTTCAGCTTCTCGAGAGTGCCTCAATTTTAATTCTGGCCCTGAAACTTTCTAGTTCTGTGGCCTTGGGCAATGTATTAGTTTCCTATTGCTGCTGTAACAAATTACCACAAGTTTAGTGACTTAAAAGGCAACAGAACTTATTATGCTATGGTTCTGGAGGCCAGAAGTATGAAATCAGTTTCAGTGGGCTAAAATCAAGGTGACCTTCCTTCTGGAAGCTCTAGGGGAGGATCTATTTCCTTGCCTTTTCCAGCTTCTACAAGTTGTCTGCATTCCTTGGCACCTGGCCCTATCACTCTGATTTGTTTAGGTCTCCTTTCTGACTCTTAATAAAGATCTTTATAATTACATTGACAAACTCAAATAATCCAAAATAGTCTCCCCATTTCAAATTTCATAATTAAATCACATCCACAAAGTCCCTTTTGACATGTACAATAACATATTCACAGGTTCTGAGGATTAGGACATGAACATTATTTGAGGGACATTATTGAGCCTTTCACAGGGCAATTACTTAAGCTACCCATGCCCTGGCTTCCTTATTGGTAAAATGTGAGGTAATCCTCATACATAAATTAATTCATGTGAAATGTTTGGTTGATACTTAAGTGTTGGATGTATCAACCATTGTCCCCCCAATTAAAAAAAAATATGTGGGATACCTTCAGGGTTAGGAGGTGGTACTGTACTGGCTCTACCATTATTTTGTCTCTCCTAGAGAAGCCCACCCTCACCCTCCTCCCAGAAACTGTCTCATATTTTTCTACATTGTCCCTATTTCTTAGCCCACACTCAAAACACTGCATGGGTCACCTGATCCACAATAATAATATTTATTGAAAATGTTATTGTCCATTTCATCATTTGCCATTTCCAGTATTCAAGCTACTACTTTGGGTATTGTTAGGGCTGCTCTAGCAGTCTTCCTGCTTGATGAACCCACCACCCAGCAGAGCCGCAAAACAGCCTACTTCAGTCCCCACCTTCAATTTCCAGTGCTAGGTACTTTTTATTAGGTTACCCCATTTTGCTTTCTTCCTAACACTCATCAGAATCTGATATGATTGATTTGTTTAGTTGTTTCATGCTTTTTGATAGTCTTGCCCCACTGGCACAAGAGTCCCTCAAGGGCAAGGAATTGGTCACTCTGTATTCTAGGAACCAGAGCAATGTCTGGCATATAGTACATGCTCAAAAATATATTTGTTGGCCACCTGTACCTTTCAAGAAAGCAGAGAAGGCTATAGCTCTTACTCTCAACACAGAGGCAAGCATTCCGACACAACCATTGCCACACTGACTCTGGAGGGATGAGAAGTTAGCAGGCCCTGTTGATATCAAAGCTTTTGGGAGGCCTTTTCTTATACTCAGAGTGCTACAGCACTGTGGTAAAATAACAAGACAACTGATTTAACAGTCAAAAGGCATTGATTTGAATTTGGGCTCTTCAACTCCAAAGACATAACACTGAACAAGTCATGTAACTTCAGCCTTCACACTTGGAAATGGAGAAAACTTCCATAAACCAATTTTAATATATACACCTTGTTCTGCCCTTCAAAGGTTATCATAATTTTTTCTCTTAGTATAGCCCTTTACAGAAATGTTTGTTGACCTCCTCACTACACTGAAAATATAAAGGAACTTCAGTTACACTTGTTCACTTTCTAATGATTTAACATTGAGCAAAGCATTTGATATTACATTAGACTTTTAAGCTATGAAACCAGAAGAAATGCTATAAACTGTATATATATATATATATATGGAGAGAGAGAGACAGAGAGACAGAGACACACACACCTTGCCCTATATAATTCAAGGGTTTGTCTAAAACTTTTTCATTTATATATCAACTATATATATATATATTTAAACCTTGCTAAACCCATTTTTAGTCATTCATATCTCACATTTTTTTGATGCCTTTGAGTTTGACTTTGAGGCCTTGTCTCAAACTGAAACTTCAGTGCAGTGCTGAGGACCATGAAATTGTGATATATTAGTTACAATCCTGTTCTTTCCCAGAAGCAGAGTCTTCTAATCTTGTTTTTCTTGAAGTTGCAATCTTCTATTTGCAACTCTGAAGGATTTTTCTAGGTTCTTGGGATTGACTGTTTCCAAGGAGAGATTGCCTGTTTGTCCTTCACAACTATCATTCTTGGAAATGTCAGGAGAAAACTGACTTCATCTTTGCAATTTCTGTTTTTTCCCCTGAACAAATAGCTCCTGAGAAACAAAATCATCCAAACACACCAATGGTGAGATTTGCAACCAGTAATGCCAGCCTGCTTGTTGCTACAGGATTAGTTTTCTAAGGCAGGCACAGGCTTCTTCATTTGATTTGATCCGTGTCCTCAGACCACTGCAACAGCTAGACAAAAGGGTACTCATCAACTGCACCTGTCACAGGCTGAGTTTGTTCACGACTTCAGTTTAGATGTTTACAGAGTTATTGTTCAGTGACCTTGGTCAACTGGACACCTGCTCTGCAGAATCTCTTATCTATTCCAACTCAGGGTGGAGGAAAGCTGCTCTGTTGCCTGAATTCAATCTTCAACTTCAAAGTAATGCAGTTTTCACTATGGGTGTAGGAGTGAAGTACAGGTGGGGATAAAGCTGAGTGAAATTGTAAAACTGACCTTTGCACGGTAAACTGCTCTTGACCTGGGAAGGTATGATGATCTGAAACCCAGTATGCGTTTTCAATCTGGACTTAAAAGAGCTGGAATGCCTTGGAATTCATTTTCTTCAATAAACAGGTGGCAGGGAGTAACAATAGTGTTTGCCTTATTTTTCAAGGTCAGTTATTGGGTAAACATTATTGTAGAAGAATAGTGGCTGATAAAATCCAAGAGATAGCCTCCCTCTTTTTCCTTTCCAAAACCCAGAATGTTTAAAGCTCTATTTATGTAAGAATTAATAGGCTTTAGCTGCTGGCTCATGAAACCCCTAAAGAAGATCAAGTCATCCTTATTTATTTCCTTCAGATGAGCTACAAAGAAGGTAATCTGCTGCCTTGGGGGTCACATAGTTGCTTAGCTGGAATAATGACTCTTATACTCACAGTAATTCTTAAGAGTTCTAAAATCAACTTTCCAAATCAGTCAACCAACCACTCCATTCAAGGACAGACATTCATCAGATCAGTTCATTTTACTTCATCTACCAGTTTTGAATCCACCCCAATTGCAGATATTGGTCAAATTATCTAATTAGTAAATTAAATTGACTGGCAGGTTTAAAAATGATTGCCCCATTGGTTTGACAAGCTATTAAAATTGATTTGACTGGTCAGTTTTAATATTATTCCTCCACTAATCCACATAGATATGTCCCCTAGTGATGATGGTAGTTTTAGTTTTAGTTACAGACTTACCTTGTACCTGAAGCTGTTGTAACATTTCCCTCCCAGGAAATTGCTTTATTTTCCCTTCTAGCTTTTCTTCTCAACTCACTTTCCATAATTATTATATGTAGAGTGCCTTGTACATTAAAAGCATATTAAGGCACTCAACAAACACCTGTTTAATCAAATAGCAAGTGAAAAGTTTCCTCCACATCTACAAATCCATTTCTTTTGTATCATTAATGTACAATTACATAAGCAACATTATGGTTACTAGATCCCCTATTATCAAGTCCCCACCACATACCCCATTACAGTCACTTTCCATCAGCGCAGTAAGATGCTATAGAATCACTACTTGTCTTCTCTGTGCTATACTGCCTTCCCCATGCACCCCCTACATTATGTGTGCTAATCGTAATACCCCTTATTCCCCTCATCCCTCCCTTCCCATCCATCCTCCCCAGTCCCTTTCCCTTTGGCAACTGTTAGTCCATTTTTGGGTTCTGTGAGTCTGCTGCTGTTTTGTTCCTTCAGTTTTTTTCTTTGTTCTTATACTCCACATATGAGTGAAATCAGTTGATACTTGTCTTTTTCCGCCTGGCTTATTTCACTGAGCATAATACCCTCTAGCTCCATCCATGTTGCTGCAAATAGTAGGATTTGTTTTCTTCTTATGGCTGAATAATATTTCATTGTGTATATGTACCACATCTTCTTAATCCATTCATCTACTGATGGACACTTAGGTTGCTTCCATTTCTTGGCTATTGTAAATAGTGCTGCGATAAACATAGGGGTGCATCTGTCTTTTTCAAACTGGGCTGCTGCAGTCTTAGGGTAAATTCCTAGGAGTGGAATTCCTGGGTCAAATGGTATTTCTATTTTGAGTTTTTTGAGGAACCTCCATACTGCTTTCCACAATGGTTGAACTAGTTTACATTGCCACCAGCAGTGTAGGAGGGTTCCCCTTTCTCCACATCCTTGCCAACATTTGTTGTTGTTTGTCTTTTGGATGTTAGCCATCCTTACTGGTTTGAGGTGATATCTCATTGTGGTTTTAATCTGCATTTCTCTGATGATTAGGGATGTGGAGCATATTTTCATGTGCCTGTTGGCCATCTGAATTTCTTCTTTGCAGAAGTGTCTGTTCAGATCTTCTGCCCATTTTTTAATTGGATTATTTGCTTTTTGTTTGTTGAGGTACATGAGCTCTTTATGTATTTTCAATGTCAACCCCTTATTGGATATGTCATTTATGAATATATTCTCCCATACTGTAGGATGCCTTTTTGTTCCACTGATGGTATCCTTTGCTGTACAGAAGATTTTTAGTTTGATATAGTCCCACTTGTTCATTTCTGCTTTTGTTTCCCTTGCCCAGAAGATATGTTCATGAAGAAGTTGCTCATCTTTACATCCAAGAGAGTTTTGCCTATGTTTTCTTCTAAGAGTTTTATGGTTTCATGACTTACATTCAGGTCTTTGATCCATTTCGTGTTTACTTTTGTGTATGGAGTTAGGCAGTAATCCAGTTTCATTCTCTTACCTGTAGCTGTCCAGTTTTGCCAACACCAGCTGTTGAAGAGGCTGTCATTTCCTCATTGTATATCCATAGCTCCTTTATCGTATATTCATTGACCATATATGCTTCGCTTAATATCTGGACTCTCTATTCTGTTCCACTGGTCTATGCGTCTGTACTTGTGCCAGTACTAAATTGTCTTGATTACTGTGGCTTTGTAGTAGAGCTTGAAGTTGGGAAGGAGATCCCCCTGCTTTATACTTCCTTCTCAGGATTGCTTTGGCTATTCGGGGTCTTTTGTGGTTCCATATGAATTTTAGAACTATTTGATCCAGTTCGTTGAAGAATGCTGTCAGTATTTTGATAGGGATTGCGTTGAATCTGTAGATTGCTTTAGGCAGGATGTATGTTTTGACAATATTAATTCTGCCTATCCAAGACCATGGGATGAATATCCATTTATTAGTGTCCTCTTTAATTTCTCTTAAAAGTGTCTTGTAGTTTTCAGGGTATAGGTCTTTCACTTCCATGGTTAGGTTTATTCCTAGGTATTTTATTCTTTTTGATACAGTTGTGAATGGAATTTTTTCCTGATTTCTCTTTCTGCTAGTTCATCATTAGTGTATAGGGATGCAACAGATTTCTGTGTATTAATTTTGTATCCTGCAACTTTGCTCAATTCAGATATTAGTTCTAGTAGTTTTGCAGTGGATTATTTGGGGTTTTTTATGTACAATATCATGTCATCTGCATACAGTGACAGTTTGGCTTCTTCCTTACCAATCTGGATGCAATTGTATTTCTTTGTGTTGTCTGATTGCTGTGGCTAGGACCTCCAGTACTATGTTGAATAAAAGTGGGGAGAGTGGGTATCCTTGTCTTTATTCCGAACTTAGGGGAAAAGCTTTCAGCTTCATGCTGTTAAGTATGATGTTGGCTGTGGGTTTGTCATATATGGCCTTTATTATGTTCAGGTACTTGCCCCCTATACCCATTTGTTGAGGGTTTTATCAGAAATGGAAGTTGAATTTTGTCGAATGCTTTTTTCAGCATCTATGGAAATGATCATGTGGTTTTTGTCTTTCTTTTTGCTGATGTGGTGGATGATGTTGATGGATTTTTGAATATTGTACCATCCTTGCATCCCTGGGATGAATCCCACTTGATCATGGTGTATGATTCTCCTGATGTATTTTTGAATTTGGTTTGCTAATATTTTGTTGATTATTTTTGCATCTATGTTCATCACAGATATTGGTCTGTAGTTTTCTTTTTTTGTGGTGTCTTTGCCTGGTTTTAGTATTAGAGTGATGCTGGCTTCAGTTTGGAAGTATTCCTTACCCTTCTATTTTTTGGAAAATTTTAAGGAGAATGGGTATTATGTCATCTCTAAATGTCTGATAAAATTCAGTGGTGAATCGATCTGATACGGGCGTTTTGTTCTTGTGAAGTTTTTTGATTACTGATTCAATTTCGTTGTTGGTAATTGGTCTGTTTAGATTTTTCTGTTTCTTCCTTGGTCAGTCTTGGAAGGTTGTATTTTTCTAGAAAGTTGTCCATTTCTTCTAGGTTATCCAGCTTGTTAGCATATGGATTTTCATAGTATTCTCTAATAATTCTTTGTATTTCTGTGTTGTCCGTTGTGATTTTTCCTTTCTCATTTCTGATTCTGTTAATGTGTGTAGATTCTCTTTTTCTCTTAACAAGTCTCGCTAGGGGTTTGTCTATTTTGTTTATTTTCTCAAAGAATGAGCTCTTGGTTTCATTAATTTTTTTCTATTGTTTTATTTTTCTCAATTTTATTTATTTATTCTCTGATCTTTATTATGTCCCTCCTTCTGCTTACTTTGGGCCTCATTTGTTCTTACTTTTCCAATTTCAATAATTGTGAATTTAGACAATTCATTTGGGATTGTTCTTCCTTCTTTAAATAGGCCTTCTTTTTCCTCTTAGAACTGCCTTTGCTGAGTCCCACAGAAGTTGGGGCATTGTGCTGTTGCTTTCATTTGTCTCCATATATTGCTTGATCTTTGTTTTAATTTGGTCATTGATCCATTGATTATTTAGGAGCATGTTGTTAAGCCTCCATGTGTTTATGAGTCTTTTTGTTTTCTTTGTACAATTAATTTCTAGTTTTATACTTTTGTGATATGAGAAGTTGGTTAGTATAATTTCAATCTTTTTTAATTTACTGAGGCTCTTTTTGTGGCCTAGTATGTGGTCTATTCTGGAAAATGTTCCATGTGCACTTGAGAAGAATGTGTATCCTGCTGCTTTTGGGTGTAGAGTTCTGTACATGTCTGTTAGGTCCATCTGTTCTAGTGTGTTGTGCAGTGCCTCTCTGTCCTTACTTATTTTCTGTGTGGTTGATCTGTCCTTTGGAGTGAGTGGTGTGTTGAAGTCTCCTAAAATGAATGCATTGCATTCTATTTCCCCCTGTAATTCTGTTAGTATTTGTTTCACATATGTCAGTGCTCCTGTATTGGGTGCCTAGATATTTATAATGGTTATATCCTCTTGTTGGACTGACCCCTTTATCATTATGTAATGTCCTTCTTTGTCTCTTGGTACTTTCTTTGTTTTGAAGTCTATTTGTCTTATACAAGTAGTGCAACACCTGCTTTTTTCTCCCTATTGTTTGCATGAAATATCTATATCTATCCTTCAGTTTTAGTGTGTGTATGTCTTTGCGTTTGAGGTGAGTCTCTTGTGGGCAGCATGTAGATGGGTCTTTATTTTTATCCATTCTATTACTCTGTGTCTTTTGACTGGTGACTTCAGTGCATTTACATTTAGGGTGATTATCAATAGATATGTATTTATTGTCATTGCAGGCTTTGGATTTGTGCTTACCAAAGGTTCAAGGGTAGTTTCTTTACTATCTACCATCTAACTTAACTCACTTATTATGCTATTATAAACAGTCTGATGATTATTTATTTCTCTCCCTTCTTTTTTGTCCTCCTCCACTCTTTATATGTTATGTCTTTTATTCTGTACTCTTTGGTGTTTCCCTTGACTGATTTTGTGGATAGCTGATTTTATTTTCCATTTAGTTAGTATTTGGTTGGTCTTCTTTCTTTGCTGTAGTTTTATTTTCTCTGGTGACATCTGTTTAGCCTTAGGAGCACTTCCATATAGATCAGTCCCTTTAAAATACACTGTAGAGATTGTTTATGGGAGGTAAATTCCCTCAACTTTTGCTTATCTGGGAATTGTTTAATCCCTACTTCAAATTTAAATGATAATCTTGTTAGATACAGTATTCTTGGTTCAAGGCCCTTCTGTTTCATTGCATTGAATATATCAGGCCATTCCCTTCTAGCCTGTAAGGTTTCTGCTGAGAAGTCTCATGATAGCCTGACGGGTTTTTTGTATGTGATCTTTTTTCTCTCTTTGGCTGCTTTTAATATTCTGTCCTTGTCTTTGATCTTTGCCATTTAATTATTATATGTCTTGGTGTTGCCCTCCTTGATTCCCTTGTGTTGGATCATCTGTGGGCTTCCATGGTCTGAGAGACTATTTCCATTTCCTTCCCCAGCTTGGGGAATTTTTCAGCAATTATTTCTTCAAAGACACTTTCTATCCCTTTCTCTCTCTCTTCTTCTCCTGGTACCCCTATAATGAGAATATTGTTCCATTTGGATTGGTCACACAGTTCTCTTAATATTCTTTCATTCCTAGAGATCCTTTTATCTCTCTTTGCCTCAGCTTCTCTGTATTACTGTTCTCTGATTTCTATTCCATTAACAGTCCCTTCCACATAATCCAGTCTGCTCTTAAGCTCTTCTATCAATTGTTTCATTTCTGTTATCTCCCTCCAGAATTCATCCCTTAGGTCTTGCATATTTTTCTGTAGCTCCATTAGCATGCTTATGACTTTTTTTTTAATTCTTTTTTAGGAAGATTGGTGATTTCTGTCTCACCAGGCCCTCTCTCTGATGTTTGAGGGATTTTGGACTGAACAAGGTTCTGCCTTTTCATGGTGATGGAAGTCTTTGCCAGTGAGTGGCGTGTATGTTAGCTGGAGAAACAAAGTCCCTTCCTGCTTGCTGGTCGCCTTGCCCATCTCCTCTGCCTGTGTCAGTCAACCGCACACAAGGAGCAGCCTCTGGGTTAATCCCCTGAGCTGCCATGGATAGGGAAGCTCTCGGGATGGCCCTGGGCACTGGCAGGGGTTGCAGGTGAGCAGCGCATGTTCGCTGTGAGAACAAAGCCCTGTTGTTCCTTCTGGACTCTGTGCCAGTCTCTGCTGTCTGTGCCACTAAACTGTGGGCAGGGGGTAGCCTCTGGGTCTGGGCTAGTTAGCCACGCACAGGGAGAAGCCTCTGTGTGGTTGCTGTGGGACGGGCTGCTCCCTGGTTGGTCTGCAGCAATGGTGGGTCAGCCAGTTCACTTGCAGCGCTGGTGGGGGGAATGTATGGCCAGCTGCTTATCACTGTGAGGGGCTTTGGAGCTGCACTGCCACCTAGGGGGTTAGGGCGCCTGAAGTTCCTTAAAGTTCCCAGCCTGCTGGGCTGAATGTGCCAGGACAATTTTGTACACCTGTTATACCCTTGTCCCTTTAAGACTTTTAAAGAGCCTGCTTTTCTTTTGTCCCAGCGCAACCGGCTGGGGGAACCTGTTCACAGTCTTAGTCTCGGATTTTGCTTTTCCATTCCTCTAATATCCAGTATACCAAGCAATGTGTGTCTGTCCTCCTGGTGCAGATTACTAGGGCTTATTTAGCAGTCCTGTGCATCCACTCCCTCCCCACTCTGGTTCTTTTCCTCCCACTGGTGAGCTGGGGTAGGGGTAGTGCTTGGGTCCCGCCAGGTCACAGCTTTGTATCTTACCCTTTTCCGTGAGATGTTGAGTTCTTGCAGATGTAGTTGTTGCCTGGCTGTTGTACTGTATGTTCTGGTCACTCTTTTAGGAATAGTTGTATTTGCTGTATTTTCAAAATATATGTGGTTTTAGGAGGAGATTCCTGCCACCTACTCATGCCGCCATCTTGAGAATCTCACATCTACAAATCTTTTAACTTCTTTAGCTTGCCCAACCTTCTGTCCTTTTCTGTGACTGCGTTTCAACAATCTTGCCAGCCCTGTTGGAAAAACTCGAGGTCCCTTCTGCCAAATACCAGCTACCTATTTTTACCACTCTGATTTCTAGTTTGATAATCTCAAAAATGAGAGTATTTATTATGTTTATTCCACAAATTTTTTGAATGAATGAAACAATACCTCAGAAATGTGAGTTATTACAATTATATTGCTTTT
Source organism: Phataginus tricuspis (assembly GCA_029783875.1). Taxonomy (NCBI): domain Eukaryota; kingdom Metazoa; phylum Chordata; class Mammalia; order Pholidota; family Manidae; genus Phataginus; species Phataginus tricuspis. Next base: position 23,463,481 of record JAQQAC010016209.1, read on the forward strand.
TCTTTAAGCTGGAATCATCAGACTCTGCAAAGTAATATGTTGCCCAACTAAATCAGGGTTGTGCATTTGAAATTGTCTCTGTATATATATCTCAAATGCATTTGAAAAAAGGAATTCTACAGTTGATAATAAGTCATTCAAGTCTAGAGTTGAATGCATTTAAAATTAATAGTGCCATAAATGTAGCTGCTTTTTCTGAATCCACAATGAGAAACACATGAAGAACAAAAAATATATAAATGTATGTAGGTGAATTTCTTTGCAGCAGAACCAAACGCTGGTTGTGGAGAAAACAAAACTTATTTCCATACTGATGTTGCCTAGATGGGTGTGGCTGGGTTGTGAAAAAAGAAGCTGCCTTAGCTTGAGTTCTTTGAACAGGGACTAGACGAGGACTGTGTGAACCTCCTGGGGACATGATCCCAGGAAGCAGTAGAGAGAGTACAGGAAAAGGAAAACTTGGAAGGAAAGAAAGCCAGCATCAGGGTGCAATACTGAAGTCACTGTTGTGAGCAACAGGGTGATTCCCCCAGGGCTTCTGATGAAATGTGCAGAATGCCTCCCAGAGTTGCCCACCCAAAGGAAGTGGCAGCAGTATCCATCCATTTGTTTCTATCCTCAAGGTTGAATGTTGCCACTATGTTTCTTCCAATAGCCATGGTGTTGCAGAATACAGTGTGAAAAAAGCCACAGCTTGCATGGAACTAACTGTCCACCCTCCTGTGCTTGGAATCAGAGGTGTGGGCAAGCAGATACAAGGCTGGGAATCAGGGACATCTCAGGGAGGTTTGGAGCTGACTGTCATTACCCTTCTGCCCCAAGGTCAGTTCCACCCACTATCTATGGGAATGGCCGAAGTGGAACACTACCTCAGCACTCTTCTGTGGAGCTTCTTTATTCTTGAAAACCATGTTGCCATTATGTCCCAGAATGTTCAGTTCTTTAGATAAGTATGGTTGTTGGGGGGAAGCAGGCAAGAACATTTTCCCAGCAATCGATATTAATTTGCCCTGGCTGAGCTTTTCTTCAGCTGTGTTACCAGCCACTCTTTTATATATAGACTGGGAAAAACACACAGTTGGTCAGTAAAACAGCAAAATTTCACAAGATAGGTAAAACTTTTTGCAAAAGTAAGGGTTGCACCATTACGTGTATCTTTTGGGTATTCCTAAATACTTTGACATTATCCACAGGCAATCTATTCAAAGGAGTTTAAACAAAACCAGAACCTTCACACAGGCGTCCTCTTGAGGCTTGAGGCATGGCTGGATCCAGGTACTCAAACTGCATTGCTAAAACATGTTTCTTGAAGCCTTCTGACCTCTCTTCCAATATCAGTTAGCCTTGATTCATATCCTGCCACCAACCCAGTAGCCAATTTCATCAACTGTAGTCTCAAAATGTATCTCAGAATCAACACTTTCCCATCCCTGTCATCACTATATCCTGGCTCAAGCCACCATCTTGTCTGACCCCAACTCCTGCAATAAGCTCCTCATTGTCCTTGGGCCACCATTCCTTCCCTGCCTGCAACTAGCTCTCCAAATGAAGACTAAGGTCTAAAGACAAGTGGGATTGTGTACCTTTCCAACACATTTAGAAATTGTCTAGTGGTATAGGCCTTTGTGTATAAAATCTTACAGGATCTGGCCCTGGCCGTCACTCCGACCCCTATCCTTCATTGACTGTGCTACCGTTACTTGATATTCCTCAAACCTGCAGCCTCCCTTATCTGGATCGTTGCACCTCCTTCGATGCGTGGTTCATTCTTTGAACATCCATTAGGGTTTTCTCAGCTATCATGTCCTCAGAAAGGCCCTTTCTGCCTGACTTCCCTGTCTAAAATAGCATCTCTGCCACTCTTTATTCTTGTTGCCTGTTTTACTTTTCTTCTTGGCCCTTATCATTCTACATATATATTTACTGGATTATTTGTTTTTTGTTTGAGAACATACATTCTATGAGAGTAGAGATGGAGACATTCACTGTTGTGTCCCTAGCACCAGAAGCAGTGCCTGGAATAAGGGAAGTGATGAACAATGTGGACTGGTTATTCTTGAGGTCCACTGTACAGGATGGCCTGTCTGGAATTTCTTTTCATTCTCCTGTTTTGTTTTTTTGTTGTTGTTGTTTTTCATTTTTTATTGAAGTATAGTTGACATAATATTATATTAGTTTCAGGTATACAATATAGTGATTTCACATTTATGTATCTTACAAAATGCTATAATAAGTGTAGTTACCATCTGTCACCATATAAAATTATTACACTATTGACTATATTCCCTATGCTGTACTTTTCATCCCATGACTTATTTATTTTATAACTGGAAGTTTGTACCTCTTTATGCCCTTCACCTATGTTGCCCATCCCCCCACCCCATTCCCCTATTTTGTCTGGCAAACTCTTTATCCCTTCTTCAATTTTGAATGATAACCATGTCAGAGTATTCTTGGTTGTAGGTTTTCCCTTTTAGTGCTTTGAATATGCCATATGCCTCTCTTTTGGCCTGTAGAGTATCTGAAGAAAAAATCAGCTGATAGACTTATGGGGTTTCCCTTATATGTAACTTGTTGCTTTTCTCTTGCTGCTTTTAAGATTCTATCTTTACCCTTAGTCTTTGACATTTTAATTATTATGTGTCTTGGTGTGGACCTCCTTGGGTTCACCTTATTTGGGGCTTTCTGTGATTCCTAGACTTGCATGTCTGTTTCCTTCCACAGGTCAGGGAAGTGTCCAGGCTTTATTCTTTCAAATAAGCTTACTGCCCCTTTCTCGCTCCTCTTTTTGGGATCTCTATTATGGGAATGTTATAATATTTGAAGTTGTCCCATTGATCCCTTAACCTATACTCCTTTTTTTTTTTTCTGTTCAGCTTGGTTGTTTTTCACTACCCTGTCTTCCAGATCACTGGTCCATCCTTCTGCGTCCTCTAATTTCCTGTTGATTCCCTGTAATGCATTTTTCATTCCAGTTGTATTCTTCAGCTTCAACTGGTTCTTCTATTTTCTATTTTTCTGTTGAAGTTCTCACTGAACTCATCCACTCTTCTCTCCAGTCCAATGAGCATCTTTATTACCATTGCTTTGAACTCATTAACAGGTAGATTGATTATCTCCATTTTGTTTAGCTCTTTTTCTGGCATTTTGTCTTGTTATTTCATTTTGAACATATTCCTTTGTGTCTGACTCTCTGTGTTTGTTTCTGTGTATTAGGTAGCCCACCTATGTCTCCTGGTCTTGAAGGCAGTACTTTATGTAGTAGGTGTCCTGTGGTGCCTAGCAATGCAATCCCCCTGGTCACCAGAACTAGGTGCTCCAGGGGTGTCCTCTCTGTGGGCTGTGGCTGGGCTGCAACTGCTGTCAGTGTGGTGGGGGGCAGGGCTGTCCCTACACCTGGCTGTCAGCAATGACCAATTGTGACTACTGTAGGTGCACTGGTTTGCAAGTCTTGCCCCCAGTATGGCTGGCCAAAAGGCTTGGCTTTAGCTGCCATGAGTGTACTGGTGGGTGGGGCCAGCCCTTATTCTGGCTGTCAGCAATGTGTGGCCATAACTACTGTGGGAGCACCTGTGGGGAGGTCTTACTTGCCAAATGGTTGCTTGAGAGGCCTGGCTATGTATCTACTGAGGGTGTGCTGATGGATGGGTCTAGTTCCTTCCCTGTCATTCTGGGGGGATGCCAGTCCTGATTGAGGCTGCCTTCCAGGTGTGGCAGGGCAGGAGTTGCTTTGCAGGGGTGCATGCCAAGGCAGGTGTGTTGGGTGGGGTGGATCCACAGGGCAATGCTGAGGCAGGGCAAGTGGTACTGGCACTGTACATGGAGACTGTCAGAACTGGCTCCTTCAAGTGTCTGATGAGCTAGGCTGAAGGAGGGCAAGAAAAATGGTGCCCACCAGCACCTCCATGCCTGGAGAAAGCTCCTACAGAGCTTCACACCTCTGCCACTTGTCCCAAAGTTAGTCAGTATATCTCCTTCACATATAACACAGGCACTCTTCAAACTGCTGTTTCTGTGTTGGGTCTCAGACCAACTGACACAGCATGCTGACTGTCCAAGAGTGCAGACTTGGCCTCTCACAGCCCTCTGGCTCTCCCAGAGTTGTCCTGCTAATTTTAAAAGCCAGATGTTATGGGGACTCATCTTTCCAGTACGGGTTCCCATGGCCATAGGTGCATGGTGTGGGGCTTAATCCCCTTATCCCTCCTGTTGGTGGATTGGGGTTGCGATCTCTGCCCTTTTTACCCTTCTTCATGTGGCCTGCTTTATGTCATTAGCGGTGGAAGTCCAGGTCAGTCTGCCAATCTTCAGGTTGTTTTCAGAGTGAGTTGCACTACATGTAATTGCTACCTAAGTGTGTTCGTGGGAGGAGGTGATTGCAAGTCTCCTGTTTGACCCAATTTAGAATTTCATTAAGTGCAGTGAGAATGTATACTTAAGAAAGCGGTCAAATAGTATCTTGTGTTTAAATACAGCATTTGATGTTACTGAATATCTATCACGACCTTCCCTTGTGTTATTTCCTTGTGTATATCTCTCTAAAATAAGTATTCCCTCTAACTTTTAATTTTTTTTATTTTGCTATTATTAATATACAATTACATGAGCAACATTATGGTTACTAGACTCCCCCTATTCACTTTAAACTTTTTATTAAAAACTTTTGGAATGTTCAAATTATTTCAGTCTCTCCCCCATGTCTCTTAGTTGAATAAGGTTAGGTTTGTCTGTTTGTGGCACTCATTCAATCCAAAATAATAGTATTTGAACAACATAGAAGTTCATTTCCGTCTCACTTATAATTAGCCTGGGGATAGAAACTTTATGGCTGTTAAGGCATCTCCATGTTCATCAAGGACCCATCATGGACATTATTATATCTTCTTTCTCTACTATAACTGTTAGCCTACTGCTTATGGTCAAGATGACTGCTGTAGCTCCAGCCATCAAATCCACAGTACAGCTATCAGGAATATGGATGACACAAGGAATAAGTAGCAAAATGTCTCTTTGAACATGTTTCATTAGAAGCTAACACGCCACCACTGTCTTTACATATTATTGAACAGAACTCAGTTACAAAGCCACACCTAGCTGAAAGAAAGACCGGGAAAAGTAGTATTTATTCTACACAGCCATGTGCTCTGGTAAAAGTCAGGGTTTCTATTGCTAGAAAAGGAGAATAAAATGGATTTTTGAGTAGGTAGCCATCTCTAGTATAGAATATGTTCCAAAATATGAAAATAAGTAAGTCCTTCTATCTGACATGTATAATGATATATGCCTTTTCTAACTCTTAACTCTCCTTCTTTCCCCAGCCATTGCCACCCACCATGCAGGCTGTAGTCCTTACCACAAATGCTCAAGCATCTCTATGATTCTGTAATATGTGACTTATCCAGAGAAGTATGTTTACTATTTTAGAAATAAGTGCTTTTCACCCAGAGTTCTAATTCTGAGCATAAAATTATAAGAATGATTCTCATTTGGGTCTAACAACTTACAATCTATCAAAAATGTTATTTAGAGAGGTCCATTTTACTGATGTAAAATTCATATTACAAAATTCACCATTTTAACAATTTTATATACAATTCAGTGCCATTTAGTATGTTTACAATGTTGTGCAACCATCACCACTATGTAATTCCAAAACATTTTCATTATCTCAAAAAGAAACTGTGTATCCATTAAGTAGGCACTACATTCCTCCCTCCTACCAAGCCTTAGCAACCAGCTATCTGCTTTCTATGTCTGGATTTTCCTATTCTGTACATTTCATATGAATGGAATCATACAGTATATGGCCATTTGTGTGAATGTACCATGTATCATCTATCCATTCATCAGTTACTGGACATTTGTTTTTTTTTTCTGCTTTTTGGATATTATGAATAATGCTGCTATAAACATTCATGTACAAATTTTTGTTTGGACATAGGTTTTCATTTCTCTTGGGTATATACCTAGAAGTGAAATCACTGAGTTATGTGATAATTCTATATTTAACTTTTTGTGGAACTGCCCCCAGCTGTTTTCTATGGTACCTGTACTATTTTGCATTCACACCAGCAATTTATGAGAGTTACAACTTTTCCACATCCTCACCAACACTTCCTATTTTCTATTTGATTGTTTTCTAATTATAAGATCCTAGTGGGTATGAAGCAGTATCTCATTGTGGCTTTAACATATATTTTGCTAATGATTAATGATGTTGAGCATCTTTTCACATGTTTGTTGACCATTCGTATACCTTCTATGGAGAAATGTATATTCCAGTCTGCCCACTTTTTAATCGGGTTGTTTGTATTTTTGTAGTTGAACACTGTTTGTATATTCTGTACATTAATTTCTTTCCAGATATATGATTTACAAATACTCTCTCCCATTCTGTGGATTGTCTTTTCACTTTTTTGATAGGTCTTTTGTTGCACAAAAGCTTTTCATTTTGATGGAGTCAAATTTATTTTTCCTTTTGTTGCTTGTGCTTCTGTTGTCATATTAAGAAACCACTGCCTAGTACATGGTCACAAATATTTACATCTCTGTCTTCTTCTAAGTGTTTCATGGTTTTTGCTTTTACATTTAGGTATTTGGATTAATTTTTGTATATGGTATGGTGTAGGGGTACAAATTCATTTTTTTTGCATATGGATATCCAATTATCTCAACACCATTTGTTGAAAAAACTGTTCTTTCCCTATTGAATGGTCTTGGTACGCTTGTCAAAACTCAATTGACTATAGATATAAGGGTTTATTCCTAGGATATCTATTCTATTCTATTTATTTATATGTCTATTTTTATACCATTACTACACTGTTTGGTTACATAGCTTTGTAGTAAGTTTTGAAATCAACAACTGTGAAGTCATCCAACTTTGTACTTTTTCCAGATTGTTTTGGCTATTTATGGCTTATTTATTTATGAATTTTAGGATTCATTTGTTCATTTCTCCAAAAAAAGGGGGTTATATATTTTATTGAATCTTTAGATCAATTTAGAGAGTATTGCCATCTTAATGACATTAAACCTTCCAACCCATGAACACAGGGTGTCTTTCCATTTCTTCAGAGGTTTCAGTGAACAAGCCTTGCACCTCTGTGGTTAAATTTATGCCTGAATGTTTGATTCTTTTTGATACAATTGTAAATGGAACTGTTTTCTTAATTTCATATGTGGATTGTTCTTTGCTAGTTTATACAAATACAATTGATTCTTGTATTTTGATCTTATATCCTGAAACTTTGCTGGACTTTTTAATTAGCACAAATAGCCTTTTCATGATTCTTTAAGGTTTTCTTGTATATAAGATCATATCATTGTGAATGAAGATGATTTTACTTCTTCCTTTCAGATTTTGAGAACTTTCATTACCTTTTCTTGCCTAATTGCCCTGGGCAGAACTTCCAGTATACTATTGAATAGAAATGGTGAGAGTAGACATCTTTGGCTTGTTTCTGATCTTAAAGTAAAAGCTTTCAGTCTTTCACCATTAAGTATGATGGTAGCTGTGGATTTTTCATAGGTTCTCTTTATCAGATTGATGTAGTCCCTGCTCTGCTCCTAGTTTGTTGAGTGTCTTTATCATGAAAGGTTACTGGATTTTATCAAATGGTTTTTCTGCATCAATTGATGTGATCACGTGTCATTTTCCCTTATTCTATTAATATGACCATATGACAATAATTGATTTTCATGTTTGAACCACCCTTACATTCTTGGGATAAGTTCTACTGGACATGGCATACAATCCTTTTAATATGCTGTTGGATTCATTTTGCTAGTACTTTGTTGAGGATTTTTACATCTATATTCATAAGGGATATTGCTCTGTAATTTTGTTTTCTTTTGATGTCTTTGTATCATTTTGGTCTCAGGATAATTACTCATAAAATGATATTAGAAGTAGTCCCTCTTTTTGTGTTTTCTGGAAGAGTCAGAGAAGGATTGGTGTTAATTGCATTTAAACATTAGGTAGGATTCATTAATGAAGCCATGTGTTCCAAGACATTTCTTTGTTGGAAGTTGTTTGCTTACTGATTCAAACTTTTTACTTGTTATAAGTCTATTCAGATTTTTTATTTCTTATTGAGTCAAATTACATAATGTATGTGTTTCTTGGAACTTCTCCATTTAATCTAAGTTATCTAGTCTGTTGGTATATAATTGTTAATACTATTCTCTAATTATTCTTTTTATTTTTCTAACATTGGTAATGTCCCTACTGTAATTTCTGATTTTATTAATCTGAGTCTTCTCTCTTTTGACCTTGTTCATAAATGCTTGTCAAATTTGTTCACCTTTTGAAGACATCAGCTTTTGGTTTTGTTGACTCTATTATTTTTCTGTTCCGTATTTTATTTATCTCCATTCTAATCCGAATTATTTCATTCCTTTTAACTAGTTTTGGGTTTAGTTTTCTGTTCCTTTTCTGAATTCTTAATGTGCAAACTTATGTTATTAAATTGTAATATTTCTTTTTTATAAATGTAAGAATTTACATCTATAAATTTTCCTCTTAGAACTGCTTGCTGCATCTCATAAGTTTTGGTATGTTGTATTTTCATTTTTATTCATCCCAAAGTATTTTCTAATTTCCCTTGTGATTTCTTTTTTTTTTTTTACCCATTTTCTATTAAAGAGGGTGTTGTTTAATTTCCACATATTTGTGAATTTTCCAGATTTCTTTTTGCTGCTGATGTCTAATTTCATTTCTTTGTGATCAGAACAGATATTTTGTATGACTTCATCTTTATTAATTTATTGGGATTTATTTTGTGGCCTGACATGTAGTCTCTCCTGGAGAATGTTTCATGTGCACTTGAGAAGAGTGTGTAACATCCTATTGTTGGAAGATGTGTTCTGTATACATCTGTTAGATCTGGTTGCTTTATAGTGTTGTTCAAGTCTTATATTTCCGTACTGACCATCTGTCTAGTTGTTCTATCCTATACCAAAAGTGGGTTTTTGAAGTCTCCAACTATTATTGTTGAAGTGTCTATTTTGCCCTTCAATTCTGTCAGTTTTTATGCCTCATATATTTTGGGGTCTCTGTTGTTAAATGCCTGTATGTTTATTATTGCTGTATTTTCTTGTTGGAATGACCCACTAATCCTAATGGATTAATCCAATTACACTTAATGTAACTATTGATAAACAAGGACTTATCTCTGTCATTCTGATTTTGGTTTTCTATGCATCTTATATATATTTTTTGTTCCTCAATTAATCTATTACAGTTTTCTCTTGTGTTTAGTAGTATTTTCAGTGTACTGTTTTGATTCCTTCTTGTTTAATAATGTATTGTTAAATTATTTTCTTCATGGTTGCCTTGGGGAGTGCAATTAACATCTTAATTTACAACAATCTAATTCATGTTAAAAGTAACTTAAATTCAAGAAATTCAAGATTATAGAGATGTGGCTCATGGTTGCAGAACATGTAAAATAGGATAATGTAGGGATGTTCTCATTCTCAGATGAAGGTAAGTTCAGACAAAGCAGGGAGAAGTGTAAAGAGACAAATCCCAAACAGTGTCCAGGCAAACTGGTGAAAAGTAATTCTAAATCAGAGGATTCTTTAAGTGACTCCAGAATGCAAGGAAGGATAGATAATTTGAAGGGAAAAGAGGTAATTCCTACAAGCATAGGCAGCCAGATTAACAGAGCCTTTTAAAAGATGCCTTTGATCTCACTCATGAGTGACTGGACAATCCAAACGGTTTAAGTTAATGGATATCAACTCAAATTATTTTCTGAGAAAAGATCGTATGAACAGTATAATTAATTAAATATTTAATGGTTGGAATTTTCTATTTTGGAATATCATTGAGAAAATATTTGTAGATGGGCAAATAGATGGGCAACAATATGCTGTCTATGTACAAGAATACATAATCACATTTTACCATAGAGATAAATTCTGTACCTTTCTATCATCCACATCACAGGATGATATCCATTATTGCATTTGAGGGTTAATGGATCCATTAAAATTTTAAAATGTACATCAAGTTTTTTCTAACAGAAATTCAGAATGAATTTTTTTGTTTTTTCAGAATGAGTTTTAAACAAATCTGTGGATGGAAGGAAGGGGATATAAAACAAGTATGTTTCCAAATAATATTTCATTATTTCCAAAATTCAGATCTATCATCAATGTATTTACCATCAAAACTACTAAAGGAGAGGGTGGGACAGAGGGTGGAAGGAAGGAAGGGAAACAATGAGAGAACCCTCATCCCTAAAGTCAGTTCTAAGAGAGAAATCACACAGAGTTTTTGAATAATTTAAATAAGTGTTTTACCTCCCAGATCAACTATGAAGAATATGTTGAAGTTTTGGTGTTATTATTTGAATATTTGTTTTTCTATATGTACATGTGTGCTGTTAAAGCCTAATGAGCCAAAGATGAAAACCTATAGTCTGACAGAACCATATTTATTGTCTCAATTAAGTGAGAGGGGTGCATCCCAGAGGGACTTGGATTGTGCTCTCAACAAGAGGCAAGATGGAGGCATCTTTTGTAAGGTTTGGCTTTCTGTTGAAGGACTCAGTGGAAGGTCTCAGCAAAGTGGAGCAGTCATGAACTTGGTAGTGTTTCTGAGGTGGGGTCAGGAAAAGCAGGGATTAGCTAAGGATTGGGTGTTGTCCTGACTCAAGGGCAGTTGAGCAATTGGGTATCCCCAGTATCAGAGATAGCAGAATGTACCTGGAGTTGTCATTGGTAAGAAAGCAGTAAACACTTAAATCAGGGCAGGGGGTGAGGAGGGTGGTTTGCATAGCCTTGAGTGAACCAGTGTTTCTTATTAATTTTGCAACTACTATTATCTATGTCTATCCTCCCAGCAAAATTAACGACAGAGATGCTTTTTTCTGTTTTAATCCAAGGCAGTTTTTTTTTTTAGTCTCAGACAGATTTTTACTATTTCAGTATACATATTCTAGCCATCTGTTGAATGTCATATGTAATTAAGAGCTTGTTTAGTTTTAAATGATATTAAGTCTTTAAAGGTACTCTTTAGTACAAAAGCATAACGAGAGAGTAACTTCTGTTTTTTTGGTTAAATTTAAATTCTCTTTTAAAAATTAACTGGTAAGTGAAAGCCTCTTCCTTTGCTCTGTCTTGATCATTGACAATTAGGGACATAAACCAGGAGGGTTAGTCAAGTTTTGCCTCCAGCAGCTATGCCACGGTTTTTTAAATCCTTCACTAGTAAAGAGCTACATTACTGCAAAGCTCTGTCTTAAATAAATTGGCCCAGGGTATCTGCAAACTCCTTGAGGGCAAGGGTTTTGCTTTATTCACATTTGTAGCTCCTCACAGCTTGAACACAAGAACTTGTATATATGCTCTTAACAAATATTTGTTGGATTGAATCCTATTTGAAAAGGAAGTTTGAAAGCACTACATAAAAGATTGAGTGTTTTTTAAGAAAAGAGAGAGAAATGTTGATCTTAACTGTACCTGGAAGTGTATATGTCATTTTAATGCTTTCCCAAAAGCTAAGGGAAAATCAATCTACAGAGAGAAAAGCATGTCCCTTTTTTCAAAGTAAAAGTGAGTTTCCACATAGACCTAGTTAGATTTCACATACCCCTTATTGAATGCCTTAAAATCATGTCTTAGTCATGTTTTGTTTTTCTGCCTATCTAAAATTTATCAAAACAGAAGTACCTACAAAAATGTAGGTATTCATTCTTCTTAGCATATTAACCATTATAGTTAGCATATTAACCATTATAGTTATAGTAACTACAAATTACCTATAACTTAGCATTTATTTTAGAAATAAAGTTTTCCCTGGACACAATAAAGTCAATTGGTAATAATGGTGACCTTTGTTATTTTTTATCTCTTGAGAAAACATGTGTTTGGTCTGCAAAACTATCTGATAATAGTTTGTATTTGTTTCATTTTTTTTTAATCCATTTTTCTTCAAACCTGCTTGTTTAAACAGTAGAAAAAGGCTCTGTTTTGAATTGAGCCTATATCCACAATTTGACAGCACATTTATATTATGATTCTATTTGTGATTTAGGGGTGTGTGTTTCAGTAGGAGATAAGACAGTTTCCCAAAGATGTGTCCAATAAGAGAGGAATATACAAAGAGTAATGAGAGTTCAGTCAACCCAGAGATCTCTTTGGTCTTGAGAATACCAGACATGATTTCAGGGAGGCTGAATTTGAGCTGGGTATTGGTGAACATCATATCTTTCAATAGGCAGCAAGGACTTTCTAAGGAAGGGGATGATGTGAATAATAGATGGAGATGAAAAAACTTGTGAATTTCAAGTTTTCCAGTTTGGTTTAGAGTGGTTTTAAGGCTAATTGGGTCAGATAGAGTGAAAGGCAATTTTTGTTTGGATTTCCCTCAAAGTTGATTCTGAGATAAGAACTTGGGTGCATGCAGGTGGTTTATTTGGGAATTACTCTAAAGAAGAGTAAATGAGGAAGTGAGACAATGAGAAAAGCCCCATAAAAAGGGTTCATTGATGAGCAAGTTACTTTGCTGGGCAACTGGGGCCCAATCCCTTTAAGGACTCCCCTAGTAAACCATGTGGAACACAATGCAGAATAATCCCTCTGGAAGAGGGGGAAGCTGGGGTATTTATCTTTGCAATCTCATTCCTCATTGGTTGAGAGTTCAGGAATAAGAGTTACTACACCACCACATTTCTGGATTGCTATAGCCAGAAGCTAGTCAAATTCCCAGGTTGCTGGGGAAATCCCTCAGATAGAGGAGGAACACAGGAGCTTGAGATGAAAATTTAATGACAGGCTGGGAACTGACTCCACCGGCAACTTCAGGTGAACTGGAGAGCGGAGGTGAATCAGGTGAGCGGAGAGTATATGTGAAAAGGCATCAACAGAGTCTACAACAAACACCTTGAATGCCAAGGTGAGGATTTTTCAACAGATGGTGGACTCTTGAGGCTAGCTGAGAAATTGAGCAATATTAAGATAAGTGTATGAAGAAGATGCGTATAGAATTGCTTGGAGGGTAAATGCTGGAGGGTAGGGTGACCAGATGTGGAACTCTTCATATAATTCATGCAATAGTTAATCAAGTTTTGAATTACTTGTGATGCAGGTAGAGCAGGTCACAGTGGGAATAGAGAGAAGAAATATTTTAGATAAAGTTTAAGAAAAACATGTCAAGTGATAATTTCTGGAGTTATAGGGTAGACAGGGATCTGAGAAGTAGTAGGAAGTTAGAAACTTTCTATTAGAAGTAGATAACTCTCTTTGAACCTAAATCATTTGGCAATTCATAGAAAGCCAGCAAATATGCAGCTAGGAGACAGGGATGCAGAGAAATCATGAAATTAGTTTTATTGAGTCAATTCAGAATTATAGGGACATTAGACCTTTCTGATTCTCTCCAGTCTCATTTCCACCTCTGGGACAGATTCTGGTTTGACTCATGGTTCTCAATTTTGCTATCCATTAGAATTATCTAAGGAGGCTTGTAAAATTTTTGATTTCCAGGCCTCTTCCCAGGCCAATTAAATCATACTCTCCAGGAGTGACATCCAGGCTTCCATGGTTTTTAAAGTTCCGTGGATGATTCCAATGTGCAGCCATGATTGAGAATCCCTGGGCTGTACTCATAAAGTAGTTAATAAGTTCTACTTTAATACTTACCATCAAGTCACCTGTTATAATTCTGGTTTTGTCCTGGTAATTGGGTTTTTTCTTTGTCCTGGAAACAATTATCTTATTCAACCACTGTGGTAACTGAATCTTGCTGCCTTAATAGCATTCCCAGCACCCAGATCCTCTATTTTTGCCAAGCTTCTCCAGCCTGGACCAATATCTGAACTTTAGTTCTAAAATTAAAGCGTGTTTGGCAGGTAATTTTGATGCCAATAGCCTGCCGGCTTGGGGATAAAGTGAAGGTTTCTATGGCCAGGATTCTCACCTGGCCCTGGTTGGCTTGCTCACTACACATGTGTGGGCAATACATTGTTATTGACTCTATATAAAGAGCTCCACCCAGTACTCTGGGTGACACGGTGGCACAGCTGTAAGGCTGCAGGAGAGCAGAGCAGAGGACAGAGAGGGCTGCAGGGGCAGAGAGGCCCAGAGGCAGAGACTGGCCTGCTGCATGCAGACTTGCTCTGGGACAGAATTCTAGTGACTGACCTGCCACCGTGGGAAAAAGTTGAGTATAAACCCTTTCACCCCAAAAACGTTCCATTGTCATTTCTTTGGTCTCATTGACTCCATAGTGAACTTGTCTGGGGCTGAAACCCATTGGCAAGACACAGCCTGAATGTCCTCATCCACAGTCCCGTGCCTCATCGCCAGCCAAAGGAAGTCTTTAAGCCAAATACAGCTAAGATCCCTCCAAAATTCACAGCTAAAGTAAGTTTTGTGTTTCCTGAATTTTTCTATCATGTTATTTTTTTCCTATCACGTGATAAGAATTAATTTTGTTTTCCTTTTCTGGAAGAGCTGAGTGAAAAAATTGAAGCCAGTTGACAAGACAGACCATCTTTTCCAGCCTGCTGCCCCACTGCCACAGAAGATATTGAATCCAAAAGGTATGGCCTCCCACAATTTCAATATCCTTCCTCAACAAATATGCCCAGTTATCCTGCATCTGTGTCCTCCTTGCCTCTTCCCTCTACCTTCAGTTTATGAGGAGTTTCTCTCCTTGCTCAATGTAGTCCAAGCCCATGCATTATGGATTCCATACATTCCTTCTTCAGTGATCTTCACTAATTCACTTCTCCCTCCAATTACTTAGATTGATGAAAGGCTATTTGTATCTCCCATCTTTAAGACAAACAAATGAAAAATAATCAAACAATAAGCTCTTCTTTGGTCCTAAATTTTCCTCAAGGCAATACTACCCTTTCTCCTGCCCTTCAATGAAAAAAATACTTAACCTTTGCCATTTTAGTCACTGTATGTCTAAAGAATAGTCTATACTCAATGAATTCACTTCCTCATCATATTACAGTCTAATTATGACAACTCTTATTTACTGAAACGTCTATTGCAGAGGTTCCCAATGACCTTACAGTTGATAAAACTAAATAAATGTTTCTCTCCTTGTCTGATATCCTCCCTGTAGCATTTAACAATTTCACTTAATCTCCCTTTGAAACCTCTTCACTTACTGGGGTGGCATCATTCTCCTGCCTCTCTAGCTACTCTGTATCATTCTCCTTTACAAGGCCAAATCCCTCAACTCTTGCCTTAAAGTTATTTTTCACTACAGACCCAATCTTTACACTCGTCGAGTCTTCATATATCTTCTGTGAGTTAATTCTTGCATATTGATGATTCTGAGATCTTTATATCCCACACGAATATTTATCTAAATTCCAGACCTGTATTTTCAACCTCCCTCCACTTGTACCATAAACAACTCAAATTCAATCTTTTACTTTCCAAGCCATTGCCACCTGGCTACTACTTCTACCACTCTGAAACGTTCTTCTTTTCCCTTTACTCACTTCTCTTTTCCTTCCTGCTCCATAGGTCTTGTTATTCCTTCAGATTCTGACCCAGTTCAGTTAACAGGTAGTAACTACTGAGGGGAATCTTCACACTTGGGGTGCTGAAGTAGGAGTATGGGTAGAGGAAAGATATGTTTTTGTATCCATTGACCCACTCTATAAATTTTTATTGGAAAGTTGTGTTTCAAGATATTAAGAAAGAGGTAAGAGAATGATGGTGGCATGACCCATGGAAAGTGATGTAAAATGCTGTTCAGGCTTAGTGTAACACTTTTTGAACCAAATGTAATGACAAGGTCACTGTCTCCAATCCTCAAATTTTCTGAACCACACCAAGTCATGGCTATTAAGAGAAGACTAGGGCAGCAACCAAATATATATAATTTACTACTTGTGAGCTACTTGGGGACAGAACTCATTATTTCATCTCTGGATTTCCAACATCTAACACACTACCTGAGCAATGAAAAAAAAATGTTTTGAAAACAAATGAATGACTCAGAAGCCCTTAGGGGCTCAGCTAATAATGAGACATTTGTGCTTTTCAACTTATACAACCTTCAGAAGCTCAACAGCAAGAGGAAAGAAATAGGGTGATAGGTACATCCAGTAGTTGATGATTTACAAAGTGGACCGAATGGAAGGTAAAGCAAGTAGAACCAAAAGGGATATTTTTAAATAAGATGGGTTGTGTTGCAGTGATAGAGAAAAATAAACATCTGATAGGAACCTGGGTGAGATAGAGGTAGCAGAAGAGTAGGCTGTGGTCAGAAGGGGAAATTCAGGGTTTCCAGTCTTGAATAACCATAGTTCTGAGTGATGATAAACATTGCGTGACTATTCCAAAGTCAAAGTCATGAGGAGACAAGATAGAGCAAGGATCTATGATACTGATTGGCAATGAAAGAGTGGTGATAGAGGTGGGAAAGATCACTGTGATCTAAGTGCTAAGGAAGATGTGAGAAGTTTTCTATCCCCGAGAAAAATTAAGACATAGTGATTAAGAGCACAGATTCTGGATGCAGAAATGGGGTTTAACTCACACTTGTTTTTTTTCTCCAGCTCTGTGATCCTGAATAAGTAACCTTGGACAAATTATTTGACCTAGCCAAATCTAAATATCATCATGTGTAAGACAGAGGAAATAGTATCTGTCTACCTCATAAGGTTGTTTTCTGGATTAAATGAGATAGATATTACAAGCAACGTGCTTAACACTTGATGGCTAATACATAGTAAACCCTCACTACATATTAACTGAGAAACATAGTCATTGGTGGCAAGGACAGGGCAACAACATTCATTATGAGAGCATATTGATTTTCAAAAAATGAAAAGTGAGAGTAGATATTTAAATTCATCCTAGTCATTGAGTGCAAATAGATTCTTTCCAGGGAGCTAAAAATAATCTACCAATATGATCGTGGAATGATTTCTAGTAATCTTTGGAGAGTAACTTAATTTAGCCTGGGTTCCATAGAAAATAAATCCTAAGGCAAGTGCTTATTGCTAATACTTGATAGAGTCATGAAATCTCAAGAATCAAGAGAGAAAGAGGTGGTGAGGAAGAAAGTGAAAGCAAATATAAAGAAGCATGTCCCCTAGCTGGGCATATCTTCTTGAGAAACAAATTGCTTCATCTTACCAGATGGCTTGAAAGAAGTACTGCCCTTAGACTCAGGCAACAGGGGATGCTTGCCTTAGACCATTTATAACACACACACACAATTAAAGAACACATGTATGCCATATTCACTAGAGATATAGAGCTCAGTAGTTCTGCAAGAGCCACAGTATGTGTGGTCAACATCTGCTTTCATGACTAAAACCTCCAGGCCACAGAGAAATACCTCAACATCTCTTGCTCTATGTTCTCTGATGCCAGTTGTGGGTTGCCATCACTGGAGGTGGAGTTTGTCCTACTTCAGATGGCGGGGAAGATCTGAGTGGCAGAAGCCCTAAGGCAAGAGAAAAGACAAAACAATTTACTTGGTGTATATTTTCCCTTGGCCTGAATAACAGATTCTTCATTCACTAAATAGGAAGAGGCCTGATGGATATTCCTTTTAACCCCATCTCTGTCTTTCTATGATTGTTCCATCCTTCTTCCAGAATCCCCAGGAAACTTAACCCTTTCTCAGGTGAGGAAAATGTTATATGCCTGAGCACTTTCTTGTCTCTAAGCTTTTCTAGTACCTCACACTTCAAGATGAGGTTGTTTCTGCCTACATGAGATGAGTGATGAAAGCAGGTGTTCCCATCTTCAGGTCCTCAATTTAGCATTCCCACTAGTGAGAACCTCACTACTTACCTAAAAAGAAAGCTTCTCTCACCAAAGACAGGGCTAACATTTTTGCCCCCTGAGGGCACCAAGGGCAAGTATCTTAGGAGGAAGCATTTTCTTCCTGTTACTATGACCCTGTTCCTAGCAACACAATAATAGTGATTTAATAGTGCTTAGCAGCATTTGATCCCTCTGAAAGTTGATTTATCTAACAGGATCCACCACTTTAGCTGTGACTGGCTCCATCACACTGACCCTGGATGGGTGGTACCAACCTCAGATGAATACTTTCTGATTCTAAATCTCCAGATTGATAAGGGACAAGTGTGGAGCGAGGTTTGAGAAGAGCTGAGATAAGGTGGTTCAATTCAGTTCATTATACCAAGTGAAACATAGTCATTATTTTCTAATATCTGATGGGTTTCCAGATAATATTTTTCCTGAATTTCTGTAAATTCCAAAGAGCAGAGCCTGTGTTTGTCTTTTTTATTAATAAATTTTTCCTGAGGTATAATTGACATACAATATTATATGGTTTCAAGAAAACAACGCAGTGATTCAACAGTTATATAACTATTAAATGCTCACCCCAACGAGTAGTTACTCTCTATGTCAGCATGGAAAGATGTTATAGTGTTATAGACTACATTCTCTATACTGTACTTTCATCCCCATGATTAATTTATATTACAATTGAGACTTTGTGTCTCTATCTCTTTCACCTCTGTCACCCACCCATCCCAACTTTTCCCCCATGGTAAGCACCAGTCTCTTCTCAGTGTGAGTCTTTGTCTGTTTTGTTCATTTTGTCTTGTTTTGTTTTCAGATTCCACATATAAGTGAAATCATATGGTATTTACCTTTCTCTGCCTGGTTTATTTCACTTAGCATAATACCCTCTAGGTCCATCCATGTTGTCACAAATGGCAAGATTTCCTTCATTTTAATCACTGAATAATGTTCTGTTGTATATATGTACCACCTCTTCCTTATCTATTCATCTATTGATGGACACTTTGGTTGCTTCCATATCTTGGCTATTGTAAACATGTGGCAATAAACATAGGCATCCATATATCTTTTTGAATCAGAGATTTTGTTTTCTTCAGGTCAATTCCCTGAAATAGAATTACTGGATCAGATGATATTTGTATTTTTAGTTTTTAGTTCAGTACCTCCATATTGCTTTCCACAGTGGCTACACCAATTTACATTCCTACCAACAGTATAGGAGGGTTTCCTTTCCTCCATATCCTTGCCAACACTTATTTATTGTTTTTTGGATAAGTGGCCATTCTGACTGGTGTGAGGTAAAGTCTCATTGTAGTTTTAATTTGCCTTTCCTTGATGATTAGTGATATTGAGCATCTTTTAATGTGTCTGTTGTCCATCTGATGTCTTCTTTGGAAAGATGTTTATTTAGGTCTTCTCCCCATTTTTTAATCGGGCTGTTTGATTTTATGGTGTTGAGTTGTATGAGTTCTTTATATACTTTAGATATTAGCCCCTTATCATATATATAATTTACAAATATATATTCTCCCACACAGTAGGTTGGTTGCCTTTTCATTTTATTGATGGTTTCTTTGCTGTACAGAAGCTTTTTAGTTTGAAGCAGTCTTATTTGTTTATTTTTGCTTTTGCTTCCTTTGCCCAGGGAGATGTATCCAGGAAAAAATTACAGTTATGTTCAAGAGATTCCTGCCTGTGTTTTCTTCTAAGAACCTATGTCTGTCTTATTCACTGCTATATCTCTGGCACCTAGAACAATACCCAGTATGTGAGAAGTGATAAATAAATAAAGTTTGGATAAATTAATGAATAAATAGATGAAAAAATATTCTGTTTGATTAACAGCATAGAAACAAAGTCAAATAATAGAGATGTAAAATGATTCAATGTGCTATAAAAACTTAATAAAAAAGTAGAAATTAATACCTATAATGAGTTATGTTGCTATACTATGAATTCCCCCTCAAAGGCCCAATGACTGAGAAGTGGAGGTATTTAGAGACATTTTTGAATTAAGACTTGCAATACCTATAGTTACTTTTATGTCAAAGAAATTCTTTTCAAATACTTTCTTCTGAACAAACAGAAAATAAAGTACTTCCAAACACAATAACCACATATATTTTCTTTTACAGTTTTCACATTTTATGCTACCATACATTTTTCTTGTTTATTTCTCCATCAAATGCACACACTTAAATCAACAGCATTTATAAATTACGAATTCTCAATACTAAAGATAAAAATTTCCACAACATATATTTTAATTTCTGATTTAGATATAGTCCAAAAAGCAAAGTAGAATATATTTTCTGAAGAAGGTCCTAGAAAAGACTTCATGCTTCTGTTTGTTTTGTTTAAAGCAAGTATATCCAAATTAAATAAATGTATGTACAAAAAAATAAGTTTGTACAAAAATAAATTTTAGAGACATGAAAAATGATTCAAATTCTTATCTAGAAATGGATAAATTGTTAAGAATTTCTTTATGTCCATGATATTCAGATTTTTTTATCCACTAAACCCTTGTTCAAATGAAATTTTATAAGGAAACCCAGTATATAAAACTGGTAGAAAGCATATCACTCTGGTTGAAATAGGATTACAGCTCTGAAAACTGCTTATTATCTCTGCCATTGAGGCAGTTGGAGTAGGAGCTGGGTTTCAAATTCCTAGGAATTCACTCAGTGCAAATGACCCATATTTCTCATGGTTTTTTTTATCTGTTCTCTTGGTTGGCCCACAAAGCAGTCAATTGTTGAAAAGTGGATACACTACTTCATAACTGATTATTAAGAAGCAAGTCATTTTTCTCCTAGTTGTATAAAGAAAAGATATACAGAATTCAATCTTAGCAACAGAATCTAAGTCATATAATTTCTAAAACATGGTGATATCACTTCAACCTTTTTATGAGGATAATTTATATTGAGTAACAAACATGTTAATCTGTCCTATAGTCTTCTAATCTCAAGATTTCAGGAAAAAGAAGAAAGTTGTTAAGTCCTTTAAGCCTGCAAAGAACAAATGTTATTCAGGTTCATAAATTTATTCTGTCTGCCACGAAAGAGGGATTCACATTCCTCTTGTCAACACAGTTGGACTAAATTATCAACTTCTCTCCCTCTTCAATTTCCCCCACCAAACCACCCTACACCCATTACTTGAGTAATGTTGAAGAACTCTTCTAATTGCATAGTTTTTCTGCTATTAACCCCTATAGTGACTCCTTTCTTCCCACTAGAGATTTAAAATTCCATAAAATAAATGAAAAATGCAGTCATCAACAAATGTTTTGATATATGACCAAAACATCAGACAAGAATGTCAGAAATGCTTGATAACTGTCTTATGTTTTATTTTTTTATTGAAGAATAACTGACATACAATATTGTATTCATTTTAGATGTACAACATAGTGATCCAGCATTTATATACATTATGAATGGTTACTACAATAAGTCTAGTTACTATCTGTCAACATAAAAATTGTTCCAGTATTGTTGATTATAGTCTCTATGCTATACATTATATCCCTGTGTCTTATACATTTTATAACTGGAAGATTATACTTCTTAATATACTTCATTTATTTCATCCATTCCCCTTCCATCTGACAGCCATCAGTTTGTTCTCTGTATCTATGAGTGTGTTTCTGTTTTGTTTAGTTTGCTCGTTTATTTTATTTTTAGAATCCACATATAAATGAAATCATATGGTATTTGTCTTTGACTTATCTCACTTAGAACAATACCCTTTAGGTCCATCCATGTTATTACAAATGGCAAGATTCCATTCTGTTTATGGCTAATATTCCATATATATATATATACCACATCTTCCTTATCCATTCATTTTTTGATGGATATAAGGTTGTTTTCATATCTTGATTTTTGTAAATAATGCTGGAATAAACATAGGAAAGCATATGTCTTTTTGATTAGTGTTTTCATTTTCTTTCGATAAATGCCTAGGAGTGGAATTGCTGGATTGTATGGTAGTACTGTTTTTAATTTTTTGAGGAACCGCCATACTGTTTTCCATAGTTGCTGCACCAATTTACATTCCTACTATCAGTATACACAGGTTGTCTTTTCTCCACATCCTCACCAACACTTAGTATATTTTATCTTTTTGGTGATAGCCATTCTAACAGATGTGAGATGATATCATTGTGGTTTTGATTTGCATTTCCCTGATGATTATTGATGTTGAGCATATTTTCATGTGTCTGATGGCCATCTATAGTTTTCTTAGAAAAATGTATATTCAGTTTCTATGACCATTTTTTAATTGGGTTGGTTTATTTATATTGAGTTTTATGACTTATGTATTTTAGATGTTAACCACTTATTGTTTATATCATTTGTGAATATCTTTTCCCATTCAGTAGATAGCCTTTATTTTTTTAAAGAAACTTTCTATCCCTTTGTCTTTCTCTTCTCCTTCCAGTATCCCTATTATGTGAATATTATTTCGTTTGGATTGGTCACATAGCTCTCAGCAGTTTCATTCCCAGAGATCCTTTTTTTTTCTCTGTTCCTCAACTTCTTTGTTTTCCTGTTCTCTAATTTCTATTTCATTTACTGTCTCCTCTGCATGATCTAATCTACATTTAAATCCCTCCATGGTATGTTTCATTTCAGGTAATGTATTCTTCAGCTCTAAGTGACTCTTTTTCAGGTTTTCTATCTCTTTGTTGAAGTCCTCCTTGAGATCTTGAATACTTTTCTGTAAATCCATGAGCATATTTATGACTTGTATTTTGAAACCTTTATCAAGAAGACTGGTGGTCTCTGTTTCATTTAGCCCTGTTTCTGGGGTTCTGTCTTATAGTTTTAAATGGATCAAATTCTTCTGCCCATTCATTTTGTCAGGGATTCTGTGTTTTGTCCTTTGTATTAGATGTCTCTATGCTTTCTGGTCCTTTTTTGTGTGGTCTTCTCTTCTTCCTCAGATGTAGGGAGTATGTTCTGAAGTCTTCAGGTTGTATTCAGGTCTATTTGCATTTGCTGTATTTTCCTCTTTTATGTGTTTTTGGGATGAGGTTTCCATCTTGCCTTCCTATTCTGCCATCTTCAATCCAATAACCAGTAATTTCTTAAAAAGTTAAATACCATAAGACCCAGTTATACCACTTCTGTATGTTTGCCCCACAGCAAGAATTGTCAATCTTTTTCTATAGAGAGGAGGATAGTCAATGTTTTAAACTTTCCAGGTCATATGGTCTATGTCACAACTATTCTTTTCTGTTGTTATCATACAAAAGCAGCCTGAGACAATATGTAAATGAATGGCCACGGCTGTATTCCAAAGAAACGCTATTTACAAAAACAGGTGGGAAGCCAGATTTGACATGAATGCTGTACATAGTTTACTGATCCTGCCCTATTTATGTATGCACAGAACTTGTACATAACTATTTAAAGCAGCTTTATTCATAATTGCCAAACATTAGAAAGAACCTAAATGTCCTTCAGTAGATAAAGGGATAAACAAACTTTGGTATAGTCACTCAATGGAATACTAGTCAGTAATAAAAGAACTAATTGTTGATAAACACAACAACAAGATGAGATCTCAAGGGGATTATGCTGAATATAAAAAGCCAATATCAACATTACATACTGTATTATTCCATTTATATGACATTCCAAAACATGAAACTATAATGATAGGGAATAGATCAATGATAGGGGGTAGGTATCAGGGGAACTGTAACTATAAAACATAGCACAACAGAGTTTATTGAGGTATTCTGTATACCGATTGTGATGCTGTTACCACAAATTTATGCATATGTTAAGATTTATAGAACTTCCACATGTTAAAATTCATAAAATTGTACACCAATGAAAAAAGTTTATTTTACATTGATAATATTTTAAATTTTTATATTGAGGTACATGTAATAAAATGCACAAATGTTAGTGTACAGCTTGATGAATTTTGATATGTGTATGCACTCATATAACCATCACCCAGATCAAGATATCAAATATTCTCACTAATTTTTCCCCCCTTCACCTATTTCCCCCATCCCTCCACCCCTCTCCCCTGTGGCAACCACCACTCTGTTCTCTGTGTTTATAAGTCTATTTCAATGTTGTTTGTTCATTTGTTTTGTTTTTTTTAGAATCTACATATAAGTGAAATCATATGGTATTTGTCTTTCTCTGACTTATTTCAGTTCATAATAATTTAAAAAATAAAACACAGGGAATATAACAAGTGTCCTCTTTCTCTTTTAAAGTATCCCAGTTTGGATGATAAATTATTTGGTCAGCCTACTTATCAACTCTTTCACAACAATATCTACTCCCAATTTTATTCCTCATTTATATATGAGGAAACTGAGACCCACAAGTATTTGATTATTGGATGGTTGCGGTCAACCTATAATCCCTGAACAAAAAGCTTCAGCTTTATCTATAAGGCTATACAGCCTTCCATCAGATGGCTCTTCACCAGATTATCTTTCTCCATGTGGTTGGTCTAATTACATCAGGTCATCCTTTTTGGTAAAACTTATCAATGAGTTCTGAGATAGGTTGGACAGGGAGGACCTCTCTGAGGAGTTAACATCTCAGGCCTAAATGAAAGGGAGATGTGAACCATGTTAATTTCAATGGTAATGAGCATTACAGGTACAGGAAACATCAAGTACAACATAGGCAAGATCAGATCTATGTGTTCACCAATTAGCAACAAGGTCATGGAAACTCATGTAGAAAGAGTGAAATGGAAAGTAGTCGGACAAAAACTCAGAGAAGTAGACATTGCCTATATCATGTAGAGATTTGCAAATCATAGTGGGGATTTTGGATTTTGACTTAGGTATATTGGAAAACTAATGAAGAATTCTAAATAAAGAAGTGATTCATCTGATTTATGTTTTGAAATATCAACTGCACTATAGGGGGTTAAGTATGAAACTGGAGATGGGAGACCAGTTAGGAAGTTATGGCCATATTCCAGGCTGAAAATGAGGACGACTTCAGCTAGGGTGGTAATTATCATACTTATGAGAAACAATGAGATTCAGGATACATTCTGAAGTAGTACTGACAAAATTTACTGATAGATTGGATAAGGAGTCTAAGAGATGCTTTCCAAGTTCTGTACTTAACACTGTAAGAAGTCTTATCTCCATGCAGAAGCAATGAGATGTGGTCAGACTGAGGTTATATTTTGAAGAAAGATACAACAGGTTGTGATAATACATTGGAAAAAGTGTGGAAGAAAAAGGAAAGAATTAAAGATGACTCCTAAGTTTTAAGTCTGAACAAATGGATAGAGTTAATATATAATAAGGTAGGAAACACTGAGGGAGCACTAGGTTTGGGAGGTGAATTAAAAGTTATACTTTATCTAAGTAGAAATGGGAAGCAGGTGGTTCCATATACAAAACTAGTGTTAAGGGAACAGATCAGGGCAGGGATATAAATTCTGGAGTTATCACCATCTAGATAGTATTTAAAAGTCACAGGACTAGATGAGATTAGCTAGAGATAGACTATGGATAAAAAAGAGGTACAAAAACTGTGTTGTAGAGCACTATTATTTCAAGGTCAGAAACAAGATGATGGGTTAGCAAATGAAACTGAGAAGGAGTAAGCCAGTGAAGTAGGTAGAAAATCTGGAAACACAAGTGAAGAAAGGGTTTCAAGAAAGAGAGTGTCATCAACTGTGTCAATATTGTTGAGAGGTCAAGGCAAGTGGGGATTGAAAGTTGATCATAGGGCTTGGTATTGAGTAGGTTGGTTACTGGTGACCTTGATAAGAGCCTTTTCAGAGTAGAGGGAATAAAAGTCTGTGAGTGGAAGGTGAGAATGTGGAGACTAACTCTTTCCGGCTCGTTCTCTTTTATAAGGGGTGGAATAAGAGGGGCATGACTTCAAGTGGATGGTTTTTAAGTGGGTACAAATGTAATATAGTTCACGGTTGATAAGAGTGTCTGGATAATCACCATGTTCCAAGGACACATTGTTAGGAAGCTCTATTGTAATTAGTTTAAAAATCAATAAAAGTTATTTTCTGTCTTGAAATATAAATGTATATTAAATGATGAAGCAGAACCAAGTTAATATTTAATTCAATATGAGGATAATCTTTGAGGTCAATTCCATACATTTAAATGAAGCAAAAGACTAGCTTCTAAGATAGCTTAATAACTTTACATCTTTGAGAGACATCTTTAAAATCACCATAGCTGATATAGCTAACTTTGGAGCTAGTCATTTAATACATGGCATTGAGCTACTTTCCTCTTTAATTATTTAAGAGTTAGCTGTTTGGTTGAATCTTGTCCTTGGAATGTGAAGAAAAGGACTGTAATTTGTTGTACATTTTTTAGTCAAAATTATAGAGTTCATATAACAAAAGGATCTGTTGCAAATAAATGTGAAATAAAGGGTACTGAACTCATTTTATAAACATTTGTTTTTGAGTATGAGGAATTTAGATGACCATTTGATTATCATTTTTTTCAATTTTTTTGATATTGGACAAATCAATTTCCAAGTTATTTACATGAGTAGTAGTTTACATCTAGCACACGCATAGACAATTGGGAAGAATGAGATGTTTCTTATTTTACTTTCCCTCAGCAAATATAAA
This sequence comes from Phataginus tricuspis, assembly GCA_029783875.1. Lineage (NCBI taxonomy): Eukaryota > Metazoa > Chordata > Mammalia > Pholidota > Manidae > Phataginus > Phataginus tricuspis. Next base: position 23,489,875 of record JAQQAC010016209.1, read on the forward strand.
GTGGTTTTGTGGTTGGGATGAAAGGAGAATAACCTTTCCCATCAACAACAAGGCTGTGTTGCCTGTCCAAATATGGCAATTCTCCTATATGAAATTAGATATCTTGGTTTTCATATTTAAAAGTCTGATTTCTTTCCCTTTCCACTCAGGATTATCTACCTCTTGATTCACTGGCAGTTAATGACAAAACATTGCCCAAACTGCCAAACTGGGACTAGAGCAAGAATTCTACTAGAACAGCAAGCAATCTCTCTTCCTTTCCTCAACACTGACTCAATCTCTTATAAATTAGCATAACAGGTAATGGATATTTTTCCAAGTGAAAAACAGAATTTTCATAAAGCTCAAGAATAAAGCAACTGATTCAAACTTCTGCAAACCATCAGAAACTCTGATGACAGAAATCACATAATAAACTTCATCAAGTTGTTCCCAGTTTGGCTTTTGTAATCCTTTTGGTATCAGCTGCATAGGCATTTTGCAAAATACATAAGCAAAAATGGCGTGGTCTCACTGCTTCTCCCTTTGTTTCCCTATAAATATTCTCAACATAGCAGCCAGTGTTACCTCTATAAATGTAAGTCAAATCATAATAGTCCTCTGTCCAAAGCTTTGCGATGGCTCCCATCTCACTTAGAATAAGTGCCAACGTCCTTATCATGGTCTACCAAGCCCTCCATGATCAGCCCTGTTACCTCTTCTACCACTTGCTCAAGGCACAGTCAGCTCCAGCCACACTGACATCTCTGCTCTTCTCAAGACACACAAGATCCTACCTCAGGGCCTTAGCTTTAGCAGTGCACTTTGAATCATTCTTTCCCAAGGCGTCATTTGGTTTACAACCTCATCTCCTTCAATTCTTTGCATAAGCCTCACTTTCTTAATGAGAAAATCTCTGACCACTCTGTTTACTACTGCCAACTAACTGCTGTACTCCCCATATTCCACACCTCACTCTCCTTTTAATTTTTCCACTGTACTTACCCTTTTATATATATTACAGTACTATATAATTGATTTGTTTATCTGTCTTGTCCATCTAGAATTTAAGTTCCACAAAGACAGAGCTCTTTATTCTGTTCACTAATTTACCTCCAGCACTAAAGAGAGCACCTGGCACACAGTAGGCACTCAAAAAAAATATTTGTTGAGTGAATGAGTGACTTGATAAGAATTTCTCTTTCTAAACATGTAAAATTTCTCCAGTTTCAACACTGATTTCTGGCTGTTTCCAAATATCAAGTCACAAAGTTGTATAATTTTATAGTTGTAAAGGCCCTTGGCAGTAATGTAACACAATCACACATTTATGTATGTAAGTAAACCATGACCCAGAGAGACTAAGTGACAGCATAAGGTCAAACAGCTACTTTACAACAAAGCTATAGGACTAGAGAGTCTCAGTCCATCTACAAAATATATTTTCTCCAACACTACGTATATTCAAAAGAATATGCCACTGTGCCTTGAGCATTATACAAGGAAAAGAGATGCTAACATGTTTTGAGCTACAGCAGCATCATTTCAATAGGTGATTATCCTTAAGCGCAGCATGAACTTGAATGAGTAAATTTAAGAATTTTTCTTTAAAATAGAATCATGTAACTTTAGAAATGCTTCCTATAACCCTTCACCAAAGTATAGTTTTTAAATATAGTGCTTACTTGAAACAGAAATTAAATGATTCCAGAAAAAATAATTAGGGTCTAATCATAAATACATAAATGAAACCTTGATCATTTTCTACTTCCTTTATATTTTCTGTCACCTGGGCTCTACTTTATTCCCTTGGTGACAGCTGCGGTCTTAATGTGCATCTCTGAGAAAATAGGTGCTTTTTGGTCCAAACCACTTTTATCTTTGGCTTATTAGAAGCATCCATATATCATAGCCTGGGGAAAAAAGATAAAATAGGGCATCTTTCTTGCATATAAATCATGGATTGTGGATCATCGCTGTTAATTAAAAATCCTTGCAAGGCTAAATTCAACATGATGGAAGCTTAGGTCATCCTTGCTAAAGGACAAACCTGGAAGGAAAAGTGTCAAATTTCTATGAGAAAGAAATTAGGATTGGGCCACTATGAATCCCAGCTCTGGAGTTAGGGTTAAAATTTCTTATACATATTATATTGCACCATACTTTGTTGCTGATTACATGTGAACACACTAATTCCTAGGTGTAATTGTGTTACTCTTTTGTTTCAGTGATGTTTGCTTGTTTCAGTATTACCTGGCAACATAATCACCTTAGTATTAACTGGAAATAGGAAAGACACTGTCTTGATCATATAATGTGTGCATTTTACAAAGTCAAAACAAAATAAACAGAACTTTCACCATCCCATTTTCATGACATATTCAAAAAAGAAGCCCATTAGCCTTGAGTCTGGTGTGCACGGTTATTTGATCCCCTTAATGAATAAAGGAGAATAGTTAGTGCAGGTGTCTTTTCGAGGTATGAATGAATATTTATTTTAGGGTTGTGATTACTTATATTCCTGGTTGGTACCAGTCAGGTCAATTGGATTATATTCCAGAAATTGATTTTTCTCCCAATGAGTAAACAATGAAGTAATTTAACCTCATCTGCTTCCTAATCCAAAACTTTTCACTTATACTGTGAGGAAAGGCAGCTGCCTTTGCTTGAGATGTGGTCCTGCACAAGGCCAATAAACACCTTTGGGTTTTCTATGAAGGTCATGGAGAGCTGATCACTTAGGAAATGTGTACAGGTGAAATGCATCTTCTATCCCTTAGAGCCATCAATCCTGGCTTTCAGAGACGTGTCCACCTATGTTAAAGAGTGAATACAATACTGTTTTAAAATCATGGAGATGGTTGCTGCCCTGAGAATTTGTCTTTCACTTATTTTAATGTAAGTGTTTATTCAGATACTAGCATGGAAAGAAAACAGCACTTAGCTGAAAATGAAACTAAAAGGATGGGTGGGAAGTAGTAATTGTTCAGATTATGAATTATCTGGGCTACTATTTTATTATTGCACAATCTGTGGTTTTTTAAAGAATCCTAACACACCTGGCAATCAGTCACAAGTAGACTTAAAGACATGACTATCATAGATAAACTCCCCTAGTGAACAGAGTAGTCCCATTTTCTTTCTTCATGATTTGTGTGATTAATAATAATGATGATACCCAACATTAACACACATGCACTGTGTGTCACGCAAGGCACTAACACTTTACTTGCATTATCTCATTTAATCCCTTTAAGATCAGGAATGTAGGTAGCAGTGGTTTCAGATGTCAGGTCAGGCTACCAGATTTAAAAATCTGGTGTTTGGACACTGGATGTCATACCCTACTGTGCCCATACTTACTGGTAAGCAACAAAAATCATTTTCCTTCAAGCCATTCATTAGCTGGTTATGCCTCTTCCTATAGAATTATTTTATAGAAGCACCTCTGGGGAACTTCTTATTCATTTGAGGAAATAAAAGATAAAAGGGCTGAAAAACATTCTAAAAAATGATAATTGAAAACCATTTTTCCTTTCCTTCTATGATGTTTTAGGAATTGACGCTATCTTTCCTATTTGTTACACTTTAGAACTTTGATGCAATTTTAATTACTCTTTCATTTTTTTTGCCACCTGTGATTATTAGTGAAAAAGAGGTCCGTGATATTGAAAATTTAAAACAATATATGAAATCTGGCTTTTCTTGCAGACATTTCAGCATATGGATTTGAGGTTAAGAGATTTGTATGAGGAAACTAGATTCTGAGAGGGGAAATGTGCCAGCAGTCTGAAAAATATTCATCTTATTTATTCTCCAAACATTTGTTGAGTACACACTGTATACCAGGTAATGTGCTAAGCACTAAGACCCATCAGTTCTAAGTTAATTTCCTCTCTTATCTACTCCCAGAAACCATTAGCCTTTCCACAAAAAGTGAAACCATTTCAATTTTCTGATGATTTATCTTATTTCTCCCTAGACACCATGAGAGCAGGAAGCACATCTGCTATTTTTAATATACAATCACAAGTGCCTAATAGAATATTTGACAAATACTGGGTGAGGTGGAGAGAGGTAGAACTCTTCCTGTCTGCGTTCTGTGTGAGCACCCAGCTATACTCAGATTTTTCCAACCTTCATTGCAGTTAGATGTAAACATGTGTCTTAGTAATGCCCAGTGGAATGTAAACAGCCTAGAGAGGTAACTCTTACAAGGACTGGCCCTTACAAGAATAGAACTTCCACTCATGATCTTCTCTCTTTCCCCATCCATTAGCTAAATGTAGAGGACTCCAAAGACCTCAAGGAGAGCAGACCTATAAAATGCTAAGAGCTTTAGTCCCTAAATGGAACACAGGCACCTCTCCCTCTAGTGAACCCTTGTTGGAGTGGAAAGTAAGAAAAAAATAAATTTTTATTGTGCTAAGCCAGAATTTTCCAGGTTTATATGTTACAGAAGCTGGGTCTATTTACCTCAACTAACACAGAAGAATGAATGAAAGAATGAATGAGCACCTCTGTCATCTAGGGGTTTTCAGTTTAATTTCTGAGCATTGGGAATACCTTCATCTTTCCTATTTGAAGAGCTCAGAGGAAACACTTGGGAGTGTTATAATGGGAATCTGAAAATCATTTGCCTCCACATATATAAGGCCAACCAATTCCCAAGAGATATAAAGATAAAAGACAAAATTTATGCCCTCAGGGAGCTTGCATTGTCATGGGTAGGAGGAAAGCAAGTAGAAACTTACAGCTCTGTATCATGATTCCTCCAGCAATCCTCTCTCTTCTCTCAATTCTCTCAATATTCCCTCCCAATCTTGCCTGTGGCCTTATCATCTATATGCTGCCAGCTTTCCATGTACATTCTTCCCCTGAACACTTCTCGGAGATCTAGGGAGGTTTATGTGGTGTCTCATCTGGATATCTCACAAGCATCTCAAAGTCAGCATGTCCACAACTGAGCTCAGAATTGACCCTTGCCAAACCTGGTTCTCTTCTGGTGTTCTCAACACACACACACAAAATGGCACCACCATGCACCCTACACAGTTGTGCAAGTCCCAAGTTTGAGTCACTCTTGACACCTTGCTTATTTCATCTCAACCAGTGAGTCCTGTCAGTTTTACCTTGTCAGAGTTTCCCAAATCCTTCCATTCCTCTCCATCTCAGCCTCCATTCTGGTCCTAGCTCAGGGCCAAAGCAAATGCTACCAAGCTAGTTACCCATATATTCCAATATACCTTTAACCTATTACATTGTATCGTGATGACATTTTGAAAATAGAAATACGATTTGTATACCCTCTTAATTGAATACCTTTCGATGGCATCCCATTTTCCATAAGGGAAAAGAAAACCCTTAACAATTCCAGTATCCCTGAGTTTTCTTCTCCTGTCTACCTTACCACTCCTATTTCATACCAATCTCACTTGGTGGCTCCATCACCCCAGCCTGTTTCTCGAATGTGTGCCATGCTCCTTGCCATATCAGGGCTGTTCTCTCACCAGAGAGGTCTATTTGTTCATTGCTATCTTCCTGGCACCTAGTGTGGGATCCAACAAAGGAAGATACTCAACAGATATGTGCTTAATTAACCAATTAAACACACTGTGCAATATGGACATATCAGAGAGGGAATGAACTACAGTGAGGGCATCATAGATGCCTTCCCTGAGAACATACTGGAGCTTCTTTAGCAAGGATCAGTAAAAATTGACCAATAAAAAATGGTGATGAACTTCTCCTTGGAAAATATACCCGAGGCACTTGCTCTAAGTCAGCCATGGTGGTAAGCATTTCACATGCATGCCTCTCTTTTACATTTGAAGAAGCTGAAGCACAAGGAAATTGGAGAGCTGCCCGACATGACAAAGCCAGGATTTATAACCAGGTGTTTTGACTTCAGACATTATAACTGTAGATCTTTCTCTGTGAAAAAAACTTCAGAATTTAAAAAAACAATAGTAGCCTTTAAAAACAGCAGAACCATGTCCCTGGTTTCTACAAGGCTCTATTCTACAAGACACCAGAAGCAGATTTATAATCACTGGAACTATAGCAGACTAAGTAAGGACTAGAGATATTTGCCTTTTTAATTTATGGCAATTTGTCCTCAACAATGGTGCCAGGGTTGGATAAGCCTGGTTGTCTGTCTGTGGTGAACCACAGTCTGATTGGCCTGCTGGGAAGACAGCTTCCACTCATGAGGCAAGCAACTGGATGAGTGAGTGAGTGAGTGAGTGTGCTCTATTCCCAGAGTGAGTGGAATTGTAGATGAGAGTCAGCTTCAGAATATAAATCCTCATCAAGGACATGAGCTCAAGCAAAATCACGTAGGAAAACATTTACCAACTGGGAAGTCTTTATGAAAGGGGCAGCGTTCTTTAGGAAAGGCGACATAATGAGAAAGAGTAACTATCCTTGGGAATAAGAAAACAGTGTAAGAGGCTAAAATGACTGCAGCACTGCTTTGCTTTTAGTTTTTCTTTGTAGTTTGCTTCCTTGGCAAAATTTTTGGAATGTTAAAGTATCCAGAGATAAGAGGAAATAGCCTGCCCAGTAGTTACCTGATATTGCATAAGCACTATCTGCAGTTTCAATGACTTCCCTGCCCTGTTTACCAAGTTCAGGAGTGAAGAACACCCTCCCAGTGTATTTTCTGTAGATTTCTCTAACAGGTCTAATTTGGCCACTGTCTCCTAACACACTGGACAGTGATTCCTTAAGTCAGTTCTCTTCCCTCCACCTCCACAAGTTAAATAACTCCTGTCAGCCGGTATGGATTTTGGAGATGTCAGGGGAGGAGTTCTGACTTTAACTGTCCATGAGATTGTATCAGTCCTTTTTGAAACACTGGCGTGGCAGTGTGTGGGTAATGACCCAGTTACAGTATTATTGGGTATGGTTTTAACACAAACCTTTAAAGACATTTGGCAAAGACGAACTCTTTCTGTAAACTCAACTGGAAATAAACCAAAGTTCACTCCTCTCATGGCCTTGTTCACTCCTGGGTCATTAAACTTCTTGTTACATTAAAGGATGTGGGTTTTTTTTGTTCTGTTCCTATAGGCAGCATATCAAACAGTATAAGAGGAAAAAAATCACCTTTCTCCATAACTTAGAGCCATATACTGCAATCCATGAAAAAGGGAAAGATTTAATGAAAAATGTTGTTATGTTGCAAGGAGATGATTCTCAAATTTATTACACTCTAAGGGTGATCTATAGGCCTATTTAGGTTAGGGTTATTTGGTACTTGAAAACCATAATTGTAGAACATCTCTTATTTCTCTGTGCTAGCAAAATATTGTCTGAGAATGCTAGTAGATCTGTGTGTCGATTCAATGTAAAATATGTTGAAGTTGATTATGGTTTTTAAAAGTCTCTCTTCCAAGTGATAGTGGCAATTCAATTCAGAATAATCACATATCAAAGAAATGGTTCTACTTTAGTTCCTTTATGGAAGATGGATCACAGACAGTTTATAAGTTTTGAGCTTCCCTGAAAAAATCAAGAATAGAATTCATCCTCTGATGTATAGAAGCAAGTGGTTACCTTGATTTTCCTAGACTGGTTTTTTCCCGACATACTGAATTTTCTACATCTTTGTTTTGCCTGTTATGTAGAGCAGAGCCCATGCAGAGCCCGTACTCTTGCATGCCTGATTTTGCCACCCTGATATCATTTATATGGCAAGGAGAGGGACAATGTAGAGCAAATGGATCAGGGGTCAGGGCTGCCCTCACTGCCTTACTCCAGGGTTGCCATGTGTAGCCATTCAGTGTGTGCACCATATACAAAGGTATAAGCCCAGAAATCCAGCCTGTACTTCTCTTGCTAAGCCACACACCCTAGCATGAAATTGTGGAATTGCATTTCCCCTAAAGAAAAAGGTGCCTTTTTCTCCACAAGAATTTTACAAAGCCCGTGGGGTTGTTTCAGACCAGAGGGGTGCCTTATTCTAACTCACACAAGAGTACCCATGGACAAATGGGAGCAAGGTATTTGAGTCCCCCCTTAGGTACTCCAAACCTTGGCACCTGCAATGAAGAGACAAACCCCCAAAATATCTGTATTTGAAAATCAATGGGGCTTACGCCCAGGAGACCCAAGTGGCTGCTAGGTATTGAGACTCTACTTTTTTTTTTTTTTAAATATGGCCTGAATTTCTCATGTATTGTCAATCAGTATTTGACTATTTTATTCTTATTTCCTCATTTTAGTTTTGAAGATTTTAAATAGAAGTCTTACATAATCTCTCCCAAAGATTCAAACAGGATGAAATTAAGGAAAAAGAGTCAAACTTCCCCATTCTCTACACTCACCCCTACGAGCTCATGATGTTGCTAGAGATAGCTAATAACTACTTTTAACAGTATGACACATATCCTACAAGCGTGGTCCCATGAATATGCAAATATATAGGCATCTGTGTGTATACACACACACATGCTTTGTTTTAAATATACCACTAGAGTCATATTTATAGACACTATTATACAACCTGTGTGTTTTTTTCACTTAAAATACTTATCATGGACAATTTTCTATGTCTACATGTATTTTTTTAAAATCAGCTATAAATTTTGAGGAAAACATAATACAAGCTTTTGTGTGTGTAGAGGGGCAAGGGGTTGGAAGTTGGAAATCAAATCAAGGAGCTGGTGGGGAAGGGTGTTTCCCTCCTCCGTAATCACTGGGAGCAGTTTATAGTGTATCACTCTAGAAATAGTCTATGCATAGATCAGCATATATGTATATCAAATGCTCACACCTTTCTTGGTCTTTACCAAGCATCTTTCACCTTGCATTTTTCACTTAGATCTCCTGGAGAACATTACATGTTAGAAAAACTGACGTGTTTTTTTTTATACTTTATTTTGGTATCATTAATCTACAATTACATGTGCAATACCATGGTGACCAAACTACCCCCTTCATCAGGTTCCCCCCATTAACCCCATTACAGTCACTGTCCATCAGCATAGTGAGATGCTATAGAATCACTACTTGTCTTCTCTGAGTTGTACAGCCCTCCCCATGCTCCCCCAACATTACGTCTGCTAATCATAGTGCCCCTTTTGCCCTCTTATCCCTCCCTTCCCACCCATCTTCCCGAGTCCCTTTCCCTTTGGTAACTATTAGTCCTTTCTTGGGTTCTGTGAGTCTGCTGCTGTTTTGTGCCTTCAGTTTTTTTCTTTGTTCTTATACTCCACATATGAGTGAAATCATTTGATACTTGTCTTTTTCGGCTTGGCTTATTTCACTGAGCATAATACCCTCTAGCTCCATCCATGTTGTTGCAAATGGTAGGATTTGTTTTCTTCTTATGGCTGAATAATATTCCATTGTATATATGTGCCACCTCTTCTTTATCCATTCATCTACTGATGGACACTTAGCTTGCTTCCATTTCTTGGCTATTGTAAATAGTGCTGCAATAAACATAGGGGTGCATCTGTCTTTATCAAACTGGGATGCTGCATTCTTAGGGTAAATTCCTAGGAGTGGGATTCCTGGGTCAAATGGTATTTCTATTTTGAGTTTTTTGAGGAACCTCCATACTGCTTTCCACAATGGTTGAACTAATTTGCATTCCCACCAGCAGTGTAGGAGGACTCCCTTTTCTCCACATCCTTGCCAACATTTGTTGTTGTTTGTGTTTCGGATGTTGGCCATCCTCACTGGTGTGAGGTGATATCTCATTGTGGTTTTAATCTGCATTTCTCTGATGATTAGCAATGTGGAGCATCTTTTGATGTGCCTGTTGGCCATCTGAATTTCTTCTTTAGAGAGGTGTCTATTCATATCCTCTGCCCATTTCTTAATTGGATTATTTGCTTTTTGTTTGTTAAGGTGCGTGAGTTCTTTATATATTTTGGATGTCAACCCCTTATCGGATATGTCATTTATGAATATATTCTCTCATACTGTAGGATGTCTTTTTGTTCTACTGATGGTGTCCCTTGCTGTACAGAAGCTTTTAACCTTGATGTAGTCCCACTTGTTCATTTTTGCTTTTGTTTCCCTTGCCCTGGGAGATATGTTCATGAAGAAGTCGCACATGTTTATGTCCAAGAGATTTTTGCCTATGTTTTTTTCTAAGAGTTTTATGGTTTCATGACTTACATTCAGGTTTTTTTTTTTTTTTTTTTTTTTACAATTTATTTCTAGTTTTATACCTTTGTGATCTGAGAAGTTGGTTGGTAGAATTTCAATCTTTTTGAATTTACTGAGGCTCTTTTGTGGCCTAGTATGTGGTCTATTCTGGAAAATGTTCCATGTGCACTTGAGAAGAATGTGTATTCTGCTGCTTTTGGGTGTAGAGTCCTGTAGATGTTTGTTAGGTCCATCTGTTCTAGTGTGTTGTTCAGTGCCTCTGTGTCCTTACTTATTTTCTGTCTGGTTGATCTTTCCATTGGAGTGAGTGGTGTGTTGAAGTCTCCTAGAATGAATGCATTGCATTCTATTTCCTCCTTTAATTCTGTTAGTATTTGTTTCATATGTCAGTGCTCCTGCGTTGGGTGCATGTATATTTATAATGGTTATATCCTCTTGTTGGACTGACCCCTTTATCATTATGTAAATGTCCTTCTTTATCTGTTATTATTATTTTTTTTGGAATCTATTTTGTCTGATACAAGAACTGCAACACCTGATTTTTTTCTCCCTGTTTTTTGCATGAAATATCTTTTTCCATTCCTTCACTTTTAGTCTGTGTATGTCTTTGGATTTGAGGTGAGTGTCTTGTAAGCAGCATATAGATGGGTCTTGCTTTTTTATTCATTCTGTTACTTTGTGTCTTTTGATTGGTGCATTCAGTCCATTTACATTTAGGGCGATTATCAAAAGATATGTACTTATTGCCATTGCAGGCTTTGGATTCGTGGTTACCAAAGGTTCAAAGGTAACTTCTTTACTATCTAATAGTCTAACTTAACTCTCTTATTAATCTATTATAAACACAGTGTGATGATTATTTCTCTCCCTTCTTATTCTTCCTCCTCCATTCTTTATATGCTAGGTGTTTTATTCTGTACTCTTTCATGTTTCCTTTGACTGTTTTTGCAGATAGTTGGTTTTATTTTTTGCCTTTAGTTAGTATTCGGTTGGTCTGCTTTCTTTACTATGATTTTATTTTCTCTGGTGACATATTTTTAGCCTTAGGAGTGCTTCCATCTAGAGCAGTCCCTTTAAAATATCCTGTAGAGGTGGTTTGTGGGAGGCAAATTCCCTCAACTTTTGCTTGTCTGGGAATTGTTTAATCCCTCCCTCAAATTTTAATGATAATCGTGCTGGATAAGTATTCTTGGTTCAAGGCCCTTCTGTTTCATTGCATTTAATATATCATGCCATTTTCTTCTGGCCTGTAAGGTTTCTGTTGAGAAGTCTGATGATAGCCTGATGGGTTTTCCTTTGTAGGTGATATTTTTTCTCTCTCTGCCTTTTATACTCTGTCCTTGTCTTTGATCTTTGCCATTTTAATTATTGTATGTCTTGGTGTTGTCCTCCTTGGTTCACTTGTGTTGGGAGATCTGTGGGCTTCCATGGTCTGAGAGTCTATTTCCTTCCCCAGCTTGGGGAAGTTTTCAGCAATTATTTCTTCAAAGACACTTTCTATCCATTTTTCTTTCTCTTCTTCTGGTACCCCTATAATGTGAATATTGTTCTGTTTGGATTGGTCACACAGTTCTCTTAATATTCTTTCATTCCTAGAGATCCTTTAATCTCTCTCTGCCACAGCTTCTCTGTATTCCTGGTCTGTGATTTCTATTCCATTAACAGTCTCTTGCACCTCGTCCAGTCTGCTCTTAAAACCTTCTAGTGATTGTTTCATTTCTGTTATCTCCCTCTAGACTTCATCCCTTAGCTCTTGCATATTTCTCTGCAGGTCCATCAGCATGGTTATGACTTTTATTTAGAATTATTTTTCAGGAAGATTGGTTATATGTATCTCACCAGGCCCTCTCTCTGGGGTTGTCTGAGTGATTTTTGGTTGGATGAGATTCTTCTGCCTTTTCATGGCAATAGAAGTGGTTGCAGGCAGGTGACATGTGTATCATCTGGGAGAACAAAGTCCCTTCCTGCTTGCTGGTCACCTTGCCCTTCTCTGCTGCCTGTGTCAGTTACCCACACACTGGAAGCAGTCTCGGATAATCTCCTGAGATGCTGTGGGTGGGGTATCCCTTGGGATAGCCCAGAGCCCTGCGGTGGGTCACAGCCATGCCAGGTGTGTTCTCCTGCAAGAATGGTGTCCCTTCATGCCTTCCAGACCTTGCTCCGGCTTCCTCTGTCTGTGCCAGACAGCTGTGTGCCAGCAGCAGCCTCTGGGTCTGGCCTGGTTAGCTGCACACTGGAATAAGACTCTGTGTGGTTGCTGTGGGTGAGGTTGTTCCCCGGCTGCTCCACAGCTGTGGCGGGTCAGCTGGTTTGCTTGCAGCACCGGCCGGGGGGAATGAATGGCAGGCTGCTTATTGCTGTGAGGGGCTTCTAGGCTGGGTTACCCCCCAGGGGTTTAGGGCACCTGAAGTTCCTTAAGATTCCCAGCCTGCTGGGCTGAGTGTGCTGGGACGATTTTGTCCAGCTGTTAAGCCCTTGCCCCTTTAAGACTTTTAAAAAGCATCCGCTTTTCTTTTGTCCCAGGGGAGCTGGCTGTGGGGACCCGCTCGCAGTCCCCGTCCGATTTTACTTTTCTGTTTCTCTAATATCCAGTACACCATGTGTTGTGTGTCTGTGCTCCTGGTGCAGATTACTATGGCTGGTTATTTAGCAGTCCTGTGCTTCCACTCCCTCCCCACTCTGATTCTTTTCCTCCTGCTGGTGAGTTGGGGTGGGGGGAGTGCTTGGGTCCCACTGGGTCACAGCTTTGTATCTTACCCTTTCGGTGAGATGCTGAGTTCTTGCAGATGTAGATGTAGCCTGGCTGTTATACAGTATCTTCTTGTCTCTCTTTTGGTAGTTGTATTTGTTGTATTTTCAAAAATTTTGGTTTTGGGAGGAGACATTCAGGTTTTTGATCCACCTTGAGTTTACCTTTGTGTATGGGGCTAGACAGTAGTCCAGTTTCATTCTCTTACATGGAGCTGTCCAGTTTTTCCAACACCAGCTGCTGAAGAGGCTGTCATCTCCCCATTGTATATCCAAGGCTCCTTTATCAAATATTAGTTGACTGTATATGTTTGGGTTAATGTTTGGATTTTCTATTCTGTTCCACTGGTCTCTGGGTCTGTTTTTGTGCCAATACCAAATTGTCTTGATTACTGTGGCTTTGTAGTAGAGCTTGAAGTCAGGGAGTCTAATTCCCCCTGTTTGATTCCTCCTTCTCAGGATTGCTTTGGCTATTCGGGGTCTTTTGTGGTGCCATATGAATTTTAGAATTATTTGTTCCAGTTCATTGAAGAAAGCTGTTGGTAGTTTGATAGGGATTGCATTGAATCTGTACATTGCTTTAAGTAGTATAGCCATTTTGACAATATTTATTCTTCCTAGCCAAGAGCATGGGATGCATTTCCATTTGTTTGTGTCCTCTTTAATTTCTCTTAGGAGTATCTTGTAGTTTTCAGAGTACAGGTCTTTCACTTCCTTGGTTAAGTTTATTCCTAGGTATTTTGTTCTTTTTGATGCAATTGTGCATGGAATTTTTTTCTGATTTCTCTTTCTGTTAGTTCATCGTTAGTGTATAGGAAAGCAACAGATTTCTGTGTGTTAATTTTGTATCCTGCAACTTTGCTGAATTCAGATATTAGTTCTAGTAGTTTTGGAGTGGAGTCTTTAGGGTTTTTTATATACAGTATCATGTCATCTGAAAATAGTGACAATTTGACTTCTTCTTTACCAATCTGGATGCCTTGTATGTCTTTATTTTGTCTGATTGCCATGCCAGGACCTCCAGTACTATGTTGAATAACAGTGGAGAGAGTGGGCATCCCGTCTAGTTCCTGATCTTAGATGAAAAGCTTTCAGCTTCTCGCTGTTAAGTATGATGTTAGCTGTGGGTTTGTCATATATAGCCTTTATGATGTTGAGGTACTTGCCGTCTACACCCATTTTGTGGAGAGTTTTAATCCTGAATGGATGTTGAATTTTGTAAAATGCTTTTTCAGCATCTATGGAGATGATCATGTGGTTTCTGTTCTTCTTTCTGTTGATGTGGTGGACAATGTTGATGGATTTTTGAATGTTGTACCATCCTTGCATCCCTGGGATGAATCCCACTTGGTCATGGTGTATGATCCTCTTGATGTATTTTTGAATTCGGTTTGCTAATATTTTGTTGAGTATTTTTGCATCTACGTTCATCAGGGATATTGGTCTGTAATATTCTTTTTTGGTGAGGTCTTTGCCAGGTTTTGATATTAGAGTGATGCTGACTTCATAGAATGAGTTTGGAAGTATTCCCTCCTCTTCTATTTTTTTGGAAATCTTTAACGAGAATGGGTGTTATTTCTTCTCTATATGTCTGGTAGAATTCACAGGTGATCCCATCTGGTCCGGGGGTTTTGTTCTTGGGTAGTTTTTCAAGTACCGTTTCAATTTCATTGCTGGTGATTGGTCTGTTTAGTTTTTCTGTTTCTTATTTGGTCAGTTTTGGAAGGTTGTATTTTTGTAAGAATTTGTCCATTTCTTCTATGTTTTGCAGCTTGTTAGCATATAGATGCTCATAATATTCTCTTATACTTCTTTGTATTTCTCTGGGATCCGTCTTTATTTTTCCTTTCTCATTTCTGATTCTGTTTAGGTGTGTAGATTCTCTTTTTCTCTTAATGAGTCTGGCTAGGGGTTTATCTATTTTGTTTATTTTTTCAAAGAACCAGCTCTTGGTTTTATTGATTTTTTCTATTGTTTTATTCTTCTCAGTTTTATTTATTTCTTCTCTGATCTTTATTATGTCCCTCCTTCTGGTGACTTTGGGCCTCATTTGTTCTTCTTTTTCCAATTTTAGTAATTGTGTCTTTAGACTGTTCATTTGGGAATGTTCGTCCTTCTTTAAATGGGCCTGGATTGCAGTATACTTTCCTCTTAGTACTGCCTTGGTGCGTCCCACAGAAGTTGTGGCTTTGTGTTGTTGTTGTCATTAGTCTCCATATGTTCTTTGATTTCTGTTTTGATTTGGTTGTTAACCCATTGATTAATTAGGAGAATGTTGTTAAGTTTCCATGTATTTGTGAGCCTTTTTGTTTTCTTTCTAAAATTTATCTCTGGTTTTATACCTTTGTGATCTGAGAAGTTGGTTGGTAGGATTTCAATATTTTTGAATTTACTGAGGTTCTTTTTGTGGCCTAGTATGTGGTCTATTCTGGAAAATGTTCCATGTGCACTTGAGAAGAATGTGTATCCTGTTGCTTTTGGGTGCAGAGTTCTGTAGATGTCTGTTAGGTCCATCTGTTCTAGTGTGTTGTTCAGTGCCTCTGTGTCTTATTCTCTGTTGAGACTCTACTTTTAAAGGGCTCAAGCACAGACTCACTTATCCAGGGGCCCAGCACAAAAGCATCAGGTTGAAAATTGCCTAGACCTTATGTGAAGGAGATTCACTGGCTAATCTTAAAGCATTTGCCAGAGGGACAGGGGTCTGTTAGAACTTTTTCCAGTGATAGAGGCACTGGTAAGTGCCATTTTTGCACTCTCCTTCTGCCTTGCTGGTGCCAGCACTGGTGGGCACAACTTTTGTACACTCCTACTTTTCTAGTGCCACTTGTGCCACCCATGTTCTCCCACCATGTTAAATCCAGCATGTGGGTACATCCCAGCCCAAAGCTCTTCTGTAACCGTGCCTAGCTAGTCCCATCAGGTGCACACAATCCACACAGAGAATTCTCCCTTGAACGTGTGCTCTGATGAACAGAGGGGCTTGTGTTTCTGGGCCCCATGTGGCTGAAACAATTGGAGAGACAGTTCTTGGTAGGCTACCACCCTCAGGGTACTGTGCTGGCAGCAGACTGAAATGCACACCCAGTCGTGACCACTCTTTCAAGACTGGGAGATATAGCTATTTCAACTAATACACAGAAACAAACACAGAGAGTAAAGCAGAATGGGGAAACAGGAATATGTTCCAAATGAAAGAACAAAATAAAACCCTAGGGAAAAATATCTTAATGAAAGAGAGATAAGTAGTTTACCTAAAAAGAATTCAGAGTAATGGTCGTAAAGACACTCACTAATCTCAGGGGGAGAATGAATGAACACAAAGAGAATTTCAACAGAGAATGAACATATAAGAAAGTATGAAATGGATGTCAGAGAGCTGAAGAATATAATAACTGAGCTGAAAAATACACTAAAGAGCTTCAACAGCAGACTAGATGAAGCAGAAGAAAGGATCAGTGACTTGGAAGAAAGGGCAGTGGAACTTACCCTTATAGAACAGCAGAAAAGTCCTTATTGACCACTGACATGCTAGTTTTAACTCAGAAGGAAAATATGGCTGACCCCAGTTCAAAATTCTGCAGCCAATTAAGCACAATAGAAACATAGATAATAACTCCTGATTTCAGCTGCTATATATTTACCTTCTGTGGCAAAAGCAATCATATGTGTTTATCAAGCCATTTCACTTAATTTCCAGGGCACACAGGAAGACTACATGTTCCCATCATTTTTGCATCTAGATGAAGACATGTGACCAGTTCTCTATAATGAGTTGTAGGCATGGTTATACACCTCACTTGGAGGCTAAACCCCTAAAATCTTCAATGAGATTTTCTAAACTCTTTTGTTTTCTGTCAGGATACAGAGCATCCAGTAAAGGTTTCCAAAGCTGATCTATGAGAAAGAAGACACCTTGATCCTAGAGGCACTACTTAGAAGATAGTTGCCCAGAAAAACTGCTTAGCCAAAAATAGGTACTCTGGAATTTGTATTGGCAAGAACTGAACTTACTACCTTTGGGATTTGGAGTTGATTCTTATAGCACTTGGACCTATCCTAAATGATGCATTCCCCTCCATTCTGCAATTAACCAGCAAGTAATTATTTCACCTGGTTTGGTTTCCTTTCTAGATGAAGGAACTGGATAATAATCTATGGTAGCAAATAATTTAACCATCCAATCAGATCTTGAAATGGTTAGATTTGGGGCATGTGGAAACATGGATGGAAACATATCTCCAGGATTCATCATCCTACACTAACAAATACCTTTATACTCGAGCAGAGAAAGGAAAGATTAAAAAGTCATCATATATTATTAATGTCTTATATTTCATCCAGAGGTACATAGACAAGTATTTTAAATATATATCCACTAGGCCAGCTTACCAATTTACATATAAGTTTGAAAATGAAAAATTAGTGTTGCCCTAGAAATGTGAACTCTTCTAAATTGCTTATTACCTCTGGGCTAAGGTCAAGTGGATATGGATAGGCCTCAAAGAAGAAATTTCCATAAAATTATGAGAAACTGAAAATAGTGTTTTATAAAAGAAGCCTGGTGAAATTTAAATTATTGCTTTTAACTTCTTCAGGAGAAGGGAAAAATGCTTCTTGGCTTTTATAAGAAATGTGTTTTATTCCTAAGGAAAATTTAAGCATGGGTTTCTATACTTAAATGGTGTTATTATTTATTTTCCTGTTATAAAATGAGGATATTTATTTTTAGAAATGTGCTGTTTAGTCTCCAAACATTTGACCATTTTGCAACTATGTTTCTATTATTTATTTCTAGTTTAATTCCACTGCGGTATGAGAGCTTATTCTGTATGATTTCTGTTTTTGAAATTTGTTAAGTTGTATTTTTTGACCCAGAATGTGGTCTACGTTGGTGAATGTTCCATGTGAGCTTGAGAAAAATGTGTATTCTGCTGTTGTTAGGTCAAGTATTCTATAAATGTCAATTAATTCCAGTTGATTTATGGTGCTGTTCAGTTCAGTTATATCCTTACTGATTTCTATTGCTGGAGCTGTCAATTACTGATAGAGGAGTGTTGAAGTCTCCAGCTATACTTATGGATTTGTTGATTTATCCTTGTAGTTTGATCAATTTTTGCCTCATATATTTTGATGCTCTGTAAGTACATACATATTAAGGATTGTTAGGTCTTTTTGGAGAATTGATGCCTTTACAGTTCCATAATACAACTCTTTATCTCTGATAGATTTCCTTGCTCTGATGTTTGCTGTGTTTGAAATTAGTGATACTCCAGGTTTCCTTTAATTAGTGTTGTCATGGTATATCTTTCTTTATCCCTTCATTTTTAATCTGTGTCTTTATATTTAAAGTGGCTTTCTTGTAGACAACATCTAATTGGGCCTTATTTTTTTATCCATTTTGATAGTCTCTGTCTTTTAATTGGTATATTTAGACCATTGACATTTAAAGTAATTATTGATGTAGTTAGATTAATATATACCATTTTTTAACTGTTTTTAAAATTATCATTGTTCTGTTTCTTTGTGTGTGTGTATGCTACTCTTCCTGCATTCTTGGATTTTAATTGAGCATTTAATATGATTCCATTTCTCTCTTCTTGTAGTGTGTCAGTTGCACTTTTTAAAATTGTTTAAGTACTTGCTCTAGAGTTTGCAGTATACCTATACAACTAATCTAATACATTTTCAAGTAGCACTTATCACTTCAGGGGTGGTGCAGATAACTTATAACCGAGTGTACTCAATTCCTCCATCCTGTCCCTTATTAAACTGCTGTGATTCATTTTACTTATCCATAAGCTATAGTTACCAAATACATTGTTGCTATAATTATTTTGAACAGACTGTTACCTATTAGATAAATTAAGACTAAGAAAAATAAAAGATTTTATTTTGCCTTCATATATTCCTTTCTTTATAGAGATCTGAATTTCTGACCTATGTAATTTTCCTTCTCTATGAATAATTTAACATTTCTTGCAAGGCAGGTCTACTCATGGAAGGTGCCCTCAATTTTTATTTGTCTGAGAAAGTAGTTATCCTTTTGAAGGATAACTTTGCAGAGTACAGAATTTTAGGTTTGTTTGTTTTCTTAGCTTTTCAGAAGTTTAAATATTTCACTCTACTCTCTTCTTGCTTGCATTGTTTCTAAAGAAAAGTCTGGTATAATTATTATTCTTGTTCCTCTGTGTTAGGTGGTCCTCCTTTCCTCTGATTTCCTTCAAAATTTTCTGTTTTTGATTTTTTTCAGTTCAAATATGATATGCTATTATGGGTTGAATTGTGTCAACCCACCCCCCAAAAAAGATATATTGAACTCCTAACTTCCAGAACCTCAGAATGTGACCATTATGTGGTCATTGCAGACATAATTAGTTCAGTTATATTGAGGTTATACTGGAGTAGTGTGGGCCCCTAATCCAATGTGAGTGGTGTCTTTATAAGAAGATAACTATGTGAAGACACAGAGATACACAGAACAGAATACCATGGGATGATGAAGACAAATATTGGAGCTGGGCAGCGGCAGTCCACAGACTGCCAAGTCACCAGAAGCTTGGAAGGGGCAAGGAAAGATTCCCCTGTAGGTTTCAGAGGGAGCATGGCCCTGCTGACACCATTATTTCAAGACTTCTAGCCCCTAGAACTGTGAGACAATGAATTTTTGTTGTGTTAATCCACCAGTTTATGATACTTTGTTATGGCAGTTATAGGAATCTAACACTTATACCTAGGTATGGTTTTTGGTATTTTTGTTTCATGAACTCTGAGCTTCCTGCATCTGTGATTTTGTGTCTGTCATTAATTTTGGAAAACTCTCAGTCATTAATACTTCAAATATTTCTTCTGTCCCTTTCTGTCTTCTCCTTCTTCTGTTCCTTATTGTTACACCTTTTGTAATAGTCCTACAGTTTTTTAATATTCTGTTCACTTTTTCTATTTTTTTCCTCTATGCTTTTCAGTTGGATGTTTCTACTGACATAGATTTAAGCATGCTACTTCTTTCCTCAGCTGTGTCCACTCTACTGATGAGTCCATTAGGACATTCTTCATTTCTGTTACAGTGTTTTTCATTTCTAACATTTCCTTTTGATTCTTAGAGTTTTGATCTCTTTGCTTACATTATTCATCTATTCTTGCATGTTGTGCAGTTTTTCCATTTGAGATCTTAGCATATTAATCATTGTATTAGTTTTCTAGGGCTACACTAACAAGGCGTCACAGTTAGGTAGCTTAAACAACAGAATTTTTTTTTTTTATAGTTCTATAAGCTAAAAGTCCAAGATCAAGGTGTCAGCAGGGTTGGTTGCTTCTGAGGCCTCTAGGTGGCCATCTTCTCCTTATATCTTGACATAGTCTTCCCCCTCTTTATGTCTGTGTCCTAATTTCCTCTTTTTATTAAGACATCTGTTATATTAGATTAGGACCCACTGTAATGACCTCAATTTAACTTAACTACCTTTTTAAAGACCTTGTTTCCAAATACAGTCACAATCTGAGGTACTGGCGGTTAGGACTTCAACATATGAATTGTGGGGAGACACAATTCAGTCCATAACACCATTATTTTAAATTCCCAGTCTAAACTCTGCCATATCTGAGTCTGTTTCTCATGCATGCTTTGCCTCTTTAGATTTTGTTTTTGCCTTTTAACATGCCTCATATTTTTTTTTTGTTGAAAGATAGACATGATGTATTAAGTAGGTAGTAGAAACTGAGATAAATACACCTTCAGTGTGAAGTTTTATGTGTATCTGGCTAGGAGTTAGGTTGTGTTTACTGTGCTATAGCTGTGGTGTCAGAGACTAAAATGTCATCAAGTGTTCTTGTTTTGTCCTCCCTTTATCTTTGGGTTTCTCCAGAGACTCCATCCTAAGTTGGTTCCAAGGCTTATAGTCTTCTAGCTATAAGCCCATATTACTGTACAGGAGCCATTTTGATTTGGTGATAAAATGCAGGGAGAGGGGAAACATTCAATAATCTTATGATTAGGTTAGTCTCCAGCGAGCTATGACCTTCAGAAGCGCCTCCCAGCCCTCTCTCTCTCTCAACCCTTAGTTGAGATAGGAAGGCTGGAGGAACCTGGAGTTTGGTATTTCCCTTCCCCTAGATCAGTTAGGCTGTCGTAAAGTCTAAGTGGGCTAGGCTCTGGTGAACTAGTTTCCCCTGATGGCAGGCCATTGTTCAGGACAGAACGCTCTGGGCTCATTTCAAAGTCATTATTCCCGTAACCCCTCCCTGGACTGTAGCACAAAGGGATTTTTCTCTGATCTTCACCCTGAGAACCTGGTCAGGCTCCTAGAAGTAATACTCACAAAAATATGGAGGTCCCTGTAAGGCTGGGGCCCAGGAAGTTTATCTCTCAATCTAGTCCACACTCAGCCTCTAGCAGTTAGATAGTATCCTTTCAGTAGGAATATTTAAAGCCTACCAGCTCCTGTTGCAGCTTCTGTTCCTGGTAAACTGTGATTCTCTGTATGGCATGAGTTTCTAGTTTCTACAGCAGTAGTTTGCCCGATGACCTCTATCCTCTAATGGATCTAAGAAGAATTACAGAGTTTCAGTTTGTTTACAGGCATTTTTGTTGTTTTGAGGATGGAAGTGATGACTACCAAGATCTTTATATGTTGGACTAGAAACCAAAAGTCAAAAATGTTTATTTTTGAAAATCAAGAAAAATAAGCAGAGAAAAGAACAAAATCACCCATAATCTTATCATCTTGAGATAAAAAGTTAGAATGTTGTTATATATCTTTCTAATTATTTTTCTACCTATATATTTGTTTTATGTCATATTTTAAGCATACAGAGAAAATAGGGAATAATATAATTACTCATATAATCGTTTGCTCCACTGTTTTCTGGGCCTTTTCCTTTTAAGAAGTACAATGTAACAAAAATCAATGCCTCCTTTGTACCCTTCTCAATTCAATTCTTTTCCTTCATTCTATAAGGTTAACCACCATCCTGGTTTTAATTTGTATTTTTCCTGATGCTCTTTTGGTTCTTTTTTATAATAAATGTGTATTATTAAATATTGCATAAACAGAATCATATTGTATGTAGCCTTCTACAAGTTGCTATTTTGCTTTAGCAGTCAACACTTTGCTTTAGCAATGAATTCGTATTGAAACATACAGATTTAGTTCATCTATTTTAACTAGTTCTGATTCTTGGACTATGTGACCTTACCCAATTTGCTAATCCTTTCCTCTGTTAATGCATATCTAGATTGCTTCCAGTTCTTGCATACAGTCAATGCTGCACTGACCATTGTGCATCTCTATGTGCACATGTGAGCTTCACATGAAAGTCTGTATAGGTATAGGATGAAAGAGTTTAGGAGTCAAAGGTACTGCTGCCTCAGTTCAAGTCACCATCTTGATACTACTTACCTGTAGTATAATCATAGGCAATCTGTAAGGTGAGACCAATGCCGAGAATGCCAACATGAGGATATAACACAATGAGAAATCATTGAAGATTTTGAGCAGGGGGTAAGAAGATCATACTTACAATGAGATTTATATGGAAACAGTGTAGACCATGAATTAACCTGCAAAGCTGAAAGACTGGGAAGCCAGCGCATTCTACCTGTATTTCTGGATGTGTCAACCAAGTCCTCAAAACATAAACTATTTCAAACCTGGTGGAATTTTGAAGGAAACATTCTGAGAAAATAAAATAAGAATTCTTATTTACCATTTGTTTTCAGCTTGGTAGTGATGCTGTTTTTCATTAATTTCCCCAATCTTCTTTTCTGTTACCTCAATTTCTGGATCCCGTGGTGCATTTTCATGCTGACTTAAGATTCTCTCCTTTCTTTCTCCTCTCTCCAAAGAAGGAGCTGCCATCACTCACACTAAGAGGATTTGACTTGATCATCTCCCTAAATAATTTTTACTTTCAAAACTTCCTTCTTTCATATCAAAGTAATGCATATGCTTGGTAAACAATTAAGTAGTACAGCAAGGATTATGATGAAAAGCAACCATTACTAGGCCTAGGCCTGTCATACCCTCAGGGGCATTCTCTGGGGGCAACTTCTTTGATCTTTTTTAGTTCTTTAGATATCTGTCTCAGTAACTCTAAATAGCTTAATATGCTTATGCTTCTACTTGATTTATCAACTTTCAATTATATCTATTTATAACCATCTATAAAAAATGTAGATCTCATTCAATAATATTAACCCCAATTCCCTAACTCTTCCTTCTATTTTTTCTTAATTATGCTAACTGTAGGATCTCCTATTGATTGCTTTTGTCATTTTAATATATAACACTCCACCTTCCCCATATCTTCCTTTTAATTTATCTAAATTTTATTATTTGTTTTCTCTATTTCACCTTTATAACTTTATAAAGTTTATTAAACTCTATTTCACATCCTATCAACTTTTAACTGTTATCTATCTACCTTGTGGGATGAAGACAGCCCCTTTTTGCCATTTCTTTCCTCCACCTCTTACCTTTCATCACTTCCCTTTATTTTGCATTATCAAGGCTGCTAAAGTTTTCATTGCAATCTGCTGTCATATTTAAGTATTTCATGCTTTATCTAAAGATTGTAAAAAGATAAACACCTAAAACCCTATGAGGATGAAAATATTATTCACTCTTGCTTCTTACTTTTCTATAGATTGAATGTTATCAACCCCAGACCCATTAAGAAGACAGTTCCTGTTATCAAGGTAAACTATAGTCTTATTTCTTACATCAGTTGCTCCAGATCATATCATAATTTTCTTTAGTTTCCTACTAGATTGGTCAAAATTAAAAAGCCTAGCAATAGCAAGCACTGTAAAGGATGTGGAACTAATAGAATTCTCACACACTGCTGGTGAGAGTATTGATTGGTACGAGTACTTTGGAAAACAGCAATATCTACTAAAACTGAACATATGTATACCCTGTGATATAACTCCTCCAGTCTCACTTATATACCCCAAAGAAATATGAACATATATGTACCATAAACTATACAAAAATGCCCAGAGCTGCACAATTCATACTAGCCAAATCTGGAAGCAATCCAAATATCTATCAAAACCGCAGAATGGTTACTAAATTGTGGTACATTCATACAGAAAATACTACATGGCAACAAGAATTTTTTGCCATGTGCAACACATGAATTATAATATTTAATAAAAGAAGACAAATAAACAAAAGCAATATACTCCATGATTCATTTATATAGACTTAAAAGGGAGGAAGAAATATTCTACAGCATTAAAAGTCAGGACTGTGGTTATTCTCAGGGATGCCAGCAGTGACTAGGATCACAAGAAGGATTTGGGGATGCTGACAGTATTCAATTTCTTCACCTGGATGTGTTCAGTTTGTAAATATTCATCAAGCAGTACAGTTACAAATTATGGACTTTTGTTATGATTGCTATACTTCAATTTTTTAAAAATAACCTCTGAATGGTTCTTTATGGGTCAAATAAAAATGGCTTGTTTTCTACTGGGTTCAAAAGTAACTTTTAAAAATTAAATCACATATTTTCTTTTCTATATTTCTCTGTATTTTTTAGTTTCCTAAAATGAAAATTAACTTATTTTATGATCAGAAAAAGTTAATCAACTCACTCCAAGAAAATTATGAGTCTACATCATATTTCTTAAACCATTTTTATATGCAATTTGTAGTAGATTGAATTATATCCCCCAGAAAGGCATGTCTAAGTCCTAACCTCCGGTACCTGTGAATGTGACTATCTGGAGGTAGAATGTTTGTAGATGTCATTAAGCTAAGGATCTCAAGAGGAGGTCATCTGGATTTAGAATGTGCTATAAATTCAATGAGTGATTGTCTTTATTAGAATAAGGAGAAATTTGAGACTCAGAGAGACACAGGGAAGAAAGCCATGTGAAGACAGGCAGAAATTGGAATGATGTTGCTACAAGCCAAGGAACACTGAGTATTGCCAGTGTCACCAGAAGCTATGAGAGACGCACCGAACAGATTCTCCTTCAGAGCTTCCAGAAAAGTCCAACCCTGCTAACACTTTCATTTTGGACTTCTGGCCTCCAGCACTGTTAGAGAATAAATTTGTTACTTTAATCCAAGAAGTTGGTCATAATTTGTTACAGCAATCTTAGGAAACGAATATACCATCCCTCCTCATACACACATTCAGACAAAAGTGTACTTACAGTATGGCCTATTGTATTCTCAATGATTCCCACTTGAGTGTTAAACTTACAGTAAAGTCATGTTACCAGACTCTTATTGTTTTTGTAACACTTAAAGAACCCATGGTGATTTGGAAAGTTTGTGCCCACTTTCTACTTCATCTCTTTTTGGTCCCAGTTTTCTATAGCCCTTTAGACTGTGAATTAGCATCAAGCTAGCGGTTTCTCAAAGTAGCAGCTGTAAGCATCTCAACTTTCCCATGACACATTCCATTTTCTTTCTTTTCATGGCAGTTGATAAGGACAAAGAACGGAGTATATCTCTTCTTATAATTTGTTTTCTACTTAGAGTCCTAATTAGCATAAGGGGAGTTGAGACATTCCTATGTGGAATAGTTATTACCAAGGTTAAGAGACACTATGCTTAACATTTACTTGGCTTATAGTGCTGTGAAGCTAGTCTTCAAGGTCATAAAAATCTTACTTATGAACACAAAAGGAGAATGCTAACAGCTGTTTGAAAGCATCAAACTTGCATTTTTGTCTTGAGCAATGAAGAGTTGTTTCTTGCACAAAATACCAAGTCTAATATATATTTAAATTTTCTTTTGATTAATAGAAGTAAACTTGACCCTGTTCTAAGAACAAATGAATTGACTGAAAATGTGGCTTCTTTTTATTCCCCTAACATCACCCATGCATGAACCAGTTTGCCAGTCATTCAGATTATACTGACAAAGAAGTAAGATCCACTTTTGAATCTGCCAGTCTTACAGTCTCCCCTCATGCAAGAACGTGGTGGCTTAGTGCTCCATTGCCAATAAAAGTAACTGGCTTATGGTTAAACCCTGTTGAGTGGACTAGCCCCATATTGTCTACTAACTGTTTCTCTCTCCCTAACTTCCTATCCACCACAGTCCATTTTTTATACAGAAGCTAGAATGACCATTTAAAAGGGAATATTATATTCCCTGTTTTAATTCCCTAAGGTCTTTCTACTACCTTTAGAATAAAATCCAAACATATTACATGATCCCACCCCTATCTGTGCATCATTCTTATTCCCAGCTTGGCATTTGCTATTCCTTCTGCCTGCAGTGTTCTTCCCACAGTTTTCCCATTGTCAGATCTTTTTTACCAGTTAAGATTGAAGTCACAAGTTACAAATTCCAAGAGGTCTTCAAAGGAGGTGCCTGATTCCCATGGCCATATATATATAGGCATCTATCTATCTATCTATCTATCTATCTATCTATCTATCTATCTATCTATCTATATAGTATAACCCAGTTTTATTTTGTTTAAAATTATTAATCATTTATTTCTGGACTTGATATTTGTCCCCATTACTCTCACCCTACACTAGATTATAAACTCCATGACAATAAACACTTTTCCCATCTTGAATTCTGCCTGTCGCTGAGTTGGTCCTCAATAAGCTATTTGTGGAATAAATGAATAAATATAACCAGTTTGATAAATGCTACTATGAACATAAGCCCTCACTCAAAATTACCACTCATTTATCACCAAAAATTCATGTTTCCTTAAAAAGATACTCTTGTGTGTAATTTTACATTTTGTTATATGACCACTGATTCATTATTTACAGCTGAGTAACAAATTACCCTAAAACTTAGTGGTTTAAAATAGCAAATATTAATTATCTCATAGTTTCTGTGCTTCAGGAAACTAGGAATGGCTTAGCTGGGTCCCCTTCCTGAGGGTCACTGAGGCTGAGATCAAGGCATTGGCCAGGGCAGCAGCCATCTCAAGACTCCAAAGGGGGAGTATATGCATCCAAGCTCACTCTCGTTGTTGGAAGGGTTCAACTTCTCACAGGCAGGCAGACTGAAGGCTGACTCAGACTGGCTATTGATGGAGACTTTCCTAGAGTCCTTGTCATATGGACCTTTTACACAGCAGCTCATCATATGGCATTTTGCTTTATCAGAATGAGAAAGTAAGGGAGAGTAAGAGAGGCTAAGCAACACAGAAACTCATTTTGCAGCCAAATCTTGGAGATGACATGCCATCGCTTTTGCTATATCCTCTTTGTTAGAAGTGACTCACTAGGTCTAACCTAAATTGAAGGGAAGGAGATTTCTCTTGAGTACAGGAGGTAAGGATCATTGGAAGTCATTTTAGAGGCTGCCTGCCTACCACCACCACATAACTCCATATTTGCATAAATCATCCCATTCCTTTCACTCTGTCTTGTTTTCCTGGAATGTTCTCTTCTTGGAGGCCAAAGCTCTGGTTCACTTTGTGTCACTTACCTCTGGGTTCTTCTTGACAACTTACACTTTGAAAAGTTTCAGTTTAAGATATATGGAAAGCTGGGATAAATAGCAGGTTACAAAGCTGCAATAAAATGTGGATATCAGAACTATATGTGCTAAGGACTGTATATCATTAGAAGATATTCATTTATTGTTTCAAGACATATTTATTGAATGACTATATGTACTAGGCGCTGTTCTGGATGCTGAGACACATCAGTGTACAAAACTGGAGAAACGTGCTTCCATGAACCTTTATAAACTGATGTAGAAGGCAGATAATAAACAGATATACATAAAAGTACGCAGTGTATTAGTGATAACTGCTAAGGTAAAAGAGAGGAATATAAGGTGCTCAGTTGGAAGGAGGGTGACATTTAAGCTATAGCGGACAGACCAAGACTGGTGTGTTAAAGGAAATAAAGTTTACTGTCTGAAATGAGTGAATAAGGGAAACTATAGAAAGAGATGAAGTTGGAAAGAGGGCTGGATCATGCAAGGCCTTGCAGACCCTCATTCAAAATTTGATTTTTTCTCTGAATGATGTGGAGAGAGGCTTTTGGAGGATTTTGAGCACAGGAGTGGTTATGATCTGTTATAATATTTTTAAGAGGGTCATGTTAGCTGCCATTTTGAGAATCTACTGAATGGACTTGAGAAGAAAGAAACAGACCATTTAGGTGGCTATTGTAATAAGCCAGATAAGAGATGCAGGGTGCTCAGACTGGAGTAGTAACAGTGGGAGTGAATGAGAATGATCAAATCCTGGATGTACTTTGAAAGCAATGTTAAGAGAATTTGTTGGGAGATTTGTATATGTGGGAGAAAAGGGAAGTCAAGTATGACTCCAAAAACTTTGGCTTTAACCAACAAAGAATGAAGTTGCTGTAACATGAGATAGGGGAGTCAGTCCATGGGAGGAGCATGTTTGAGGGAAGAAATCAGGGAATAAGTTTTAGACATGTTAACTTTAAAAAGCCTCCTAGCCATCTGAATGGGGATGCTGAGCAGGCAATAATAGTCTGGAGTTACAAAAGAGGTTTGGTCTAAGGATGTATATTTCCATGGAGTTAGCATATTGAGGGTATTTAAAACAATAAAACTGGATGAGATCACTTAGGGAGTGAAAGTACCCAGAAGAGACAAAAAGTGAAAATAAAAACATCAGAGTGTAAAGCATGATTCTTGAATCGGCTCTGTGCTCAAACTCAGTTCAATGATGAGAAGCATGGTATGGCTTTCCTGTTGAATAGAGAGCTGGGGTGCTCCCAGTAGGGTCCTGTTTGTGAGACATCTTCCGACCAGGACTAAGATGAGTCAAGTAAGATCTCGCCTTCAGGCATGCAAGCTCTACTCCATAACTGAGTTTCAAGAAGACCTATTATTTCCTTTCCCCGGCATGACCATCTTCTTCCTCTGGGTCAAGGGGTCTCAAACATCAGTGTGCATAATCAGCCCCAGGAGAGCTTATAGTTTCTTACCTCTAGAGAGTCTCATTCTGTAGGTGGGGCTAGAAACCTTCATTCTTAGCAAGAACCCCAGTTAATCTTGATGAGGGTGCTCTACTTTGAGAAAGCTAAATCACCATTTAAAAAATGTGAAATATTCTATTACTCTATAAAGAAAACTTTAAAGACTCATAGTGGATATCAACCGTAGATTTCTGATGATAATGTGGTTACTTCCTAAAAGCTATTATAGATTTTAAGCTTAAAATTATATATAACCAGTTGATTAACTGCTTGAAAATTCATATAGAAAACCTAGACACTCTGACTCTATTATTTCTTAAATTTTTGTGGAAAGAATAAGTTATTGAGAACCAGTCAACTATTATTGATTTGGAGAATTAAGTCTTTGAGCACACTGATGACATTTCTATCTAAAGACTGGTATAATAGAGACGTGTCTGCTCCCCCATGTTGTTTTCCTCTTCTTCAAGAAGTCTTACATCTTGGGAGGACCACATAATTAGTTCTAGCCAATGGACTGTAAGCAGAAATATTAGGTGTCATTTAAAGACCAAGGTATGTCACAGCCAATGTTTGACCTTCCAGTATTTTCTTCCTTTGCCACAGCAGTTGTGGAAGAGGTCTCCTGGTGAGTGCATAGAGGTGGAAGATCAAAACAACCTGCATCTCTGGTCAACTCATGGCAGTGTTTACCTTGGAGGATCTCTGAACCCACAGTAGACTTTTTGAGTGAAAAATAAATTTTGTGTTAAACCACTAAGATATTTGTTTGTTTTATTTCTTTATTATAAGCCTATTCTATCCCAACTCGTCACCTGTCAATATATCATAGGATAGCTATAAAAAGTATAGATCTGAAATGATTTGGTTATTTAAGTCTATAACACTGATTTCCAGACTTTATGCCATATACTGAACTGCTTCCCTCACTATAAAAACAAGCAAATCCACTCTTATGTAACAGCTCTTCATCTCCCTCATGTCTATAATTTCAAATTATTTGCTAAGCATAACATGAAACTTTGATGCCTGCATTGTCCAAATTACTCTACTTTGTTTATAGTTATATTACGAGACTGAAACAGAGAGCATCCCAGTTATCAAACACCGCTTCCTTTACAGGTTGTTTCCTGTACTTGGCTCCTCCCCCATCCCTCAGTAAGCCCATCACCACCTCGCCTTCTTTCTCACTTTCCTTTTTACATAGGCTGGGCTAGGTGCCTACACAACACCTACTTTTGCTGCCCCCATACACTTCCACAAAATCCTGTTCATACTTCCCACCACATGATATTAAAATTTGCTGTTTACATATTAGACTTGAGCTTTTTACCTAGAGAGACTGTATCTCTTTTGTGCCTACAATCTAGCAAACAGAAGGCACTCAATATTGTTGAACTTAATTGAGCTGCTTAAGTCACAAATGTAGAGGATGTATGTAGCTCCTGAGATGATATCTGTTTCTTTGCCAAGTAATTTAAATCCTTGGGAAAAGAGATGTTTTCTGGATTCTCAGAGGTGGCTCTCATTCCAGACCTCAGATAATGCTCCAGGTTTCTCTGGTGATGCCCATAAGAAACCCTTCTTCTTAAATGGAATATTAACAGTTATTAAATATGCAACACTAGTTGATTGTTCTATATCAATGTGTCAAAAGAAACATAAAAGCATAGAGGATGTGGCCACTTTTTAAAGTCTTCACCATATGCAATGAATACTGGCTGATTTCTAATTCATTAAATTTCTGTCATCCATCTTCTGAAAATGAATTGGGAATCTAGTTTTATAGACATCCTAATTTTATTTGATTAGTTTAAGAAGCAAAAGCATGAGTTAATGGTGTAGTACCATTCCCATGTACTGGAAAGATGTGTTAATGAAATATAATTGTCAACTATTCCATAAGTTAATGTGAGCTATATGTGAGAATTTGATATGCTTGTCTGCTCTATAAAACATCTTGAAGAGGCTTTTATGGGTATTTTACTGCTAATTCAGAGACCTCAACCACTGCCAAGTCTGAATAATTTGATTTTACATTGCTCTCTCCTTTTCTGTAAAGTGATTATCATTGTAGTTTGAGAGCAGAGAACATTTTTTTAACTGTTTGGCAGAACACAGTGAACTTAGAGATATTTATAGGACCCTGTAAGCAAAAATTTTGGAAATGCCAGGCAAAACAAAAACAAATAGGTCTTCTGTTTGCAAGAGTTCTACAAGTCTTTATCATGTTTTATGAATAGGATTGATTTATCCACTAGACAATAGGCATAGTGTCTGGGCCCACAATACTTTTAGGAGCCCACAGGAACATTTTAATTTCTTTTAAAATAAGAAGAAATAATGAATATATAATAAAGAATCAACCCTGGATTATATTAACTGTATACCAATATAGTCACAAAATATATTTTAATAGTTTTCTATGGAGGAAGTAGCCCATAAGGGCAAAAGTGTATAGAGTCCACAAATATTAGTGTACCCTAGTTATGATTCTCTATAAGGTGTGATATGCAGGATTTTCCAGAAGTTACTTGGGCATGAGTATCTTTTTGTAGAGTTTCTCAGAGGGCAAGGGTTAAGAACGTTTGGGAGTATTTATGCAGTGAAATGAACAGTGGAACAAGAGTTATAAGAATTGGCTTTTAGTGATATCTGCTGGTAAGTAACCATGCATCATTAAGTAAGCCATGTGACGCTTTGCCCCCAAACTGTTAAGAAACAAAATGATGGCATCCAACTGGATATCTCAACTATGCCCTCCAGCTTAAAGGTAATATGATTTCATATTTTTAATATCCTTGTATGGTTTGCTGATTTTTCAAAAAGTTTATACATACAGGTTTGAATATAAATTCCAAAGGAAAGAGTGCTACTCTGAGCTGAAAGTCAGAAATAAAAGTTGGAGCCCCGCTTTTGGCCTTAATTAACTTCCACCAATAACAAAATCTACCAAATGTTTGTGTCTCAAACAAGAAAAAGAATACGTTTGAGAACATTCCCATCTTTACTATTTCTTACTCAGGTAGATGGCAACTAAACTAAGTATTCTCTCCCTGTAATGGGGAGGGGATGGGGGTGCTTGGTGGTGGGGTTGGCCAAGAGGGAAAAAGCAAATATATCTTCCAAGTTTGAAGTTTCAGTGACTCCTGTCTGGCTGTACTATCAACTCATCTTTTTGACAGGTTGAGTTTTTGGTTATTTGTGGGATAACAAAAAGGAGAAGTCTTACAAATGGCTCTGTACATTAGTCTAAAATTCGGGAGAGAGGCCAGGCCCGGCCTCTTGTATTTAGAATTTTCAGCCTAGTGAAAGTAGTTCTAACTATTGGAGTAGAAGAAATAACCCCAGGTAATAAGACAGTAAGAAGAGTACTGACTAAAATTATATAAGTATGGGGTGAATCAACTTTAAGGGGTAGTTACAGGAATATAAACTCCCAAAAAGAGAACCAAAAAAATCCCCACAGAAGTACAAGGAGAATTAGAAGAGGGTATTATAATGGAAATGGAGTGAAGGGCATTATAACTGAAACAGAGTAGGAAGTTTTAAGACAAAAAAAAAAGAAAATAGGCATTTATATTCCTTGCAAGCAGGAACATGAATCAGTATACCTTTGCTAGGAGTCATTTAAGCATTGTACAGCAAAACCAAAAAAATACTGACACCTTTGGACCCAGTAATTCTTTTTTAATAATTTTTTCTAAAGAAATAATTGAATTAAGATATTAAAATAATTTTAAAGTATTAATTCTAAATAAATAATTCCAAGGACATTGTCAAAGACTTATGTCCGAGGATGTATATAGGACCTTTATAACAGAAAAGATTACAAATATGGGTCAAATATCCAATAGTAGAGGAATGGCTAATAATGACAATTCATCCTTTTTATATTATATCATGCAGCATTAATGAGCATTTCCAAAAAACATTTATGGATATGGAACATATTCATAACATAATGATATGTGAAAAGCAGGTGAAAGGTACTATACAGAATTGTGCCTATCCATATCTATGTCTGTATCTGTTGATGTATATGTATATACTTCAAAATGTTAACAGTGCCTATCAGCAATTAGTGTCTTTACAGGTGGCATTATTTTCCTTCTTTGTACTTTCTGATATTTTCCAAATATTCCTGATAAGGTCTGAATATTGTGTGCCTCTGAAAGTCGTATGTTGAAATTCTAACCTCCAAAGGCAGTGGTATTATAAGGTGAGACCTCTGGGAGGTGCTTAAGTCCCGAGGGTGGAGCTCTCACTAATATATTAATGGTTTATAAAAGAGGCTGTAGAGCGCTTCCACCCCTTCTGCCCTCTGAGCCTCCAATGAGAAGTCAGCAGCCTAGAAAAGCGCTGGCACCTGACAATGCTGGTGCCTTCATCTCAGACTTCCAGCCCCAGCATATTGGTAAGAAATAAATTTCTGTTGTTTATAAGCTACCCAGTCTGTGGGTATTTTGTTTTAGCAGCTCAAATGAACTCAGTAATAAACAAGTACTACTTTTATAATGAGGGTGGGGGTGGGGAAGATGACACTTGGAAAGGAAAACGCAATTCACAATGTTAGAGTGAAGTCCCGTTACATAAGACTGGAAGATGTAGATTCGATTTGGCAATTAGGTTATTATGTATGTATCATAGGGAAGATAGTTTCAGCAGAGGAACAAGAAAGGCAAATTTCAGAGCTCAAGGAGTAAAACTGAGGCGAAAGCACAGAAAACTGGCTTTCTTGGGCTATCAACAGATTTGAACGTGGAGGAATGAGAGCATTGGGAAGGTAGTTGAATAGGATGCAGGTGTAAGGGCCCTTTAAAATAAAAATTTTCAGGTGTTTATAGACTGAGGGGAGGATCCAATAAAGGCGCTTAGGAAGAGATGACTGACAGAGCAAGGACAGGGCAGACGCGAGGAGATTGAGGTGGGCCACCAGCATGGGTTAGCCTTGAACTGGTAAGGGACTTTGCAGACCTCCCGAGTGAAGGAAAGAAAGTAAAAACCAATGAATATAGATATGTTTACAGAGAAATTGAGTGAGACCTCCCCGATGACCTCAATTTCCCACTGATGTAAAGGCAAGGTCATCTGCTGAAAAGGAAATCGGCAGTCGTTTGGAGGAAGGACTTGGGGTAAGTTTTGAAGTTTGGAACAGTCTTTGAGGGAAATGGGAAAAAGAGCTGACCAACTGAAATGACTGGAAGGGTGGACTGGGAGGCCAGCCCCATTCAGAGACCATAAACGTGTGTGGAACCATTGTGTGTGAATATTTAATTTTTTTTTTCACAGAGTGAAGCCACCAGGTGGGAATAAGGTAATGAGAAAGAAAAAAAAAAGTGGGAAGTTGTGGTCAGAAAGTGGGAAGCTAAAGTGGAATCATGTCTAAGCCATGAAACACTTAGGGCACAAGCTTTTGAACAGGGAGCTAAAAGGAATAGCAACACCATTAAGTTGTACAAGGTATCTCCACAAATGTTAAAATCTAGAATTTTGCCAGGAGAGGAAGACTGGGCCTTTTGGTGAGGGAATGGATAACAAGGTTGCAAATGTATTGGCTACAATTAGAAGGGACTGAGGGTGGAATACTAATTGTGATATTTCTAAGTACCCTTAGAAGTACTCCAAGGAGAATGAGGTTCTAGGAGAGGATGGAAAATAAGGGCCAGAAACAGCAGAGATATTGCATTGAAATGACAACTTGCTTCTTGGATTCACAAATCACTGTGTGGGAGACCTGGCAGCCTCTACTAAAATGACCTAAAGGGGAGGAAGTGACGGGCTGAGGATGGGGCTGGTTTTAGTTAAGGCAAGAAGATAGATAGGAGCTTAACAATAGAATGAAGGTTTCAGTTGGATCCATGGTTGAATGGGGCCAGTGCTTAGAGGAATCAGAAAAAAAACACAGAGTGGTAAGCGGGTAAAAACATGAGGAGAGGATAAACTAGGCTTCTTGTTCAGAAGTTAACCAAGGAATATGTTGGGGCAGAGAACTGGCCTTAGATGCTCTAAATCTGTACCATGTGATTTTGGGGCCAGAACTGGTGACTCCAGGCAGTATCTCCCTCAACGAGGTGGTGAGAAAGGCCATGTGTGTATATATTCAAACCTATGATAAAACATGGAGAAAGATGGTCTTTTTTCTTCATTATAAAAAATATCTGGTATATTTTATACCACACTTCTACTTCCTAAAAGCTATAAAATTATTTTAGAAGCCTTGAATTTGTATTTAGAATTAATACTCATGTCATATTTATTGAATATGTAGTTAAGGAAAAAGCTGCTTTTTGAAGAGCTGAACTTAAGTTTATTCTAATTTGTCTTATTTCCTGATGGAAGGAGATCAATACCTGTTTTGTTTTGTTCATTTTTTTAAATAGTAAACTTAGGAAGAAATAGTTAATCTTAGAAACAGATTCTTTGTGCCCAATATTTGAACCCTACTGTATTCCACTGTTTGGAAAGATCCCATGTTAGGCATCACTTTATAGGCTTCTTTGTATCTGAGGCCTGGACATGTGACCTATGGCCTGGGCCTGGCCTATCAGCTGTGCACACACTAGACTTTGCATCAGTAGCTAGGCAGACAAAGCAGCTGGAACAGAGGCATTGTTTTCTGGCAGTAACAGCCAGGGGAATGCAGTATTATGAGTCCATGGGCAAGAGTTCAGTATTAGCTTTGCAAACCATGGGGTCCAGTATATAGCATGACTGAAACGTGGTTCTCTCAATGCTAGTTCCATGGTGTGATGTTGGCTATTTCAGTTCATGTGGCCCTCCTTTCTGCTCACCTTTTGCAAGCCTATTTCTTAAATCTTCCCAGTGATTTTATGACCTAAATGGTCTTCCAATAAATTCCTTTTTTCTTAAATCTGCCAGAGTTAGATTCTGGTGCTTGCAACTACAAACCATGTTGAAACTTTTAGATAAATTTTAGTAGTTACCACCAGTTCCTGAGTATTTTGAACATAAACTTGCTCTTTGACCCAGAAGTTTTGCTTCTGTCTATAAACTGAACAGAAATGCATTTATATACTATACTGCTTAGAGCAGCATTATAGTAAAAGATGAAAACTGGAAACAATGCAAAAGTACATCAACATTTGTTCATTATATAAAGTGAATACATAAATTGTGGCAAATTCTTATAGCAGAATACTATGCAGCAATGAAAACGAAGAACTGCTATGTCAACAATATGGATGAATCTCAAATGAAATATTGAGCAAAAGAAGCCAGACAATAAAAATACTTACCTATTAATTCCATTTACATAAAATTCAAAAACATGCAAGGTTATATTATATTAGAAGTCAGGATAATTGTACCTCTGGAGAAGGAACAGTATCTATATAGAGAGGGCACAAAGTGGGAACTTCTGGGTTCCTGGGAGTGTTCTATTACTTGACCTGCATGATAATTATGTGGATATGTTTCCTTTTTGGTCTTTCAGACAGTCCTCTTAAGATTGGTGACATTTTCTATTTCTGGTTATCAGTGAAAGTACATAGGAAATAAAACTGAAGCTGAGAGAGAACAAAGACCAAGTTCGTGTAAATGTTCAGTTAGCCCAGCTGCCTGATTTCCATTTCCAGGCTCTTATAATTACCACGACAATCTTGTGAGGAAGGCATTAACAGCATTGTTGAGTGAAGAATCTGAGTTTCAGAGAGTTATGTACCTTGCCTAATTCACAAAGCTAGCTGGTAGGTGGTAGAGCCATAATCTGTGTAAATCTAGTTTCTATGTACTTTTAATTCACCGCATAATTCTCCTGGAAGTGGAAAGTAGATGATACTGGTGGCATGCAAATAGCATGCATAAAATGTTTATCTATTGCTGATGTGGAATGACATCCATGATAGACTTACACATGAAGTCAAATGGTACAGAGTAATATGTGTAGTATGCTACCATTTGTGTAAAAATTGAAAATCTGTGCGTGTGCATGTGCATTTGTGTATTTTCTTTCATAAGTATTAAATATCTCTGGAAGGGTCCCCAAGAAACTGGTAACATCGGTTGCCTCTGCGAAGATGAACAGGGTGGCTGAGGGACAGAGATAAAAGAGAGGCTTGTACTGTAGACTCTTAAATAATTTAAATTTTGAAACATGGGAACATGTTGCATATTAGAAAACACACTTAAGTCTTAATTCTACCTACAACCAAAGGTAGAGCTCCCCAGGGTAGTGTATGAGCAATGCGTAGAAGTAAAGAGCTCAGGATTCTGGGGGGACTCAGTTTATGTCTTCATTTTGGGTGAACACTTACTTTTCTGTGTTTCAGGTTCTTAATTTTATAATGAAGTTAAATCTGTCTTAGCTCCTTCTTGGCACTTTCGGAAGGTCAATGGCATATTAGGTGAGTGAAAATCTATGATTTTTTAAAGATTAAAAGCACTTCTCCCACATGGCATCTCACTAGAACGCGATCCTCTTCCCTCTCTTATTTTTCTCCTTTCCTAATTTAATGTATCCACTGATTGTTATGCCTAATTCTTCCTCATTCCAGACCTCCCAAACAAACACCAGTTATCCACAATCTGAAGTGTCTCTGTTACTTTCAAGGTGTGCAGCCCTAGGCCTAAAATTTTGTGTAACTAAATTTTAAAACATTTAGAGACTGAGCACTAGTGAAAAATGTTCATAGTGAAAAAC
This sequence comes from Phataginus tricuspis, assembly GCA_029783875.1. Lineage (NCBI taxonomy): Eukaryota > Metazoa > Chordata > Mammalia > Pholidota > Manidae > Phataginus > Phataginus tricuspis. The sequence continues at coordinate 23,527,285 of JAQQAC010016209.1, forward strand.
AGTAAGTTCTGTGAAGTGCAGATATCCCTTTCTTAGGAGAAATTCCTTACCAGAATTTAAAATATAACGAATGAATGGCCTGAGTAAAATAAGGAACTCTGCCCAGAAACATTCAGTATTTGGAAGGATTTGTGCCTTTATTTTGTTGACATTTGATCCCCCACTGCTATCAGAGACAGAGGGTTAATCTCTTGACAACCTGCTTTAATATGGTGCTCAAGGAATGGCCTGTACTTTGGAAAGCTCAGTGTGAATTATTTTGATTTTTTGAGAGATCAGTTGATAAGACAATATAAATGGAGCCATTAGCACCATCTACAAATTCATCATCCTTATTGAGTATTTGGGAATTAACTAGCTTTCAGATAATTCTATGTCCTAATTTCTTCAGACCTCTAATGCACAAAAAGACTTCTCCACCTTGTAGATCTGTTTATACAACTCCTTTTCCACTCAACCATCCTGCAAGTAGTCACACAGGGTTGCATGCTTGAACGCAGCACACACACATAAAAATATGTTTGGAGAGAAACCCGGATACTCATCAGTAAAACGTGCATAAAGATATTTTTAAATGATGCTTAATGGTAACTGAAATGTTTCAAGGACATGAGAAGCACTTGGCAAGCCTATTTGAATTGACGAATTGTGGGAAAATATGTGTCAAGATGAAACAGCCATACTGCAGAGTTTTAAAAACGATATTACCTTATTTTGAGTATTGCTTTGACATTTTTTAGCATGGCTCAGTGGTACTGCTGAAAATTTCAGTTTTTTTGGTTAATTTCTGATAAAGTGCTTTCTTAATGTGGTTTTAAAGATTTGTTCATTCTTTTAAAAATTTTATTGAGCTATAAGATACAGTAGAGAACACACAAATCTTAAATTTATAATTTCATGAACTTTTGCGCGCGCACACACACACACACACACACACACACACCAGGATAACCACCACTCAGGTCAAGATATAGAACAATTTCAATACCCCAGAGTATCCAGTTCCCTCATGACCCTGCCACTTGTACCATACCCACAGAGAGAACCACTCTTCTGGTTTCTGTTACCATATGCTTATTTGGTTTGCCCATTACTGAAAAACAAAACCTCCTTTATGTCTGAATTATTTGGCTCAGTATTATGTCAGTGGCAGAAATCCACACTGTTAAATGTATACTTTTCTCCCCTCCAAAGTATACTTCATTCTTTTTTATTGCAGAGTGGTATCCCACTGAATGAATATACCACAATTTATTTGTCTTACTGTTGCTGGGCATTGTTTCTAGTCCAGGGTTATTATGATTAAAGCTGCTAAGAACATTCTCATACCTGACATTTGCACTTGTTTTCTTAGGTATAAATCTAAGAGTGAAATTTCTAGGTCATGGGGTCAGCATTATGTTAAGCTTCAGTAGATATTGACAAACATGTTTCCGAAGTGGATAGTCTATTTACTACGTTCCTGGCAGCAATGTATGAGAGGTCCAGTTGTTCCACATCTTTGCCAATACCAGGTGTTGTCAGTGTCTTTAATTTTAAGTAGGTGTTTAATAGTATCTCATTGAGGTTTTAATCTACATTTCTCTGAAGAGCAATAATGTTGAGAATTTTTACATATGCTATTACCCAATATCCCCTTTTTGTGGAGTAACAATTCAAATCTGTTGCCTATTTTCTGACTTGCTGAATTCTTAATGTGCTTTATTATTACATTCATGATCCAGTAAGTTTCCCTCAAAAGTATAGATGTCAATGGGAAAACAAAATACATTTAAAATGCATTACATTATGGAAAATTTGCTGAACTACATCAATTTCTTTTATAAAATATTTGCATGCATACTCTTGCGATAACATGAAAGAGAGAATACTGCTTAAAAAGTAATCTGTCTGGGAACTTCCATTATCAGCTATAATCATCTGTTCCTTTTGACTAAAAGCTTGTTCTACTATTGAGAAAATGAGCCATATTCACTGACAATAGCAAAAGCTGGCGAAGATGTGGAGGCACAGGAACTCTCATTCATTGCTGTGGGGATGCAAAATGACACAGCCACACTGGAAGATACTTTGGCAGTTTCTTATAAAACCAAACATACTCTTACCATATATTCCAGTAACCATGTTCCTTTGTATTCACTCAAAAGAGCCGAAAACTTATGCCCACACAAAATACTGCACACAGCTATTTATATCAGCTTTTTTCATAAGTGCTCAAATTTGGAAGCAACCAAGATGTCCTTCGGTAGGTGAGTGGATAAACAGTGGTACATCCAGACAATGGAGTAATATTCAGCATGAAAAAGAAATGAGCTATCAAACCATGAGAAGACATGGAGGAATCTTAAATGCATATTACTAAGTGAAAGATGCAAATCTGAGAGAGCTATGTACTATATGCTTCCAATTGTATGACATTCTGGAAAAGGCAAAACTGTGGAGACAATAAAAAGATTAGCAGTCAGTAGTGGGGAGGTTGGGGGAGCAATGAATAGGCAGAGTGCAGGATTTTTAGGGCAGTGAAAAGACTCTGTGTGATATACAGTGGTGAATACATATCATTCCACTTTTGTCCAAACCCATAGATTGTACAACACCAGGAGTGAATCCTAAGGTGAACTGTGAACTATAGGTCATGATGATGGGTCAATGTAGATTCAACCTTGGTTAATGAAAAAGAACTACCATTTTCGTCAGTGATGTTGATAATAGAAGAGCCTAGGTATCTGTGGAAACAGAAGGTATATGGAAAATCTCTCTACTGTCCTCTCAATTTTGTTGTAAACCTGAAATTGCTCTGAAAAAAAAATCTTTTAAAAAGCTAATTCTTTCAGAACTTACTGTCTCTTGCATTTTTAGTTCTAGAGCCTGAGATCAAGACATAGAACCTTAATTTGGTAAATAGTCCTTATTCACATTAAAACAACTAACAGAAACTGCGCTGCATTATTTTGTTAATTATGCATTCTTGCTTCACTAGTGTATAGAAGATGCAAATAGACACAATTTACAAAGTAACCTTTACCAAAAAATGACTCTTACTTATATTTTGTAGTAACAATAGTGGTAGTAACACCATGAAAAACACTTTTAATTCTTCAAAGTTTGTTTACATACATTATTTTCACCTGTGAGAAGGGTGAGGTGGGTATGTTATCTACAATGTAAAACTGAACAAATTAAGATACAGAAAGCTTTAGTATATTTGTATAAGGACATGTTTCTCCATTTCATAGATACTAATACATATCAATAATGCTATTGATCTGCCAATGAACTGTTCTCTTTCCTATCTTAATTTACTTCTCTATTAACACAATAGCAAATGTCCCTCTCTTGTATGCACTCCCTTGTATTCACAGAACCAAATCAATGGTCAATTGATCCCAGCATTTTCTTTTTTTGGTTAAATCCACGCATCTCAAAATGAGCATAAGATTGAATATTCTTTGGTGGCTTGTGACATCAACTGAGCAACATGAGTGAATAACAGCTGCATGTCCCCTCTAGGGCTATCTATTATCCAATATGTCTTATTTAATTTTCAGTTTCAGGCAGGCAAATTGATCATGTATATTTGCTTGTGTCAGTAGCTAATTTTAGATCACTAATCTAATTGGAAATGGCATGCCCCTTTAGCTTGTCATGTAAAAATTCACATTTTCTGATTAATGTGATTCATTTATATTAGATTTAACTTGACAGAATGGCAATATGTAATATAGGAGGCAAGTATGACAGGATTTCTCTCTCTCCCACTTAGTCACACTCTTTACAAATGATCCAGTCAAGGCATCAGCCTACAGTGTCTTCCCTTTAGTGAGAAAAATTTTGAGCTTACACCTATTCTAATGTGAGCTTTTTAGTGTTTTCTCACAAGTAGGGCAATCCTTGTCAGAAGGGCGACAGTTTTCTCCATTTACATTCATTTATAGCAAATGGAAATACCCCTGTGACAGAAAGGCTGTTATTTTGTTGATGTGTCTATGCTTCTGTCTAAACTGCTTGCAGGTTGTATAAAGCTGGACATTCATGTTTTAAATGTGATTTAAAGACAGCATAGGAATTGTGTATTACGTAAGTGAGATGTGACATTGCCATCAGTCTGGAAAAAGTAAGAAGTGGTGAAATGAGAATCAGGGCTAAAGTAAAAGGAAATGTTTAAAGAGACTAAAAAAGGAAAAACATATCAGGTTAGGAATTCTTATCAAAAGAAGCCAACTTTACTTTAAATAACTTATGAGTTTACACTCTATGCCCGTCCCTTTTACAATTCTTTTCTTACTATAACAATTAAATTACAAATTCTCAGAAGAATTAATTGTTTCCTTTTACCTATTTTTCTTTCAATTGGGTGGGAAAGGAATGGTCTGCCTGGATGGCATTGCTCAGATTTAATCTTTAAAATATCGATAGGCCTCATATCTGTCTTCTCTCCATAGCTAGGTGTCTTTTTTCCCCCAAAATTCCAGAAACCTTTATTGATGTGTAACGTGCCAATAAAAACTGTATATATTTAAAGTATACAACTTGATGATTTGATATAAGTATTGCAAAATGGTTACCACAATCAAACTAATTAACACATCCATCACCCCACATAGTTACCATTTTTTCTGTGTGATGAGAACACTTATGATCTACTCTCCTATGTCCACTCTCATCACTTTTATTCAACATAGTACTGGAAGTCTTAGCCACAGCAATCAGACAACACAAAGAAATAAAAGGCATAAAAAGAAGTTAAACTGTCACTGCAGGTGACACGATATTATACATAGAAAACCCTAAAGACTCCACCAAAAAACTATTCGAATTAAAAACTGAATGCAGGAAAGTTGCAGGATACAAAATTAATACATAGAAATCTGTTGCATTCCTATGTACTAACAACAAATTAGCAGAAAGAGAAATCAGGAAAACAACTCCATTTATAATTGCATCAAAAAGAATACAATACCTAGGAATAAACTTAACCAAGGAGGTGAAAGACCTATACCCTGTAAATTGCAAGACACTCATGAGAGAAATTAAAGAAGACACCAATAAGTGGAAATTTATCCCATTCTTATGGATAGGAAAAATTAATATTATCAAAATGGCCATCCTGCCTAAAGCAATCTACAGATTCAATGCAATCCCTATCAAAATACCAACAGCATTCTTCAATGAACTGGAACAAATAGTTCTAAAATTCATATGGAACCACAAAAGACCCCGAAGAGCCAAAGCAATCCTGAGAATGAAGAACAAAGCTGGGGGTATTACGCTCCCAAACTTCAGGCTCTACTACAAAACCATAGTAATCAAAACAATTTGATACTGGCACAGGAACAGACCCATAGATCAATGCAACAGAATAGAGAGCCCAGATATTAACCCACACATCTATGGCCAATTAATATATGATAAAGGAGCCATGAATATACCATCAAGAAATGACAGCCTCTTCAACAAGTGGTGTTAGCAATACTGGACAGCTACATGTAAGAGAATGAAACTGGATCATTGTCTAACTCCATACACAAAAGTGAACTCAAAATGGATCAAAGACCTGAATGTAAGTCATGAAACCATAAAACTCATAGAAAAAAACATAGGTAAACATCTCTTGAATATGAACATGAGCAACTATTCCTGAACACATCTCCTTAAGCAAGAGAAACAAAATAAAATACAAAAAAGTGGGACTACATCAAACTAAAAAGTTTCTGTACAGCAAAGGACACCATCAGCAGAACAAAACGGCATCCTACAGTATGGGAAAATATATTTGTAAATGACTTATCCAATGAGGGGTTAACATCCAAAATAAATAAATAGCTCACATACCTCAGCACCCAAAAAACAAATAACCCGATTAAAAAATGGGCTGAGGATCTGGACACTTCTCCAAAGAAGAAATTAAGATGGCCAACAGACACATGAAAAGATGCTCCACATCTATAATCACCAGGGAAATGCAAATTAAAATCACAATAAGATATCACCTCACACCAGTTAGGATGGCCAACATCCAAAAGACAAGAAACAACTAATTCTGGTGAGGATGCAGAGAAAGGGGAACCCTACTATGCTGTTGGTGGGAATGTAAATTGGTTCAACTGTTGTTGAAAGCAATATGGAGGTTCCTCAAAAAACTAAAAATAGAAATACCATTTGACCCAGGAATTCCACTCCTAGGAATTTACCCGAAGAAAATTAGATCCCTGATTCGAAAAGGCATATGCACCCCTATGCTTATTGCTGCACTATTTACAATAGCCAAGATAGGGAAGCAACCTAAGTGTCTTTCAGTACATGAATGGATAAAGAATATGTGTTACATATACACAATGGAATATTATTCATCCATAAAAGGAAAAGAAATCCTACCATTTGCCATAACATGGATGGAGCTAGAGGGTATTATGCTCAATGAAATAAGCCAGGCATAGAAAGACAAGTATCAAATGACTTTACTCATTTGTGGAGTATAACAACAAAGCAAAACTGAAGGAACAAAGTAGCAACAGACTCACAGACTCTGAGAAGGGACTTGTTACCAAGGGGGAGGGGTTGGGGGTGGTGGATAGAAAGGGAGAAAGGTATTAAGGGGCACTATAATTTGCAATCACAATATAGGTATGTCACGGGGAAGGTAGTACAGCATGGAGAAGAGAAGTAATGACTCTATAGCATCTTACTACACTGATGGACAGTGACTGCAATGGAGGGGCAAAGACTTGATAATATGGGTGAATGTTGAAACCACAATATTTTTCATGTGAGACCTTCATAAGATTGTATATAAATGATACTTCAATAAAAAGTCTCACCTAGCAAGTTTCAAGTACACAATACAGTATTATTAACTATAGTCATCATGTTGTACATTAGATCCCCAGAACTTACATATGTTACAGCTGAAAGTTTTTACCTATTGACTATCATCTCACCATTTCACCGTCCCCTGGCCACCACTGTGCTGGCTGCTTCTGTGAGTTTGACTTTTTTAGATTCTACATATGAGTGAGATCATACAGTATATGTCTTTCTGCATCTGGCTTATTTCACTTAGCATAATGTTCCCAGGTTCATCCATGTTGTCACAAATGGCAGGATTTCCTTCTTCCCTTAGGTTGTTCCCATATCTTGGCTATTGTGAATAAAGCTACAGTGAACATGGCAGTGCAGCTATCTCTTGGAGGTACTGATTTTATTTCCTTTGGTCATGAACCAGAAGTGGAATTGCTGGGTCTTATGATAGTTCTGTTTTTTAATTTTTAATTTTCCATACTGGCTGTACCAATTTACATTCTCACCAACAGAGTACAAGACTTCCCTTTTCTCCACATAGTCACTAACACATGTTAGATCATTTTGATTCTAGCCATCCTGACAGAGGTGAGGTGATACCTCCTTATGGTTTTGACTTGCATTTCCCTGGTGATTCACAATGTTAAGAAGCTTTTCATTTGTATGCTGACCATTTGTATGCTTTCTTTGGAAAAACGTCTATTCAGAGGTGGTAGCTTTATCTAAAAGGGATTATGGGTCACTAGTGATCTTTTCCAAAGCAAATTTCCTAAAAGACATTTCTATTTCTCCTTGAAGTTATTTTGTTCATATTTCTGCCCCATTTTTATGTGGAATCTGTTTTGGCAGGAAATTGTGGTAAATAGATACTTAGAATAAGGAGGAGGAGGGATTATTTCATGGGTTTGAGTGGTCTTCATGAAGCAGACCCAGAATTCTTAATATATAATATTTTCTTTGTGGAAAATACAAAACTCTCATCCAAAGATAGTTACAGTGCCTGAAAGTGGGAGAGCCAGGACTTGAACACACAAGTCTTCTGATTCGAAGTGTGGAGGTAATTTTTAAGACTCAAAACCTCAAAAAATACCATAAATATTCATTGTACTTTACTACTAGTGACCTAAGTTGGGAGTGCTAAATGGGAATTAGAACATAAATATTCCCTAGTGTAGCTAGTTGGTCTTATACATCTGAAGAGATTTTTATACTCAATATAAAATTGGATGTTGCTTTAAGCATTCCTCACAATTGTGTGTTTCCATGAAGGCAGATGACCACTGCATTCTGTCATTTCACTGGACGGTAATTAATGTACTGGAAGACCATTGATGATTAGTGAAATGATTTCAACAGTTTATTCATCAAAACAAAGTTAAATTATTCATGAATAATACTAATATGTATTATACCATACCATTTAATGTTTCCTGTCTGACTGAAAATTTTGTCCTTCATATTTACTACCAGACTTTGCAGCTTTCAATACTATTACACACTGTGTGTATGTGTTGACATGAACTGCTTACCCTGAGAATGGAAAATATATCTTCCCTATATTTTGTGCAAGTTAGTGCCTATCATTATATCTCTTATATGCAAGCTCAATAAAATACATTTATTTAATTTAAATTATTACTAACAATTTAAGAATAAAATAGTATAAATAGACTTCCGGGAAGATGGCAGCGTGAGCAGGGTGGCGGAAATCTCTCAAAACCATATGTATTTATGAAAACACAAGAAGTACAACTATTCCTAAAAAAGAGACCAGAAGATACAGGACAGCACATAGCCTGCAACTATACCCAAGAGGACTTGGCACCCTGCGAGGCGGGTAAGATACGGAGCTGCAACCCGGTGGGACCCAAGCACTCTCCCACCCCAGCGGACCGGCGGGAGGAGAGGATTCAGAGCCAGGAGGGAGTGGAAGTACAGGCCCATGAAATAACCAGCCCCGGTGATCTACGCTGGGAGCATTGACACACATCGCACGGTGTAGCGGAGATTGGAGAGACAGAGGGTGCAGGGTCTGACCTGGAAACGCACCTGGGTCCTTGCAGCCAGATCCCGGGAAGAAAAAAAGAAAAGAAAAAAGAAAAGCGTGCGCTTTTTTCAGCGGTCTTAAAGAGACAGGAGCCCAGTGGAGGAGCCAGATCGTCCTGGCACAATCAGTCCAGAAGGCTGGGAGTCCTGGGGAGTTCCAGACCCCTTAGCTGGCAACTGGGAAAGGGTGGTGGCACTTAGACTTCCCACAGAGATCAACAGCCTCCCATTCGTTCCCACCCCAGCCAGAGCTATAAAGGGCCCTGCGGGGTGGTGCGGCTGCTGCTGCGGAGTAGTGGAGCAACAGTACCACCTGCAGCATCCCCACAGAATCTACTCCCGGTAGGCATTTTCTTTTTGTTTGTGTTTTTGTTTTGTTTTTTGTTTTCTGTTTTCTTTATTTTTTCTTTTCTTTTCTTACTTTTATTTCTTTTTTTTCCTTTTTTTTTCTTTTTAAAGTCTTAAAGAGCCCAGCTGACATACGTGACACCTACCAGCAACCACTTCTATAGCCATGAAAAGACAGAGGAATATGGGCCAGACTAAGATCAACCAGACCACCCCACAGAGGGAGCCTGAAGGGATGGAAATGCACAATCTTCCTGAAAAAGAATTCAGAATAAAAGTCATAACTGTACTGATGGAGCTACAGAGAAATGTGCAAGAGCTGAGGGAGGAAGTGAGGGAAGTCAGGAAAGACAATGCAGAAATCAGACAAGCGAATGACAGGCTTAACAGCAGACTGGATGAGATGCAAGAGACTGTTGATGGAATAGAAACAGAGAACAGGAATACAGAGAAACTGAGGCAGAGAGAGATAAAAGGATCTCTAGGAATGAAAGAATATTAAGAGAACTGTGTGACCAATCCAAACGGAACAATATTCACATTATAGGAGTACCAGAGGAAGAAGAGAGAGAAAAAAGGATAGAAAGTGTCTTTGAAGAAATAATTGCTGAAAACTTCCCCATGTTGGGGAAGGAAATAATCTCACAGTCCATGGAAGCCCATAGATCTCCCAACACAAGGGACCCAAGGAAGACAACACCAAGACACATAATAATTAAAATGGCAAAGATCAAAGATAAAGACAGAGGATTAAAGGCAGCTAGAGAGAGAAAAAAAGATCACCTACAAAGGAAAACCCATCAGACTATAGTCAGACTTCTCAACAGAAACCTTACAGGCCAGAAGAGAATGGCATGATATATTTAACCTAATGAAGCAGAAGGGCCTCGAACCAAGAATATTGTATCCAGCACGATTATCATTTAAATATGATGGAGGGATTAAACAATTTCCATACAAGTGAAAGTTGAGAGAGTTTGCCTCTCATAAACCACCACTACAGGATATCTTAAACGGGCTGCTCTAGAGGGAAGCACCCCTAAGGCTAAAAAGATGTCACCAGAGAAAATAAAATCATAGCAAAGAAAGCAGACCATCCAAATACTAACTAAAGGCAAAGAATAAAACACCTAGTATATAAAGAATGGAGGAGGAAGAATAAGAAGGGAGAGAAATAAAGAAACATCAGATGGTGTTTACAATAACTTAACAAGAAAGTTAAGTTAGATTGTTAGATAGTAAAGAAGCAACCCTTGAACCTTCGGTAACCACAAATCTAAAGCCAGCAATGGCAATAAGTACATATCTATCGATAATCACACTAAATGTAAATGGACTGAATGCACCAATCAAAAGACACAGAGTAACAGAATGGATAAAAAAGCAAGACCCATCTATACGCTGCCTACAAGAAACTCACCTCAAACCCAAAGATATACACAGACTAAAAGTGAAGGGATGGAAAAAGATATTTCATGAAAACAACAAAGAGTAAAAAGCAGGTGTTGCAGTACTTGTATCAGACAAAACAGACTTCAAAATGAAGAAAGTAGCAAGACATAAAGAAGGACATTACATAATGATAAACGGGTTAGTCCAACAGGAAGATATAACCATTATAAATATATATGCACACAACACAGGAGCACCAGCATATGTGAAACAAATACTAACAGAATTAAAGGAGGAAATAGAAAGCAATGCATTCATTTTAGGAGACTTCAACACACCACTAACTCCAAAGGACAGATCAACCAGACAGAGAATAAGTAAAAACACAGAGGCACTGAACAACACACTAGAACAGATGGACCTAACAGATATCTACAGAACTCTACACCCAAAGGCAACAGGATACACATTCTTCTCAAGTGCACATGGAACATTTTCCAGAATAGACCACATGCTAGGCCACGGAAAGAACCTCAGTAAATTCAAAAATATTGAAATCCTACCAACCAACTTCTCAGATCATAAAGGTATAAAACTAGAAATTTTAGAAAGAAATCAAAAAGGCTCACAAATACATGGAGACTTAACAACATTCTCCTAATGAATCAATGGGTTAACGACCAAATCAAAACAGAAATCAAAGAATATATGGAGACTAATGACAACAACAACACAAAGCCACAACTTCTGTGGGATGCAGCAAAGGCAGTTCGAAGAGGAAAGTATACTGCAATCCAAGCCTATTTAAAGAAGGAAGAACATTCCCAAATGAATAGTCTAAAGACACAATTACTGAAATTGGAAAAAGAAGAACAAATGAGGCCCAAAGTCACCAGAAGGAGGGACATAATAAAGATCAGAGAAGAATAAAACACTAGAAAAAATCAATAAAACCAAGAGCTGGTTATTTGAAAAAATAAACAAAATGTATAAACCCTTAGCCAGACTCATTAAGAGAAAAAGAGAATCTACACACATTAACAGAAACAGAAATGAGAAAGGAAAAAGAATGATGGACCCCACAGAAATACAAAGAATTATAAGAGAATATTATGAGAATCTATATGGTAACAAGCTGGAAAACCTAGAAGAAATGGACAACTTCTTAGAAAAATACAACCTTCCAAGACTGACCAAGCAAGAAACAGAAAAACTAAACAGATGAATCACCAGCAACGAAATTGAATCGGTAATCAAAAAACTACCCAAGAACAAAACCCCCGGACCTGAAGGATTCACCTCTGAATTCTACCAGACATATATAGAAGAAATAACACCCATTTTCCTTAAAGTTTTCCAAAAAATAGAAGAGGAGGGAATACTTCCAAACTCATTCTATGAAGCCAGCATCAGTCTAATACCCAAAGCGGGCAAAGACCTCACCAAAAAAGAAAATTACAGAACAATATCCCTGATGCAAAAATACTCAACAAAATATTAGCAAACTGAATTCAAAAATACATCAAGAGGATCATATACCATGATCAAGAGGGTTTCATCCCAGGGATGCAAGGATGGTACAACATTCGAAAATCCATCAACATCATCCACCACATCAACAAAAAGAACAACAAAAACCACATGATCATCTCCATAGATGCTGAAAAAGCATTTGACAAAATTCAGCATCCATTCATGATTAAAACTCTCAACAAAATGGGTATAGAGGGCAAGTACCTCAACATCATAAAGGCCATATATGACAAACCCACAGCTAACATCATACTTAACAGCGAGAAGCTGAAAGCTTTTCATCTAAGATCAGGAACAAGACAGGGATGCCCACTCTCTCCACTGTTATTCAACATAATACTGGAGGTCCTAGCCACGGCAATCAGACAAAACAAAGACACACAAGGCATCCAGATTTATAAAGAAGAAGTCAAATTGTCACTATTTGCAGATGACATGATATTGTACGTAAAAAACCCTAAAGACTCCTCTCCAAAACTACTAGAACTAATATCTGAATTCAGCAAAGTTGCAGGATACAAAATTAACACACAGAAATCTGTTGCTTTCCTATACACTAACGATGAACTAACAGAAAGAGAAATCAGAAAAACAATTCCATTCACAATTGCATCAAAAAGAATAGAATACCTAGGAATAAACCTAACGAAGGAAGTGAAAGACCTATACACTGAAAACTACAAGACACTCCTAAGAGAAATTAAAGAGGACACTAACAAATGGAAATGCATCCCATGCTCTTGGCTAGGAAGAATAAATATTGTCAAAATGGCTATACTACCTAAAGCAATCTACAGATTCAACATAATCCCTTTCAAAATACCAACAGCTCTCTTCAATGAACTGGAACAAATAATTCTAAAATTCATATGGAACCACAAAAAACCCCAAATAGCCCAAGCAATCCTGAGGAGGAGGAATCAAACAGGGGGAATTATGCTCCCTGACTTCAAGCTCTACTACAAAGTCACAGTACTCAAGACAATTTGGTATTGGCACAAAAACAGACCCACAGACCAGTGGAACAGAATAGAAAATCCAAACATTAACCCAAACATCTACAGTCAATTAATATTTGATAAAGGAGCCTTGGATATACAATGGGGAGATGACAGCCTCTTCAGCAGCTGGTGGTGGAAAAACTGGACAGCTACATGTAAGAGAAAGAAACTGGACTACTGTCTAGCCCCATACACAAAGGTAAACTCAAGGTGGATCAAAGACCTGAATGTAAGTCATGAAACCATAAAACTCTTAGAAAAAAACATAGGCAAAAATCTCTTGGACATAAACATGAGTGACTGCTTCATGAGCATATCTCCTCGGGCAAGAGAAACAAAAGCAAAAATGAACAAGTGGGACTATATCAAGCTAAAAAGCTTCTGTACAGCAAAGGATACCATCAGTAGAACAAAAAGACATCCTACAGTATGAGAGAATATATTCATAAATGACGTATCTGATAAGGGGTTGACATCCAAAATATATAAAGAACTCATGTACCTTAAGAAACAAAAAGCAAATAATCCAATTAAGAAATGGGCAGAGGACATGAATAGACACTTCTCTAAAGAAGAAATTCAGATGGCCAACAGGCATATGAAAAGATGCTCCACATCACTAATCATCAGAGAAATGCAGATTAAAACCACAATGAGATATCACCTCACACAAGTGAGGATGGCCAACATCCAAAACACAAACAACAACAAATGTTGGCGAGGATGTGGAGAAAAGGGAACCCTCCTACACTGCTGGTGGGAATGCAAATTAGTTCAGCCATTGTGGAAAGCAGTATGGAGGTTCCTCAAAACACTCAAAATAGAAATACCATTTGACCCATGAATTCCACTCCTAGGAATTTACCCTAAGAATGCAGCAGCCCAGTTTGAAAAAGACATATGCACCCCTGTGTTTATTGCAGCACTATTTACAATAGCCAAGAAATGGAAGCAACCTAAGTGTACATCAGTAGATGAATGGATAAAGAAGAGGTGGTACATATACACAATGGAATATTATTCAGCCATAAGAAGAAAACAAATCCTACCATTTGCAACAACATGGATGGATCTAGATAATGGTCAGTGAAATAAGCCAAGCGGAAAAAGACAAGTATCAAATGATTTCACTCATATGTGGAGTATAAGAACAAAGAAAAAAACTGAAGAGACAAAACAGCAACAGACTCACAGAACCCAAGAACAGACTAATAGTTACCGAAGAGAAAGGGACTGGGGAGGATGGGTGGTAAGGGAGGGGCAAGGGGGAAAAGGGGGCATTACGATTAGCAGATGTAATGTTGGGGGGGCACAGGGAGGGCTGTACAACTCAGAGAAAACAAGTAGTGACTCTATAGCATCTCACTACGCTGATGGACAGTGACTGTAATCGGGTTGGTGGGGGGACCTGATGAAGGGGGTAGTTTAATAACCATAATATTGCACATGTAATTGTAGATTAATGATACCAAAATAAATTATTAAAAAATAAAAAAAAGAATAAAATAGTATCATCAATTTATAACACCAGAGAGGGTACCTATCCACCTACTTTTAAGTATAATGTTTGCACAAGGTAGATTTCATATGCTATGAAGACATCCATAGTGAAGAAATCTAAAATGATGTCAAATATTCTAGAGGTTAAGCATCCAACCCTTCTTCATCATTCCTTTGCTATCACCATAATCCATAATTTGATATGTCAGGCTGAGACTTCTACAGTAGTCTCGTGCTAGTTCTCCTGAGTCTGGTGTCCTTCCAGTCAATTTGTCTTGACTGTCTATAATGAGTAATTTTTCCTAAGGGCTACTGTAATCATGCTGCTTTCCTGCACAACAAATGTCTTACCACCTAGAGTGTTAGTACTTCTGCTCTAATTCCAGTTGCCCATAATCAGAATAATTGTGGTAACACAAGCTCACATGTTTGCATTTAATCCTCAAGAAACTTTCTACTTAAGAGATGGGAAAATGAGACTCAGAGATGGCAGTGACTTGCAAAAATCCCAACCAACCTGTATTTGGCAGAGTCTGGGCATGACTTCAGGTTGTTGGGTTCTAAGCACTGTCATGAGCTCTATCAGTTGAGTCATATTGCCCAAATTTACCTTTCTAATCTTATTTCCTTTTCTACACATATGATTGGCCCTAATCATTCTGGTGGCCTCACTATCTCCACAAATATAATATGCATGGATTTTTGTTCATCTTAGTGTATTATTGGAATGCTCTTTCTCTTTCCTTTAGAGTTTCAAATTCACCCATCTTCCAGGGCAACACAAACTCCTTCTCGTCTGTCTTCATTGACCTCCCTCTCCTTTGAGTTTCTATAGAATATCATGCAACTCACAATATTCAAATACTGTCATCATTATTTTATGTTTTTTAATCACTCCTACCAAAACATACTGTGAGCTGCCCGAGGGCAAGTACCATGTTTTATATGCCTTTGGTATTTCTTGGCACAGTCATAAGCCTATGGTAAATGATAATAAATGCTGGCTGTTTAGTGTTTTGTTTTGTTTTTTTTGCTTTAAATGAGCCTTTCCTTTTTTGGTCTTTCCTCAATGAAAATAAAAAGGATTTGTTCAAAGAATGTAATTGAACTTTAGCCATCAGTGATTCTGCACTTTAGTTTTGTAATATAACAGTAATTTTTATTAGGTTAATTTTTCCCATTCAGTATAAAGCAATAAATGTAAAACATGGGAAATAGCAAATTGCTTTAAGAAGTGTTCTTAATGCCTTTTGGAATTTTCAAAGTGATCTGAATAATTGAAAATGCTGGTATCATGCATTTTTATGTCCCCAAAATGGTCTGTTAAAGTGAGATACTTCATCGTTTGTTAAAAACAAACACAGATCATTTGGATTCAGAAAAATGTAGTAGGCAAGGTAAGATTAACCCTTTAGTTCCTACTGTCACATTACACTGTATGAACAACATAGCAATAAAGAAAACAACTCTACTATGGTGCTGGCTAGAGTGTGCACCCAGCTTGGACTTCTTTTACCAAGAGCCGCATTTCTCTCCCAAGTCCTCCTCCTCAACCTTCACCCTTCCTACCTCCCCTGGCACTGCCCTGCCAAATGTCTGAACATTTCTTAGGATAGATTCTGTCCACATAATTTTGTTTGTATTTTGGTAAAGTGATGTTAAGAAGCAATTTGTCTTTGAATAAATTTCTTTCTGAATTGGCATAGATCTCAAAGGTTTATATATCTATAGATATATAGCGAGAGAGAGAGAGAATGATAATCTCCATACTAGCTTGATAAAACATTTCTGTAAAAATTCCTAACAATGACTCCTTAGAGTAAACTTTGTTTCCTTTTCTAGTGATTCCTACATCACTCTTTTCTCAACTTTCTTACATGGCAGTGAGCCTGGTATAGGCATTTTCCAAGATTGATGGATGACTAGTTAAAAGGTTTCATAGCCCAAGGCAAGGGAGAGGTCCATTAACTTCACATGGTCAATAATTTCCCTGGGTAATGCCCTCTTCTGAGATTTTATTGCTAATAAAACCCATGTTTTAATGTTCAGAAAAATTAAACATCATTGTAAGTTGTTCATTCTTAAAATTATACCTGTCCTTGTCTTTTTGCTGTGTCTTCATTCCTCAAATATGTTGGTATATTCTTTTTATATATTTCTTTAAAACGGAAATTTTGTTTGTTTTTTATATATTGAGTCCCACACTTAGAAACTGATATTCATTTTCAGGGGACACATTTACATAATTCTCTTATCTAAAGGAATTAAACCTGGTATTCTGAAATAGAGTATCTGTAACTGATAGCTTTAGTCAAACTATGTATTTATATCTGGTGGGTCTGCTAGGATTACTAGGTTGTCAAACCTCCAGCTGAAAAAGAAAAAAAAGAACACCATCAACTGGGGGAAAAATAACATAACTTTGCTTTGTTGTTATGTTGTTTAATGAATTGACTGACTCAGAATGAATGTGAGACAATCTTTCCTACAGACCTCCCTTTTTCACCCAAAGAAACCTTCTGTGGACTATTACTGGCCTTTTAGTTGCATTTGTCAACCCATCTGAAATCATTAACTCTTTTGATGACTTTTAATTTTTAAATCTCTTCAGACCACAGAACTTAAAAGGGTCCTTTGTATTTTCTGAAATATGTCCAAATGGGCCTTCATTTTTATCTAAGACAGTTAAAGGTATTAAATGGTCAAATAAAAGGGAGAATGTTTATTTAAATTGTTCTCACTCACTAGGATAAACTACCAGTAATCTAGTTTTCGATGCATACAACCTCATTTAGATTGTATCGAAACACAGAGTGTAGGGTTTCCACTCCCAGTTTTCTTTCTTGCAACAGTGAAATTAAGAAGCACAGAGGGAATGGGTTAGGAATCAAGAGAAACCTTATTTTGAGCACACCTTGCCAGCCAAGTGACCTCTGGGAAATCACTTAACCTGCTAGTACATTAGTTATACATCACCTCTTCGAAACAATATTTAGTTGCCATGACATCTGCCCTGCCTACAGTACAGGGGTGTAGGTGAGAAGTGGTGGGGACCATCTGAGTAAAAATGCTCTCGAAAAGCTAAAGCCCTAAACAAATAAAAGGTGCTGTTGAGATCAGAGCCCCAAATGGGAATATATTTAAGCTGCATTTCAGCCTTGCTACCTCCCTTGGCATGAAATGTCTCTCTATAAATTACTTTATCTGCCATTGGCAACTTGTGAAAGAAAAAAAAAATCAAGGTCAAGGAAATATGCTCATCAGTTATTCTTCTGCATGTTAGTAAGTGAAAATGGTGCTCATTATGGCCCTATAAGTTGTAAAACTTGAGGGAGACGTGTTGGTTAATTATGTTAATGGTTAGATGCTAGAGGATGTTGAAGATTAATCCCTATATAGAATTTGTCTAGTCATCCATTCCTTACCTATAAGTCTGGTCCAACTGCTAATCATTCAAGCAGAAAGCACTGAACTCCAGCCATTAAAAAACAAATGGTCACACATGTTTAACTACCAATGTACCTGAATCCTTCACTTGTGATGAAAACATACTGCCTGTGATGGAATCATATTATAAATATTTGCTTGACCTTTTCAAACAGAATGGATTTACCTTTCTGTATAAAGCCACTAAACTGGCTATTCAGTGAGATCAAACAAATACTTCCAATAATATCCCTGTAATCTGGTCTAGAAAAACCACTTCCTAACTGATGAGAGAAAGGACTAAAAGAAGCCGCTGATGTGAGGCAGCTTAAAATGGGCTTTGCAGAAATGATTTAAATTGTTTAAATGTTGGGCAGGAAATCTTTCTCTCTAGAAATTCATTAGGTACACAAAAAAAATCCATATTCTTTAATAAAAGGAATTTCAAATGGGTGTAATGCTTTCAAGTAGAGTACCGTTGTCATTTGGAGAAGAAAAATTCATTGTGAGAGCGGGCCCTTTAACAGCCAGGCCCTCACCCTCTAATGCCCCTACCCATAGTCATTGTGAAAGACGGCTTTTAGGAAAAGAAGTAGCCCACTACTGAGAATCACTAGACGGGAAATTCTACATGTTAAGGTTGGAAGGAAATCTAGACTTTTGTTAAAGAGTGGTGCCTAAAAACCTATGGAAAGAATATTTTTTAAATAGCAGACAAACGGAATCTGGAAGATTATTTTAATTAGCAGTAGTGAAGAAAGCAATTTTAACACTACTTAATTTATAGATGAATAGCTTCTGTTGAAACCAACTTCTAAATAATTCTTCTTAATCACTTATCACCTTCCATTGTTTATGATAAAAGGCAGTTTATGTTTCAAATGAAACATTGATTTTATTTATTAATTGACAATTTTCTATCATTGACTTTAACTTTATCAGTAAATACAGTTTGTTCACATTCCCCAAGAACTGCCGCTCTGCTGTCACAGCGCCTAATACACACCACCCTGTCCTTACATGGCATTGACTCCAGGAAGTTTCCTGTTGCATTCTTTTCCAGATATTTACAGACTGGCTAATAAATGTCATGTTCTCTCCTTAAAATATATGGTCACAAACTAATACTACAAATGCCATCATGACTTTGAAATAAAATGTTTATTATGGCCTATAGGTTCAGTGTGCTTTGGTCCTTGTCTACTCTGAGACTTCATTTCCTTCTCTTTAATTGTTCACTCTCCCTTAGCTGCCCTGGCTTCCTTTCAAATCCTGAAACTCTTTGTACCTGCTCCCACTTTAGGGACCACGCACTGGTGGGTCCATCTACTTGGATGTGATACTCTTCTCCTCACATGGCCGTCTCCTTTTCTTCTTTCAGGTGGCCACTCATCTCCTCGAGAGGTCTTCCGTGACCACCATATCTAAACATATTTCCCCACTCTCTCACTCTCTATACCCTTTAGCCTGCTTTGCCTTGCTTGTAAAGCTTATTTCCACCTGCTGTTTTCTCCATAGTCATTGTTCAGTAAATCCTTTATCAATAACACAGTGAGATGGATAGGGTTAGGCTGCCTTGGTTGAGTCCCAGTACTGGGCCTTACTAACTGGGTGACCTTTGGTAGGTTTTTTGACCTCTCAGGGTCTGAGTTTCCTCAGCAGCCACATCATAGTACTATTGTCCCATCTCCTTCCTTGGCATTAAGATATATCTGAGTTAGAAAGGGCCTCTGAGAATATTTACTCCAGTTTTCTATCCAAGGCAACTTCTGTCTCTTTTCCTGTCTTGTGTTCCTTCTTCCATCTTAACTATATCTGTTTCTTATTACTTAGAATCTCAGAATAGTGAGGAGGGAGAGTCTTAGCCATCTTGTATATGGCCTTTTCGTAAGACTCCTACATGGAAAATTTCGGTGGTCTTAATTTCATCTCACATCTAATTTTCAGTAAACACAGCTCTTCAACTGCACTGTTTTTCTCCATCAGACACTATGAAAGAGATCATTGTCATTTGTTTATTTGATTTCCGTCTCAACAGATATCTACACTGAACATCTCTTATGTCCTCATATGAGGTGGTAGGTTTTTGGAGTAAAGGAGGAGGCTGCTGGAAAAGTTTACAGTATAGCCCATACAAAACTCGCAATATGATTATCAATATAAAAATTGGTGTTCATCAAACAGGCAAACTTACATTATTGAGTTTTTTTAAACATCTGAGGGCATTATTTTTTTTGTTCCCCAAAGAAAAATTTGGCTGGTACATATGTTCTAATGAATATTTTGGTGGGGGTATAAAATTTAAAACCCAGATTTTCTCAAGCATTTAAGTTTAATTACAAATCTTGTTATACTGCTTACAGATGTAGGGCTCTTAATATACAATTAAAAATGATCATTATACTTTGACTGATGTTCAGTAGCTCACATTTAACATATTAAATTCTCCTAAACAATTTACCTCAAATTTACTTAAATTCCTTTAACAATTTTCATCTACATCGATAAATGTAATATATCTGATCCTTAAAAATTCTTCAAAAGCCTCCCAGGACAGCAGTACAAACCCAACAAAATCTCTCTGTTCACTTAAGCAACTCTGATGAATTGAATAGAGCAGAAATGGTAATATAGTAAATCAGGACCATTTACACAGTTAAATACTGTTATAAACTTGGTAAGAGTCTCTTATACCTTATAAGTCAGAATCACAAGTCTGATATTAATTAACCATTTCAAAATTGATTTACATGTCAGATTCTCCAGTATATCCAATTCTTTTAAATGTGTTAAGCATATTCAAAAAAAACAGATAACCACTGAACTGGCAAGAGGTAATCCTAAATTTAATAAATACAACATATTACTATGGTTTTGGTTTCAATTATTTTTTCTGCTTTTATAGCTGCAAAGATGCAACTAAAGGGTCTAAGACTTGGGACTGTAATTCAGCTTGTGGTCAGAGAAGTCAAGGCCAGGAGATAGGAGCCTTCTCTTATAGGACTGGGTGTCCTTCCCTCCTGAATCAATTCAGCTAATCTCCTGAACACCTGTTTGGATGCCCTATTGTTAAAATACTTTTTCCTGGCTATTTCTCATTACTCTATCATAATTTTATATAATATTTATAACATATAAGAGTTATCATATCTAATAATTTCACTATGCCATATACACTGAATGCCCAAAAGTAAACTATTTTCATCTTACCATTGGAAATTCTAGGAATAAATATATGCTGGTATTAAAAGATGAGATTCTGTTTCAGCTTATGTTCATGTTTCATTTCAGAAATATGCAATTGTTTATTAGCAGCTCTTAAAGCAAATAGGGTGGCAAAACCCTAGTATTTTAAATGTGATTGAGTACCTTTTTAGAGTAAATGAAAAAAAGTTGATTAAATGGTAAGAATCTGACCAGTTGGTGTTTAGGGGTATTTCACATATAATTTTCTATGCTTTTGAAAAAGCTGATTTTAAAGTATAGTCCAAGTGTTTAAAGTATAGTGCAGCTCGTGAAAATATGAGCCGATGGCCAATTTCAATGGCTAGACACATGTATTCAAATCAAATTTCATTTACACCCCCTCCTTCTTTTCTTTTGAATTGCCCCAGTTTATTGTATTAATGGCATTGTAACTAAACCCAGAACTAGAGAACAGAACATGAGGACAGGAAAAGCAATTGAATTTACTTTAAAGTACTCTCCATAGCATCCTTTAAAATCTTTACGGCAACAAAAAGAAAAAAAAAGTCTTCGAAGTGTGACATTATTTAAAAGAAAATTTCAAGTGCAAGCATTTGCAAAGCTGGCTGAGGAAACTATAAGCAATGAAGTAACCAAAGGAAGAATGTCAGAACGAGCCTGAGGTTTCCCTGCAAAGGCCTTGCTTCCTAATTGTTATTATGCTTACAAGGACACCCTGTAAAAAGAAAAATGAAAGCCTGGTTCAACACCTGCTGTAAAAAGATGCTGGGACTCTGTGGCTTGCTTAAATCATTTTTTTTTTTCCTGAAACAAATTGCCGAACAAGCCCTAGGCCATTTAATTTCCAAATACCAGTAATTAAAATGAGTAACATCGTCAGAATTTGGCAGGGCCACAGCTTTCTTTTCTCTTTTCATTTCCACATAAATTTCAGTGAAGGTCAGATTTGTTGAAGGGAGGAGAGAGGGTGAAACCTGCTGGCCGTGTGCTCATGGGAGGTTAAAATATGACTTGTTCACAGTGTCCCTCATAGTTCAGGACTTAATGGTCCTTGACGGGGATAACCTAGAAGTTAATTTTACTCTGTGTCCCAAAAGCAGTCACTGTCAATGTAATCTTTCTTGTGGGCTGAAGGGTATCGTCAACAAATGATCTGACTTTCAATAGCAATTGACTAGCAATGTCTCAGACCCAAAGAGTCATGGATGTGACTCCTTATTGATCTGTTTCCTACTTAGAGAGGGAAAAATATTTTTACAGGGTTTTTTTTTTTTTTTTGCTTTTTCTCTTATGCAGTCCACTTTTACATATTTCTCCCTAAGAATTAGTTCTTAATAATTCTCACAATCTTTCTTTACTTAAGGTTATAGTGTATCCAACTCATAAACTATAAAATGCTTCAAAATACTGTACACTTGTGTCAGGAAAAAGAACAGACTTTTTAAATCTATGGCTAGCTCTTTGTTTATGAGAGATGGGCGGAGCCGTGCCAATGGTGTGGGCTTCAGGCTCACTCTTTGTTTCTCCTTTGAGCTGTGCTACTTCCTGGATGGGCAAACTAGGCTGAGCTGTTTCACCTCTCGGTCTCACTTTTCTAATCTGTAAAATGAAAAGATTGAAACATGCCTCGGTGAAAACTCAATGCAACAAAGCATGTGAGGCAGAACAACTTTCTGAGGTATTTCTACCAAGGACTCATTGTGGATAAACAAACATGATTTTTCCTTTTCCAATCTACTCTCACCCTAAAGAGGGCAGTTGAGTCTGATCTCCTTGAGGTTTGCGTTTACCTTACCCTGATGAGGATAACAAGCATTGGTTTTCAAAATGCTAGTCTCAGTGGCCCAGACAGAGAGGCTGGCAATGAGAATCTATGGAAGCCAGACATTAAAATGCCAAGGACATGAGCATCAGCAACGGCCTTGAATAGCAAAGCCTGCTGGGAGGGACAAAGCAGTAGAAGGGCTGTGTTTTGTGACTGAAAGCCTCTAATAGTAGAAAATGAAATAGAGGACAAAAGATCAGTCTGAAAAAAAAGTTTTCAGAGACGGGAGTAAGACCTGGAGAGCCCACACTTGTAAGTAGCATGGAGTACAACCTAATATACTACTGCAGATATGTGAACAGGAAGACTGAGATCTCCCTGGTTCTCTCCAGTTGAGCCACATGATAGGAAAATTCAAAGCAAACAAAAAATATAGAGTGATTAAACCTACTACTTTGTGTTGTTCACTTCTTGACACTACTTTGTGGGCACCTGGCTGGTTTTTTTTCTATTTGATGGCTTCTGACCACAGATTTCATAATGCAGTTTAAGAGTTGGTTCATGTCAAATTATTCTCGATCCAATCCACAGCAAATGGAAGATTATAAACAGCACAATGGACATAGGAGAGAATTGGATGAGCAGTGAGATTACTGTGAATGTTCCATTACTTAGGTCATTTTCCCAGGCCTCCCTAGTCTGTAGAAATGTGGTTGTCTTGACAATAGTAATGAATTTTCTCTCCCTGACCCACTTTTGCAGGATGTTTAGGAAACCTCCAGATAGGGATATGCTCAAGCAGAAGTTCACTCCCAGATTATCGAAAGATTCAACCAGGAACATGCTGTTCTGGGTGGAGAAAAGAAAGGATATCTGTCCCCTCTGTTCCATTGGGTTCTGAAGCAGGGTTACTCCTGGTCCATATGTTACTGAGGTTTAATGAAAAGCTTTGTCAGTTTTTATTTAAAGTGTTCTTTCATTTCAGCACTTATGTAAGTATACAAGTGGCTGGAAAATAGATTCAAGAAAAAGGCAGAATGTTTCTCTTGCTTTTAAGGACATAAGACTAGATTAAGCCTGTAACAGATATTGTCAGTGTCCTATGCCCCTGAAAGTTTATATATATTGCTGCAGACTTCCAACTACCCAAATCTATTACCCTATGCCTGAGGATCATCCAGTGCAAGGAGGGACTGAGGAATTAATACCCCCAACCACTGAATCTTAGGCTAGGTATATAAACTTCCCAGTTCGCTGACCTCTCAACTCTGACGATGTGTTATGCACTGTTTCCCGGAGAAATTCTGCTTCAGGGGCCCACCATGGTCATTACTTTAATGTATTAGCTACTCTCCCTGCTCCATATCATGACCCCGTGCCTCTACCAATATTACTGGTACTTCCCAATTAAACTACTTGAATCTGAATCCCTACTTCAGGACTTGAATTTGGAAAACACAGACCAAGACAGCACCTTCAAATGAGTTTTTTTCCAAGAAGTTTCTAGCAACTTCTACAAATAGACTCTTCTTTTGTCAATGCCACATGCTCATCAGAAATATTCAGATGTGTGTGCTACAGCGCTGGACCCGGGTTGAGTTCTTTCCCAGGATGCCTCCTCATGCCCTCGTCTGGCAGGACAGCCCCACCAGTTCACCAGTTATGATTGAATTCTTCCTTGACTCAAGCTGTAACGCATCCTCCTGTACTATACCACAGCCCAAATTGCTCTTTTTTTTAATTGCAGCTTTATTGAGGTATAATTGACAAGTAAAATTGTAAGGCCTTTAAAGTGTATATCATGATGATTTGATACACATTTATATTGTGAAAAGATGCCCCCAATCTAGTTAATTAATATGTCCATCAACTCACAAGTTTATATATTTTTTCTTTTTGGTAAGAACATTCAATTTCTACTCTCTTAGCAGCTTTCAATCAAACTGCTTTAAGCAAGAAATAGCCAAGGGGTTTTTATTTTGCCATGAAGATTCAATTATCCGAAGTGTCTATAATTGTTTAAAGCCACAGAGCATTGTGAAATAAAAAATAATATACTACATAAAACGGCAGTAATAGAATATCATGCATTATCCATAATTATTATTTCCACTAATATTTGTTCTTTTAATTATATACTGAGCCCATTCAAATCAACTGTTCTATTCTTTGCTTGCTTAGTGGGTGTGAGAAAGGAAGGAGTGGGAGAAGTTTGATTTTAATGTAAATATTTGAAAAATTAAGGTATTTTACCTTCAAGATACATTTTCAAATAAAGACATTTCATGAGAACACTACTGTTTCAATACACTTAGCCCTGGTAATATTCATATGGTATAATTATTTGAAACATAGTCTATTTGAAAAATCTTTCATTTATCTGTTCACTCTTAACCTTTTGTTTTCTCACAAATGAAAAATCAGGTGAGTAGAACAATTCAGGCACAAAAACTCCACGTTATATTTCAACCTCTAAATAAAAGTGAAAGTCACAAGTGAAATAACTAAAATGCTTCCCATATAAATCACTCCATATCAAAATAGAGTAGAAAAGTTACCTTTTTAAGATGTGGTAGGCGGAATCCTAAAATAGCCCACAAGAATCCCACCCCTGGTGTACACACCTTTACAATCCTCAGATGTAGGTGGAATCTGTGAATATAATGGACTGTAACTCCCATGGATAGGTTGCTAATCAGTTGACTTTCAATTAATCAAAAGGGAGATGATCCTGGGTGGGCCTGACCTAATTAGGTAAGTCATTAAAAAAGAGATTTGGCCATTCCTGAAGTCAGAGAGATTCAAAATGTAAAAGAGATTTTTCTTCTGGCCTTGAAGGACAAATGATCATGTGAAATGGCTTATGGAGGGGGGCACATGATAAGGACCTGAGAGTGGTAGCCTCTAGCAGCTGAGGGCCATCCCTGGCTGACAGAAATCAAGAAAACAGGGATCTCAGTCATTTAGCCTTGAGGAAATGAACTTTTTCAACAACTTGAAGAAGATTGAAAGGGTGTATTTCCCTAGGCAAGCTTCCACACAGGGACACAGCTGGCCAACATCTTGATTTTAGTCTTTTGAGACCCTGAATACAGGACCCCAGCTAAAATGTACCAAATTCCTGACCCATGGAAACTATGAGATAATAAACTTGTGTGTGCTTTCAGCTGCTATGCTTGTGGTCCTATGTTAGGCAGCAATATATAGCTAATATACAGAATTTCCCTGAAGACTGAATACCATGGTCAGCCTATTAGATTAAAAGTCTATAATCCCCAGCATGAAATTTTTGCACCTCAAAAGACACCATCAAAAAAGTGAAACAACAACCTACAAACTGGGAGAAAAAATTTCAAATCATATGTCTAATAAGGGACTTGTATCCAGAATATTTAAAGAACTCTTAAAACTCAGTAATCAAGGGCAAATAACCCATTAGAAAATGTGCAAAGGATCTAAATAGACTTTTCTCCAAAGAAGATATACAGATAGCCAGTATGTACATGAAAAGATACTCAACATTATTAATCATCAGGGAGATGCAAATCAAAACCACAATGAAATTCACTTTACATTCCCTGGGATGGTTGTAATAAAAAGAGGAGGTGGAAAAATCTAAACTCTGCTGCATTGCTCATGAAAATGTAAAATGGTATAACCACTTGGGAAAAGCAGTGGCAGATCGTCAAGTGATTTAATATAGGGCTACCGTAATGGACAGCAATTTCACTCCTAGGTATCTATATAAAAGATATTAAAACATTTGTCCACCCAAAAACTTGTACATGAATGTTAATAGCAGCGTTATTCATGATAGCAAAAAGTGGAAACAACCCAAATCTCCATCAACTGATTAACAGCTAAATTGTGGCATATCCATCCAATAAAATATTATTCAGCAAAAAAAGGAATGAAATACTGATACATGCTACAACATGCTAAGTAGACAAAAGCCTATCACAAAAGACTGCATATTTGCGTAAGTCCAGAATAGCCAAATCTATATAAACAGAAATTAGTGTTTACCTGGGATGGGGAATAGGAAATGGACATGACTGCTAATAGTGTACGAATTCTTTTGGGGAAACAGAAATATTCTAAAATTACATGGCTGTGATGGTTGCATGACCCTGTAATTAAACCAAAAAGGGTTGGATTGTACACGTAAAACAAGTGAAATTTATGGTATGCAAGTTATATTTCACTTAAGTTGTTTCTTAAAAAAGCCTCACTTCTCTTCTATGTTGTTGGGGTCATACTAGGAAAGTAGTAATGAGACCAAAAAAAAAAAACAAAAACCTGCTGATTGACATAATTCAGTATCTGGATTTGACCCAGTTTATGATGATGTTGCAAAGGCAGAATGGTAGAGGCAGAAGCAGCCATTGTCAAATAGGAACTTTTCTTATCCTTGCTCACTCCCTACCTAGCTTGGTAACCTTTCTGACCCTTAGTATTGCCTGGGAAAAGGAGGGATTGAACTGGAGAGATTCCCCGCCACTAACAATTCTAAGTATTCTATTCAGCCTGATGATTTATACAAAGAAAATCACTAAAATGATACTTTGAGCATCCAGTTATACAAAGATATCACAGAAAAATGTTATTTTGACCATTTAAACCAAAAAATTTATCTAAATTCAAAAGTGTAACCAACAATGATATCAAGCATTTCATGTCATCCCTTCTGCATTACTTGTTCTCTATTTTAATACTAATTTAAGGTCAGGATTTTATACAAACTCCCATTTAGGTCTGAAGCACATTTGCCTTGCTGGGGTTTCCTGATACTAATTTTGTTCTTACGTTTTAGTCTTGCTGGGGGTTCCTGATACTCATTTTGTTCTTACGTTTTAGCTAAATTATTTCCCAAACCTTTTTAATGTAACTGTTCCAAAAGCTCAGAAATAAGGAAAGGAAAGAATACACATAGGTTTAATGCATTGGAAAAAAATATTTTGTTTCCAGTTAGAACATCTAAATGGCTTTCTGCTTTCCTTGGTCACTAAACACTCACAAGGCCTGATTCTACTAGTTACTAAGGTAACCCAAAGCTGGCAGCGTGTTGACATACCTTTCAAGGCCAAGAGATTTTTCAGTATTTCATAGAAAATGTCACATTAACCTCAAACTTGTCCTTTTCACATAAGCCCAATAATTGTTTGAGTGACTCTGTTGTAATTTTATTCTTTGGGTTTTTAAAAGCTGTACTTTCCTCCAGCTCAGGTACTACTTATTCCATTTTTAAATAATGTAGAAGTTAGATATCCTTGATTCCTACATTAAACCACTCATTTGCTCCTTATGCAGGTTCCTCACAGCCTGCATCAGAATCCATACATTCATGCAAATGGTCCTTAAAAGAGAGGACAGCCTTTGATTTATCCTTATAGCCCATAAAGATATACCTACTGAAACTCAATGCAAAGAGGATGCAGTGGGGATAAAGGATAAAAATGGACTGTCTTTTTGCCTTCTTATCATTAATTGCAGCACGTAAATTCAGATGAGATAAGCCAGACTTTCTGTCCACACGTTAATGAACAGCTGTAGTCAGGAATCAAGAGTATTTCTCCCATAGCCCGTCATTACAATGTGAAGGCGGGTCTGCTACTTATCATGCCTAAGAATCAGCTACTTTCCAAAATCAAGCACAGTGCTGAGAGTTTGTTAGGCTTTTCCAAATAACACAAAGTAATAGTAAATTTAGATAAATGTACATATGAATGGATATATTAAATATTAACGAAATCAAATATACCCATGGCAAGACTATTTCTCTTTAACAACTATACACTTAAGAAAATTTTGAGATAATTCACATATACTAAATCTGATCCAAGAAAATGCCTGAATCTGAAATCATGGTGGTGGTGAACTATTTGCAAACCCTTCCTCCAAAATCAAGCAATAGTATTTTTAGGTGGCAAATCCCTCCCTCTTCTGAAGTTTTTCTGATTCTTATATAATGTCACATTTCTTGGGATCCCTTAAATTTATTTACTTTCAGTTTAGTGAATCTTCAGACATCCTTAAACCTGACCTTATTCACTTAGATTCTAGTGAAAAAAATTGTTTCTGAGCATTGCCAGTTTTAGCAAGGTCATATTGACTCAGAATAAAATATTTTCTCTAAAATGATAGCTCTCTATTCAATGTTGCAAATACTTACTACATTCCTGTAATAGTGAAGATGCTAAATTAAGCACTGCAGTTAATTTAGTGGTTTATTTTATTTACTTGTATAACTGCCCAAAGTTTATTTTATTAAAGCTAATTTTATTCCTTCCCTATGGCAATCTAACCTTTGAAGAGTGGGGAAATGATCCACCATATGTATATTTTGTACTAGATTATTAACATCCAATTATGTACTAGTTAACTTGGAAGTGTTAGAAAACAAATGATATGTTTTGCTTACTGTAGAAAACCTTGTCATTGAAAATTCCAAATTAGCAAATACCCATTTCTTTTTTCATTAGAAGAATACCAATTTGTATGGCATTTTATGATAACTAATGAACAGGGTGAGATTAGAAGTTATAAGTAACATATGTTTGTCAAAGTAACATAATAATTAAAGTAACAAAGTCATTTTGTCATAATAATTCTCAAGAAATATTTTGTAGCTTATTATCCTGTATTATATACTTGAAAGTTCCTAAGAGAGTAAATCTTACACGTTCTAACCACAAAAAAGAAATGGTAATTATTTGATAGAATGGAAACGTTAGCCAATGCTGTGGTGTTAATCATTTTGCAACCTGTAAATATCAAATCAACATATTGAACACCTTAAACTTTTACAATGGCATATGCTGATTGTATCTCAATAAGGCTTTGTTCATTGAAATTCATTGTGGAGAATACACAGTTTGAAAACTGAATAAAAAGCTATACGAAAGAATTGAGTGCATTTTGCAGTCACATATTCAAATTTGTCTAGGTAAAAATAACTTCCTTGGTCTTTCCCCCTGTTTTAATTGTTTTCTTTGCTTATTTATAGTTTGCTTTGTCTCACTATGTTAATTAAATCCTAAAAGGGCACAGTAAGCTGACATGGAGCTTTATTTCATCAACTAACCCTTTGCTTTTTAAAACTAGGTTCAAAATTCAATTAAGATCACATAGACTGTTCACAAATAAGCTGCCTTAAATAGAATAAAACACTGACCATAACACAGGAAGAATTAAAAAGCATTTGTAAAGGAGTGATTGCTTGGAAGACTTCTAAAACTTAAAAGATAAAATTTTATAATAAAACTGAAACTATGTTTTCAGACACTAAGAATATCCAATGATCTCCTTGTTGGGTTTTGTTGAAGAGATGAAACACTGAGTTTTGTTTTCTCTATTTTTGAGTTGCATGAGAGCAACTTCTGATTCTTTTTTTAATTGGCTATATTTGACATATAACAGTGTAAATTTAAGGTGTACAGCATGTTACTTTGATATATTTATATAAGGTAACATGATTGCTGTTGTAACCTAACTGCAGTACAATGTTGTTGTCTATATTCATTATACTGTGCATTAGATTTCTTATTTTCTACTCATTGCAAATTTGTACCCTTAACCTCAGTCATATCCCCCAACTGTCCATTCTGTGGTAACCACCATTTTCCTCTCTCTCTCTCTCTCTCTTTGTTTCTTTTACAAGTTTGACTCTTTTAGATTCTACATGTAAGTGATGTGTGGAATAAACTTTTATCACTTATTCAATAAGTGATGTCATACAATACTTGTCTTTCTCCATCTGACTTATCTTCCTGAGCATAATGTGGTCAAGGTCCATCCATGTGTTGCAAATGGCAGATTTCTTCCTTTCTCCTGGCTGAATAGTATTCCTGTGTGAGTGTATGTGTGCAGAATATTTTATACATTCATCCACTGATAGGGGTTTAGGTTGTTTCCATATCTTGGTCTGATTCTTTTTAAATTAAGAAACTTCCCCTTAAGAGTTTGACTGCCTTTGCTTTACTCAAGAAGAAGAAACACTCTAATACATTAGAAGTTACAGGATAAACCTTTCAACTGATATCAGATAAATAGATCATAACTGAATCACAAACTTTTTATCACATATTCAATACCTGGCACTGTCTCAGAAGTTAATGAATGCAAGTTATTAGACATTTAACAGAAATGTAACCTTATTGTGTAACTAAGCTAGTGTAAGCAGATTATATTGATGACATAATCATGCCTTACCTTTCCTTCTAAACTGTAAAGAACTTAGAATCGGGGACTGGTTCTTATTCACTTTTTTATTCTCCACGATTCATATCACTGAATCCCAAATTCAGAATGTGAACAGATGTAGGAAGCAAAGCCAGACTTTTTCTTCTTGACAATGTAGTTTCAATCTTGGTTAGAAAGGCCCTCATGATTATGATTTATCTAACTGTCCCACTTGTCCCTGCTAGCCCACATGATCGGCTAAGTTGCTCTACATATAACAAACAAAAGAATAGACTAACCCTCAGCTGTTTTAGCTCTATAAAAAAGTATCTTACTCATGCAGTGACCTCTTATGATTTTTTAGCCCGTTGTAGCTTTTGTGTGCATTCATGAAAGCCTATACATAAAGATCGTTTCCTTTAAGACCATTATCATGAAAATATTCTAAATATACAAAAGCACTTTCTACTTAGTCTACACCTTGGAATTCAACCAATTTTTTTCTTGCTATTATTAATGTACAATTACATGAGCAATATTATGGTTACTAGACTCCCCATATCATCAAGTCCCCCCCATATAGCCCATTACAGTCACTGTCCATCAGTGTAGTGAGATGCTATAGAATCACTACGTGTCTTCTCTGAGTTGTACAACCCTCCCCATGCCCCCCCCCACATTATGTCTGCTAATCGTAATGCCCCTTTTTCCCCTCATCCCTGCCTTCCCACCCATCCTCCCCCGTCCCTTTCCCTTTGGTAACTGTTAGTCCATTCTTGGGTTCAGTGAGTCTGCTGCTGTTTTGTTCCTTCAGTTTTTTCTTTGTTCTTATACTCCACACATGAGTGAAATCATTTGATACTTGTCTTTTTCCATCTGGCTTATTGCACTGAGCGTAATACCCTCTAGATCCATCCATGTTGTTGCAAATGGTAGGATTTGTTTTCTTCTTATGGCTGAATAATATTCCATTATGTATATGTGCCACATCTTCTTTATCCATTCATCTACTGATGGACACTTAGGTTGCTTCCATTTCTTGGCTATTGTAAATAGTGCTGTGATAAACACAGGGGTGCATATGTCTTTTTCAAACTGGGTTCCTGCATTCTTAGGGTAAATTCCTAGGAGTGGAATTCCTGGGTCAAATGGTATTTCTATTTTGAGTTTTTTGAGGAACCTCCATACTGCTTTCTACAATGCTTGAACTAATTTATATTCCCACCAGCAGTGTAGTAGGGTTCCCCTTTCTCCGCATCCTCGCCAGCATTTGTTGTACCTATTCTTTCTATGTTGGCCATCCTAAATGGTGTGAGGTGATATCTCATTGTGGTTTTAATTTGCATTTCTCTGATGACTAACAATGTGGAGCATCTTTTCATGTGCCTGTTGGCCATATGAATTTCTTCTTTGAAGAACTGTCTGTTCAGATCATCTGCCCATTTTTTAATTGGATTATTTGCTTTTTGTTTGTTGAGGTGCATGAGCTCTTTATATAATTTTGTTGTCAACCCCTTATCAGATATGTCATTTCTGAATATATTCTCCCATACGGTAGGATGTCTTATTGTTCTTTTGATGGTGTCCTTTGCTGTACAGAAGCTATTTAGTTTGATATAGTCCCACTTGTTCATTTTTGCTTTTGTTTCCCTTGCCGGGGGAGATATGTTTATGAAGAAGTTACTCATATTTATGTCCAAGATATTTTTGCCTATGTTTTTTTCTAAGAGTTTTGTGGTTACATTCAGGTCTTTGATCCATTTTGAGTTCACTTTTGTGTATGGAGTTAGACAATAATCCAGTTTCATTCTCTTACATGTAACTGTCCAGTTTTGCCAAAACCAGCTGTTGAAGAGGCTGTCATTTCCCCATTGTATATCCATGGATCCCCTATCGTATATTAATTGACCATATATGCTTGGGTTTATATCTAGGCTCTCTAGTCTGTTCCATTTGTCTATGGGTCTGTTCTTGTGCCAGTACCAAATTGTCTTGATTACTGTGGTTTTGTAGTAGAGCTTGAAGTCAGGGAGCATAATTCCTCCCACTTTATTCTTCATTCTCAGGATTGCTTTGGCTACTCGGGGTCTTTTGTGGTTCTATATGAATTTTAGAACTATTTTCTCTAGTTGATTGAAGAATGCTGTTGGTGTTTTGATAGGGATTGCATTGAATCTGTAGATTGCTTTAGGTAGTATAGCCATTTTGACAATAATAACTCTTCCTATCCATGAGCATTTGATGTGTTTCCATTTATTGGTATCTTCTTTAATTTCTCTCATGAGTGTCTTGTAGTTTTCAGATTATAAGTCTTTCACTTCCTTGGTTAGGTTTTTTCCTAGGTATTTTATTCTTTTGGATACAATTGTGAATGGAATTGTTTTCCTGATTTCTCTTTCTGCTAGGTCACCGTTAGTGTATAGAAATGCAACAGATTTCTGTGAATTAATATTGTATTGCGCAACTTTACTGAATTCAGATATTAGGTTTAGTAGTTTTGGAGTGGTTTCTTTAGGGTTTTTTATGTACAATATCATGTCATCAGCAAACAGGGACAGTTTGAATTCTTCCTTACCAATCTGGATGCCTTTTATTTCTTTGTGTTGACTGATTGCCATGGCTAGGACCTCCAGAACTATGTTGAATAGAAGTGGGGAGAGTGAACATCCTTGTCTTGTTCCCGATCTTATAGGAAAAGCTTTCAACTTCTCACTGTTAAGTATAATGTTGGCTGTGGGTTTGTCATATATAGCCTTTATTATGTTGAGGTACTTACCCTCTATACCCATTTTGTTGAGAGTTTTTATCATGAATTGTTGTTGAATTTTGTCAAATGCTTTTTCAGCATCTATGGAAATGATCATGTGGTTTTTGTCCCTCTTTTTGTTGATGTGGTGGATGATGTTGATGGATTTTTGAATGTTGTATCATCCTTGCATCCCTGGGATGAATCCCACTTAATCATGGTGTATGATCCTCTTGATGTATTTTTCAATTCAGTTTGCTAATATTTGGTTGAGTATTTTTGCATCTATGTTCATCAGGGATATTGGTCTGTAATTTTCTTTTTTTGTGGTGTCTTTGCCTGGTTTTGGTATTAGAGTGATGTTGGCCTCTTAGAATGGGTTTGGGAGTATTCCCTCCTCTTCTACATTTTGGAATACTTTAATGAGGATGGGTTTTAGTTCTTCACTAAATGTTTGATAAAATTCAGCAGTGAAACCATCTGGTCCAGGGATTTTGTTCTTGGTAGTTTTTTTATTACCAATTCAATTTCTTTGCTGGTAATTGGTCTATTCAGATTTTCTGTTTGTTCCTGGGTCAGCCTTGGAAGGTTGTTTTTTTCTAGAAAGTTGTCCATTTCTTCTAGGTTATCCAGTTTGTTAACATATAATTTTCATAGTATTGTCTCATAATTCTTTGTATTTCTGTAGTGTCCATAGTGATTTTTCATTTCTCATTTCTGATTTTGTTTATGTATGTAGACTCTATTTTGCTCTTGATAAATCTGGGTAGGGGTATATCTATTTTGTTTATTTTCTCGAAGAACCAGCTCCAGCTTTCATTGATTCTTTGTATTGTTTTATTCTTCTCAATTTTATTTATTTGTGCTTTAATCTTTATTATGTTGCTCCTTCTACTGACTTTGGGCCTCATTTGTTCTTCCTTTTCTAGTTTAATTAGTTTCATTAATAGTGAGTTTAGACTGTTTATTTGGGATTGTTCTTCTTTACTGAGGTGTGCCTGTATTGCAATATATTTCCCTCTTAGCACAGCCTTTGCTGCATCCTAGAGATTTTGCGGTGTTGAATTATTGTTGTCATTTGTCTCCATATATTGCTTGATCTGTTTTTATTTGGTCATTGGTCCATTGGTTATTTAGGAGCATGTTATTAAGCCTCCATGTGTTTGTGGGCTTTTTCATTTTCTTTGAGTAATTTATTTCTAGTTTCATACCTTTGTGATATGAGAAGCTGGTTGGTAAAATTTCAATTTTTTTAATTTACTGAGGCTTTTTTTGTGGCCTAGTATATGATCTATTCCTGAAAATGTTCCATGTGCACTTGAGAAGAATGTGTATCCTGGTGCTTTTGGGTGGAGTGTTCTGTAGATGTCCGTTAGGTCCATCTGTTCTAATATGTTGTACAGTGCCTCTGTCTCTTTGTTTATTTTCTTTCTGGTTGATCTGTCCTTTGGAGTGAATGGTATATTGAAGTTTCCCAAAATGAATGCATTGCACTCTATTTCCCCCTTTTATTCTGTTAGTATTTGTTTCACATATGTCGGTGATCCTGTGTTGTGTGCATAGATATTTATAATAGTTATATTCGCTTGTTGGACTGACCGCTTTATCATTATGTAATGTCCTTCTTTGTCTCTTGTTACTTTCTTTGTTTCGAAATCTATTTTGTCTGATCCAAGTACTGCAACTCCTGCTTTTTTCTACCAGTGGCATGAAGTATCTTTTTCCATCCCTTTACTTTCAGTCTATGTATGTCTTTGGATTTGAAGTGAGTCCCATATAGGCAGCATATAGATAGGTCTTGTGACTCTATGTCTTTTCATTGGTGCATTCAGACCTTTTATATTTATGGTGATTATCGATAGGTATGTACTTATTGCCATTGCAGGCTTTAGATTTGTGGTTACCAATGGTTCCATGGTAATTCCCTTACTATCTAACTGTCTAATTTAACTCACTTCCTATGCTATTACAAACACAACCTAAAGATTCTTGGTTTTTTTTCCTCCTTTTTCTTCCTTCTCCATTCTTTGTATGTTATGAATCATATTCTGTGCTCTTTGTCTATCCCTTGGCTGACATCTATTTAGTCTCAGGAATACTTCCATATATTGGAGTCCCTCCAAAATGCACTGTAGAGATGGGCTGTGGGAGGTAAATTCTCTCAGCTTTTGCTTATCTGAAAATTGCTTAATCCCTCCTTCAAATTTAAATGATAATCTTGCTGGGTAGAGTATTCTTGGATCGAGGTTCTTCTGCTTCATTGCATTAAATACATCATGCCACTCCCTTCTGGCCTGTAAGGTTTCTGTTGAGAAATCTGATGATAGCCTGATGGGTTTTCCTTTGTATGTGATGTTTATTCTCTCTCTAGCTGCTTTTAAAAGTCTGTCTTTATCCTTGATCTTTGCCATTTTAATTATATGTCTTGATGTTGTCTTCCTTTGGTCCCTTGTGTTGGGAGATCTGTGCATCTCGATGGTTTGAGAGACTATCTCCTTCCCCAGATTGGGGAAGTTTTCAGCCATTGCCTCCTCAATGACACTTTTTATCCCTTTTTCCCTCTCTTCTTCTGGTACCCCTATAATGCTAATATTGTTCCATTTTGATTGGTCACACAGTTCTCTCAATATTCTTTCATTCTTAGAGATTATTTTTTCTCTCTGTACCTCAGCTTCTTTGTATTCCTCTTCTCTAATTTCTATTCCATTTACTATCTCTTCTAGTACATCTAATCTGCTTTTAAATCCCTCCATTATATGTTTCATTTCAGATACGGAATTTCTTAATGATTGAATCTCCGTCTTAAATTCGTTCCTGAATTCTTAAATATTTTTATGTACCTCCATAAACATGTTTATGATTTTTATTTTGAACTCTATTTCAGGAAGATTGGTGAGTTCAGTTTCATTTGGCCCTTTTTCTGGAGTTTGTGAGATTTTGGTCTGAACCATGTTCTTTGACGTTTCATATTTCTGTGTGGTGCCCTCTATGGCCCAGAAGCTTCAGTCTGTGGAGCTTCTCAGCCCCTAGAGTGAGGTTGGCGGTCGTAGGGGAGCAGAGCTGGTGCCTGGGGGGAGGAAAGATCTGTTTCCTTATTCCCGTCTGCCCTGCCTGTCTCCTGTATTAGAGCCAGTGGGCTGAGTACACAGGTGTAAGCCTCTGTGCTTGGCATCTCTAGATGTTGTAGGTGGGGCCTCCCTCTGGCTGGCCTGACGCCAGAGCAGTGACTGCCAGTTTGTGAGCTGGTGCTGTCAGGCCAGGAGGAAGGCGTATCACAGTGGGGGGCCTCGTAGCTGAATAGCCAGCCAGGGGGATGGAGTGCCTGAAGCTCCCCAAAGTTCCCAACCTGCTGGGCAGAGTGTGCCCAGACAACCTTGTCTCTCTATCCCTTCTCCCACACAGCAAGCTCTGTGCAACCCCCACCCATTCAGCAGCCCTCTCACAGCTAGGAAGCCTCTCAGACCGCCTGCCTTTCCCTTATCCCAGACCAGCTGGGTGTGGATCCTGTCCTCCACAAATGGCCAGAATCTGTCTCTCAAGCACTCTGCCTGTCCCAGATCCCCATCCTCCAGAGCACCACACAATGTAAGTTTCTGCTCGCAAAGCAGATCTCCAGGGCTAGGTGTCCAGCAGTCCCTCCCCGCTCTGTTTCTCGTCCTCCTGCCAGTGAGCTGGGGTGGGGGAAGGGCTTGGGTCCTGCTGTATCAAGGCTTTCATACATTACCCTGTTTTGTGAGGTCTGCTCTTTTCATGAGGTCTGTATGCACTCTGGTACAGCCTTCTTTCCTGTTGCTGTTTTAGGGTTATTGTATTAACTATATTTTCACACTATCTGTGGTTTTGGGAGGAGTTCTCTGTCTCACCCCTCACACCACCATCTTGACTCTCTGGCTCGGAGTTCAACCAATTTTAATGTTAATTACAGTAATCAGTATTCTTGGTTCAAATTATTTTAAAACTGCATGCTTTTTAGTTGGCCAGTTTTATAGTAAGTTTATCATTTCTGTTTTTGACTGCTAAAGAATTTTATTTGGGACAACATACACTCTTCTAAACATAGTCTTTCCTTCTAATCTGTAAATAACTTAGGATCAGGGACTGGTTCTTACTCACTTTTTTATCCTCCACGTTTCATATCACCAAATTTCAAACCTTTGGGAAAGATAATAGAGGTCAGGGGAGAGAAAAAATGTTTATTTGGCTAGTTCTGATCATCTATAAAGATGATATGACAAAAGCAGCCATGATTACCTACAGTTCTGGGGGAAAAACAAAACTGTTCAACCAAAGTGCCCAACTCAGAGTTCCAAAAAAATTATTATCTTTAACTTGCAGCCTGGAAATATCCTTGAATTTCTGATCCCTAACAGAGTCTAGTTGATGTTTTATATTGGAGGCTGTGAAATGATTTTCTGGGAAAACTCTTCACCTCAGCTTTTTCTCTGTTGATGTCCATCTATGAAATGCACCCCCCAATTTCTGGATTTTACAGGAAATGTCTGTAAGTTGCCATCTAAATTATATTGCCAAGATGCAGTTTATAAGAGAAACCAGTTCACTTCCACTATTGCCACACTTCAAAAGACAACTGATTAAGTGTAATATATTAGAATAGCTACCATGATTGCATTCCTGATCTGTTCTAGGTACAGTATGGGCATTCTATACATGTTTCTTAATAATCCAGAAAAAAATATTTCTTTCGATGTGAATATGTAGACCTTGTTTCTGCAATAAGTTATCTTGCCAAGCTTGGGAGAATCCTCAAACACATGAGATTAAAAAGGTTAAACACCTCATCATTCTTTATTTTTGCTTCTCCAATTATGGGCCAGAGTGCATATATTCTACAAGTATAGGAGGGAAAGAAAACCTCACAAGCACTCTCACCAAGGGTTTTGGCCCCAGTTTTTCTCATTACTCTAACTCTAAGATGGAACCCTGTGGGAGGTTGTACACGTGAAGACTGTAAAATTGAAAACTGAGGAGTTATTGTTAAAGAAATCCCTGCCCCAGGGAAGGAAGAGACGGTGCCTCCATAGATGTCTCTATCCACTGAGTGACAGGATGTGCTCACACACCACATGGGTACCTACCACAGCTTCCAAGGGGCACATGATCCCCTGTAGCATCGCTTCCCTTCCTGCCTGGGGGTAATGTTGGTATGGGGACAGCATGGTTGGGGACGTCAGCATCCAGAGTACCGCCTCACACTTACTGGGTGACTTCAGAATGTTGGCTCCCTTGCTCCCGGCTACCATCTCTTCATATATAAAAACAAAGGGGTTGGGCTAGGCCTCCTCTTAAATGAAACAGTCCCTGAATAGAACTCAGAGAAATGGTTTTACTAAATATATAATCCCCATGACCACTATAAGCTCTAAGCTGGTGCCCATCAAAAAGAAGCTAGCACACTGCAGACTTATTAGTGCAGGAAGACTTAAGAAAGGAAAAGGTGGCCCGCACCCTGCACCTGTGCCCTGTATGCAAGGAGTTGGCTCTGTGAACCAAACCTTACCCCTTCTCCAGAAGCTGGGCAGTGACTGTTCCCAGGCCTGAGAACACATCAGTGAAGGCCAGCCACCTTCATCCCTCAGCACCTTTTACAATGTCTCCCCTTTTCCTCAGATTAGAAAAAAAATTGGCATTTGATGTTAATTGCAGTCGAAATGCTAGTGAAACTTGGCCATTGTCATTACGGTGTTTTCCTCACTTGTGTTAGCATGTGGGTACTTTTGCCCAAATCCTGCAGTCCTGCCTAACCAAGAACCTATGTTTACCATCTCTTCTTTGTAAAAATAGGAAAGCAGTGAGGTGGTCTCCATTATTTAATAACTGCCTCCTCATGGTACAACATTAGAAAATCCATCAACATCATCCACCACATCAACAAAAAGAGGGACAAAAACCACATGATCATCTCCATAGATGCTGAAAAATCATTTGACAAAATTCAACATCCATTCATGATAAAAACTCTCAACAAAATGGGTATAGAGGGCAAGTACCTCAACATAATAAAGGCCATATATGACAAACCCACAGCCAACATTATACTTAACAGCAAGAAGCTGAAAGCTTTTCCTTTAAGATCACGAACAAGACAAGGATACCCACTCTCTCCACTGTTATTAAACATAGTTCTAGAGTTCCTAGCCATGGCAATCAGACAACACAAAGAAATAAAAGGCATCTAGATTGGCAAGGAAGAACTCAAACTGTCCCTGTTTTCAGATGACATGATTTTGTACATAAAAATATCTAAAGAATCCACTCCAAAACTACTAGATCTAATATCTGAATTCAGCAGAGTTGCAGGATACAAAATTAATTCACAGAAATCTGTGGCATTCGTATACACTAACAATGAACTATCAGAGAGAGAAATCAGGAAAACAATTCCATTCACAGTTGCACTGAAAAGAATAAAATACCTAGGAATAAACCTAAATGAGGAAGTGAAAGACCTATCTCTGAAAACTACAAGACACTCATGAGAGAAATTAAAGAAGATACCAATAAATGGAAACACATCTCATGCTCATGGATAGGAAGAATTAATATTATCAAAATGTCCATCCTGCCTAAAGCAATTTACAGATTCAATGCAATCCCTATCAAAATACCAACAGCATTCTTCAATGAACTAGAGAAAATATTAAAATTCATATGGAACCACAAAAGACCCTGAATAGCCAAAGCCATCCTGAGAAGGAAGAATAAAGCAGGGCGAATTACGCTCCCCAACTTCAAGCTCTACTACAAAGCTACCGTAATCAAGACCATTTGGTACTGGCACAAGAACAGACCCATAGACCAGTGGTACAGAATAGAGAGCCCAGATATAAACCCAAGCATATATGGTCAATTAGTATATGATAAAGGAGCCTGGACATACAATGGGAAATGACAGCCTCTTCAACAGCTGGTGTTGGCAAAACTGGGCAGGTACATGCAAGGGAATGAAAATGGATTATTGTTTAACCTCATACACAAAAGTAAACTTGAAATGGATCAAGGACCTGAATGTAAGTCATGAAACCATAAAACTCTTAGAAGAAAACATGGGCAAAAATCTCCTAAATATAAGCAGGGGCAACTTCTTCCTGAAAGCATCTCCTCGAGCAAGGGAAACAAAAGCAAAAATGAACTCATGGGACTACATCAAACCAAAAAGTTTCTGTACAGCAAAGGACACCATCAACAGAACAAAAAGGTATCCTACAGTAATGTAGGATATAAATGACATATGTGACAAGGGGTTAACATCCAAAATATATAAAGAACTTACATGCCTCAACACCTAAAAAGCAAATAACCCAATTAAAAAATAGGCAGAGGATGTGAAGAGACAGTTCTCCAAAGAAGAAATTCAGATGGCCAACAGACACATGAAAAGATGCTCCACATCACTAATCATCAGGGAAATGCAAATTAAAACCACAATGAGATATCACCTCACACCAGTAAGGATGGCCAGCATCGAAAAGACTAAGAACAACAAATGCTGGCGAGGATGCGGAGAAAGGGGAACCCTCCTACACTGCTGGTGGGAATGTAAGCTAGTTCAACCATTGTGGAAAGCAATATGGAGGTTCCTCCAAAAACTGAAAATACAAATATCATTTGACCTGGGAATCCCACTCCTTGGAATTTACCCAAAGAATACAACTTCTCAGATTCAAAAAGACATATGCATCCCTATGTTTACTGCAGCACTTTTTACAATAGCCAAGACATGGAAGTAACCTAAGTGTCCATCACTAGATGAATGGATAAAGAAGATGTTGTACATATACACAATGGAATACTATTCAGCCATAAGAAAGAAAGAAATCCTACCATTTGCAACAACATGGATGGAGCTGGAGGATATTATGCTCAGTGAAATAAGCCAGGAAGAGAAAGACAAGTGCCAAATGATTTCCCTCATTTGTGGAGTATAACAATGAGGCAAAACTGAAGGAACAAAATAGTAGCAGACTCAAAGACTCCAAGAAGGAACTAGTGTTACCAAAGGGGAGGGGTGTGTGAGGAGGGAGGAAGAAGGGGACTGAGGGGTATTATGTTTAGTACACATGGTGTGGGGATCATGGGGAAAACAGTGTAGCACAGAGAAGGCAAACAGTGAATCTGTGGCATCTTACTACACCCAAGGACAGTGACTGCATTGGGTTATGGGTGGGGACTTGATAATATGGGTAAATGTAGTAACCACATTGTTTTTTCATGTGAAACCTTCATAAGAGTGTATATCAATAATACCTTAATAAAAATAAATAAATAAATAACTGCCTCCTCACCCTGGAAGAAGTTTCTTTTGTATAGGATCAATGGAACGTAAACAGTAAATACAGTAAGTGGAGCAATACCAGGCCACTGACTGCTGGGTCTTGTCCTTTTAACCTCTTGAACACACAGACACACACGCATCGGGTGATGTGCCTCATGTTTATAAGTAAAATCTTTGGTTTAATCCCCAAATACCATAATTTATAAAACATTTAGCTTTCACAGTATCAAGTAAAAGTCACTTACCAATGCTTGCATTTTTTTTCTTATAAGAAAATGATATATATTCATCGTGGGAAATCTGGAAAATACAAAAGTAACAAAGAATGCAAAACTAGCATATCAGTCCATTATCCAGAGAAAATCACTATAAACGTTCTAACAATTCCTTTCTTTGTTCTAAATTTCCTTTACTGCTTGTTGATGCATTCACTCAAAAGCTATCACAGTTCTCAGCCTTAGCTGTGCATTAGAACACCAGGGGAATTAAAAAAACTTCTGGGGGTCCCACCCTCCTGGATTCTGATTCAACTGGCTGAGACAAGGCCTAAGCATCATTTTTTCTTTTTTAAACATTCTCCCTAGGTGATTCTAATGTGTAACCAAGATGGAGAACCGCTGATTGATCAGATTTTGATGATGTGCCAGACACTGTTTGGCATGGAAATGTAATGACAAAGAGATGTAGAGACTCTCTAGAACTTTACGATCTTGTGGAGGGACAAAGGAATGAACAATTTCAGTAACCTGAAATAAATGTTATAATGGAAGACTATGGAAGCATAGAAAAAGGAACCCTAGAGTCTGTCTTGAGAAGTCAGGGCAAGCATTTCAGAGTTAAGCAGCCAGACAAATAAGATGAGCATTCCAGTTGTAGAAGCATAGGAGAAATAGAGTGCTTAGAAAATTCTGAGTGGTTCCACTGAGTG
This sequence comes from Phataginus tricuspis, assembly GCA_029783875.1. NCBI lineage: Eukaryota > Metazoa > Chordata > Mammalia > Pholidota > Manidae > Phataginus > Phataginus tricuspis. Next base: position 23,570,449 of record JAQQAC010016209.1, read on the forward strand.
ACAGCCGAAGTGTTCAGACATGAAGCTGGATATGTAGGCATCACGCAGGTCCTGAAGGACCATGTAGGTATTGGGAATGATGGACAGCCCTTGAAATGTTTTGAGCAGAGGAATGACATTGCCCCCATGTGCCCCATGTCTAATTCACTTGCTTCTGGCACCAGTGTGGATTTAAAGGCCTAGATGAGACTAGATGCAGCAGGATCGGAATGAATTCTATAACAGAACTCCAAGAGAGCAAGTTGGCTATTTCTGACACCAAATGCCTCCTAGAGGTTCCCTGTCAATCTTATATAGCATAATAGCTTGCATTCAAATACTAAGCATTCATGTTAGAGTTTTGTTCTTCTAAAAGCCTAATGTTTTCTTCCTGGGGATTATACCACTTCTTAAAGCAGTTTTATCAGAATCCCAGTAGGAAATGAAATTTACCCACATATGATTCAAAATTAAGGCATTTTATTATTAAATTAAGAGGTAAAATTAGGCATGATGAGGAACACAGAGACTAGCAATGTGGAAAGCCATTGCTACTTCTAGGGCTGAAGGGGTAAGGAAAAGAAACAGAGACTAGTGAGAGTTGGAATCAAGGGAGAAATGCTGCCAACAGATGTGGAGGGATACAGCTCCTGCCAGAACCGTAACCCAAAGCAAGGATGAAGCAAAGAGAAATACCTGGACCTTGTTCTCTTTTTTTCTCCTAACCTCTGATCTGCTGATGACTCCCAGTGTCCAAACTCGATCTGAAAAGGCATCCAGTAAAGAAGTCCAGAGGATTCATCTGTGGTGTTCAGAATCCTGAAGGTAGAAAGTAGGTCATCTAAGGGCCAACAGAAAATAGCCAGCCTACACATGAACGTGATATCATAGCAGAAATATCTTGGACATAATATCCATCCCCATTTTCAATAGACACCTAAATAAAATCATGGTAGACCATATAACACATCCATTGGTAAAAAAAATAGAATCTTATTTTAGTGAACTATATTAGTGGGAAATTCCTGACAGCCAATAAGGATTTTTGTTGGGGAAAAAAGTAGCTTAACAAACTGAGGACATTTTAATTAAAAACTAAAATTAGAAAGTAGGTGTAGCTCAGGTGTTAAAATTTTCCTACTCAAACCTTTATGTACTTCCTATTAGTCATCTAAGGCATAGAAAAATCAAGAACTCATTAGAAATAGAGCTAAGGGGCGTACAGGTCAGATGCTAGGTATATAGTTAAGAGACACTCCTTGAGTGCTTGTAGTTACATTCTAAAATTTTCCCCCAGGTACTGTGTACCAATGACCGTTCTCCAACTGTCCTTTTCTATGCAGTTTACAACTTTTTGAGGGTTCAGTGATTCACAGAGAAACAGACTGCCTATTAGACAACCAATCAGAAAATCAGCCCTGGAAATAAATCAGGTATAATTTGTCACAGATATCTGCTTGTTAAAACATCTGGTCCTTCCTTTCAGGGGCTAAACAGTTATCAAATATCAGATGTTAAATTATAAATCTAAGGCTGTTAGTAGCCTACAAGTCAAGGCAAAATTGAACCACAGGCGAGTGAGACCATGTTCTTCTTATGAAGTATGGCAACATCACTACCGGTATGTATATTGATCAGTGATATTTAAAAGTGTCTTTATAGTTCATTTCTAAGATTCTGCAGCAATGGTTTACACACATCTTAAGACATATATTTAAATATATATTTTATTGTAATTACCTATGTACTTATCTTTCTGCCTCATCAGACTGTGAAGTCCTGAAGGGCCTTGTCCTTCTCCTTCTGTGGCTTTTACATAACCTAATACACTTTCCTGCATATTGTAAATGCTCAGGAAATCTGTATTCAATGCTGAAAGGAACTTCTACTTTAAATCTCTATATGACTTAAAAATTACATTTCTCACTTGTGAAATAATTTGTTGAACCAAAAGTAACTATACTTTTGTGCCACACTTGGATCCTCAATTTTACAAGCATTTAAAAATAACTGGACTTACTATGGTAATCATTTTGCAATATATACAAATATTGAATCAATATGTTGTATGAAATATGTTCAACATTCAAATGATACTGAAGTCATTCCATCTTTCTTTGATAATTTGGGAAAGCTCTCAAGATATTTCAGGATCCCAGGGTTGCTGGTGAAAATATGGTTTCAGATATTAATAGGGATTTCTAGTTGGTAGAAAACCAGAAAAACTAGATTTTGCTGTATTTTATAACGGTTGGTTTTCATTGAAGTAACTGGAATTTGGCCTATTGACTTTTATATTTAAAAGGCTCTAATTGTATTACATGAAGTTAGTTCTTAAGATTTAAATTCCTTGCTTCATCTCCTCATAGTCCTTTCTTTAAAAAAGTGAAAAGTCTTTGAATTCTTTCAAGATGAGTGAAGTTGACACCCAGGTTTGAATAAAAGAGCCATCTCTTAGGCCCAGAGTGACAATTTCAATCCTTCTAAAGATCTCCTATGTCACTGCTAAAGGCTAAAAAAGATCTTTGTAACATTCAGCTGTTCAGCAGAGTCTAATACTTCCACTAAATAAAAGCTTTTATTTTGGATTTAGACGAAATGTTCCCATCACTCATGAGTATGCTAAAAGACTATAAAATTCCTCCTACAGTTGCAGCAAAGACAAGGTACGTTTGAATGAAAAAAATGAACTATACTTTTTAATAATTGAAGAGATTTCTTACAACCTTCATTCCCATACATATCTAAGCTTGATGAAAAGTTCTACCAAATTCAATTTCATAAAAATAGTTCCAACTAACATACCTTTTACTTGTTTCTTTCAACACAAAGCATTTTTTTTGTATACCACCCCTAACATAAATCAATTTTCATAAATCAGCTTTCATTATTTAATTTTCTCTTTTTTACCTAACTAAAAACTACTATTTGGGTTACAATGCTGGTTATAGATCTCTTTAAGATTCTTTTATGTGAGGTTGTATCTTTGCAAAATAGAAGAATTTACCCACATGTACACATGCATTCACTTACTTGATATCTGTTCATCCCACTAACCAATGGAGAAGGGAAGATCCTGGCTCTAATTTTGCCCCAGCGTCTTGCTAGCATGGATTGGTGCATGCTAACAAGTGAGTAAGTGCTCTCTCCAGTGCCTTAGCTCCTCGAAGCTATGATATGTTCTCTGTGGCCATGAGACAGAAATTCCACCAGTTGGCCTCAGCAAGTGTAGGAGGGTCTGTTTAGCCAAAGAGAGAATTTTAATTAAGCTTTTATCAATTTTCACTAATTATGTCCAGCTTGTCTACTTTCTACTCAGTTCCAACCTTCAAGCAAGCATTTAAATTTTCATCTAATTTAGTCAAAAGTCTGTTGGCCACATAAAGGGAGCCTCATTATAGGGTTTATGTCAATGGCCAAGAGGGAAATCTAAGACCCCAGAGATGTTCCAGGGATTATTTTCCAGTTAACCATGCCATTTATAGAAAGAGCTGAGTTTAGATAGAAGAATTTGGGAAGTGCTTCCACTTATACCTTGTCAGCAAGCTTGTGTTCTATAAATTATAGGGAAAACTTCAGATAGACTAAAATGACTAGTACTGTCAAATACTGGTAAGATAAAAAAAATTAAGGCTAAGATATGACCCAATTATTAAATAACTATAAATATGAATTTATTGACTAAATTCTAATATAATAGAACCCACTTGAAAGTTGAAAGGTATAGGTCAATGATAATAAAAATCTTAAAGAGGTAGCACAGGCTGAAAATCTGACCATTGGATCCTTGACCTTTCTGATGTCAGACTGGCCAAGCATGATCTCATCAATCTCACAGAGACTGAAGACCAAACTGGACACTCATGTCTGTGATCCAATTTCAGAATCTCACTCTTATTTAATTTTTATTGAGTCAAGGGTACAGGGTTTGTTTTTCTAAATCATCCCTGATATCTTGAATATCTTCTTGTAGACTTCCTCCCTAATTGCTGGGAAAACAGGAGATTAAGACACCATTTGTGAGGTCAAGAAAGGAATGGACACTAAAAATGGTGAGGTGGTTACCACCCAAAATGGGTTAAGTGTGTAGACAGGGGAAATCTTAGGAGAAACCATACCTAAGTAAACTCATGATGTGTGTCTGGGGATGAGCCAAGTAACAAAACTGGGGAAGGTGTTCCAGAGGAAATAACAAAAGTGAAGACTGAGAGCTTGACACAACATGGCTTGTACAGAGAATTATAAGAAGTCTGATATGAATTCAGGAAGTATTAAGTGTGAAATGAGAAGTGGTGGGAAATAAGTCTACACAGAAATGTCTGCCAAGGACCAGATCATACAGACATACATCGTGCTAAGAAGTTGTATTTTGCTATGTCACTGAGTATAGAAGATAAGTTTGAAGGAAATAGGACAAGAATCAGGGTTGTTTCTTATGAGTCTATTAGTCTAGTCCAAGCAGAAGCTTCTACCTCAAAATTGTCAGCATCAATCCATTTCAGAATACTACTGTAAAAAGCTATCTCAAAAATGAAGTTAAACATAGTGCACTGGAATTTAATCTTTAGTCTGAGGCAGAATCTTGCACCAACAATTCCATAAGTGGACAGATAAATTGAAGTATACTTTGGAATAATTGATGGAAAAGAAGAATTTAAGACTGCTTTCCAAACCTATTGGTTATATAACCAAATCCTTTGGTTATGTTGTATGTCCTAGGAAAATGACTCCCTTTGGACAGAAGGCTGCCTCCTCCTTCAATATTTTGAATAAAGATTAAAGTAGCATAGATTTAAGCAAAGGCTTACCTTTCTGGCTATGAAGAGACACATGTCTTGTGAGGGCATTTATGAAACTAATTTCTGTAATAAATTTTTCCTTACCAATAGCTATTTAGTTTGACAAACAACTGATAAGAGTTGAGCCTAACAATAGCCTAATAATTGTGTAAGAAACTTCATCTTATGAGCAGCCTAGACTGAAAGACAAAACAGAGAATGATGTGAGAATGTCTAGAATAATACATGAGTGTTTGAAAATTGCCTGGCTCGATTTGTCCACATATACTTTAGGAAATGTGTTTCATAGCATTATTTTAATTAAAATGTATCCTATATAAATTGCCTCATAGTGCTCATTACTTTTTCTGTTGATATCATGTGTAGTAGGCAGAATACCAGCCTCTCAAAGACATCTATGTCTTAATCCCTAGAACCTGTGAATATGTTATGTTACATGGCAAGAGATGATGAAGTTTGCAGGTGGAATTAAGATTACCAGTCATCTGACTTTAAGATAAAGAGATTATCTGAGTTATCTATGAGGACCCAGTATAAGCACAAGGGTCTCTTATAGAAGTGGGAAGCAGAAGAGTCAGAACCAGAGAGATGGCAACATGAGAAAAACTCAGCTGGCTTTAAAGATGGAAGGGTGCCACCCTCTAAGGAATATAGGAGGCTTCTAGAATCTGAAAAAGGCAAGAAACCAGATTCTCTCCTTGGGCCTCCAGAAGGAGTGCAGCTCTGCCAGCACCTTGATTTTAGTCCAGCGACACCTGTTCTGGACTTCTGATCTTTGGACCACTGTAAGAGAATAAACTTGAGTTCATTTAAGCTACAGAGTTTGTGATGATTTGCTACAGCATTGATAAGAAACTGATATATCTAGTATGTGACAAATATCATTGAGCATTATTAGCTAAAACTAGACAATGCATTAGTATGTATCTAAAACACCTAACTTCTACTCAACCAACTCTTTTATTCATATTGCAATGACTACATTTATAACAAAAACAATAAAGATACAACAGGACACCAAAGAACCTTGGGGAAATATGAATAACTATGCTTTTTACTTTTCATTAGCTGATTAGATAAGGCTTCGTACAATGTTGTATTTAAACTCCTTTCCTAAATACAATCACCTTCATCCCTTGGAGGATTTATGTGGAGCAATTTGGTGAGTGATTATATGAATGGATAATTAATAAAAAAAAATAGGTCAATGCACTATTGAGATCTGAGCTCCTTCGACCTTGACCGGGTTCAGGGTTCCTCTCGCTACTTCTTCCTCACCCTCTTTCATTCTGTTTCTTCTGTTGGCTGCTTTCTGCATTCACCTCCAAAGAACAAGAAGACAGAGTTTCATTCCCCATTTCCAGGCTGCCAAAGGGAACCTGGCCCTGAGGTCAGCCCACTGAGGTGCTAATTAGAATTGACTGTAGGTAGCAGTCACTCCAGCTCCACCACTGGAAAGGCCTTGACAGCTCTGTGACCCCGTCCCCCTGCATAAACCCTCTTCCTCCTGCTCCCTCTTGTGCTGCTGCCTGAACAAAACATCAAATCAGCACTGTTTACCGCAGGAACCCAGCCAAGGAAGTCATAACAGGACAATAGACATACAATCTGATAACCTTGTTAGCTCAAATCAAAGCTTCTACCAAGTAGGAGAGGTTAGCGAAGTGAAGTAATACTACTGCACTATTTGGGTTTGTTGAAGTGGCTTTTCAGATTTTTCTGTTTGAAAAAAAAAAGTAGCATTTCTTGTCCCTTTATTTAAGATTAAAACCAGGCGCAGGGACTCTAAACAAAACAATATGTACAAGGCTAAGGTTAACTTTTAAGAGAATACAAATGGAGAAGGATGTACAAAGTTCATAATTACCTTCTAATGGACAACAGCAAAAATTACTTTTCTTTCTGTTGCCAGATCTCTGCAAAAAAGTAAGTGTGGAATAACCTTCATTATCCAGAAAAAGTTAGGGATGTGAATGAATATGTGTAAATGATAACCAGTAATGAACTCATTTCAGATAACAGGCCAAGGATGATCAAGGTCTTGCTCTTTTCTGTGTTATTTACTTCACATTACAGGATCCTATTTCAACACACAGAGATTTTTTGCCAGGTTGATTTTGGCCTTTTATTGCCTCCCTCAGACCCACCTCATGCTTCAGGGGCCATTTCAACCCTTGAAATATAATTTTAATCCCACCATTATCTTCCTATTTCTGCGAAAGATATTAACATATACTCCAAGACTGTCTAAAATGCACTGTTTTACAAAGAATTTTATTCACTCTCCTACCACCTTCATTCCTGAGTTTTCACCATTCCCACGATCCCAGAAGAAATAGCCCTAAACTTGAAGTTGGGACTTTGCACTGTCCAGGCCCTGTGACCTGGTTATTAGTCTCTGTGCCTCAGTTTCTTCATCTGTAGCAAAATAAAAAGTAATTAATTCAACAAGTAGGTATGTGGATACATTTGAACATGGCATTTTTATATTTTGTGTCACTTCAAAGTTAAAAAATAGGTGAAACTTTGTGGTTTGACATGGCTCCTGATTTATCTTTTGTTCTTGTGTTTCCCCGAAAGATTAATGAACCACGGCTAAGTCCATACTGGCTTAGGACTCTGAATTTCGTTAGGGAATTTTATGTGAGCATTTTGTTCAGCCATATTTTACTGTTGAGCTACATGGAAGTCAAAGTAACATTTCAGTTTGTGTGTGTGTGTATGTGCATCCTTTATCTGGCAAAAGAAAATGTTTCTTTTATAGCAGCTGGAAAGTTGTAGTGATAAACAAGCCATTTTCATTTTCTCATCACCCTTTATTCATGAGGGATAATAAAGTGGCACTTCTCCAATTAATTGTGACTTGGAACATTTGAAAATAATAACAAATTCAGCATTTCGTCCTCTCCATGACTTGAAACTGAAAAAAAAGAACCCTTATAAATGAAGTTTGGAGAAGAGAAAAATCATTAGTTTTATATATGCTGAATGTGTAGTTCCCATTCACCAAGATGATAGAAAATAGACAGAAAAAGCAGAATGAAAAATGATATATTTCCTATATATTTGGCAATCACCTACATAAATATGAAACATACTGTAGGGTTTATCTAACAGTTACGTAAAATGATTGGATCTTGGCAATGAGATGTTAAATATGGGTTTTCTCTTTCCTAGTTTTGAATGTTTTCAGTTAAAAGAATACTCCTTTATGTACAGTTTCAGACAATATCTTACTTAAACATCTATAAATATATTGTTTGAAAGGACTCATTGGCCAAAATACCTTCACCACTGGTCTCTTCTAGTACCTAAAATTTCTAACACTTTCATACCTTTGTACTAGATCATTGAAAGATTGCTTATGCAGTAAATGGTATTTGGGATAGGTATTTGGGATTCATCAACAACTCAAACATGAGTTAGTTAAAAAGATGTGACATTTCTTGGGATATTGATCTTCATGGAGTCATAGAATTTGAAAATGGAAATTAAGACCCAGCTGATTATAACCTTATTTCTGTATACTCAACTCAAGTGAAGGCTTGGTTTCACTGACATACTTCTTGGGATTAAGCCTATTCTACCTATAATCACCAAATCATCTTCAGTAATACGTTGAAAGAAAAAACACCGTTAGTGATGAGTATCAAATATATTCACTGTCCCCATTTCTTTTTGGACTTCAAAATAACGAATGATATTCAAAATATGGCATCATCCAAAGGTAAACACTACAATTATAAAACAGTTATATATACACCACATCCAAAGACTAGCCATTGCCTAAAGTAGGGTAGGGCAGTTAAAATGTCCATGAAGTATTCTTCCACCCAAAGTCCAAATCTTTTTAAATAGTTCTAATCTGCTATATGTTCAAATGAGACAGTGTGTTATCTGATATTTTAATGTGAAAATATTGACTCAGTTTAGCTCACTGACGAGAAATGTGAAATTGTGAAATTCAAGCATAGTATGGAAGTCCCATCTTTTTCTCTAATAAGGGTTCTTACCTGTAATCAAGGCATCACCTGGAATGTAAACAATTAAGTTGAGTATTTGAAATATAAATAGGACACGGTTTATTCTCTTGTTAATTGTTGGTCCCTTAGAACATGGACTGTAATTTGATTTTTAGTCATATTATGGCTATGCCAAATAGTAATGTAATTGAGAATAAGAGAATGTAGGGACCCACTACTAGCTAAATGCAGATTTGTTCAACTGAGTTGAATATATATCCCTTTGGCCTTTTATCTCTGAAATTCTAGCAATTAAGAAAAGCCAACTGAAAGGGATTTTAAGACAAGGCTCAGTTCTTGTTTATCCTGTATTTCCTAATACAACTAGCACACTACTTACTATGGGCTTAGTAGGTAAAGTTAAGCGCACAGTTGAACTGATTGTGAAGGAGTCAAGAGAAGTTAGTTTCTGAGTTCCATCCAGTTCTTGTTGGGGGCATCAGTTAATGGTATTTCTCCCAAAGTTGATTCATTTTTGAGCTTTGGTGGCTTGCATTCGTGCATTCCATTTTCTTCGTCAAAACATTCAAATTTTGTTGAAATGCCTTAAAATCTAATTAGATGTTTCTAGTGCTGATAGTCATTACTTGGATTGGACTTGAACTTAGTTAGTTTTTAATCAAAGAAATAAATGTTGTGTTGATTTTGCCCAATAGGTTGAAACAGTAGATCATGTTTTTAAATAAAAAATTATCTGGTAATACAAGAAAACAAATATAGAATACAAAAATAGTGGATTTTTATGTTTTGCTAAATATAGTGTTGACTACATTTATAATTAATGTAATTCAAATTGTGCCAGGTATTTATTACAGAAGTCACATGCACTCGAGTGATAGGACCTATAACACCTTTGATTCAGATGCTACAAGTTGTATATTCGTGACTCAGGCAGCAAACTTACCATTCTGACTATTGGAGTAGTAAAACTCCAAACTGAAATACCTCATTAAGACATCCTTTACATTTGTAGCTGTTTTCTCTTGCCCTTGGTTGCTCTGCCCCACCAGTAAATTTACAGTGTGTGCCTGTATGTGTCTCTGTGTTCCTAGACACACTGGTACCCTTGGGAAGCCTATAATCTTTCAAACTAAGATATTTTTGGTACAAATTATAAATTAGAGCAATAGCAAAAGTGACACTGTATCGTGATTGAATTTCAAATGCAATCTTGGTTCAGTTAAAAAATAATGAACGAGATTTATTTAGAATCTGAGTTGTGACCTTGTAAATAAGTTAGCTTTGGAGATGACATTACTCTTTTTGGGTCTTATTATTTACTTCCAAATAGCTTTGCCTATAATTAACAAATTGATGCTAACAGCCCTTTGTAATTAAACAAATGACCCCAGCATTAAAACAACAACAGAAATAGAGACCAAATACCCACTCTGGAAGCAGAGAGTTTCTCAGGGCTTTTTGATCAGAACACTAACCACGTATCCCTTGCTGTGTTCAATATCTTGGGTTCCCAGTATGAGGATGAAATTAATGGATTCAATGATGCTTAAGCCTCTTTGAATTCTGTGAATACTAGAGGAAAGATCTGAATAAGAGATGTAAGATTGCAACAGAATTGTAGGATTTCAATGTAGGAAGGAACCTAAACAGTTATCTAATTCATCCTGTCAGTACAAGTTTCATCCACAACTGTAGCTTTCCAACATTTTTGCTTGTGACCCAGAATAGAAAAGAAATACATAAAATACATTATGATACAGTATATACAAACTGGACCATAACTGAACATAACTGAAACAGAATTTCCATAAAAACCATCCTTTGTAATTAAACAATGTGCAATGAATTCAGATATTGTCCTCTTTTATTCCATTTTATATCTATTTTTAATCTTTATAGCAACCCATTAAACTGATTTCATATCCACAAATCTATTGGCATTAGTGTACCTGCTCATGAACTAATCTTCTTGTAAAACTAATTTAAGCTTCTTTGGACATGGCCCTCTGTCCGCTACAAATACAGGAATCTTTGTGACTTCACCTTCTCTCTCATCATACACCTAAAGAGTTAACAATCCTGATGAATTTACCTTCCAAATATGTCCCCAATTAAGCATTTCAAAAATTAGCATCCAACAATCCTAGAACAAGAGAGGAATTGTCAACACATAAAGTCATGGTAAAAATTTCAACATTCACTATGTTCATTTAGTGAGACACTTCATCTACATTGTGAACAAAATATGACAGTTCTGGGAACATTTTCTCTATAAAGAGGTATTGTTTTGATCTCAACAAGCACTAATGCTCAATGGGGTGCCACCACCTAGAATACCCTACTGTCACCCATTTCTTGTCAGACTGTTGTCCACTTGCTTGGCTTCTGACTCATCCCTTTGGAAAATCTGGAATATTCACACGCAGATGCAATAAATATTTCTCTTCTCATACTTTCCATTCTGCCCACCTGGAGCTGGATAAATGTTCCCACTATTAATTTCAAAGTTTCCCTCCCACTGTGTCAGCTGTTGAGTTGGAGAAAGGCCGCTCAGTTATCCAGCTGTGATATAAAATATAACTGAGAATCATCCCTGAGCTGATGCATTCTCCACTTTGAGACTCTACTGATTACAATTGGGTTATATACAACTTTGAGGAGAAACATATTTCCCACATCTTTTTGATATTCAGGATGGTTTGTATTCTTAGGCACAAGAAGAGGACTTGGTGTTCAAGGGGATGTTCCTGGGCTGATAAGAAAAAGTTATGAGAATAGTTTCCCATGCCCTGGGAAATGTCTGGGATATATATTAAGGGGTAAGGGAGTTGTCAGCCCACTTCTATGATCTGATTCCCTGGAGATGAAGCTTCCTTCTTAAAATCAGTTCTTGGCATTGCTTATTACTTAGCTGCCATTGGGTCAAGGAAAAATGCTTTAAGCTTCCAAGCTTTGAAATCTAAGACATGGGGCTATCACAAGAGCAGAAAGATGGAAGAAAGAACATTTTCCAAATTCTTCCTCTTTGTGTGAGTTCTTTTTTTTTTTTTTGGTATCATTAATCTACAATCACATGAGCAACATTATGGTTACTGGACTCCGCCCATCATCAAGTCCCCACCACATACCCCATTACAGTCACTGTCCATCAGCGTAGTAAGATGCTTTAGAATCACTACTTGTCTTCTCTCTGTTGTACAGCCCTCCCCGTGGCCCCCTCTACATTATGTCTGCTCATCGTAATGCCCATTCTTTCCCCCTTATCCCTCCCTTCCCACCCATCCTCCCCAGTCCCTTTCCCTTTGGTAACTGTTAGTCCATTCTTGGGTTCTGTGAGTCTGCTGCTATTTTGTTCCTTCAGTTTTTTTCTTTGTTCTTATATTCCACATTATGAGTGAAATCATTTGATACTTGTGTTTCTCCAGCTGGCTTATTTCACTGAGCATAATACCCTCTAGCTCCATCTATGTTGTTGCAAATGTTAGGATTTGTTTTCTTCTTATTGCTGAATAATATTCCATTGTGTATATGTACCATCTCTTCTTTATTCATTCATCTACTGATGGACACTTAGGTTGCTTCCATATATTGGCTATTGTGAATAGTTCTGCAATAAACATAGGGGTGCATATGTCTTTTTCAAATTGGGCTGCTGCATTCTTAGGGTAAATTCCTAGGTGTGGGATTCCTGGGTCAAATGGTATTTCTATTTTGAGTTTTTTGAGGAACCTCCATACTGCTTTCCACAATGGTTGAACTAGTTTGCATTCCCACCAGCAGTGTAGGAGAGTTCCCTTTTCTCCACATCCCCGTCAACATTTGTTGTTGTTTGTGTTTTGGATGTTGGCCATCCTCACTGGTGTGAAGTGATATCTCATTGTGGTTTTAATCTGCATTTCTCTGATGATTAGTGATGTGGAGCATCTTTTCATGTGCCTGTTGGCCATATGAGTTTCTTCTTTGGAGAAGTGTCTATTCATGTCTTGTGCCCATTTCTTAATTGGATTATTTGCTTTTTGTTTGTTGAGGTGCATGAGATTTATATATTTTGGATATCAACCCCTTATCGGATATATCATTTATGAATATATTCTCCCATACGGTAGGATGCCTTTTTGTTCTACTGATGGTATCCTTTGCTGTACAGAAGCTTTTCAGCTTGATATAGTCCCACTTGTTCATTTATGCTTTTGTTTCCCTTTCCCAGAGAGATATGTTCATGAAGAAGTTGCTTATATTTATGTCCAAGAGATTTTTGCCTATGTTTTTTTCTAAGAGTTTTATGGTTTCATGACTTATATTCAGGTATTTGATCCATTTTGAGTTTACTTTTGTGTATGGGGTTAGACAATGATCCAGTTTAATTCTCTTACATGTAGCTGTCCAGTTTTGCCAACACCAGCTGTTGAACAGGCTGTCTTTTCCCCATTGTATATCCATGGCTCCTTTACCATATATTAATTGACCATATATGTTTGGGTTAATATCTGGACTCTCTATTCTGTTCCATTGGTCTGTGGGTCTGTTCTTGTGCCAGTACCAAATTGTCTTGATTACTGTGACTTTGTAGTAGAACTTGAAGTTGGGAAGTGAGATCCCCCCTGCTTTATTCTTCCTTCTCAGGATTCCTTTGGCTACTCGGATCTTTTGTGAATCCATATGAATTTTAGAACTATTTGTTCCAGTTGGTTGAAGAATGCTGTTGGTATTTTCATAGAGATTGCATTGAATCTATAGATTGATTTAGATAGGATGGCCATTTTGACTATATTTGTTCTTCCTAGCCAAGAGCATGGGATGAATTTCTATTTGTTAGTGTCCTCTTGAATTTCTCTTAGGAATGTCTTGTAGTTTTCAGGGAATAGGTCTTTCACTTCCTTGGTTAGGTTTATTCCTAAGTATTTTATTCTTTTTGATACAATTGTGAATGGAATTTCCTGATTTCTCTTTCTGTTAGCTCATCATTAGCATATAGGAAAGCAACAGATTTCTGTGTATTAATTTTGTATCCTGCAACTTTGCTGAATTCAGATATTAGTTCTAGTAGTTTTGGAGTGGAGTCTTTAGGGTTTTTTATGTACAATATCATGTCATCTGCAAGTAGTGACAGTTTGACTTTTTCTTTACAAATCTGGATGCCTTGTATTTCTTTATTTTGTCTGATTGCCATGGCTAGGACCTCCAGAACTATGTTGAATAACAGTGGGAGAGTGGGCATCCCTGTCTTGTTCCTGATCTTAGGTGAAAAGCTTTCAGCTTCTCACTGTTAAGTATGATGTTGGCTGTGGGTTTGTCATATATGGCCTTTATTATGTTGAGGTACTTGCCCTCTATACCCATTTTGTTAAGAGTTTTTATCATGAATGGATGTTGAATTTTGTCGAATGCTTTTTCAGCATCTACGGAGATGATCATTTGGTTTTTGTCCTTTTTTGATGACGTGGTGGATGATTTTGATGGATTTTTTAATGTTGTACCATCCTTGCATCCCTAGGATGAATCCTACTTGATCATGGTGTATTATCCTCTTGATGTACTTTGAATTTGGTTTGCTAATATTTTGTTGAGTATTTTTGCATCTATGTTCATCAGGGATATTGGTCTGTAATTTTCTGTTCTGGTGGGGTCTTTGCCTGGCTTTGGTATTAGAGTGATGCTGGCATCATAGAATGAGTTTGGAAACTTTATTTTTTGGAAAACTTTAAGGAGAATGGGTATTATGTCTTCTCTATGTATCTGATAAAATTCAGCGGTGAATCCATCTGGCCTAGGGGTTTTGTTCTTGGGTAGTTTTTTGATTACCAATTGAATTTCATTGCTGGTAATTGGTCTGTTTAGATTTTCTGTTTCTTCCTGGGTCAGTCTTAGAAGGTTATATTTTTCTAGGAAGTTGTCCATTTCTTCTAGGTTTTCCAGCTTGTTAGCATATAGATTTTCATAGTATTCTCTAATAATTCTTTGTATTTCTGTGGGGTCCATCATGATTTTTCCTTTCTCATTTCTGATTCTGTTTATGTGTGTAGATTCTCTTTTTCTCTTAATAAGTCTGGCTAGGGTTTATCTATTTTGTTTATTTTCTCAAAGAACCAGCTCTTGCTTTCATTGATTGTTTTCTATTGTTTTATTCTTCTCAGTTTTATTTATTTCTTCTCTGATCTTTATTATGTCCCTCCTTCTGCTGACTTTGGGCCTCATCTGTTCTTCCTTTTCCAATTTCCATAATTGTGACTTTAGATTCTTCATTTGTGATTGTTCTTCCTTCTTTAAATAGGCCTGGATTACAATACACTTTCTTCTTAGAACTGCCTTCACTGCCTCCAAAAGAAGTTGGGGCTTTGTGCTCTTGTTGTCATTTGTGTCCATATATTGCTTGTTCTCTGTTTTAATTTGGTCATTGATCCATTGATTATTTAGGAGCATGTTGTTAAGCCTCCATGTGTTTGTGAGCCTTTTTGTTTTCTTTGTACAATTTATTTCTAGTTTTATACCTTTGTGATCTGAAAAGTTGGTTGGTAGAATTCCAATCTTTTTTAATTTACTGAGGCTCTTTTTCTGTCCGAGTATGTGTTCTATTCTGGAAAGTGTTCCATGTGCACTTGAGAAGAATATGTATCCTGTTGCTTTTGGGTGTAGAGTTCTATAGATGTCTGTTAGGTCCATCTGTTCTAGTGTGTTATTCAGTGCCTCTGTGTCCTTACTTATTTTTTGTCTGGTTGATCTGTCTTTCAGAGTGAGTGGTGTGTTGAAGTCTCTTAAAATGAATGCATTGCATCCTATTTCCTCCTTCAATTCTGTTAGTATTTGTTTCACATATGGTGGCACTCCTGTGTTGGGTGCATATATATTTATAATGGTTATATCTTCTTGTTGGACTGACCCCTTTATCATTATGTAATGTCCTTCTTTATCTCTTGCTACTTTCTTCATTTTGAAGTCTATTTTGTCTGATACAAGTACTGCAATACCTGCTTTTTTCTCCATATTGTTCGCATGAAATATCTTTTTCCATCCCTTCACTTTTAGTCTATGTATATCTTTGGGTTTGAGGTGAGTTTCTTGTAGGCAGTATATAGATGGGTCTTGCTTTTTTATCCATTCTATTACTTTGTGTCTTTTGATTGGTGTATTCAGTACATTTACATTTATTGTGATTATCGATAGATATGTACTTATTGCCATTTCAAGAATTGGATTCATGGTTACCAAAGGTTCAAGGGTAGCTTCTTTACTATCTAACAGTCTAACTTCACTCTCTTACTAAGCTATTATAAACACAGTCTGATGATTCTTTATTTCTCTCCCTTCTTATTCTTCCTCCTCTGTTCTTTGTATGTTACTTGTTTTATTCTGTACTCTTTTGTGTTTCTTTTGACTGCTTTTGTGAATAGTTGATTTTATTTTTTGCCTTTAGTTAGTATTTGGTTGGTCTGCTTTCTTTGCTGTGATTTATTTTCTCTGATGACATCTATTTAGCCTTAGGAGTGCTTCCATCTAGAGCAGTCCCTTTAAAATGCCCTGTAGAGTTGGTTTATGGGAGGCATATTCCCTCAACTTTTGCTAGTCTGGAAATTGTTTAATCCCTCCATCATATTTAAATGATAATCGTGCTGGATACAGTATTCTTGGTTCAAGGTCCTTCTGTTTCATTGCATTAAATATATCACGCCATTCTCTTCTGGCCTGTAAGGTTTCTGTTGAGAAGTCTGATCATAGCCTGATGGGTTTTCTTTTGTAGGTAATCATTTTTCTCTCTCTGGCTGCCTTTAATACTCTGTCCTTGTCTTTGAACTTTGCCATTTTAATTATTATATGTCTTGGTGTTGTCCTCCTTGTGTCCCTTGTGTTTGGAGATCTGTGGGCTTCCATGGTCTGAGAGACTCTTTCCTTCCCCAGCTTGGGGAAGTTTTCAGCAATTATTTCTTCAAAGACACTTTCTATCCCTTTTTCTCCCTCTTCTTCTTCTGGTACCCCTATAATGTGAATATTTTTCCGTTTGAATTGGTCACACTGTTCTATTAATATTCTTTCATTCCTGGAGATCCTTTTATCTCTCTCTGCCTCAGCTTCTCTGTACTCCTGTTCTCTGATTTCTATTCCACTAACAGTCTCTTGTACCTCGTCCAGTCTGCTCTTAAGCTCTTCTGTCCATTGTTTCATTTATGTATCTCCCTCTGGACTTCATCCCTTAGCTCTTGCATATTTCTCTGTAGGTCCATCAGCATCGTCATGAGTTTTATTTTGAATTCTTTTTCAGGAATATTAGTTATATCTATCCCACTAGGCCCTCTCTCTGGGGTTGTCTGAGTGACTTTTGACTGGACCAGATTCTTCTGCCTTTTCATGGCGATAGAAGTGGTCACAGGCAGGTGGCACGTGTGTCACCTGGGTGAACAAAGTCCCTTCCTGCTTGTTGTTCTTCTTGCCCTTCTCTGCTGCCTGTGCTGGTTACCCGCACACCGGGAGGCAGTCTCTGGGATAATCTCCTGAGCTGCTGTGGGCAGGGCCACCCTCAGGCTAGCCTAGAGCACTGTAGAGGGTCACAACCATGCAGGGTGTGTTCTCTTGCAAGAACAGCACCCCTTCGTGCCTTCTGGACCTTTCTCTGGCTTCCACTGCCTGTGCCAGTTACCTGCACACCAGGAGGTAGTCTCTGGGATAATCTCCTGAGCTGCCATGGATGGGGCCACCTTCAGGCTAGCCTAGAGCACTGCAGGGGGTCACAGCCACACTGGGTGTGTTATCCTGCAAGAACAGTGCCCCTTCGTGCCTTCCGGACCTTGCTCCAGCTTCTGCTGCCTGTCCTGGTTAGCTGTGCACTGGAAGGAGACTCTGTGTAGTTGCTGTGGGTGGGGCCACTCTCCGGTGCTCTGCAGCTGTGGTGGGTCAGCTGGTCCATTTGCAGTGGCAGCCGGTGGGAACAAATGGCAGGCTGCTTATTGCTGTGAGGGGCTTTGGGGCTGCTTTACCTGGCAGGGGGTTAGAGGGCCCAACGTTCCTCAAGATTCGCAGCCTGCTGGGCTGAGTGTGCTGGGATGATTTTGTTCAGCTGTTGAGCCCTTGTCCCTTTAAGACTTTTAAAAAGCGCTGGCTTTTCTTTTGTCTCGGGGGAACTGGCCGTGGGGACTTGCTTGCAGTCTCCATCTCGGATCCTGCCCTTCTGTTTCTCTAATATCCAGTGCACCATGCAATGTGTGTCTGTGCTCCCAGTGCAGATCACCAGGGCTGGTTATTTAGCAGTCCCGTGCTTCCACTCCCCCCCACTCTGACTCCTTTCTTCCCACCAGTGAGCTGGGGTAGGGGGAGTTCTCGGGTCCCGCCGGCTTTGTATCTTACCCCCTTGTTGAGATGCTGAGTTCTCGCAGATGTAGATGTAGCCTGGCTTTTGTACTGTATCTTCTGGTCTCTCTTTTAGGAATAGTTGTATTTGTTGTATTTTCAAAAATATATATGGTTTTGGGAGGAGATTTCCGCCGCCCTGCTCACACTGCTCATCCTCTGCTGGGCTGTTATTAGTATATGAAAATGCAACAGATTTCTGTTTATTTATTTTTTATCCTGCAACTTTATTGAATTAATTTATTCTAATAATTTTTGGTGGGGTCCTCAGGGTTTCCAATATATAATATCATGTCATCTGCAAATAGTCACAATTTTAATTCTTCCTTGCCAATTTGGATGCCTTTCATTTCTTTTTCTTGTCTGATTGCTGTAGTTAGGACATACAGTACTATGTTGAATAAAAATGGTGAGAGTGGGCATCCTTGTCTTGTTCCTGATCTTAGAGGGAAAGCTTTTAACTTTTCATCCTTGAGTATGATGTTAGCTGTGAACTTGTCATATATGACCTTTATTATATTAAAGTACGTTCTCTCTATACCAACTTTGTTGAGAGTTTTTACAGTCTGGATATTGATTTTGTCAAATTCTTTTTTTTGCATCTATTGATATGATCATATGGTTTTATTCTACCTTTTATTAATGTGGTATATCAATGATTGATTTTCAGATATTGAAACAGCCTTGCATCTCTGGAATACACTCCACTTGGTCATGGTGAGTAATTTTAATGTATTTTTTTAACTAGGTTTGCTAATATTTTGAGGATTTTTGCGTGTATATTCATCATGGATGCTAGTCTTTTCTTTTTTGTCATTTCTTTTTCTAGTTTTGGTATCAGGGGAATGGTAGCCTCCTAGAATTAATTTAGAAGCATATTTTCCTCTTCTGTTTTTGAAACAGTTTGAGAAGGATGCATATTAACTCTTTAAACATTTGGTAGAATTCACCTGTGAAGCCTGGAATTTTGTTTATTGAAAGTTTTTTTATTACAAATTAAATTCTGTTACTAGTAATTATTCTGTTCAGATTTTCCATTTCTTCCTGGTTTAGGATTGGAATATTGTATGTTTCCAGGGATTTTTCCATTTCTTCTAGGTTGTCACATAATTTTTCCATTTCTAATATATAGTGGCATATAATTTTTGTTGTAATCTCTTATAATCCTTTATATTTCTGTGGTATCAGTGTAAGCTCTTTCATTTCTGGTTTTATTTATTTGAGTTCTCTCTTTTTTCTTGATTTAGCTGGCTGAAAAATTTATCAATTTGTTTATGCTTTCAAAGAACTGGCTCTTAGTTTCACTGACCTCTTCTCTTGTTTTTTAGTGTCTATTTCATTTACTTCTGCTCTGAGTTTTATTAGTTTCTTCCTTCTACTAACTTTGGACTTTATTGTTCTTTTCTAGTTCCTTTAGGTATAAGGTTAGGATGTTTATTTGAGATAGTTCTTTTTATTGACATAGGCCTATGTCACTATAAACTTTCCTCTTAGAACTGCTTTTGCTGAACCCCAAGGATTTCAAACCATTGAATTTCTATTTTCATTTCTCTACAGGTATTTTTTTATTTCCTGTTAACCCATTGGTTCTTTAGTAGCATGTTGTTTAGCCTCCACATGTTCCTGTTTTTTCCTTTTTTTTCTCTTCTAATTGAGTTCTACTTTCATACCACTGTGTTTGGAAAAATTGTGTGATATGACTTCAATCTTCCTAAATATATTGAGCCTTGTTTTATGGGCTAACATGTGATCTATCTTAGAGTATGTTCCATGTGCACTTGAAAAGAATGTGTATTCAGATGGTTTTGGGTGGAATCTTCTCTATATATTGATTAAGTCCATCTGGCCTAATGTATCATTCTAGTCACTGTTCCCCTGTTGGTTTTCTTCCTGAGTGATCTATCCATTGATGTAGGTGAGGTGTGTTTAAAATCCCCTACTATTATTATTTTCCTGCCAATTTCTCCCTTTATGTCTGCTAATGTTTATGTATTTTGGTGCTCCTATGTTGGGTGCATAGATATTTACACTCATTATATCCTTTTGTTGGATTTTTATCATTATGTAATATCCATATTTTTCTCTTTTTACAGTATTTGTTTTAAAATCTGTTTGTCTCATTTAAGTATTGCTGCCCCAGCTTTTTCTTCCACATCTATTTGCATGGAATATCTTTTTCTATCTTTACTTTCAGTCTGTGTGTGTCTTTAGAACTGAAATGAGTCCCTTGTAGGCAACGTATAGATGGGTATTTTTTTTAATCCATTCAGTCAGGCTGTTTTTCGATTGACACATTAATTGTTGATAGTTATGTACTTATTACCATTTTTTTGCTTATTGCTTATTTTCTGGTTATTTCTGTAGTTCTCTGTTTCCTTTTACTCTTCTTTCTTCCTTTGTGAGTGCTGACTTTTTTTAGTGTTGTGCTTGAATTCCTTTCTTTTTAATTTTTGCATATCTATTATAGACTTTTGGACCCCTGTAATGTGAATGTTAGTATGCTTTATGTTGTCCCAATGGTCTCTTAACTTATCCACATTTTTAAAATTAATTTTTTTCCTGTCAGCTTGAGGACTTTCCATTTCCCTACCTTCCTTCTAGAACACTGGTCCATTCTTCTGCATCCTCTAATGTGCTGTTGATTCCCTTTAGTGAATTTTTCATTTCAGGTATTATATTCAACTCAGATTTTTTTATATTTTCTGTTTCTGTTGACATTCTCACTGAGTTCATCTACTCTTCTCTCAAGTCCAATGAGTAATCTTTGTAACTCTTACTTTGAACTCCTTATCAGGCAGATTACTTAACTCCATTTTATTTTGTTCTTTTCTAAACTTTTGTCTTGTTCTTTCATTTGGAGCATATTCCTCTATCTCTTTATTTGGTTTGAGCTTATGTGGTTTTTTTCTCTGAATTAGGCAAAACAGCTACCTCTCCCAATCTTGAAGGAGTGGTCTTGTATAGGAATGTCCCCTGTGTATACTGTGTGTGACTGTGTGTGCCTGCAACTTTGACTGGTGGGCTGGAGCTTTACCGGGTATGAGCTGGTGGTCCCTTTGTGCTCTAAGCCAGGGCCACCTTGGTGGGACAGCAGGAACTGAAGCAGGCATGAGTTGGGGCGGGGAGGGAGGAGATGGTCACAGCATGCTCTGCTCGGGGATCATCCTGGTGGGACTGCTGGAGCTGAAGCCAGTGTGGCCAGGGGTGCACAATGGTGGTGCCACCTTGGTGGGACTCCTGGATCCCAAGTGGGTGCAGTCAGAGAGGCCACTTTGTGGGGATATCTGGAGCTTCTGTGTGCCAGGGGCCTGGGGCTCACTGAGGTGGCAGGCTAGCTAGAGCATCTGGACCCTGTTCCCATCCACACTATCAAGGTGTAGGGGGAAAGTAAACAATGGTACTTGCCCACACCTCTGACACCAGAGGGCATTCCATCAGTTCCCCACCATTTGCGTGATATTTTAGTTTTAGTAAATGGGATCCCTTCACTTGTATTCTGGTTACTCCTTAAACCACTTTTTTTTCTTCTGTTGCTCCAGGATGGGCAAATCTGCATGTGGGCCCTTCGGTGATATTCTGCCTTACTGCACTTCCTAGCATCAGGGGTAGATTTCCCATTATTACCATGTCTCTGTCTCTCCTGCCAGTCTCTATGTGGCCTCTCTGTTGTTCAGAAGCTGTTCAATGAGCCCTCAGTTCATCTTCAGGAGGAACTGCTCTATATTTAGGTATAGATTTGGTGTGTATGTGGGAGGAGGTGAGTTCGGGCTCTTTTTACACCACCATCTTGGACTCCTTCTCTGTATTTTCTGCAACCCTGATAAGATGTAAGCTCAATGAGGACAAGGTGTTTTAACTGTTTGGTTTACTGTTGTATCCCTAGCACCTAAAACTGGGCCTGGCACATAAAAGACACTATAAAAAGTCATTTGTTGAATGTAGAAATGAAAAATATTTAATATACAATAATATTCAATAAGTTATAGAAATACTGAACTTCAGGGAATTCTCTATTGTTGTTATTATAATTTAGATAAAGAAGTTTATCTGTCCCCTTGTGGTGGTTTAATCTCTTTGAAATTGCTAGCTTTTCTGTAGTTGCTTTTTATTGTTTTCTCTTTCATACTTTTAGTATATGCACTTTTAAGCTTGGTTTTATGATAACTTTCTGTTATCTTGTATTCGAAAGGGGGTGTCTCTAAACTGGGCTTATTAGTGAATACTTGGAACCTTAATAAGGTGTCTCAATCACTTCCAATTCCCTTTAAAAGAAGGAAAAGTATAAATAGATAAGACTATGTTGAATGAAATATAAAGTCTCTTTATAGGTAAAGGCAGATCCTCCTGGTTATTTTTAACTCAGCACTTGTCTTTGTCATTATTTAAAGGTTTTAAACTCCAAATACATTTTGGAAGGCAATTATATAGCAATTGAATCATTCCTTTGCTGACCATCTCCTATATGAAATTAGGTTATTGATCACCCATCTGTAGCACCTGCTTACAGTGTTAATCCTGGTAATGACCCAGCCTTTTCATGCATCAGCTTGTCAGATGACCAGAAGCCAGATAAAGGTGAGGAGAAAGATGCCACTGTTACCATGTAACAGAAATAAATTAAGTGAACTGTATGGAAATAAAATCATGCTTTTAGCTTTATAAATATTTTTATTACTTCCAGCCGACTGATATGTTTACATTGGTCACTTTCTGGCTGTTCATGTATTTTTTTCAACAGCTATTTATTGAACATTTGCTATCAATTTGAGTCCCAGCTTCATAGTTACTAAGTGCATATCCTTGGGTACTGCTCTGTGCCTCAGTTTCCTTATCTGTAAAAGAGAAATAAAAATAGTACATCCTATATAAAACTGTGGACATATAAGCAAATCCACTTATAATAAGCTTCAGCAAACAAAAAGTTTTCAACAGATGTTAGTTATCCTCATATTATCCTAGAGGCATTAAATTTCCTTTTTATTTATACAACTTTACATTACATTGCCATCACTCACAAGCAAGAATCTTGATTCAAGGAAACTGCCACTCAGAGACGTGACACAGCCTGCCTGAGATCATACAACAAAATGAGTGGCATGTCCAGAAACCCAAATGTTTAATGTCACAAGTCTGGTGTCCTAGAACAAATTATTGAGATTCAAGGTTCCTATATACAGCTGGAATCTGTATAATTACTACTGTTCAGAGAAAGCCCACTGGGTATGGGAAATACCAACACTGCATGCAGTGTAGAGATCTATTTCCTCTTGTTGCTCTCTTTACACCAATGCAAGCTTGAGGTCCCCAGCATTTATATTCCTTATTCATCCCTTCCCACCACTAGTATTACAGGCTCTACAAGAACACTTTTGGACAAAAACACTGTAGTAAGATAGTCCTTTCATTTCTCTAAATTGTCAAGAACAGAGGAGAGGAGAATATGCCTGTTACTCAAATGTTGGCCCACCAGTTGCCTTGCATGATGATATCGTTAGCTTAAATAAGTCAGTACTCTTGATGGAATAAAACCTTCAATCTCGACAAAAATATTTGCCTGGCTGTTGAAACCATATTATTCCTAAAGAGGTAGGTAAAGATGTAGATGTGTTTATAGATATAGGGATGTACATACAATGTGAAGATATTTTAAAGGGCTAATTTTATTACTTATTCTTATGCACACACATATACGTATATATTTGATACCAGTTACATAGATCTGACCATTAAAAAACTACACACACATAGTTTCTGAACTAAGTGTTCAAAAGTGCCAGGTTCTGGAGCTCAGGGCTTTATCTTTTTTTTTTCATTTAATACACCCATATGTTAATAATGATTGTATCTGTCTAGTGGCTCTATAGATGGTTCTAACTTGTGCTTTTTTATTTATTAAGTTTCCTACACTAAGTGTATATTATTTTAGGATCAGTAAAACAGTTAAGCACACATTTGTTATTTTCCAGGAAATAATCCATCTTGAGTTAAGTGCTTATGAAATTCCTGATACTTTTCAAAGCCAAGTTCTAATTATTTTGGACACATTATTTCATTTAGAAATTCCATGATTTTGATATTATCTCTATTAGAGAATGAGGTTCATTAGCATAACTCATTGAAGCACATAGAGGTAGCAAGTAGCATAATCTTTGTCTTTGAATAGTACAGCATGAAACAAAATAGAGGAAAGAAAGAAAATGATGAAATTCAGATTCATTGTTGGCAAATCTGGGAATAAAGGTTGAATATGTTTGCTAAAATTGTTATAATGGTGTTGGTACCTTAAATATATCCATCCCCTGAAAGCAGAAAGTATAATAATAATGGTATCTGAAGGGGAACAGTCATGGCTGACAGGGCACATAAGCACTTCAGAAAATAATTTAAGTGAAGTTGAAACCAATCTGAGCTTATAGCCATTATTCAGTTCACCTTAGAGTTTCCTAGTCATGATTAATTGCAGAAGAAAATGTTTGAAGAATATATCCTTTGAAAAAGTGGCAGAGGTGAATGAGCTCAAAAGAGAGCTAAAGATGATTCACATTATTGGAATATAAAATTCACATGATCATCAAAGAAAGCCAGGATTCAATTCATTCCAAACCAAGTCAGATACTACTGCAGCTGGCTCCTACCTGCCTAATTTATAACTAGTTCAGACACGGACTTCTCACCTGATGAGACATTAACTATGTTCGGGTATTCTTACAGTTTAGAGATAACTTCTTGCAGCCTTAAGAGTGTTTCATACTAAATACTTAACAACTAAGGTAATCAAAAAATAGATTGTTCCTTCAAAATTACTAAGATATTCCAACAGAAAGAGAAAATAACTGAGTTTCCTTTCCTCTTTACTGTAATTACAGTCATGATTTCAACTTGAGACTCAATGAAATTATTCACATAAATATAATCAATTACCTTCAAATTGACTCAAAATTCAAGTGAGGTCATTTAATGTTATAATATTATTAGAGAATGTAAAACAATCTTAGATATATTTACTTACAGCCTATCCACTACATGTGATAAGAAAAAGCATGTGGTACTTTCAGATGGTTAAATAATAGGAAAGTGGAAGTAAATGGCACAGCCCCAGGGTATTTAATATGCCCCTACAGAGCAAATTACACGAGCACCATCCCAGAACCTCTAACATCCAACTACATCTAATTGTGTTGTCTCCACTGGGAAAGTATGCCAAGGTCACAATCTTTGGTGTCTGTGTTATTTTAATTGTTATAAAGGACACAAAGGAGATGCTCAGAGTGGCAGAAGTTCTGATACTAACATAAGGAATCAGGTTCTTCTCCTTAAGAAGAGAAAAAGATAATTTCCAGGAAAGAATAGAATTTGACATATCACAGTTAAAATTTTTTTGATGATGAAAATACCATTCTGCCTGCTTCAGCACTCCAATACTTTCTAGCTACTGCCCCATTGCTATCCTTCACAGTCAAACTTCCCATGTTCCCATCTCCTACTTTCTCCTTCACCCATCCCACTTGGCTGTTGTCATAGTCTCTCTACCAGAATCCCTTCAGTGAGGTAACCAGTGACTTCAATTATCACATCCACTGACATTATTTCCATCCTCATTTTGATCTATCATTTCTTCCATTAATGTTTTAACACCTGCTGTTTGCCAAACTCTATGCAAGGTGCTGGTGAGAAATGCTCATCAAACAGCCATTCATCATCAAGTGGGTGCTGATAAGCCAAAGACTCGTTGTTATTACCTTCATGGATCTTACATTCTAGTGAGGAGACATAATTATGTAAATAATCATGTCTAGATTAGAATTACAAACCCCCCAAAAAAGTGAGATGGAAGAAAAGTTAAGTGGGCCTCCGAAGTCTTGAATAAATACAGAAGAGCTTTCTCTGAGTAGCGTTTGTGGGGAAAAGATGGTTGGTTATCTCCTCCTTTTTGAAACACTCTTCCCTTGGAGTTCATGACAGTATAGTCTCCTGATTTTATTCCTACTTCTCTGAATAGTCCTTTGTATTCTCCTTAGATAACTTATTCTCTGCCAACCATACTACAAATGTTTTCCTTTCTGTGAGCCCAATCTTAGGGCCTCTTCCTTTTTCACCCCATGTTCTCCCTGTTAGTGATCTTATCCAATGCCCAGGGTCAGTTTCCATATATTTGCCTTTGACTTGCAAATATGAGTTTCCAACACAGGTGTCATCAATCAGCTCTAGTATTGTATATCCAATGACCTTGTTGCCAAATTAACCTATCTCAAACAAAATGTCCAATTTGACCCCACGGCCAATACTCTAGACCAGGCTACCATCTCACCTGGACTCGTGCAGCAGCCTCCTAACTCATCTCTGCTTATACTCTCACTTTCCACAATCTGTTCACCATGTTGTAACCATAGTCATTTAAAAAAAGAGTGTCACTGTTCCATTCATAGGCTATAATAGGCATTAAATGAGATTAATGAAAACCACAAATTGTCTTGCATGTGTGAATTGTCATACAAACAACTTTTTTTTACCATGTCATTTCTAATAGCAATATTGAAAGTAATGTTTTTATATGTGTCTGTTAATAAGGGATCAGCCAAGGAAATTATGATACATTGACCCAGTGGATTATGCAACCATTAGAAAAAATGAATCAATGCTATGTGTAAGAGTATGAGATGGATTCCAAGATATGTTCTAAAGTGTAAAATGCAAAAGCGTGGGTGTCATATTCTACCACTTGTGTTTAATAAGTATAAATATTTATAAGTTTAAACATTTTTGGAAGAAATTGATCTCACTTATTGACTCCAGGGAGAGGAACTGAGTGGTTCAGGGACAGAAAAGCTTTCCACTTTATACCTTTTTCTATATTTAAATTGTCTTCCAAAGTATATTTTAAAAGTATAGTTTAAGAAAAAGAATCAAGAACTATACAAAAATCCAGTTCTTAGAATTTATGAGTGTACACACTCATGTACTGAGACAAACAGACACACACGCATGTACGTGCATATGTATATTTGACCTCTTAGGCAGAAGCTGCACAACTATCTGTTCAAATTTTACTGCAGATTCAAAAAGCGGACCTACAACTTTTTTTAATACATTCACTGAGTACTTATGTGAATATCCCTGTGCTGTGGATGCCAGAGAAAGCCTCTGCAAACACACTGCTTTTTTACTTTAAGTGCCTTGTAGAACATCTAGGTAATTAGAGTATATATATCTTCTAGGTGAAATGATGGAAGTCATATGTTTTGCCCACACTTGCTCTGTTAGGGTCCTGGTTCTTTTATTTTCCCTTTTCTATTCAAAGAATTCAGGCAAGGGGCTCTTCTAGAACTCATGGATCTTGCCCAAAATGTCCTTAATGGAAGAACAGTGTTATGAGAGATGATAATGTAGAAACAGCACTTAAATGTCTCAGCCAGAGTAGGCTTCTCGGAGGAAATAAAAATTTAGCAGAAATCTGAAGGGTGAGTAACAGTGGGTTAAGTGAAAGAGGTGGAGTCAATATAGTGTACATACCACATGCATTTAACTCCCTCCCTCCTGAAACAACACTGAAAGGGCAATGAAAAGATTAAAATGGCATAATCCACAAGAACAAAGGGAAAGGAGGAGGATACTATAACAGATGAACAACTGCAGCCAAGTTTTGGAAGCTAGAAAGATGATAATGATTAATAACTGACTGAGAAGATCAGAGAGGTGGAGAACAAGATCCAGAAACTAACTAACTGATGCTACAGGGCTCCAGAAAGCTTCAGAAATCAGATCTGGGGTACTAATTAAGGCATAGATATGGGTAGGACTGAAAATGAAAGGATGTAAAGACTGTATAGACACCTAGCTCCTCTCCGTACCCCATATAGCCAGTACCCCTAGAAAATAGGAGGTGGACTCTCTGGCAAGGTTGAATCACAACGACTTCCTATTGCAGTGCTCTCAATATGGACTGCACGTTAGAGTTATCTGAAGAGTTTTTTGGATTTTTTTTAAATCCCAATACCCAGGCTGCCCTCCAAACCAATTAAATCAGTATATCTGAAGATGGCACCCTATGAATTATTATTTTTAAAGGTACCCAGGTGATGATAGTGTGCAATCATGATTGAAACCACAGTTGGGGTACCAGGCAGAACTATTGAAAACAAAGGAAAAATGACCCATAACCTCTGTGGCCCAATCAGCATAGAAAGAAGCCCACCACTCAGCAAGCCCCACGCACACATGCAGAGCCATCAGCCAACACCTTTGTGCCTTACCATGTACATGTAAACATCAGGCAAGAATTACAGAACATTTGAGGAAAGCCTCAAACATGAAAGACACAGACCAAAACAAACGGTTACAAGTCAGGGAACACAAGTGGACTTTTAAAAACCTATAATTGGCATCCTCAGGAACATATGAACAGAACACGAACAGAATGACATAGAACAAGAACAGGATGACATTTTTACAGTTCAGAAAGTAACAGAGAGCCCCTGGAAATGAAACGTAGATAGCTAAAGTGAAGGAAAATACGCCGTAGAAATAAATGTTGGAAGACAAAGTTGAGGTCATTCTTTATGACTAAACAAAAAGCAAAAGAGATGGAAAATAAGAGAGAAAAGAATATTAGAAAATGACTTTAGAATATCCAACATTTTACAAACAGGAGGTACAGGAAGAGAGAAACAGTAAAACAGAGGTGAGGAAATTATAAAAATTAAAATACAAGAATATGTTTGCAAAACTGACAGACATGAGTTTCCAATGAATGCTCAAACACCATGAATATAAAAATGCTCCCACTACAACACATGACTGTGAGGTTTCAGAATGTTGTGGATAAACAGAAGATTCTGACAACCTCAGAATTAAAACAGAAGACAGGTAACATAACACAGATTGAGAATGATGGCTTTGCAAAAAAGCAAAACTAGAATTTGGGAGACAATGAAGGATCACATGCAAAATTCTGAAGAAAAATGATCTCCAAACTAGAATTCTGTACCTGGCCAATCTGCTAACTGAGGAAGAACAAAGACATTTTCAGATACGCAAGGTCTAAAAACTCACCTCAAATGCAGCTTCTCAGGAAGCTACTAAAGGATGCTTCACCGATACAGGGAAATAAAACAAGAAAAAAGAAGACTTGGATGCAGAATACAGGGCATCTAACACAAGAGAGATATAAGGTGATTTTCCCAGGAAGGTGGTGATGGGTAGTCTCAGGATGGCATTGTACAGGCCTAGAGAAGAACCACTCCAAATTGGAGTAGGAAGACAGAGGACATCAGAAGGGGTATTTCCTCACACTCTAAAAAATGTTACTTCCATATTGCTTGATGTTTGAAAGTGTTTCCAATTGTTTGAATATACTAAGAGGAAATGAAACGTCTGTTATCAGTTTAGGGACAAGTCAATAAGTAGTACATAGTACACTATAAACTAAGAAAAGGTGATAATTACTAACTCCAGGGAAAACAAATATATACAACAAAGGAAATATCAAACCATACCTTGTGGCTCATCAATAAACACTATTTATATCATCATAAAAATGTACATGTTAGATACTCATTTAACTAGAAATTGTAATATAATGTTTTTGGAATAGAGAAAAAGGAAGTGTGGAAGGAGAGGAAGTACTGCAGGCTGCAGCAGGTGAGGGGACAGTTGTTTGTGATTAAAACCTTTGTCTTTGATAGTAGTAAATCAATGTATTTTACATAAAAGAACACCTTTCTTTCTTTTTTTATTACAGTTCATATCTGAACAGAAAATCCTTCAAAATATATCTAGGTGTGTTCCTTTTCAAACCTATGTCAGTTCACGTCACTTATTTGTCTGTAACCTTCCAAGAGTGCCCCATATCCCGCAGGACCTGCACGAACCAGCTCCTGTTATGTGTTTGACCTGCTGTGCAACATCCCTGTAGAGCATCCCTCTGCTGTAGCCACACTGACCTCTCTGACAAGAAATGAGCTACAGTAAGAGCCTGTGCTTCGGCATGGAAAAGAAAGATATGCTAGGGAATAGCAAAGGCATCTAATACATAGAGGGCTGTCAAGTGGACAGTGGCATAACTTGATCTAAGCGTCATTATTTTAAAGGACAGGAATAGGACTGAGGGGAAGATGTAGTGAGACAGACTCCAACCCAGTGTAGGGAAGAACCATTAAAATCATTAGAATAGGCTTTCCCCCAAAGCAGTAGGTTGTAGTCCTGGAAGTCAGAAAGCACCCCCAACACAAAATATTCCTGAACTGGGGATAGAGGTTAGAGTAGATGTAGTCTCAGGCCCTCTTTCAATTAAGGTTCTATTATTTAAAATAAGTCATTCTGTTCTAGTTCATTTAAGCTGATTAGGTTTGTATTTCTCCCATCACAAAGTTCTTGTCTGTATACACAAAGGTGACACGTGCCCCTTGGTATTTGAAGGATGAGTGTAACTAGTTCATCATTTAGGTAATTGCCTTTGGTGGGTGTTCTCTATAAAGATGTCATTGATATGTTTAAGTGCCAGAATTAAATTTATTCTTTTAGTTTTTGATGAATGTTTGATACAATTAATAATACTTCCAGCTCTTAGTTGAAGTCTGGGTTTTTCAATCAAATATATTCTTCCCAGAGATTTTTCCCCGGACTACACTTTCTCCTCAGAAATTGGATTAAAGCTTGGACATTGCTTAACAGCAAACAGAATAATTAACTCTTCCTTGATTTCCTACTGTCACTTTTCATGTCTTTGGCCAGAGTATTGATGGTTGATACTTTATTCATGCCCAAAGAGGGAAGACAACACATCTGAGACTCACAATCAAGAGAAAAGTTTCCCAAAACGAACGTGAGGAGTAGAATAATAGTATTGACCAGGTGTGTATGCTAAATATGCTATCTGCATGAATTATCAGGCTAGTTCAAATATGAGAAGCAGTCTTGTGCTTCTTTATAGTTCCAGCCCACTTATAATCATGCATGATCCTCCCCGTGCTGAACAGAAGGCAAAAGTAATATTAGCCCCCCACTTATATAGATGAGAAAACTGAGGTTCAAGATTATAAATTGCCCAGTAACACATCTAGCAAGTGGGAAAAATACAGAGCACTCCTCCAAGAATTTGGACTCCAGAGCACATTCTTTTTTCCTCTAAACCATGCTCCCTCTCACATGGAAATGTCTCTCATGGCTTGTGTTCCTCACTCCTGCACTTAATTTTGGCAAAGATGAGTGGCTGCACACTGCCAAGTCATCAGTTGCCTAATAGTGTTTCCCTTATTTGAAGTCTTCTATCAAAAGTAAAAACCTGTCAGTTTATCTACATTGTCTTGAAAGGCAACTTATATTCATTTTCAAAATACGCATTTATGTGTCAACTCATATTTAATGGCTCACTGTTCAGATTTTCTTGTGGAAACTTAAA
This sequence comes from Phataginus tricuspis, assembly GCA_029783875.1. Lineage (NCBI taxonomy): Eukaryota > Metazoa > Chordata > Mammalia > Pholidota > Manidae > Phataginus > Phataginus tricuspis. The sequence continues at coordinate 23,601,942 of JAQQAC010016209.1, forward strand.
GGATTTCCATGTGAAACTCCCCCAAACTACCACCTTAATGAAGTATATTTGAAAGCAAAAAAATATCAATAGCCTTTACTATTATCTAGAAAAACTGGTCCTGGGAAAATTCATGGGCTAAAATTTATATACTTTATATCAGTTATCTTCAAACTTGGCTGTACGTTATAATCACCTGGAATCTTTTTTTAAAAATGCACCTACCTCAAGACATTCTGATTTAATTGTTATGACATGCAACCTGTGCATTAACATTTTTTAAAGGTCCAAAGTGATCTTAATGAAAATCAAATTTTGGGAAACATTGCTTTACAGTCTGTGTTTGGGAAAGTGAAAAATTAGAGATCTCTTAGAATAGCCTATCTTTGGTTCTCTTTGATTTTAAAGATAATTGGTGTCTGGTAATTTCTATTGATGTGCCCTTTGACTTCGATGATTAGATACAGTCAGAAAATAAAAATTCACACATAACTGTGCATGATTTTGCATTCATATTTATAATTTAATATGAATTTAGCTTTATTATTCTCTTTGATTTCATGTTATATGTAAAAATCTAACAATTAATGGTGAGATTTGAGGGCTGAGGAATTTATGCTCATTGCTTTGTTTAATTTTAGCTGGTCCCATGAACCATTTAGAAAAGTACTAGTTGACAGTGGTGCATTAATAAAATCCATAAAACAAGCTAAAAAACAGCTTCCTTTGATATTTATATGGAAAAAGGAAATGACAAAATATTTAAGTAAGCACATTGCACTAAAAGGCATATTTTTTAGTCACATTACTATACCATTTCAGGGTTAGATTCAAGTTTAGGTATTTTTTAAGTCATTATTTTTAATCCTGTCAGTACTGCTAAGGATAATAAAGATGATGGAAAAATCAAATCTTATTTGACAGTTGGTTTTTAGTATCTATTTTCATTTCATCACTCATATCAAAGCAAAAATGGACTCAATTGCTTTATTTCTATGAAAAATGTTAGAATATGAATAATTATATTCATAAATATAATAAAATATATAAATATGTAATTAATCCCTGTTTGCTTGCCCCATTAATGTTTATTTGACAGAAATACCAGTTCTAAAGAAATTGGCTATTATTCTCTACTATCTGTCATAGTAGGCTTCTGACTTTGCTAGGAAAGTATTTAAAATGCAGAAAATATAAATGGGGTTATTGCTTCTGCTCCCTACCCAAGTGTTTGTTTGTTATTATGTCTTACCAGAATCTATTAATGTGGAGCCCATAGCTTTTTGGCTACCATAACATAGGAGTTTTTCTGTAGGGCAGAATTACAAAATGTTAGAATCATTTCTTTGGCTTCTTGCATTGGCTTCTTGAGATTAAAGATTTCTAGTGAAATATATTATTTTATTATGGGAATAAGCTGTTAAGTATTCCTAAAGTATATTGTCAACAGAATGTGGTATGGATATATCTCTTAGAAGAGATACAAAAAATAATATGCAGTGACTATACAGGTGTTTCCTAAAATACAGAATTTTGAACTTGCAGAAGTAGGTAATTTGTTCAGTTTTACCAACTTAAAACTATAAAATTTGATGTTTCTTTTTCAAGTAAATCAGTGTGTTGATTATTATAGGAGATACCCAAGGAGATCATTAGATCATTAGTTATTTACAAACGTTTCTATTGCTTATTGCTGAACTGGGACGCAGACAGTATCATCAAATAGAAGAAAAGATTTTGGGAGTGTGAGCATAACAAAGAAATTAAGGTGTGTTAGGAAAGCTAAGGAAGGTGAAAATCAAGGAGCCAAGTAGAGGCGGGAGTACTGCAAAAGTAAATTAAACTGCTCAACTGTGCACTCTGTTCCCTGTTGAAGGATGCTACTATCCTCAAATAACACTGAACCCTTTATGGGGTTCACCACTGTGACTGGGAGCTACATGCAGGTGAAAACAATAGTTAACCTCTGCCCGTTTTTAATTGGGTTATTTGTTTTCTTGCTACTGAGTTGTAGGAGACGCGTATATATTTTGGATCTTTACCCTTTTTCAGATACATGATTTGCAAATATTTTCTCCCATTCCATGTGCTGTGTTGATCGGGACTTTTGTTGTGCAGAAGCTTTTTAGTTTGTCTGTGTTTGCTTTTCTTGCCTGTGCTTTTGGTGTAATATCCAAGAAATCATTGCCAAAACCAATGTCAGGAAGCTTTCCCCATATGTTTTCATTTAGGAGCTTTACCGTTTCAGGTCCTATGTTTAAGCCTCTAGTCTATTTTGAGTTAATTCATGTGTATGGTGTATCATAAGAGTCCAACTTCATTTTTTTGCAAGTGGATACTCGATTTTCCCAGCATCATTTATCCTTTACCCATTGTGTACTCTCACCATTTTTGTTGAAGATCAGTTGACCTGAATATGTGGGTATTTCTGGACTCTCTATTCTGTTTCATTGGTCTGTATGTCTGATTTTAGGCCAGTATGTACGCTTCAGTTTGCTGAAACTCTGCAATGTATTTTGAAATCAGGAAGTGTGATGTCTCTAGCATTGTTCTCCTTGCTCAAAATTGCTTTGGCTATTTGGGGTCTTTTGTGGTTCCAAATGAATTTTGGGATTATTTTTCTATTTTTGTAAAAAATTACCTTTGGAATTTTGATAAGGATTGCATTGAATCTGTAGATCACCTTGGGTTACATGCACATTTTAACAATATTCTTCCAATCCCTGAACTTCAGATGTCTTTCACATTATTTGTGTCTGATTTACCTTATTTCATTGGAAAAACTTGTGTACCATGGTGGGAATGTAAACTGGTATAGCCACTATGGAAAACAATATGGAGGTTTCTCAAAAAAATTAAAACTAGAACTACCATATGGTCCAGCAGTCTTGTTTCTGGGTTTATATCCAAAGGAATCAAAATCAGGATCTCAAAGAGATATCAGCACTCCCATGCTCATTGCAGCATTTTTCACAATAGCCAAGACATGGAAGCAACCTGAATGTCCATAGATGGATGAATGGATAAAGAAGATGTGCTATATACATATAAGGGATATTATACAGCCTTAAAAAAGAAGGAAATCCTGCCATCTATGACAACACAGATGAACCTGGAAGACATTATGCTAAGTGAAATAAGCCAGACACAGAAAAACAAATACTGCAGGATACCACTTATATGAGGAACCTAAAATAGTCAAGCTCATAGAAATAGAGCATAGAATGGTAGTTGCCAGGGATTAAGGGGAGAGGGAATGGAGAGGAGGCATTATTCAAAAGGTGCTAAGTTTCAGTTATGTAAAATGAATAAGCCCTAAAGATCTACTGCACAGTAGAGTGCCTATAGTTAACAATATTGTATGGTGAACTTTAAATTTTGCTAAGAGGATATACCTTAAGTGTTCTTATCATCATCACCATCAATAAAGAGGGCAGGAGTAACTTTTAGATACGATTGATATGTTTATAACATACACTGTGGTGATAGTTTCACACATGTATATTTATCTCCAAACGCATCAAGTTGTACATTAAATATGTACAGCTTTTTGTGTGTCAATATTCTCTCAATAAAGTGGTTTGAAAAAACAATAGTTAACCAAATCAAGGGTTTAAAGAAATCTGTAAGGGCAGGGCTGGTGTGTCATCTCCATGATGTCATCAGCAACCCAGGTTGCTTCTAACTTTGTCACCTTAGGAATGTGACTCTCGCCCTTATGTTCTCCAGATGGCTGTTGAAGCTCTAGTCAAGTTCATTCAGGAAGAAAGAAGGGAAAGTGGGAAGCATGAGACTGTGTATGGCATCTTGATGAAACCCCTTTAAAGAGCTTTCCCAGAAACTCAACTTATTGCTTATATTTACAAACTGTTGACCAGAAATGTGTCTCATAAATGTCTCATGAATTTCATTAATGTGTTTTTCATAACTCCAGCATAAATAGGCTCAGTTTTGGAATTGAAGCCAGTAACTGTGGCAGATGCACTAAAATTGATGAAACAGTATAAATGAAAACTTTTTTGTGTGTTAGAATTAGGATGAGTTGTAAGTGACTATTACTGGCTACAAGCATTCATAATAATATTGCCCTATTTATATTACTTCTAAAACATATTACTACCCTTGAATTATATCATATGTAAGGCAGAAGGAAAATACCAACAGTAGCATGACTAAACTACACATTTCATTCTTTGCTAATTTTTCCTTCCATATTTATATTCATTGTACCTACTCCTCCAAGCTAAGGTAAATGAAGCTGAATAAAAATGTCCTTAAACGAAAGGCCACTTATCCAAAAAATATTCTAAGCTACATTTCATATTTTTTTCAAATGAGCTTATTATAAGAAGTAATACACTTTGATGCCTATGGTTCCCTTCATTGTGACTCTGGCCAACTTTACAATAAAGTACAGGTTTCTTTGGAAATTGAATCCCAACGATTAATTTTAACTAAGTATTACTTGTCCTTTCAATGCTTCCAATTTACTGCATGCCATTTTTATATTAATTTTTCATTCTGATTATGTCAGTAGAGGTTTTTTTTATTTTGCAACTTATATTTTTTCTTACTTTCTTTTTGTTAAACAATGTGGAGCGATTAAACATTCTAGTTGGGTTTATTTAGGTCCGTTCCATGGAATGATTATCTATAGAGCCTCCACTGAGAATCTGGAGAAAAATAAAGCAGTATCATAGCCAGCGTAAGGCAATGGGAGCGTTTTACCCTGAGCATAGGTAAAAGGGGGTGCTTGGTTTTGGGAATAAAAAACTGACTAAAATTGATCGCTTTTTATTATCACCATGTGCCAGCAATTCTAAGCAACGGTAAAGCCTTTTGTCATCCTAAGTCCTAGGCAATTGCTGTGGATGCTGCTGTTTCAGTAATATATAGGTCAGTTTCAATATAGTACATATTTATTTTTATCTTTAGTACGCATTTGATTCCCCATGGAGGTTATTGAGGGGAATTCCCAGGTATAATGTCATCCCTGACACATACGCACTCAGCTAAACATATTTGTTTCATGAGTAATTGCACTAACAATTTGAAAATTTCCAAGCTTTCTTTGGGCACAGTGTGTGGTTCCAATCCTGTAGCATTAACTATTAGTGTGGTTAAACAGTAGATTAAAAATAAACAATAATAGTGAATAACAAATAAACAAGACAACCATTGCAAAGAAAAAACAGAACTTTTGCATCTCAAGTGACTACTTAGAATTTTATGTGTTTAAAAATTAAAACAGTGAAGCAGTGTGAACTGCTAAGTATCATGTTTTTGTTTAGAAAGTGCAAATATTTTACTCCATATCCCATCTGTTTGTATATTCCACATCAAATATCTTTAAAGAGGTATTTGAATAACCTCTTATACTTAAAATTTATTCTTCTACAGCTGTTGTATGTTTCAAAACTAAATAATGAATCAAGAAAATATGATTACTAGTTATTTTTACATGCTTATTACTGAAGATAATTTTGCCATTTAGAGGACTTCAAGAATTATCTTTTCCAGGTGTCAAATATACTAGGTACACTACCCCAACAAAATGAGCAAGACAGACACAACCCTTTCCCTGGCCTTCTGATATAAAGAGTAAAGCATCAATGAGACAAGGTAATAAATGCGCTAGTGTGTTTAACACATGTTTTTACACACTTAGGAAGTCTCCCCACAAGAAACATGGTCTTTAGTGCCAAGTTGTCTAAGTTCAGAGCCAGGAAGCACGTTCTTGGGGTAATTTTTGTGATAGGTTCCTTTAACTCTCTTAGTAGTGTTGTTTACCGACAACATAATAGTAATTCTACATGAAGCGTTTTTAACATTCCCCTCTTCCCCTGTCCCTCCCCAACCCAGTCCTAAGACGCCACTTATCTATTTCTGTCTAGTTTCCCTATTCTGGATTTTCATCTGAATGAAATCATATCGTATTCGGTCTTTTGTAACTGACTTTGACTTCTTTCATTTAGCATAATGTTTTGAAAGTTCATGTTGTAGCATGTATCAGTACTTCATCCCTTTTTATGGCTGATAGTACTTCAATGTATGGATGTTCTACATTTTATTTATCCATTCATCTATTGATAGACATTTGGGTTTCCACTTTTTGGCCATTAAGAATAACATTATGTACAAGTTTTTATGTGAACATGTGTTTTCATTTCTCTTGGGTATATATAAACCTAGTAGTGGCCCTGTAGGGTCACGTGGTAACTCTTTGATCATTTGAAGAACTGCCAGAATGTTTTCTAAAGTGGCTGCGAGGCTTTTTACAAATCACTGTAGTCTTTGTCATTGATAAGACCAACAGAGGTTTCCAACCGGATGTGTGACCTATTCTTTTCTGACAGGAAAGGAAATCTTCGGATGGGAAAGCATATTTTACTCACAGCCAGGAGACTTGGGTCACAGTCTTGGCCCTGCCTCTATCTATATGACCTGGCGCCATTCATCTTCAGTGGGTACAGTTCCCCTGTCATTGTCTATAAATTAAGGGAATTGGATTCGATTTTTTCCAACTCTAAACTCCAACCCTGAGAATTTGAAGCTGTGTGACGTTATTCACTTAATGCTATAAACCATTTTATTCGTGCTCAAGATTTTGTTTGGCAAAGAAATGGGATATGATTTGTGTCTCCAGATTAGGTCTTATTCCTATAGAAAACCAAAGATTCCTATTGTTGCTTATTTCACTTTTTCCTGCTAGTTCCACATAGAAAATTACCATAAACTAAAAATATTTCAAGTAATTTTTTGGACATGTATCTTTTGTTGGTTAGAAAGAAAAACTGAAATTGGCTTATAGGTTTGTATGTCACCCTGGGCAGAAAAACAGTTATTTATTAGATCTGTGCTACTCAATATGTGCTCAGCATTGGCATCACATAACAGTTATAAATGCAGATTCACAGGCCCAATGAGTCAGAATCTCTGGTGGGGCCCAACAGTCGAAGTGTTAGCAAGATCTCTGAGTCCTATTCACACTAAACATTGAGTATCCCTGACTCTCAAAATTACTGCTTTGGACCCTAGGTATTGCTGTCTTCTATATAGTAAATATATTTCCAATACAGTATGCTCTGTTCCAAACTTGTTTCTAGATTTAACTTCTTTTTTGATTTATTATTTGTATTAAAGTATAGTTGATATACAATATTATATTGGTTTCAAATACACAATATAGTGATTCAACAGTTATATACATTATTAAATGCTCACCCCACCTAGCATAGTTACTGTCAACACAGAAAGATATTACAGAACTATTGAATATATTCTTTATGCTGTACTTTTGTCCCCATGACCAATTTACATTATGAATGAGAATTTCTGTGCCCTTTAATCCCCCTCTCCCTCCCCAGCCACCTATCCCAACCCTTCCCCTATGGTAACCACCAGTCACTTCTCAGTGTCTATGAGTCTACTGCTATTTTGTTTGTCTTGTTATTAAATTTAATTCCTAATCACTTTTTAAACAAGATTTGGGCTTCACCTAAGTGCCTTTCATGAAAGCTTTGTGTGCTGGCCTTAGCAGCTGACGCTTAATCCATGCCAAACAATGTCTTATAGCAACAACTGAATCAGTACACCTGGTCTACTTTCATCTAGCTCAGCAGAAAAATCACTTCTTCATTGGATAGCTTGTACTACTAAGCCTGCCTATTTGCTTTATTTTTTATCAGTTATTTTTTATTTTTTTTTAACAATTTATTTTGGTATCATTGACCTACAATTACATGAGCAATATTGTGATGATTAAACTACCCCCTTCATCAGGTCCCCCCCACCAACCCTATTACAGTCACTGTCCATCAGCGTAGTGAGATGAGAATCACTACTTGTCTTCTCTGAGTGGTACAGTCCTCTCCGTGCCCCCCCACCTTATGTCTGCTAATCGTAATGCCCCATTTACCCTCTTATCCCTCCCTTCCCGCCCTTCTTCCCCAGTCCCTCACCCTTTGGTAACTATTAGTCCGTTCTTGGGTTCTGTGAGTCTGCTGCTGTTTTGTTCCTTCAGTTTTTTTCTTTGTTCTTATACTCCACATATGAGTGAGATCATTTGATATTTGTCTTTTACAGCTTGGCTTATTTCACGGAGCATAATACCCTCTAGGTCCATCCATGTTGTTGCAAATGGTAGGATTTGTTTTTTTTATGGCTGAATAATATTCCATTGTGTATATGTACCACCTCTTCTTAATCCATTCATCTACTGATGGACACTTAGGTTGCTTCCATTTCTTGGCTATTGTAAATAGTGCTGCAATAAACATAGGGGTGCATCTGTCTTTTTGAAACTGGGCTGCTGCGTTCTTAGGGTAAATTCCTAGGAGTGGGATTCCTGGGTCAAATGGTATTTCTATTTTGAGTTTTTTGAGGAACCTCCATACTGTTTTCCACAATGGTTGAACTAATTTGCATTCCCACCAGCAGTGTAGGAGGGTTCCCTTTTCTCCACATCCTCGCCAACATTTGTTGTTGTTTGTGTTTTGGATGTTGGCCATCCTCACTGGTGTGAGGTGATATCTCATTGTGGTTTTAATCTCATTTCTCTGATGATTAGTGATGTGGAGCATCTTTTCATGTGCCTATTGGCCATCTGAATTTCTTCTTTAGAGAAGTGTCTATTCATGTCCTGTGCCCATTTCTTAATTGGATTATTTGCTTTTTGTTTCTTAAGGTGCGTGAGTTCTTTGTATATTTTGGATGTCAACCCCTTATCAGATACATCATTTATGAATATATTTTCCCATATTGTAGGATGTCTTTTTGTTTTACTGATGGTGTCCTTTGCTGTACAGAAGCTTTTCAACTTGATATAGTCCCATTTGTTCTTTTTTGCTGTTGTTTCCCTTGCCTTGGGGGATATGTTCATGAAGAAGTCACTCATGTTTATGTCCAAGAGATTTTTGCCTATGTTTTTTTCTAAGAGTTTTATGGTTTTTATCAGTTATTTTTAACAGAAATGAATTGCAAAAACTTCTGACAGTGTATTTCCTAATCTCTTACTGTATTTGTTCTTCAGGGAATAAAATCTCTTTATACTACAAAGAAAACAACAAATATCTGGATAACATTATCCAATTTCTAAGGTATTTCATGTGATTTTATTCTCATGGGAATGCTCTGAAGTAATATGATAATAATGTGACTTTCTACTTAGCATGCTGAAAACTTCTAAGTAGAGCCAGAATAGATGAAGAGAGAAATCTAATAAGAATGAGGCTAAGAGAAGTTGACATAGGAAGTGGGAATGGCCCCCACTCTGACCCATTCACATTGGGTTTCACAATCCAATTTAGGTCAAGCATCAATGCCCAAAGATTCCACTGGAGGTAACATGAGGAAGCTTATAGTCTGAGAAGTCAACATGAAGTGTTAGAGGAGATACCAGAAGAGCCCAAATGGGTCACTAGGATCCCTGTGGAAGATTTGACCTTCCAGCTTGACAACTGAAGACTCAGATTTGGAAGATGAAATAACAGGGTCATGGGAATCATTTGTCCATTCATTCCACAAACTGACTTCTAATCTTATTCTGGGCACTGTGTCCCTATCTGGGAATGCAATTGAGAGAAAAAGCGTAAGTGGTCCGTGTAGCCAGGGGACTTTCAATCTTGTACGGGAGACAGATTAATGAAATCACAATGACAGTTAATGTATAATCATAATCACAAGTTGCCATAAGTGCTCAGGGCACAAAGGAATCACAGGTCTGTGGAAAAGGATCTGACCGGGTTGGGAGAAGGAAGACTTCCAGAGAAGTAACTTGAGCTGAGAACTGAAGGATTGAGTCGGTGTCAGCTAAGCTAGTGTTCTCTAAAGAAATACTTATTTTCTACCTCATCCTTTTGAAATATCTAAATTTGTGACTGCATTATATTATATAGAATACATAAGCATAGTTACAGATGTGTGCAATTTATAATAAATATACATAGATTTGGGCAGATATTCTTAGGCCTGCCCTTAAAATTTGTGAGGCCCAGGGCATTGGGCATGAAATGATTTAAGAGGAACATGTGTAGGTGGGTGGGGACAGAGGACAAAAGAAGTATCATGACTTTCATATTTCTGTCTATTGGGAAGACTGAAGCAATTTGAAGTTCCAAGTAGCAAATATTGTTCTCACCAAAGGATCTTTCAAACCGTCTCCCATCTCTACAACACACATAGAAAATGCTAAGCCTGCAGGGAAAACTTCCCCTTGAGTGTTCAATAGAGAGAGAGAGAACTGTAACCCTATGTGAGTTATCTATTACTGCATAGAAAATTATTCCCAAAATTAGTGGCCTAAAACTTTTTATTATCTCATAGTTTTTTTGTGTCAGGAACCCAGGCATGGTTTAGCTGGGTCCTCTAGCTCCAGGTCTCCCACCAGGCTGAAGTCACCTCAAGGCCCCATTTGGAAAAGATTTGCTTCCCAGCTTACTCACATGGTTGGTAGCAGGATTCAGTTCCTCATGGACTCTTGGACTGATGCCTCAGTTCCTCATGAGCTCATGGCCAGCGGCTTCCCTTGGTCCTTTTCCACATGGACCTCTGGGTAGAACACTTCACAATATGGCAGCTGCTTCCATCAAAGCAAGCAAGTGAAAGGGCAAGAGAGAATGCCAGCAAGAGGAGGAGTGCTGGCACGACACACGGCACACACAGTCTTGTGGCCTAATGGCAGAAATGATGCTCCATCACTTCTGCCACATTTTACTTGTTAGAATCGTGTCACTAGGTCCATTCTGTGCTCAAGGGGAGAGCAGAGGAGGGGATTACATACGAGCTTGAATACCAGGAGGCAGGGAGCATTGGGAGCCATGTTCAGAAGCTGCCTACCACAAGTCCCAAAGCAATACATGGAAAACTCAGCAGCAGAAATAAGGCAGCTAGGGCAACAATAATTCCATTTGCCATCTTGGCTTAATATTATCACTGAGGGTATAAAGTCTAAGCTTTTCTTAACTTGTTGTATATACATGTGCACTTCATTCCATGCATAGTTCTCATTCTAGAGCACTGAACCCTCACTTACCATAGTACCTAGGACTCCTCTAACTTGAGGCTTGCCAGCTGCACTGGCAGCCCACCCCAGGACCTTTTCCCATCTATCTAGAACATACTTCCTCTTTATATAGGCCTGACTGTCCCTTCACTTCATTCGGTTCTCTGCTCAAATGCCACATCCTCAGAGCCCTTCCTTGACCATCACATCTTTACCCGCTCTTCACCCTCTTTTACTCTGCTTCATGTTTCTCTACAATGCTTCTCACTACCTGGGATTCTATAATGTACTTCTTATTTATCTGCTTATTGTGAGTCTCTGCCAACAAACATATACTTTTGGTTATAAATTCTATAGCCTAGAGTGGTGCTTGGCCCAAAGTAAGTACTCAATAACTGTTTGTCAAAATGATGAAGAAATATTTTTTTATTAACACAGGGAAAATGTACTTCAAATTATGTTTGTACCAGCTTACTAAGATGACACACTTCCACCTCTAGTTATTAGGAATTATGCCATCCTTTTTTCCCACCTATGATAATGAGGAAAGGAATGATTAGAAATGGGAATTTTTCAAGGGCTTCTTTTGGAAATGAAGTTGACATTTAGCAATCTGAATTCCATTAACATAATGTTCTTTTGGTCTTTGTTAATAAATTTACATTCATTGAAAAAGGAAAAAGATCTTTAGAAAAATACTACATACAGCGACTTGAGTGCCTCATATTTTCCTTTGCAATGATTTTCTGTGTAAGCTTTGTTGTATTTGTTTAGTTGTTTACATCATGGAGAGCAACCATTGAAATGCAAAAACTTATTGTCAGGGTATGTTTTGGGGGGGTATCCAAAAACAAATTTACTTCATTCTGAACTGAAAATTCACTTCCTAAAACAAAAAGAAGTTGAAGTATTACCCAGGACCCATCTTAAATGAATGGCAAAAAAAAAAAATGTCCTTATGACAAAAGCCTCTGAATGTTTATTTGGTCTGGTTAATTCAAGTCAATATTTTAGGGAATATAATGACATATGAATCAAGAGTCATGTGCAGAGTACTGTTAGATATGATGAAGAACACAAAGATAAGTAAGGTTCATATACAGGTGGATTGGCAGTAAGATAAAGTATAATTAAGAATGTGTGTTCTAGAGTTAACCTCCTATGCAACTTCATGCATTCATTAACCTCTCTGTATCTCAGTACTTACCTCACAGTGTTCTGATGGTTAATCTTGTGTCAGCTTGTCTGGGTCATGGGGTGACCAGATATTTGGTTAAATATTATTCTGAGTGTGTCTGTGAGGGGGGTTCTGGATGAGATTAACGCGTGAATCAGCAAACTGAGTAAAGCAGAGTGCCCTTCTAATGTGAGTGGCCCTCATCTAATCCACTGAAGACCTGAGTAGAATAAAAAAGCTAAGTAAGGGGGAAATCCTCTCTCTGGCTGATTATCTGTGAACTGGAACATCAGTCTTCTCCTGCCTTCAGACTCAGACCTGGACTGGAACTTACACCATCAGCTCTCCTGCTTCTCATGCTGTTGGACTGGGACTGGAGCTATATGATGGGCTCACCTGGGTCTGGACTTCTTGGCTCCCATAATTGCATGAGCCAGTTCCATATAATCTTAATCTCTCTCCCTGGCCTTCTTCCTCTCCTTCCTTCCCTCCATATGTATATATACATACATATATATTGGTTCCTATTGGTTCTGTTTCTCTGGAGAACCTGAATAGAGTTGTAGAGTTAATTAAATGAGATAGCTTCTGTGAATAATAAACTTTTAAAGTAGTGCATGGCATATAGTAAGCACTCCAAAACATCACCCCCAAAAAAAGGCATTTTAGAATTAGTTAAAGTGTCAAGAGACCGAAAACCCACACTAACAGTAGCTTATATTAGAAAAGGTTAAATCACTCTCGGGTAAATGACAGCTCAAAGTATGGTATAATGACTGCTTATCAACAGTCCAGCGCTGGTATGGCCACTCCATACTCATCAGGAACTCCAGTTCCTTCTATCAAATTACTCCACTATGCTCAAAACTTGACTGTCGACCTTTGCCGTGCCCACTCTTGGTGGCTTCGGGATTTGACTTAACAATCAAAATCACACGACCGCAGCAGGCCACACTTGGCTTTAGGAGAATAATGATCTCACACGCTGGCCAGCAGCGTATGGGGGTTAACACTGCACTGCATCCTCCCTGACACTTGGTATTGTCCGGCTTCACATTTTCATTCCGAGTCTCATGATCACATGTGGTGGCATACTGCAGGCTACATTTGCATTTCCCTGGGTGTAAATGGAATTCAGCAATTTCACACGTTTTTATCATTTGACTTCTTTATGCAGTGCCTATCCATGACTTTTCACTATTTTACTATTGAGTTGTTGGTATTTTTTTTGTCTGTAGCAATTCCTTATATATTCTCAATATTAATTTTTTATTGGATGTATGTATTGCAAAGCTCTTCTCCCATGCTGTGCTCTTCCTTTACTATGTTCGTGGTAACTTTGGATAAAATTCTTAATTTTAATTTGTCAATCTTTTCCTTTCTGGTTAGTGTTTTTAAGAAGTCTTTTCCTACCCTAAGGTCATGAAAATATTTTATATTAACTTCTAAATTTTTATTATTTTGGTTTCACATTTAACCTGTTATACATCTGAAAATTATTTTTATGCGTGGTTTGAGATAAGAGATTGCCATTTCCTTTTTTCCCCACATTATTACCCAGCTGTCCCAGCTTCACTTATTGAAAAGACTGTCCTTCCACCCCTGCCATGACCTGTTTGTCATCAACCAAGTGTCCATTCATGCTAGGGTCTATATCTGGATTTTTTAACCTGTTCCATTTTTCAATTTATCTATTGTGTACCAATACAGTAATTTCCACAGTTTTATAAGTCTTGATATCCGTCAGTGCAAGCCCTCTCTTTTGCTAATACACTTCAAGATAATTTTGTTATTTTAGGCCATTTGTAGTCCCATATAAATTTTAGAATAAAAGGGTCACATTCCACAAGCAAATGTATTGAACTTTTGATTGGTATTTTATTGAATCTATTGGTCAATTTGGGATTTTATAATATATATATGCAGATACACACACTTTTCTTAATGCACAATATCAACGCACCCAATCCATGAATGATATATCATTTCATCTATTTGGATCTTCTTTAATTTTTCTTATTAAAATTAGAGAATCGAGGTTTAGTTTTACTCCTAGGTATTAGATAATTTTAATAAATTGTATCTTTTTATTTTATTTTCTGTTAGTTGCTAGTGCAAAGAATAATTTGATTATTCACTAGTTGCGTTTTAGTGTTGACTTCATACCCAACAATCTTGTTAAATTCCACTAATTTATTGCCTTTTAAAATTTTACCACATGTATATAATAACATTGTACTTTTATTGCCTCCATTACAATCCAGACTAAAGGTTCATAAGACATCTGTCCTTCCAGATACTTGCTATGTCTTAAATCATAATTATACAAGTTGATCAATTGTCACAAAAAGAACACACCCATATAGCCACCATCCAAATCAAGAAATAGGCCATTACCAGCAAATCAGAAACCCCTTCCATAAATCCTCACAGTCTTTAACCTAAACTTTTTCTCAGAAGTAACCATGTTTTCTAACACTATAGCTTGGTCTTACTTTTTTTAAAACTTTATATATATGCAAACTTATAGTACTTAATTTCTTGTGTTGGTTTCTTTCTCACTGTTAGTACATATGCATGATACTGTGTATAGCTATTCACATGCATTGCTGTGCAGTGTTAGTCCTGTGTTAGTATTATAATCTAACATGTTGACATTTTGGTAGTTTCTAGTTAGGGATTGATAAGAATAACATTGTTATGAACATTCTCATGCAGCATGTCTCTTGGTACACAAATGTACATGCTTCTGTTGGATAATGCCTATGAATGGAAATTCTGGGTCAGTATAACAAAGAGGAAAACACATAAGACCCCAGTAAGTATGGTGATAGTATTATAAAATAGTAGACCAAGATCACAACACACAAAGTTGTAATGCACATATGTCTCCAGGTGTATGTAATCATCTCTAAGATGTTGGAAAAGCTGGGCCCAGTCCTGGCTATAAAGGTTAAGTAACTTGCCTAATAACTACATGTATTCAACAAGTATGTGTAGACTTTCTACTAAGCATCTGACATTATTTTAGATTGCTTTAAAAATAATAATTCATTGCTTTAAGTTGCTTAGTTTGCTTACAGCACTACACAGAGTTTTCTCTCTAAAGGGCTTTTATGTCCCCGCTAAGAAATACTAGCCACACACATTCTGTGTGACTCTAATCAGATACTTCCTAACCTGTTAACGCTGTCTCTAGGTAAAACAACAAACTGATTTTACAAAGTTACTAATGATTTAAAATGCATCAGTGATCTTACATAAATGAAATCATAATGCCCCATCAGTTCTTAGGGAAATTTAATACAGGAAAGGAAAAATCTGAGAGAAGCAAATAAACAGAGTATAAGAAAGGGAAATTAGAAGAGAAAGCCCGTTATTTTGAAAAAGATTTTAAAAGATGTGTGTTTGAAAATATCAGGAAGATACCATTAATCAGCTTCGTCACCAGAAGAGATGTGAGATAAATGAGAAAGAGAAAAATACTCACATGATGATAGATGTCAAAGAGAGAGTGTAGGAAGATTGTGTGTACTCAGTTTAGAACCTATGTGAATATTGACATAATTTTAGAAATTGTTTATACATCTAGTTTCAAATTCCTGATTTTAAGAGAAAAAAAAATGAGGTCTCTCTGAAAAGTGCAGAAGTCTGAGTAACTTTTAAATGTCATATAACATTTGGAGAAAGAGTAATTTCTAAAATCCAATTTATTCAATACATGGAGGATCTCATGTATTGATCCAAAAAAGGATCTCCGTGGAATATGTGTAGGGTCTCACCAAGATTTTAAATAAACTCAGAAGCAGATTTGGACAGCCCAGAAAGAGCATGGGGTTTAATATGAAGTCTTTAGGTTGGATTTTCATTCTAATGCCACCACTGTAAGGAACTTGATCTACCTCAGTGTATGTAGTATTGTCTCTACAGTAGGCATAGTACCTCAAAAGATTGTCAGTTTTTATAACTTCAGCAACTGTTGTCTTTATTCACAAGGTAGAGGTGGTTAACAATATCATAGATTTAGCAAATAAAAGCCACGGATGTGCTCCTAAAGCCCAGATTCCTCAGTCTCTACCTCTAGCTACTTAAATGGAAATCCTGAAGGTTGTACTTCCTTCATTTGAGGAGGCAAGAAATACAACAAAGCACAAATTCAAAACTACCTTTACGAGTCCCTCAGGCTGTTGGGATTTTTTATGTCCGTCATAGCCCACCTGTACATAGTGTGCGTAGGCTGTGGAAAACGTCACTGTGATGTATCATGAATGTTTCTGAGTTCCCAACTTTTACTCTGTATTAATCATTCAAAACTTCCTCAAGGGTGGATTTTGTGATTGCAAGGCTCCTTCTATGAGAAACCTGTAGAATATATTCCTAAAAAGTGCCATTCACTTTTATATTCTTTTGGTGGAAATATAAATTAGTGAAATATTTCTGAAGACCAATAATCAATAGATATAAAATTTAAATGCATATACTGTTTGACCCCAAAATTCTAGTTCTAAAAACTTATCCTACAGATACATGTTCATATGTGCACAAAGTTGTATGTTCAAAAATGTTTTTGTAGCATTTCTGTAATAGTAAAAAAAGCAAAACAAGATACATGTCTATTCTCAAAGAATTGGCTGAATCAGTGTGGTAATCCTTGGGGTGTAATATCCTGCCATCTTTGAAAAGTATGAGGTAGAGCCATATGTAATGGCAAGAAAGAGGTAATGATGTAACATTTTTAAGTAGATTATAGAACAGCATATGTGGTCTCTATCTAGACAAGTATATATGTATCTGTGTATTATTTGTGCAATAGAAAATATCCATTATCAGTAGTTCTATTTGGAGTTAGTATTATGTGGGATATCATCATTTTCTATTTCATATCCTTATATATTGCTTGAATAGATAATGAGGTCACATGACTTCTGTAATGTTAAAGAGGGGCCTCTTCTTTTTGAAACAAAGAATTATTATTTAAGGATCATTGTCCAATTTGTCATGGCCATTTAAAACATATCTTGTTTTACAACCGCACATAAATCAGGAACACTGATAGATAGTCTCCTTGGTCCAAATCATCAGGTAAAATTTATTCATAATATTTATTCCACCCATTTTGGCTTCCTCCCAATCAACTGCCACTGACTCCTTGGATCCCCTGGAGCCCTGTGACACCATTCCTGGCTCATGCCTTCTCCCCCACCACACCCTGCTTCCCGGTTGTTTCCTACCGACTAAGTCTTACTTCCTTTCACCCACTGTTGATACCTGACTGGCTCCATTCAAGAGCTCATGTGCATTTCAACCCATACCTTTCCACTTCCTTTCGGACCCTATAGTGATCCAAATGACATGAATATAACAACATCAAACATACAAAGTACCACTCCTGTGACACAGACTTGTAATTTTTACCAAATATTCATGTCTTCACCTCTATTTCCTGGGCAACTTGCAATGGGTCAGAGCCAAAACTGACCGTATCTGGGCAGTGGAATGTGAGCAGAAGTGGTTATTTATGGGCTGAGACAATGAAAAGTTGCTCTGGGACCCTCAGCATCTTAGTCTTCTGTTATGATCTGGAGCAGCAAGATGGCAGTGGACTGCTTCCCCTTTACTTCCAGCTTCCAAATATCATGCACATATTTCTCACTGGTGAAATCTAATTGAAGGCCAATTCATAAGAGAATCTGGGAAATGTAGTTTCCAAGATTCCACCCCTGAGATATGGGAGAGTTTAGAAGGGCACAGTGTATACACCAACAAACAGTACTGCCCAGGAGTGACATATTTTCTTATAAACACAAGAAGAGATTCAAGTTTATTCCTATAACAGTACTCTCCTGCATTTGCGTGTCATACTTTCCTGAGTGGGAAAAGAATACTGTGATGTTAGAGCGAGTGAGTCAGAAACTCACATCAGATAATGTTTATTTATGAGACCATTATTGAGACAGAAAACAAATATTGAGAGCAATTGGACTAGAGAATCTGGAAACACGTCTTTAACTTTTCTACGCCAGCTCCGTAGCAACATGAAAAGCACTGTGTCCTCGGTAACATACTAATCAAATCAAATAAAAAGTAATGACCATACTTTAAAGATGAGAGTACAAGTTCTGTTTATCATCGCTAGAATAATTATTTTGGATCTTGGTAATGAGATCATTTGAGATTCTGTCAAAAATGTATGGCATCAGATTAATCTTAATTTAGTTTCTTAACTAAACTAACACTGGAATTGATTCCTGCTACATGTTTCATAGCAGTTTTTCACTGTGTTGTGTAAGTATTCATGTCCTCTCAGCCACCATGCTTAGTGTTAGTCATTTCAATAATAATAGAATGGTTTTTCACTTACTATAAGGTAATAGAAATTTAATCAGTCATTTTTCAGGTCTACATTTTCCTCCTTCAGGCTTCTGAAAGGCAGCATAGACAAAAGCTTTCTTTCATTTTTTCCCTTTCAAATGGATGTTCAGCAATTTAAATATTATTATGTTTATATTATCCATATTTTGAGTATGGTTTTTCCTTATGTTAATTTAAACAGTTCTTTGCAGATCCATGTTGCCCTCATTCTGGAGCCAGTAGAAAATAAAGGTTAAGCACATAGGGGATGGCATCAGACTGGTTGGGTTTGAATCTGCCTTAACCACTGCTAATCATGTTACCTTAAGCAAGTTCTTTCACCCTTCTTTGCCTCAATTTCTTCACCTGTTAAATGGGAATAATAATATCTATCTTAGAGGATTGCTGTGATAATTAAATGAAATAACATATGTATAATACTGAGAACAGTACAGTATACACAGTACAAGCCAGGCACATATTAAAAGTGTGATAGTATTAGAAATTATTATTATTCAATGACATATTTCTCCCACAGGCCTAATCAAAAATGCTGTAAACTCTATTTGAAGCTTCCTTACTCCATACAGTGGCAGTGGTTCTAAGAACCTCTCTTTGTGTCATGGTGTGAGATGTAGGTGCCTGGTAGATTGAAGCACACACTGATTGCCAGGACACATCCTGAATTTTATATAGACAACAATTGGAAATTTATATAGACCCACAAAAGACCCCAAATAGCCAAAGCAATCCTGAGAAAGAAACACAAATCAGGAGGTGTCACACTTCCTGATTTCTCATATATCTTACCAACCTCCCCCAAGCAGAAAATACTTGTAAGCACTTTGAAAGGTTATTTCCCCACACTAAATGGAGATTGAAAGCTCACTGAATTACATGCAGTTTCCCAGACATGCCAGGTTCTCTCACTGTGCTGTGGCTTTACATGTACTGTTCCTCTGTCTGCGATGTCCTTCATCCTTCTGCATCTGGATAATTCCTATTTATCCTTAAAGATATGTTTTAAACATTGCCTGCTCTGAGGAGCCTTTCTGAAAATGCAGCTACCCACCATCTCTAGTGGACAACCTAGTACCAAATTAAGTAAGCCAGCCATCCCTGTCCTTCCCCCAGGTCTCTGTACAGTTCTCTGTTGTTGCATTTATTCACTACCTTGATACAATTTTCTTTTCTCCTTCAATCAGCAGTGTATGCATTGTTTTAGTGCAAGAATTGTGGCTTTTATCTTTATCACCTGCATCTGAAAGGATGCTTTCATGGAACAAAGTAGGTCAATAAATATGAATGAATGAACGCATGTATGTCCACCAAACACATCATTCCTTCATCATTCTGGGTTTGTGCATACCAAATGGAAGATAAGGAATGATGAGTGCTCTGAGGAATGTATAATCTAATTAGAGAAAGAAGGCACAGATACATGAAAATGTAGAACTATATCACCAATTGCTGCCATAAGGCTACAAAAACCTCAAAAGCCTCAGTAATATAGAACAGCATGTTTTTCCCTCAGAAGTATGCTGTTCTGCTAGTCAGACTCAGGATTCATTCCAAACTGGATTTATGTCTGCCTTCCTGGCAGCCAGCCAGGGCACGATCTTCTCAGGGTGCATCCTGGAGCACAGGAGGGAGGCCAACTGGACTCACACACTTGGCTTCTGCTCACATCCCATTGGCCAAGACAAGTCACATGGCCAAGAACAACATTCCCTGGGGTGGGGGGGAGTATTTTCTACTCACAGTGGGAGAGGTAGGGAATGAATATTTTTTAATAAATAGTCTGATTATCATTCAGAGTATCAGAAAACCCATTTTAAATGCTTGGAACTGACACCAACTGCTCTGAAGGTAGAGAAGAGAAGGATTTTAGTGCATCACAGTAGTCTAGGAAGATTTGAAAAACACATTGCAGCTAGGCCTTTAAAAGTAGGTAAGATTTAATAAGACTGAATAGGGAAGAGGGAGCATTGTAGGGGAGAAGAACTGAATGAGCTGAGGTAGAGGTGGGATGTTCACAGTACAGTTCAGTGTTACGCTCAACTGAGTGCACTTAAAAGAGGTCCACAAGGGCAGGCTGCAGAAGTTAGAATTTTTCAGCACTTGTTTGGCTATTGAAGTATTTGGAGCAATTAGATGACAGAATTACTGGCGCTACTTCTTTGCTCATTCTGCCCTAGCAGCCCCCCTGCCCCCAAATATCAGTCAGGATTTATTGGTTGCAAGCAACAGAGACTAGCTCTGCCTGGTTTAGTATAATAAAATAACAAGGAAGGTGAGTAAACCAGGCCAGGAAAAGGGCAACTATGTGGGAGCCATGACCCCATCACAGTAACATGTGTGCTATTAAAAACGATTTGGAACTCAAACGATCCCCACTGGAGCACATGGGGACATAGGGCCCCAGGCTTTACCATCAGCAGCCTTGTCTCTGTGGCCCCTCAGCTGGTCATAGGGCTGGCACTGCTGTGCTGCTTTAGCCACTGCTCCCCTGCAAAACACAGGCTAAGTAGTACTGTAGTTATCCACCTGTTCACATTTAAACTTTGGGATGGGTGCACCTGACTGGTTAAGCTGAGGTCACTTGTCCATCTCCTAGCTGCAGGGCCTGCTGGGAAATCTAGTATCTAGCATTTTCAGTGTTTATACTGAGAGGTAGGTCACACTTCCCATTCATAAGGCTGAGAAGTCTCCAAGAACAGGACATGGATGAGAAGCTGGTAGTCAAAACAGAAATATTCACTAAGCTTCTAGCTCTAGAACCTTCCCCACATTTTTTTTAACTATTGACATACCAACCTCATAGTCTCTTCCTCTGAAATCCTAGAGCAATTTGTATTGGAACCACTTCTTTGATGTGTGTCTCATCAACTGAATTTTCAGAGTGCATATTCGTTGCCTCTCTAGCTAGCTTGTAAGCACTGTGGGGGCAGTGACCATCAGTTCTATTTCTACAAGTCCAAAGTGCTTGCCCCAGGGAATTGCTCAGAAAGACTCAGTATGATTTTTATTAATTGACTGATGAAAGTGGTGAATGCATGCTGGGGGTGGCGGGGAATTATGATATTCTAATACTGTAATGTTTTAAGCAAGCAGTAATAAAGGTCCGAAGTGAGCGTTGAAGTCCAAGGGAAAAGACAGAAGACACTAAGACGGGGGCATGCCAGAGCTGCCTGCACATGTCTTCCCAGCTGCTCCCAAACCTAGCCTTCAGTGACATCTTATCAGCAGTTTGAAATAGGCTGTGGTGGGAGTAGTCACACCATGCGATTCTGCAAACGCTACAAAACCAGGCTTTTCTTTTCTTTTCAGGGAGCCAGTGGGTAAACATTTACTATTGTACCATTGCACTGAAGAAAAAGAAAGCTTCTCTGTACTTCTTTCAGTTTTTAAATTAATATTCAGCAATTTAACCCCTCTTGCACATATGTTATCTGTGTGTTGAGTATTACTTTTCCTGATGTGGATCTCCAAATACGAATAATTTTATTTGGCTGTAAGGAAACAATAGAATGTACAACAAGATGGGAGAGTTTATACATATTCATATGTTTGATAAGAAGGCCTTTTAGTTGAATTTTTAAGATACAGCATAATTTGAAATGATAATTTAATTACTGTTTAATAAGTGGGATTTAATTTTAGGAAATTAGTTAGGTAATAATGATGCAGAGAAACCAGATTAACAACTAAGAGCAAGTTCCTACCTCAGTCATCCACTGGCCTTCCACCCCACTCCACCGGATAGTGTCCATCATTAATATGGGGATCCGTGGCCCAGTAGGAAGAAACAATCAGCCATTTAATTCTGGGGGCAAAGGACAGCGGTAGCACTGCACCTTTAAAGGAACACTGGCATAAGACAATGGGGAACATCTCCCCTCAAGGAGGAAATAATACAGGCGTCTCCATTTGAACTGCAGGATGCTGCTACAGGTTCATAACCTTCTTGTTCAAATGTTAATGAAATGCTTCTCAGCATGCTGTAATAGTCAGGAGCAGCTCAGTGCAGAGCACTGCTGCTCCACAGTCGCATCCAACTGTGTTATCCTCTCAGGGTTGTGTGGACTCTGCTGCCACATGCCCATCAAAGGGAACAATGCAGAGAGGTCTCCAGACGACTGTTTTGGCCAGTGTTACGGGGCAGGATGGCAATATTTCCCTTTGTGAGATGAAGGACGTTTGTACTTAAAAGTCTTTAAGAAGAAGAAATATTGAGAGCAATTTCTGTAAAAACTTCAAATTAAATGTGTGGTTTTTTTTTTCTATTGTGCTGCATCTGGTTTCTGTAGAATGAATCTTGTTGATGCCAGTTTCAAGGTTGCTATTCTTTGTGATTTTAAACCAAGGTCAAGCAAGAAGCAGATCAGAGGCCTTGAGATTGTCATTGACAAGGAAAATAGAAGCTTTATAGCTGGAGCACTAATTAATCACTTCTAGAAAAATAGAAATAGGGAAATAATATATGTACACATGAAATCTTGCACATCAACAGCTAATAGAAAATTTACTTTGTGATCTTATACATGTACTTATATGTGTATAAACATACTTTAAGGCACATTAAAATATATGTTCTGTAAGTAAGTTTAGAGACAAAATGTAAAGTAGTCTATATTACAAAAACTTTCCAAATCACTCTTCAATCAAGGTTGCCTGCCCTTCAAGAAGTCTGAAGTTTCAGAGTTAAGTATCTCAATTAAAATCTGAATCTTTATTACCAATGTGTTTCACTGGAATCCAATCTCCTAAGTAAGTTAAGACAAGGACAATGTTAACAGCATGTTTATCTTCATTGACAAAATATAACAATGCCAGAAGAACTCACATATGAAGCATTTCTCAAAGTAAGTGTCTACATTCAAAACTTGTGCATGAAAATTAATTTGTTTCAAGTCATAATTTACTCATTCTGACTGGCCTTCAGCAAACCTTTAATGAGCACTTGTTATGTGCCAGGTATTGTCAAACGACTTTACTATAGACAAAGAGTACATTTCAGATATTCTTCTGAAATATCTAACATAGTGCAGAGCTTATTCATAGTAGGCTCACAATTAATACTTTTTGTTAATTGCTACTTTCAAAGTTCAGTTGATCTTTTTTGTTACCTT
This sequence comes from Phataginus tricuspis, assembly GCA_029783875.1. Classification (NCBI taxonomy): domain Eukaryota; kingdom Metazoa; phylum Chordata; class Mammalia; order Pholidota; family Manidae; genus Phataginus; species Phataginus tricuspis. The sequence continues at coordinate 23,625,583 of JAQQAC010016209.1, forward strand.
AAAGATGTTTACCTTAAATGGAAATTTGGAAATCGTCTTGAGGAAGAAATTCTATTTTATTTAAGTACCAGTAAATATATCATTATGCTCCTAGAAGAAAGGAGACCCTTCTGAATTAAAAAGATGATGTGAGTAGAATATTTTGTTCTTCTGAAATGTTAGGGAAATCAAGTATTATACATAATTCATTCCTATTTTACAAACAACTAAACATTTAAACATTGAAAACTGGCTGTGAATGAGGACTTGTATAAGGCTTCAATGGTATAGCAATGATCAAAAGTACACCATTTGTGCCCTCATGGAATTTTAGATCTAGTGACAGAGCTCAATCACTTTTCTGACAGAAGTAATCACCACCTGCTACATAAAGATTTAGGAAGGTCTCTCAACCCAGAATGGGGGTTCAGGCAGTGTTCCCCACAGGTAGTAGCCTCTAAACTGAAACTCCAAAAAGGGACAAGGATTAGCTAAACTGAAGAAAATAGTGTCATTCCAAATAGCAGGAAGAGCAACTATGCAGGTGAGGAAAAAGACCTTGAAGGGATTAGAATCCCTTTAGTTGTGTCTTCAGTTTAGCATTTGAAAAACAATTGGTGAGAGAGAAGGTTCTGGAAGGTGAGCTGGAACAACCTCATGAAGGCTCTGTGAGCCCTACTAAGCACTAGAGCTTTGCCCTGAGGGCAATTCCAAACCATTGAAGGGTGTCAGCAAGGGATTATGATAAGATTTATATCTTAAAAAGATCACTCTGCCGATAGCATTGAGAATGCAATGGAGGATGGCAAGACTGGAGGGAGGGAAATCAGACCCTCAGGGTATCAAAAATATGAGGCGATGTTGGCCTGAACTAAAATGGGGCAGTGGAGACAGAGAAGAGGTGGCCTGACTGGAGTGGTGATTAGTTAGTAGAATCAGCGGAATTGGTGATTGGTTGTATATGGAAAGTAAAGGTGGAATAGGTCTGTGGCAGAGTTTCTCAACCTTGGCACTATTAACACTTTGGACCAGATCATTCTTTATTGCTGGGGGCTGTCCTATATGGTAGTTTGTCTAGTAGCATCCCTGGTCTCTACTCACTAAATAAGAGAAGCCCTCATCACCTAGCTATAACCAAAGTGTCTCCATACATTGCCAATGTGCCTGGGGGGCAAAACCACTGTTGGTTGAGGACTACTTGTCTATTCAGATGATGTTTTTCCAGCCTTGGCTCTACTTCAGGAAGCTTTTAAAACACACTGATGTCCCAGCCCTTGTCCACTATCCATTAGATCAGAATTTCAGAGGGTAAGACAGGGGCATGCCTATTTTCTGAAATAAATTCTAATGTGAAGCTAAGCTCAAGAGAGCTGTTGATGTAGGTAGCATTTAAATTTAATTAAAAACCCAGATTAAAGAACATGCTTCTGCAAACACCATACCTTCATTAAATTTTAAACCTTTTGAAGTAAACTTTTTAAATGTCCTTCTCTTCATGGTGAACATACTGTAAATGTTCCCTAGTGATTCAGAGCCTTAATTGTGAACACTTGAAGATATTAATATATAACTTTAAAAACAGCTCTTAGGCATTATTGCAATGGGTGGAGTACCTAACTCATACACCAGATGGCCCTAGACAATGAGTCATTGCTGAGTCGTCTTTGTTTTTAGATGGCACTAGCAAATCCAAGAAATTATGGGCATCGAGGGTCATTTCTTGTTGTTACCAATGTTTCTGTATCTCTTCGTCCCTTCCTTTGCCCACACTCAGCACCTTTTATTCATCATACTGCACACACTAAATTGGAGTTTTAATCAACCATCCACTGAGAAACCCTCTAAACCAGATGATTAAAACTGAGCTAAATAGTAACCAACATGACTTTCAGGAAGAGCTTCAGAATGTCTTCAACAAAGGAATATAATAACACTTAGTACATTGAAAATATCCCAAGGCATTCTAAGGGCTTAGTATAAGGCAGGTGTCAATTCAGAAAGGCTATCACGCACACACACTGGCATATTCAGACAGGAGAGAGGGGGCAGAGAGAGAGAGAATTCATCTTTCAATATAGATGCACAAATATGAATAAAACATTATCAAGTCAATTTATCAAAAGAATCATATATTTAGACTCTACAATATTTACCCTAAGAACAAAATGATTCACCATTAGGAAGTATAAAAATTAAATATAATACATTAGAAGAAAAAAGAGGAAAGGCATATGATCATCTTTAATGGATATTGAAAATGTGATAAAATTCAACCATGCTTGTTTTTAGAAAATATTAAAATTAACCATCCAGAAATACAAGACTTTACTAAACCTATGAAAACATTTCAAACATAAGAAAAAATATTAGAAACTGTGATTAGTTAGGAACAAGACAAAAAAACAAACAAAGCCTTGTATCAGCACTACAGTTCAACATTGAATTAGCAGGTCCAGCGAAACTTAAAACTCAAAAGAGAAATATGGGGCATAAATGCTAGAAAGGAGAACACAAAATAGCCATAATTCACACTGGCTGTTTTTTCTTCTTAAAAGTACAAGAAAATCGAATAATAAAAAATTTAAATCAATTTTAAAAAGAATTCAGGAAAGGAATAATCACAGAAAAATCAATAATTTTCTAATACTAGTAATATTCAATTAGGAAATATAATACAAAAGATCACATTCCCACCTTCAAAGTAGCCTATGGATAACACAAGAATAAAACGTTTACGATTTAAATGGAGAACACTATACAACTTCACTGAAAAACATGAAAGGATGTCTGAATAAATGGATCTTGATAATATCTGCCTGAAAGTAAGACTCAGAACTTTAAAAAGATCATTTCTTCCAAGATTAATATCAAAGGTCAATGCATTCCTAATCACTGTGCCAATCAAATGTTTAATAAATCTTTCAGTTTAACAGAAAATTTTATTCTAATGTTCATTAGGAATAGAAAATGTACAACAAATTTAAAAGAATGTTTTTTAAATTATAGAAAAGAGCCCTATATGTATTTAAACATAGTATAAAGAATTTAAATGATGTGATATTGGCACAAGAATAAACACATAGATCCTGAAAAAGGACAGGGCACAGACCCATTCCATATAGGAATTTTTTTATATGGCGAAGATAGTCTTTCAAATTGATGAGGAAAAATGAACTCTCTTACAAATGGTGTTTTTGCAAGTGTCTGTTGTTTGGGAAAGGGGCAATACGATGTCCTTCACACCATACAAAAATATAAATTCCAAATGGGTGAAATATCTTAAAAATGTAAAAGTACCTGAAGAAAATATAACAGAACATTTTGATATTCTTCACATGGGAGGGCCTTCTTAACATTATGAACACGAAACCACAAAGGTTGATGAAATTTTCCCTATAAAAATTGAAAACTTCTGTGTCACAACAGAGACCGTAAGCAGAGTTAAAAGATGAACGAAAAGCGAAAGGAAAATATTTTCAGGACATATATCAGACAAATTGTCATCAATAATATTTTTCAAATCCTAAAAACTGTAAGAAAACGATGAACATGTAACAAGAAAAAAATAGGCAAAGGTCATGAACAGATTACAAAATAAATCCAAATAGCCAATAAGTATATGTAAAAAAAAGCATAACCTCACTAGTAATTTTCACTATTGTTATAACATCACTTTCTCCAAAATATTGTAAATACTAAAATCTTGAGAGTTTGCAAGTGTGTGGGGAAAAAGAGCCCTTCTTTACACATTGTTGTTACAGCCTTTTAAAAGGGCAATTTGGTAGCAGTCATCAAGATTTTAAATAAATTAGACCCAGCAAATCCCATTCCTAATGATATTTCCTACAGAATAATCATGTATATGCCCAAACAAATATGGATGTTTTGTAAATTGCTTTCAAAACTCAAAATTTGCAATTTACCTATTTAAGAACACCAATAAAGATCACATATTATGGCACATGGCACATCTATATCACAGAATACTGAAAACTGTAATTATTTGAAAGACTGAGACAGAAATATATGTAATAGGATGGAAATAGTTCCAAGGTACACAGTTTACAAAAACAAGATTTTTTTTTTTTTGCTTTGTTTGTTACTGTTCCCTGTCCTGCTTCCCTCAGGACCTTATCAGTTTTCCCTGGAACGGTTCCTCAATAAATCACTTGCACATGAATCTTCATCTCAAGGTCTGTTTCTAGGCCAATCAACCTAAGATAGACGCCTACAGGGGGATGATGGGATGGAAGGGAAATCTGCACACTTACCCTGAGGGGCTGCTGAGTAGGATCAGCACAAGATGTCTCTGTCAAATGGAACACTCCCCTGTGTATATGGGAAAATGACCAAAAATGTTTGAAACATTACCTAGCCCATGATTGGAAGGTAGTTATCCCTGGGAACTAGGGCTGAGGGAAGGTAAAGGAGGATTTTTGCTTTTTACTCTGCATACTTCTATATCATCTGAATTGTTTACAGTAAGCATGAGTTCAAACATTACAAGTGTAGCAAAAAAAAAAATGGCAGGGGGCTTTGTCACTGCATTTGGTCTGTGGTCTTCAAACTGAGTTGGCGTTCCACTGGGAATACACAAAGCTTCCCAAGGAATATATGGGCACCAAGAGCTTTAAGAAAAGCAACTTCCAGATCCTGACTTCCACGTGTACTCTTACCTAAAATGAACATACTGACCGCTTTTCAGCCTGCCTTTGCAGAATTACACTTCTCTCACTTTACTCGCCCCCATCCTAAATACTACTATCATGCATTCCCTAAAGAGCATTAATAGGGTGCCAAAAAATGCGTAATTAGAAATATTAGTATTGCTCTTGGGAAAGTATGTGAGTCTAATGACTAGGTAACAAATCCTTTAGCCTGACAGGTGGTTTCCCGGTTTTTTGTCCAACAATCTAGGAGGGCCTAATTGAGTTGTCAGCTAATCATTAAAATATATTTTTGGTGATATATGACTATCTTACATTGGCATATCATTTAGAAGGAATTAGCAGAATTGAGTACTTAACAAAGCTCCTTCCATTCCCATCTACTTATTTCCATGAAAGTTTATCAGTACTTACAACTAGGAGAGCAAGCGATGAGAATAGACTTGATGTTGAGCTCTATTTCTTTGTGGACTTCATTAACATTCATCCAGTTACATAGGTGAATTAGAGAAAAAAAAACCCAGCCATTTCATCAAAAGGTACATTTTTAACAAAGTTTTACTTTAAATGTTTGATAATTATTTATCAAATTGTGTACTATATTCTGTATTTTGGTTGTGTCCTAATACTAACTGAAAGATAATCCAATAAAGAATTACTTTTAACGTAAAGATTAATGATCATGGGAATTTTTTAAATTAATTTTGATTCATATACATATTTTGTGATGGAGAAATATAGGATAAAATTGTGTGATAGAAGTGGAATTAAAAATGCAAAGAAAAAAAGAACAGTAAAACTTCCTACTGTACACCAAGAAAAGCTTGTACATTTATTTTTAAATTGATAATGGTTGGTATAAGGTAACTCTGATACTCCATATACTATGATAGTATCCAGGATGTATTTGTTTCTAAGACTGTTTTAACAGTTTTATTTCTAAATGTTTGGCTAATGACAGCTAGCTAATTTTTATTAAAGTAAGCTTGCTTCTGTGTTCAGGGCAGCATTCCAGAAGGTAGGGCTTTTAGAGTTCCCACCTCTACGGAGCTAAGGATTGACTATGTGATACTTTGAAAGAAAAAAAAAATCTCATCAAGTTTAGCCAGTGCCAAATAGCTGACAGGTTTGAGCACCAGGGTGACCTTGCTAAGTCCTGTTTGAAGTAGCAGATTGTAATGGTAAAGGGGCAGGAAATAGTTGAACAGGTTAGAAGGAAATGCCTTCAGAGAACATTCTGCTCTGGAAACAAGCTTTCTCTGGCCAATGACTCATGACCTTCAGAATCTGCTTCTCGGAACTTCTCTGATTACCATTGTGTGTTTTGAATCCACTATTTGTTAACTCTAAGAAAATTGTTACTGATACTTGGCAGAATGCTGAAATGAGGATTTTTTTTTAGAAAATCCCTCTGTCTGTTGGCTTACTTATATTAAGAAACCCAAATAGACCTTCCCTTAAGAATCTAAAATTTGTCACTCTAGCTTACATGGAACCTGGAAAACCAGAAGAGTTTATTTCTGATAGCTGTTTCTAAAAATGTTCAGAAACCAAATATAAAAATTTCGGTCCATAAAATAGCACTGATCAACATGTTTACAGATAAGAAAACTTAGATCCAGAGCACTTAAGTAACTCTCTCTAGATCACACAGCATTAATACCCAGCATGTCTACTTGTTTGTAAATAACAGAGCTGGGATTTGCAGGTGTTTGCCATTGTTGTTAATGGTTGAAAACAGGTCATTTCCATTGCCATTGCCCTTTACTATCTACTAGCAGCTCTCAGGATAATTCATTTCATAAATCTATTCTCCAGGATCCATAATGTAGATTGATATTTAGAAATAATGATTGTGGTAATGTTTGAATGTTAAAAATGGTAAGCTGAACTTCCTGTTTTGTAATTTTCATTTTCAAGCATGTACTTCTGCAAATCAGTAGTTTTACATAATCTTTATCCTCTTTCTATTCCTCATTTTTTCATGGGGGACATGATCATATTAGTACAAATGAAAGAAATGATCAGAGACGCTTTTACAATGCAACTTAATTTTTTTTAATTAGCTCAGAAAAGGGCAAATGAAGACTATTCCAAAATTATACCCTCAGGCCAAGAAATAAATACAAATCATCCAATCTAGTTTAAAAATTGTCATGAAAGAAAATAGCCAAGAATTCACTGTGAGGAAGTTAATGAGGTTTATCAAGAATTTGTGCTAACAGCAGTCAGAGAAAAATGCAGGCTCTATTCAGAATTGACGCTGTGTTTTGAGGACTTCCTATTACAACATAAGCTTTGTAAGGGCCAAGACTCATCTGTTTTACCCAATGATGTATCCCTAACTCTTGGGACAGGGTCTTTCACAGAGTAGATGCTCAGTATATATTTGATGTGTCAATTAATTCCTCTCATGTGTTATCATACTAAGAAATGATAATCATATTGGTTGCCAGAAGATGGTGTTAATTACATCATTTCATCATTCCTCATCCTGAATATTATTATATACAATAGTGATTTTTTCTAAATCATGATACCTTCATGCTCACCAATTCCTGCTTGTCTAAAACAGTTAGATGGCTGTGGTATTGTTGGGTGGGACTGGGGATGAAACAAAAAACACAACTTGTCTGTAATATGTCTTCTGTCCAAAATATCTCACTGCAGTACTATTCACACTGTAGCCCACCAGCTGGTCCCAGGCTGGGAGTTGTTTGTTACCATTCATACCAGATTAAATACAGAAACTGAGGAGTAAGCAAATAAAGACTTTACAGCAATTATACATTGCTGCAGCATGTAGAAATACATTTTTATTGTGATTTCCAAAAAATATCAGACCTTGAATTTGAAATTTAAAACAAAAATACTTACTGGTTCTTGCATACTAGCAGAGTCAGTGTTAAATATAGGCTGAATTAGAGTACTCTATGTTTTTATGACTTGCATAGAAAGAAGGCTACCCATCCTTTTCACTGAATATTTAAATTGCATGAATTTAAATTTTAAATTAAAGCATCATTGATATATAATTTGTGATGGTTTCAAATACACAAGACAGTGGTTCAACATTCACCCATATTATCAAGTATTCACTCCCTTCATTGCAGTCACTGTCTATCAACATAACAAGATGTTATAGTCATTAATTGTATTCTTTCTGCTGTATTACCATCCCAGTGACCTAGCTATGTTGTGATTGTGAATTATAGTGCCCCTTAATCCCCTTCTTCCTCCACACCTACCTTCCCTAACCCCTCCCCTTTGGTAACCACTAGTCCCTTCTTGGTGTCTATGATTTTACTGCTTTTTTTGTTCCTTCTGTTCTGCTTTGTTTCCATACTCCACAAATGAGTGAAATCATTGGGTATTTGTCTTTCTCCCCCAGGCTTCTTTCACGGAGCATAACACCCTCCAGATCCCTCCATGTTGTTGCAAATAACAAAATTTCTTTTCTTTTAATGGATGAATAATATTCCATTATGTATATGTAACACATCTTTATCTATTCATCCACTGATGGACACTTAGGTTGCTTCCGTACCTTTGTTATTGTAAATAATGCAGCAATAAGCATATGGGTGCGTATGTCTTTTTGAATCAGGGATCTTGTTTTCTTTGGGTAAATTCCTAGGAGTGGAATTCCTGGGTTAAATGGTATTTCGATTTTAGGTTTTTTGAGGAACCTCCATATTGCTTTCCACAAGAGTTGAACCAATTTACATTCCCACCAGCAGTGTAGGAGGGTTCCCCTTTCACGGCATCCTCACCAGCATTTGTTGTTCCTTGTCTTCTGGATGTTGGCCATCTGAACTGGTGTGAGGTGATACCTCATTGTGGTTTTAATTTGCATTTCCCTGATGATTAGCAATGTGGAGCATCTTTTCATGTGCTGTTGGCCATCCAAATTTCTTCTTTGAAGAAGTGTCTGTTCAGATCCTCCACCTGTTTTTTAATCAGGTTATTTGCTTTTTGATTCTTGAGGTGTGTGAGTTCTTTATATATTTTGGATATTAACCCTTTGTTGGATATGTTGTTTACAAATATATTCTCCCATACTGTAGGATGTGCTTTTGTTCTACTGATGGTATCCTTTGCTATGTAGAAGCTTTTTAGTTTGATGTAGTCCCACTTGTTCATTTTTTATTTTGTTTCCCTTGCCTGAGGCAATGTGTACATGAAAAAGTTGCTCATGTTTATATTCAAGAGATTTTTGCTTGTTTTCTTCTAAGAGTTTTATAGTTTCATGACTTACATTCAGGTATTTGATCCATTTCAAGTTTACTTTTGTGTATGGAGTTAGACAGTAATCCAGTTTCATTCTCTTACATGTAGCTCTCCAGTTTTGCCAACACCAGTTGTTGAAGGGGCTATCTTTTCCCCATTGTATATTCATGGCTCCTTTATCGTATATTAATTGGCCATAGATGTGTGGGTTATATCTGGACTCTCTATTCTGTTCCATTGATCTATGGGTCTGTTCTTGTGCCAGTACCAAATTGTCTTGATTACTGTGGCTTTGTAGTAGAGCTTGAAGTCAGGGAGTGTAGTACCCCCAGCTTTGTTCTTCCTTCTCAGGATTGGTTTGGCTATTTGGGGTCTTTTGTGGTTCCATATGAATTTTAGAATTTTTTGTTCCAGTTCATTGATGAGTACTGTTGGTATTTTGATAGGGATTGCATTGAATCTGTAGATTGCTTTAGGCAGGATGGCCATTTTAACAATATTAATTCTTCCTATCCATGAGCAAGGGATGTATTTCCATTCATTGGTATCTTCTTTAATTTCTCTCATGAATGTCTTGTAGTTTTCAGAGTATAGGTCTTTCACCTCCTTGGTTAGGCTTATTCTTAGGTATCTTAATCTGTTGGGTGCAATTGTAAATGGAGTTTTTTTTCCTGATTTCTGTTTCTCCTACTTCATTATTAGTATATAGGAATGCAACAGATTTCTGTGTGTTAATTTTGTATCCTGCAACTTTGCTGAATTCAGTTATTAGTTCTAATAGTTTTTTGGTGGAGTCTTTAGGGTTTTCTATGTATAATATTGTGTCTTCTAAAAACAGTGACAGTTTAAATTCTTCCTTAACAATTTGGATGCCTTTTAATTCTTTTTTTTTTTTTGTCTGATTTCTGCGGCTAGGACCTCCAGTACAGTGCTGAATAAAAGTAGTGAGAGTGGGCATAGGAAAATAGATCTGAAGTGTTCCCACCACACACAAAAAAATGGTAACTATGTGGGGTGATGGATGTGTTAATTAGCTTGATTGTGGTAACCATTTTGTAATACTTATATCAAATCATCAAGTTATACACCTTAAATATATGCAATTTTTCTTGGAAAATTACACATCAATGAAGGTTTCTGGAATTTTGGGGGAAAAAAGACACCTAGCTATGGAGAGAAGACAGATATGAGGCCTATTGATATTTTAAAGATTAAATCTGAGCAATGCCACCCAGGCAGACCATTTCGTTCCTACCCAAGTGAAAAATAAGTAAAAGGAAACCATTAATTCTTCTGAGAATCAGTTATTTAATTGTTATATTAAGAAAAAATTGTAAAAGGGAAGGGCATAGAGTGTATAAAACTCGTAAGTTATTTAAAGTAAAGTTGCCTTCTTTTGATAACAAGTATTCCTAACCTGATATGTTTTTCCTTTTTTAGTCTCTTTAAACATTTCCTTTTACTTTAGCCCCGATTCTCATTTCACCACTTCTTACTTTTTCCAGACTGATGGCAATGTCACATCTCAGTTATGTAATTCAGAATTCCTACACTGTCTTTAAATCACATTTAAAACATAAATGTCCAGCTTTATACAACCCAAAAGCATTTTAAACACAAGCACAGACACATCAACAAAAGAACAGCCTTTCTATCACAACAGTCTGTCCGTTTGCTATAAATTAATGTAAATGTAGAACTATGGAGAACACTGTTGCCCTTCTGATAAGAGTCGCCATACTTGTGAGAAAACACCAAAAAACTCACATTACAATAGGTGAGAGTTCAAAATTTATCTCAAGGAGAATGGGCATCCTTTTGTTGTTCCTGATCTTAAAGGAAAAGCTTTCAGCTTTTTACTATTAAGTGTGATATTGGCTGTGGGTTTGTCATATATGGCCTTTATTATGTTGAGGTACATGCCCTCTATACCCATTTTGTTGAGAGTTTTTATCATGAATGGATGTTGAATTTTGCTGAATGCTATTTCAGCATCTATGGAGATGATGATGTGGGTTTTGTCCTTCTTTTTGTTGATGTGGTGGATGATGTTGATGGATTTTCGAATTTTGTACCATCCTTGCATCCCTGGAATAAATCCCACTTTGTCATGATGGATGACCTTTTGATGTATTTTTGAATTCAGTTTGATAATATTTTGTTGAGGATTTTTGCATCTATGTTCATCAGGGATATTGGTTGGCAATTTTCTTTTTTTTGTGTGTTATCTTTGTCTGGTTTTGGTATTAGAGTGAGGCTGGCCTCATAGAATGAGTTCTGAAGTACTCCCTCCTCTTCTACTTTTTAGAATACTTCTAGAAGAATGGGTATTAGCTCTTCTTATTAAGTGTTTGATAAAATTCAGCTGTGAAGCCATCTGGGACAGGAATTTTGTTCTTAGGTAGTTTTTTGATTACCAATTCAATTTCATTGCTGGTAATTGGTCTATTCACATTTTCTGTTTCTTCTTGGGTCAGTCTTGGAAGGTTGTATTTTCTAGAAAGCTGTCCGTTTCTTCTAGGTTGTCCAATTTATTGGCATATAATTTTTCATAGTATTCTCTAATAATTCTTTGTATTTCTGTGGTTTCCATAGTGATTTTTCCTTTCTCATTTCTGATTCTGTTATGTGTGTAGACTCTCTTTTTTTCTTGAAAAGTCTGGCTAGGGGTTTATCTATTTTGTTTATTTTCTCAAAGAACCAGCTCCTGGTTCATTGATTCTATTGTTTTATTCTTCTCAATTTTATTTATTTCTGCTCCTATATTTATTATGTCCCTCCTTTTACTGACTTTGGGCTTCATTTGTTCTTCTTTTTCTAATTTCTTTCATTGTGAGTTTAGGCTGTTTATTTGGGATTGTTCTTGTTTCTTGAGTTAAGTCTATATTACTGTATACTTTCCTCTTAGAACTGCCTTCGCTGCATCCCAGGTTTTTGGCTTTTGAGTTGTTGTTTCCATTTGTCTCCGTGTATTGTTTGATCTCTGTTTTTATTTCTTCATTGATCCATTGATTATTTGGAAGCATGTTGTTTAGCCTCCATGTGTTTGTGGGCTTTTTTTTCTTTGTGTAATTCTAGTTTCATACCATTGTGGTCTGAGAAGCTGCTTGATACAATTTCAATCTTTTAATTTACTGTGCCTCTTTTTATGGTCTACTATGTGATGTATTCTGGAAAATGTTCCATGTACACTTGAGAAGAATGTGTCTGCTGTTGCTTTTGGGTGGAATGTTTTGTATATGTATGTTCTAGTGTGTTGTTCTGTGACTTTGTTTCCTTACTTATTTTCTGTCTGGTTGATCTGTCTATTGGTGTGAATGGTGTGTTAAAGTCTCCTAAAATGAATGTGTTGCAGTCTATTTTCCTCTTTAATTCTGTTAGTATTTGTTGCACATATTTAGGTGCTCCTGTGTTGGGTGCATAGATATTTATAATGGTTATATCTGCTTGTTGGACTGACCCCTTTATCATTATGTACTGTCCTTCTTTGTCTCTTGTGACTTTCTTTGCTTTGCGATTTATTTTGTCTGATATAAGTACTGCAACTCCTGCTTTTTTCTCCCCATTATTTGCATGGAATATCTTTTTCTATCCCTCACTTTTAATCTGTTTGTGTCTTTGGGTCTTAAATGAGTATCGTGTAGGCAGCATATAGATGGTTCTTGTATTTTTAGTCCATTCTGCCACTCTATGTCATTTGATTTGTGCATCCAGTCCATTTACTTTTAAGGTGATTATTGATAGATATGTACTTAAATTTAAATTCTTAAAATGGATATAAGTTAGTTTCTAGAAGAATATGTATATTTTTAATCAAGTACATTTAAAGCGTCAGAAATGCAATTTCTTTATTTTCAGGGAATTTCAGAAATATTCAATTTATGTAAGCCATTGTTTATCTAGATATGCCAATCAGAACAGAGCCCATTTAATTTCAGATAATTTATAATCTAATATATTAATAGCATGTGGAGATAGGAAAACTACATACACAATCAGAGGTAAAGGCATTTATGAATTACAGACACAGACATACAGGCACAGAGAAATAGAGCTTATAGCTTCAATTCTACAATTTCAGCCATGGGTCAAGTATAAACACAGAACTAATAAACTTCCCTAGTATATGTACCAAACAGCTGTTCTCCTCCCAAAGGGCATGAAATTCTTCATTGGTTTGAATTCGAAAATAGGCAAACAAAAAGACTGACAAACCAGATTCTCTGTTGTCCATCATGCCATGGGGACTAGATCTCTACAAACCATCAATCTAGAGAGATCTCCAAGTTGTCAGAACATTAATACAAATTCTCACTACATGACCAAGCAATTGCACTTTTAGGCATTGCAAAATATAAGCCACACTTCATGCCAGACCATTATAATAGCACAACTGCCTTGAGTACTGAAGTCGTTTGATGCTTAAGAAGCCCCCTATTAAGTGGGCATCCACTATTAACACTTTAACCATCACCTCCCACCTTGGCATGAAAGAGGGGAAAGACAAGTCAACTGGTACTGAAGGTAGTGAATTTTGAGTAACAGTGATAGTAGCAGCAGGTGGTAGTTCTAGGAGTGGAACCACATGGCCTTTGTCCTAGAAATATGGCAAGTGCAAAATCAAAAGCTGTTAACTACTGCTCAGTTCCCAAATATTGCAATGAGCCATGATTTCTAACTGTCTGAATAGTATTTGAATTCATATTATTGTAGTTTACCCTCATGTAAACAGTTATTAGTAGATAGAATTCAGCGAGTAATTTACTATGGTATGTGACTTTGTTTCTTTAAAAGATACTGTTGACTTAGCACGATCTTTAAATATCTCCACTTTATCAGTTAGATATTGCTACAAAAATGTACAACAAACCACCCTGAAAGTCAGTGTCATGAAGCAACAACCATTTATCCTTGCACACACATCTGCAGTTTGGCTGAGGGCTAGCTGATCTGGGTGGCCTCAGGTGGGGTTGGTGCAACACTGCAGATTGGGTTGTGTCTCCTTCATCTCCTTCTTCTACTTCTCATGGTACAAGAGGGTGATGCCTCTTAAGGATCTGGCTCTATCCTGGTATGCTGTCACTTCCCCTCACATTTCATGGATGAAAGCAAATTATATGGTCAAATTCAGAAAGAATGCTGTGCATCTAGTGGAATAATTGAAATGTCACATGGAAAAGGAAATGGATTATGAGTAGGGGGGACAAATTAAAAAACTTACTAGATCCATTAAGAGTCTTAGTAGAATTTTTTTTTCATGAGGCCAGGGACTGTGTCTGATATATTCTCCACTGTGGCTTTTACTGTGTAAAAAGCCTCCCTGAAACTTAGTAGGTTGTGACAACAACCATTTATTAACTTATGATTACATGGCTTGGAAATGTGGGCTGGGCTCAGCTGAGTGGTTTTTCTGCTGGTCACCTCTGAGCTCACACACACATTATTGTCAGCTGGTGAGTTTGCTAGGGGCTAGTTGGACTATAATGGCCTAATTCACAGGCCTGGCAGTTGGTGTTGGACTGTTAGCTGGAGTAGCAAAGATGACAGGGCCACATATCTCCAGCAGCATAGTGTAATCTCGTTCACATGCTTCGAGGTTCAAGATTCTAGGACCAGCAAGACAGAGCAAGCTCTAATGCGCAGATGTTTTTCAGCTTCTGCTTGTGTCACATTTTCTATTATCCCATTGGCCAAAAAAGCCTATAGCCAAGCCCAGATTCAGAATACACAAGGGCAGAGATACAGAGAGTGTAAACAAACTGTGGTCTGTTACTGCACTAAGCTACCATACCTAGCAGTATTCCTGACACATCACAGGCACTCAGAAATAGCAACTGAACAACTGAATAATGATGGTTCATCTGTTATATGTTTTCTTGTCAGTAAGGGACATTCAAAATCTTCCAAACTAGTATTGACACATAACTAAGATTTTGATCTCTGCCAGAAGAAGGTCTTTAGTGATGTACTTTCCACATCATGGGGATATCAAAGGCAGATTCTTCAAATTTTCAGATGCCACAAAGTTTGAAACTAATGCATTGGATGATATAACTAAAATCGAAAATATTGAGTTTGAACAAGCATATATTTTAAAAGGATAATAAGTCCTGCATTTAGGTGCCAAAAATGTACTTTTAAAGTTTAGAATAAAGGGCCATATTTGACTTCAAGGCATCTGGAAAAGATATTGGGTTTTAGAGAAACCCAAGTTCAGTTGGAGCCCACAATATAACATGTCCAGTAAAAAAGCATAAAAATGCAATTTTTTTTAAATGCAATTTTTAGCCTACATGGATAGTAGTATCATCATGGTATGTAGTATCATCATCATGGAGCCTAATAGTACGAGTAAGAACATAACCCAAACCTTTTCTGCATTTCCAGATGCTCCACCTAAAGAACTTTCACAAATTATAAAGTGTCTCAAAGAAAGCAGTCAAGATGTTGAATGATGCAAAAATCATTTTACATGAGGAAAAGTTGAGAGAAGTACAGATATTTATCCTAAAGCAAAGAAACTTGGAGAAACATGATATGGATCTTCAAAATCTGAAGAGGTCTGTCATGTGGAAACAAGAGCAGGCAACCTGTGATGTTCCAACAGCTTCCTAGAACCATTAGCAAACAAGTTATAGGGAGGCAGATTTTTCAGTCAATTACCAGGTCTAACAATTAGACACAAATGAAATGGAATGCCTAGTAAAGAATGAGCAATCCTCACTGAAAGTATTCAAGCAGATACTGTTCGGCCGACCCTCAGAGATACTGCAGAAATAATTTTTTGAAACTTGGAACAAGGTCAATCTAATGCCAGTTCCCTACCAGATTCAGGTTTGCCTCTCTCGTGGTTTGTATGTATGGGGGAAGGAACAGGTTTGGGGAGGGAGGGCTGGCAGGAATTTTAGAAGAGACTATTTTCACTTGTATGTGAATTGGAATAATAATGTTGCAGAGTATCAGACCGAATAGAAAAGTAGTTAAGGTGATTTTCTTTTTCTTTTTTCTATTGTGTGTGGTACAAATTGTAGTGTACAATTTGATGAATTTTGACATGTGGGTACACTCATGTAACCATCACCCAGCTCAAGATATCAAACATTCTCACTGATTTTTTCTCACTTCACCTATTTCACCCACCCCCAACCCCCAACTCCCAACCCCCACCATGGCAACCACCAGTCTGTTCTCTGCGTCTGTGAGTCTGTTTCTGGTTTGTTTGTTTGCGTTCTTTTTGTTCGTGGTGTTTGAGGTGGAAACTGCATTATTGCAAATATTGCCAAAATAGGGCTTAAAAATCCATTTCAACTAAAGGGAAACTAGAAATCTCCTGTTTTAATTATTTTCTGTACAAATTCTATTGTTAGTATATCCATGAGCTAGCCCTATCATTCCATGAAAATGTATGTTTTTTTCCTTTTTCCCTCTTCTCACAGTGTAGAAAGCTTTATGCCTTTATTACTGACAGAAGCGAACATTTATTTTTAAATCGTAAAGCCATTATTATCCTTCTAATTAATTCTATCTCTGTGGCTATGGTTTGTAAAGTACTGCTTTTCAGTATCTTGAAGTAGAAACACAACTGTTTTTAAACTGTTTCCTGTGATATTAAGCACAAAGAATAAAATAAATAAATTCTGTTCACTGTCAAGATTTATCTGTTTCAAATTTTTCTAAAGCACAAAGCATTCTTAATGAAGCACTTAACCAGAAACTCCCAATAGCCTAGTATAAAAAATGACAACAATAATCCACCAGATAAAGAGAAACATGGGAAACAGTTTTCAGTGGGAGCAGGCGAGGTATGTAGGGACTTCTAATGGATTTTATAGGTTCTGGGTTCCTTATTATGTCAGAGCTTTGAAGAAAGGGAAACTGAGTAATCCTTTTAATTGATTCCAGAGTTTAGAACTAAACAATTTAGTAGGTCTGGAAATGAGTAAGGGTTAGACTGAGTGAGTGAGAGTAAATTTTCTTATTAAACTTGCAAGCTGAGCCCAAAATAGCCAAAGGAAGTTCAGCAATAAAAATCAGAGGCACCCTCTTGCTCCCTACTGGTCCACTTGGAAGAAATAAGGGAGCCATGCCAGGAAAGAGGTCTGTCAGCGCACTAGGATTTCGGAACCCACTGGATAATCTTTGTTAGCAGAAGAAAGGAAGGGACCTACCAAGGCTATCCCTAATGGAAACTGAGTTTGTGCCAAAACTTGCTAAAGGAGAAGGGAAGGCTGCATTTTGAAATGATAATCAAGGCTTTTCAGTTCAAAAGAATGTGTATGAGAAGCTACAAGGGATGCATTGTGAGCAAGAAGCAACAGAATAAAGAATAGGGGTCTTATGGCATATGTGATGTTACAAGCATATCAAAGTTTTCAAAGATCACACTTCACATTTATCGTTTTGCCTGTTTCATAGGTCTTCATATATATAGATGATTCACCTGCCAAGACATATATATATGGAGACTTCACATTTTTTGAGATGGACTGGACTGAGCCCAACCAAATTCACTGAGAGCTTACTCTAGGCCAGAAAATGTTCTGAAGAGTATTTATGTGTTAATTCATGTAACCTCATGATTAAATCTGTGAAGATGATATGACTATTATCCATCCTGGCACAGGAAATTAGGTACTTGCTCATGTGATATTGTGATTTATAATAAGGAATATACTTTTAGTCTTCATCTCCCCATGTCTGGCACAAAGGTTTGGAATTTCCTAGATGATAAGGGTGAGAAAGATGTGTTGATATTTATAACAAACCCCTTTCAACCACACCTGAGTTTATGTTAATGAGGCGACTTTTGGAAAGCCCTATGGGTGGGGACTGGTTGCCAAAGGAGCCAACCATGTGGTTGGAGAGCTGGAAGTTTCCACCCCATTCCCAAGACCTCTGGGGAAGGGAGAGGGGCTGGAGACTGAACAGATAACCAATGGCCAATGATTTAATCAATCATGCCTGTGTAATGAAGCCTTAGTAAAAACCCAAAAGGATGGGGTGAAGAGAGTTTCTGGGTTGGGAAGGGACTGGGAGAGTGGCACACTCAGAGAGCATAGAAGCTCCATGCCCTTTCCCCCACCTCACCCTGTCTGTCTCTCCATCTGGCTGTTCCTGAGTTATATCCTTTTATAATACAACAATGATCTAATAAGTAGAATTGTTTCTCTGAGCTCTGTGAACCCCTCTAGCAAATTAATCAAGCAATGGAGGGAGTCACTGCAAGTGCCAAGCTATACAGCTTGTCAGTCAGAAGCACAGGTGACAACCCAGACTTTTGATTGGCATCTCAGTCTTATAGACTGGATGCAGTCTTATAGGACTGAGCCCTTAACCTGTGGGATCTGACACTCTCTCCATGCAAATAGTATCAGAATTGAGTTGAATTGTAGCACACCCAGCTACTGTCAGAGAATTGCTTGGTGTGGGAAAAAAGAAAACATGCTGGAATTAGTACCAGAATTGTATTCAATATCACAGAACAAATAAGTGGCAGGGTTAGGTTGTGAACCAAAGGAGTCTGACTCCTGAGCCCATGCTGGTAACACAGAGCAGTACTGCCTTTATATGCATGAAAGAGCATTCATGGGAAATTTTATGATTCAAATGGAAAATTGCTTTGATCGAAACTTCTAGTATGTATAAAGTTGCTAAGTATTAAAATTAAACATATTGGCTTTAATTTTAGCAGAAAAAAATTTAGAAGATATATGTTCTACAGGAGAAAGCCCGCTGAGAAATGGTACTTTAGACAAGGTAGATTGGGAAGAAAATGACTGCTTATTGACTACCTACTCTTCTACCCAAAAGTTTACATACAAACAGACATACTTATATACATAACTTATTTATATAATCCTCATAACAAACCTGTGTAACAGCTGCTGCTCTTCTTATTTTATAGATGAGGAAACTAAGGCTCAGATTGGGGTCACAATGCCATGGTCATTGACTTCCTTGGTTAAAATATATTGTCCACCTCAGTCTCAAGTGCTGGCAGCCTTACCCCAATACAGAACAACCCAGAAATAGGGCTGTATCACTGTATGAAGCCTGGAATTCTGAAGCCATCATAAAACACAGTCCCATATTACAGAGAATGAGATCATGATGGTGGCAGACAATGACAAAAACAAGTCATCTTTTGCCCTATTTTCAGTTGGTTCTATGGAATCTGGCTGTGCTGTCAGTTATTCTGAAGTGGCCCTTCTAAGGCAGAAATCAAGTTGGGCTCCTTCATTTTTATAATAAGATATTAATTTTGCTAACATGGCTGATATCTTCATTCAGCAATTTTACCCACTCCTCACAAAGTCCAATCTTAAACTGATAACTTCTATCTGTTCTTGCCTTAAGTACAGTTTAGACATCTGATAATTGAAAAACTCAGTCTAAGAAACATTAGTGATATGTTACATTTAATGTTTTTTTTCTCTTAGTAAATGAGTGCCCACCCAGTCGTCTTATTGCTCAAGATCCTGGATCTCTCAGGCATCAGACTCGAGTGGAAAAGAAATCAAATGTCTTCTTACCTTCTCTCTGGGTTGCTCTGTCTATGGACCAAAGCCTGTTACCGGTAAGGGATTTTTTTTTCTCTATCCAGTTTCATAAGCCATGGCACTGTGAGAAATTCCTCCCAGATTTGGGCAATAACATGTCTGTTCATCTTTATTCTAAAGCTCTTTTTTGGTTGTTATTATGTGTGAATATTCATGAGACTATTTTTTGTGAGAGTTTAGAAAGACACAATCAGATGCAAATCTTTAAACTCCCCCATTACTTTTTCTGTCTTCTATCTTTTAAAATATAAGTCTACGTGAAGGTTAGGGAATAAGGACTAAATTGACACCAAGCAAGACGTCATGTTATATTATGATATCTAAAATTTTATCAGCTTTTTGTTTTTCCTATCATATGGGACAATATGCCTATTTCCAGAGACTTGCAGATTATCCAGACCTATCTTATGTGGGTACTGCAGTTTTAATTAACAAATTATAGAACTGAAACTTTTCGTTTTCATTTACATTTCTTTAGCTTCTCTACAGTCTGCTTTTAATTGCTTAGCATGTAATGACCTTGTAATATATAAACTCAGATCAAGGACTAGCTACACAACTTGTAGGGCCCAATGAAAAATTAAACTATAGGACCTCATTCAAAAATTTTAACAATTTCAAGATAGCAACAGCACAGCATTAAACCAAGCCCTTCTAAACATTGGGCTCTGTGCAGCTGTGTGGGCCTCGTGCCTATGAAGCCAGCCCTGCTGTTTTCTAGACATATTTTCAGTGAATTAAAATATTTTAATGCTGTGTCCTTTGTTGGATCACTTTGAGCAAGAGCCTACATGACAAATGGCCAAAAGCAAGCTTCCTGCCATAAGAAAGGCATTCATTTGTGTATTCAATTCCTTTTATTTAAAAAAATAGGAAAAAAAATCTGAAAGTTTTTTGTAGTGTTTAATGTTAGGAAAAATGTCTCTTTCCAAATAAATGCATGTGCTTTCTTTTCGTCATCCATTCCTTCATTTACAAATACTGAGTAGCCACTCTCTGTAAGCACTGCTCCAGACACTGGGGTGGATCGGTGAACAGAACAGGGCAAAAATCCCTGCCTCTGTGGAGTTGACAATCAATTGGTGGAGTTATGATCAATTTCCTAACCCTTTCAGGGAAACTTTCTGCTCTCTTGAAGGCTGACAGTGTTTATAGCCTTTTCCTATCCCAGATGTTAGCACATGTTGCATGCACTATTAAAGGAGCCAATAAATATTTAAAATTTTATTTCAGTGCACAGTAGGAGTGAAATGGGGAAACCACATTCTAAGATACAACCCTCCTGTACCTCATGGAACATATTTTAAACTCAAGAGCAAGAGAAAAGTTTTATATAATTTATATGAATCATTTAGATATGAATGAAAAATATGTTTCCATGTAACTTAGTAACATAAATAATAAGGGTTTGTGGCAAGTTTTAGGCTTGTCTCCATCCCCTTCTATTGTGAGCACGCATCAGTGTTATATCTAGCCCCTAGTTAAAGAGGGGGAAAAGGAGCAAAAAAAAATCTAAAAAAGCTTTTCATTGAATGTGAACACGAAATGGAAAAAGGAGAAAATAAATTCAAAGCTGGCACTGTGAGATTTTTAAAGCCTATATTCACACAAATATACCTGAAATTCCCTGACCTGGCGACTGAACAGGATGGTATTTGTTGACAACAGCACATAGTTACCAGGGGCTTTCACCTTTAGAATCAGACATTTGGTCATTCTGATTCTGAATTTGAATCCTTAAACTTCCCTGACTTAGGGCCCAGAGGGGTGAATAGGTGGAACACAGAGGATTTTTAGGGCAGTGTAATTACTCTGTATGATATAATGGTGGATACATGTCATTATTTTTCTGTACAGTCCATACAATAGCAACACCAAGAGTGACCCTAAGGTAAACTATGGAATTTGGGTGATAATGATGTGTAAGTGCAGGTTCATCAGTTGTAACAAATGTATTAGCTCTCTGGTGGGGGATGTTGATAATGGGGGAGACTGTGCGTGTGTGCAGGCAAAGGGTATACTGAACCCTCTTCTGTTCAATACTGCTGTGGACCCAAAACTGCTCTGAAAAAATTAAATATATATATTAAAAAACAACAACAACAAGAGGTTCTGGGAAGATGGCGGCATGAGCAGTGCAGCGGAAATCTCCTCCCAAAACCATATAAATCTATGAAAATACAGCAAATACAACTACTCCTAAAAGAAAGACCAGAATACACAGGAAAGCACACAGCCTGCATCTGCACCTGAGAGGACTTGGCACCCCGCGAGGTGGGTAAGATACGGAGCCATGACCCGGTGGGACCCGAGCACTCCCCCACCCCAGCGCACCAGCAGAAGGACAGGATTCAGAGCCAGGAGGGAGTAGAAGTACACCCCGCGAAAAAACCAGCCCCGGTGATCTGCCCCGGGAGCGCTGACACACATTGCGCGGTGCATCAGATATTGGAGAGGCAGAAGGTGCAGGTTTTGAGCTGGGAATGCACCCAGGTCCATGCAGCCAGTGCCCTGGGACAAGAGAAAAGCACATGCTGTCTTTAGCACTCTTGGAGAGGCGGGGAGCCCAGCGAGGGAACACGATCACCCTGGCACGCTCAGCCCAGCGTGCTGGGAGTCCTGAGGAATTTTGGACCCCTTGGCTGGCGACTGGAAAAAGGTAGCCACACTGAAACCTTGCACAGAGGACAACCTCCCATACGTTCCTGCCCCGGCCAGAGCTACAAAGAGCGGCACAGCTGCAGCTGCAGAATAGTGGAACAACAGTGCCACCTACAGCATCCTTACAGGATCCACTCCCAGTGGGTGTTTTTTTTTCCCCCTTTCTTCTCTTTTCTTTTCTCTTATTTTCTTTCTTTTCTTTCTTTCTTTTTCTCTCTTTTCCTTCTCTTCCTTCTTTTTTTTTGTTTTTGTTTTTGTTTTTGTTTCCTTTTTTTTTTTTCTTAAGTCTTAAAGAGCCCAGCTGACATTCATGGCACCTACCAGCAACCACTTCTATCACCATGAAAAGACAGAGGAATATGGTACAAAAGATCACCAAGACCCAGACAGCACCTGAGAGGGAACCTGAAGGGATGGAAATGCACAATCTTCCTGAAAAAGAATTCAGAATAAAAGTCATAACCATGCGGATGGATCTACAGAGAAATATTCAAGAGCTGAGGGAGGAAGTGAGGGAAGTCAGGAAAGACAATGCAGAAATCAGACAAGCCATCGACGGGCTTAGCAGCAGACTGGACGAGATGCAAGAGACTGTAAATGGAATAGAAAACATAGAACAGGAATACAGAGCAGCTGAGGCAGAGAGAGATAAAAGGATCTCTAGGAAGGAAAGAATGTTAAGAGAACTGTGTGACCAATCCAAACAGAACAATATTCGCATTATACGAGTACCAGAGGAAGAAGAGAGAGAAAAAGGGATAGAAAGCGTCTTTGAAGAAATAATTGCTGAAAACTTCCCCATGCTGGGGAAGGAAACAGTCTCGAAGTCCATGGAAGCCCACAGATCTCCTAACACAAGGGACCCAAGCAAGACAACACAAAGACACATAATAATTAAAATGGCAAAGATCAAAGATAAGGACAGAGTACTAAAGGCAGCTAGAGAGAGAAAAAGATCACCTACAAAGGAAAACCCATCAGACTATCATCAGACTTCTCAACAGAAACCTTACAGGCCAGAAGAGAATGGCATGATATATTTAACGTAATGAAACAGAAGGGCCTTGAACCAAGAATATTGTATCCAGCACAATTATCATTTAAATATGACAGAGCGATTAAACAATTTCTTGACAAGCAAAAGTTGAGAGAGTTTGCCTCTCATAAACCATCACTACAGGATATCTTAAACAGACTGCTCTAGAGAGAAGCACTCCTAAGGCTAAAAAGACGTCACCAGAGAAAAAATCATAGCAAAGAAAGCAGACCATCCAAATACTAACTAAAGGCAAAGAATAAAACACCAGTATATAAAGAATGGAGGAGGAAGAATAAGAAGGGAGAGAAATAAAGAAACATCAGATAGTGTTTACAATAACATAACAATAAAATTAAGTTAGATTGTTAAATAGTAAAGAAGCAACCCTTGAACCTTTGGT
This sequence comes from Phataginus tricuspis, assembly GCA_029783875.1. Lineage (NCBI taxonomy): Eukaryota > Metazoa > Chordata > Mammalia > Pholidota > Manidae > Phataginus > Phataginus tricuspis. The sequence goes on from JAQQAC010016209.1 coordinate 23,649,118, forward strand.
AACCACAAATCTAAAGCCAGCAATGGCAATAAGTACATATCTATCGATAATCACCCTAAAAGTAAATGGACTGAATGCATAAATCAATAGACACAGAGTAACAGAATGGATAAAAAAGCAAGACCCATCTATATACTGCCTACAAGAAACTCACCTTAAACCCAAAGATATACACAGACTCAAAGTGAAGGGATGGAAAAAGATATTTCATGCAAACAACAAGGAGAAAAAAGCAGGTGTTTCAGTACTTGTATCAGACAAAATAGACTTCAAAATGAAGAAAGTAGCAAGAAATAAAGAAGGACATTACATAATGATAAAGGGGTCACTCCAATAAGAGGATATAACCATTATAAATATATATGCACCCAATACAGGAGCACCGGCATATGTGAAACAAATACTAACAGAATTAAAGGAGAAAATAGACAGCAATGCATTCATTTTAGGTGACTTCAACACACCACTCACTCCAAAGGACAGATCAACCAGACAGAGAATAAGTAAAGATACAGAGGCACTGAACAACACACTAGAACAGATGGACCTAACAGACATCTACAGAACTCTACACCCAAAAGCAGCAGGATACACATTCTTCTCAAGTGCACATGGAACATTTTCCAGAATAGACCACATACTAGGCCACAAAAAGAACCTCAGTAAATTCAAAAATATTGAAATTATACCAACCAACTTCTCAGATCATAAAGGTATAAAACTAGAATTAAATTTTAGAAAGAAAACCAAAAGGCTCACAAATACATGGAGACTTAACAATGACAACAACAACACAAAGCCACAACTTCTGTGGGACGCAGCAAAGGCATTTCTAAGAGGAAAGTATATTGCAATCCAGGCCTATTTAAAGAAGGAAGAACATTCCCAAATGAATAATCTAAAGACACAATTACTGAAATTGGAAAAAGAAGAACAAATGAGGCCCAAAGTCACCAGAAGGAGGGACATAATAAAGATCAGAGAAGAAATAAATAAAATTGATAAGAATAAAACAATAGAAAAAATCAATGAAACCAAGAGCTGGTTCTTTGAAAAAATAAACAAAATAGATAAACCCCTAGCCAGACTTATTAAGAGAAAAAGAGAATCTACACATATAAACAGAATCAGAAAGGAGAAAGGAAAAATAATGACAGACCCCACAGAAATACAAAGAATTAAAAGAGAATATTATGAGAATCTATATGTTAACAAACTGCAAAACATAGAAGAAATGGACAACTTCTTAGAAAAATATAACCTTCCAAAACTGACCAAACAAGAAACAGAAAAACTAAACAGTCCAATCACCAGCAACGAAATTGAAGCCATAATAAAAAAAACTACCCAAGGACAAAATCCCCAGACCAGATGGATTCACCTCTGAATTCTACCAGACATATAGAGAAGAAATAACACCCATTCTCCTTAAAGTTTTCCAAAAAAAGGAAGAGGAGGGAATACTTCCAAACTCATTCTATGAAGCCAGAATCACTCTAATACCAAAAGCAGGCAAAGACCTCACCAAAAAAGAAAATTACAGACCAGTATCCCTGATGAATGTAGATGCAAAAATACTCAACAATATATTAGCAAACCAAATTCAAAAATACATCAGAGTATCATACACCATAATCAAGTGGGATTCATCCCAGGGATGCAAGGATGGTACAACATTCGAAAATCCAGCAACATCATCCACCACATCAACAAAAAGAAGAACAAAAACCACATGATCATCTCCATATATGCTGAAAAAGCATTTGACAAAATTCAGCATCCATTCATGATTAAAACTCTCAACAAAATTGGTAAAGAGGGCAAGTACCTCAACATCATAAAGGCCATATATGACAAACCCACAGCTAACATCATACTTAACAGCGAGAAGCTGAAAGCTTTTCATTTAAGATTGGGAACAAAACAGGAATGCCCACTCTCTCCACTGTTATTCAACATAGAACTGGAGGTCCTAGCCATGGCAATCAGACAAAACAAAGACATACAAGGCATCTAGATTGGTAAAGAAGAAGTCAAATTGTCACTATTTGCAGATGACATGATACTGTACATAAAAATCCCTAAAGACTCCACTCCAAAACTACTAGAACTAATATCTGAATTCAGCAAAGTTGCAGGATACAAAATTAACACACAGAAATCTGTTGCCCTCCTATACACTAACGATGAACTAACAGAAAGAGAAATCAGAAAAACAATTCCATTCACAATTGCATCAAAAAGAATAAAATACCTAGGAATGAACCTAACCAAGGAAGTGAAAGACCTGTACTCTGAAAACTATAAGACACTCCTAAGAGAAATTAAAGAGGGCACTAACAAATGGAAATTCATCCCATGCTCTTGGCTAGGAAGAATAAATATTGTCAAAATGGCTATACTACCTAAAGCAATCTACAGATTCAACATAATCCCTTTCAAAATACCAACAGCTTACTTCAATGAACTGGAACAAATAATTCTAAAATTCATATGGAACCACAAAAGACCCCGAATAGCCAAAGCCATCCTGAGAAGGAGGAATCAAACAGGGGGAATTACGCTCCCTGACTTCAAGCTCTACTACAAAGCCACAGTAATCAAGACAATTTGGTATTGGCACAAAAACAGACCCACAGACCAGTGGAACAGAATAGAAAATCCTAACATTAACCCAAACATAGACAGTCAGCTAATATTTGATAAAGGAGCCTTGGATATACAATGGGGAGATGACAGCTTCTTCAGCAGCTGGTGTTGGAAAAATTGGACAGCTACATGTAAGAGAATGAAACGGGACTACTGTCTGGCCTCATACACAAAGGTAAACTCAAGGTGGATCAAAGACCTGAATGTAAGTTATGAAACCATAAAACTCTTAGAAAAAAACATAGGCAAAAATCTCTTGGACATAAACATGAGTGACTTCTTCATGAACATATCTCCCTGGGCAAGGGAAACAAAAGCTAAAATGAACAAGTGGGACTATATCAAGCTGAAAAGCTTCTGTACAGCAAAGGACACCATCAGTAGAACAAAAAGACATCCTACAGTATGGGAGAATATATTCATAAATGACATATCCGATAAGGGGTTGACATCCAAACTATATAAAGAACTCACACACCTCAACAAACAGAAAGTAAATAATCCAATTAAGAAATGGGCAGAGGACATGAATAGACACTTCTCCGAAGAAGAAAACTCAGATGGCCAACAGGCACATGAAAAGATACTCCACATCACTAGTCATCAGAGAAATGCAAATTAAAACCACAATGAGATATCACCTCACACCAGTGAGGATGGCCAACATCCAAAACACAAACAACAAATGTTGGCAAGGATGTGGAGAAAAAGGAACCCTCCTACACTGCTGGTGGGAATGCAAATTAGTTTAGCCATTGTGGAAAGCAGTATGGAGGTTCCTCAAAAAACTCAAAATAGAAATACCATTTGACCCAGGAATCCCACTCCTAGGAATTTACCCTAAGAATGCAGCAGCGCAGTTTGAAAAAGACATATGCACCCCTATGTTTATCGCAGCACTATTTACAATAGCGAAGAAATGGAAGCAACCTAAGTGTCCACCAGTAGATGAATGGATAAAGAAGAGGTGGTATATAAACACAATGGAATATTATTCAGCCATAAGAAGAAAACAAATCCTACCATTTGCAACAACATGGATGGAGCTAGAGGGTATTATGCTCAGTGAAATAAGCCAAGTGGAAAAAGACAAGTATCAAATGATTTCACTCATATGTGGAGTATAAGAACAAAGAAAAAAAAAACTGAAGGAACAAAACAGCAGCAGACTCACAGAACCCAAGAACGGACTAATAGTTACCAAAGGGAGAGGGACTGGGGAAGAAGGGTGGGAAGGGAGGGATAAGAGGGTAAAAGGGGTATTACGATTAGCAGACATAAGGTGGGGGGGCACGGGGAGGACTGTACAGCTCAGAGAAGACAAGTAGTGATTCTCATCTCACTATGCTGATGGACAGTGACTCTAATGGGGTTGGTGGGGGGGGACCTGATGAAGGGGGTAGTTTAATCACCATAATATTGCACATGTAACTGTAGATTAATGATACCAAAATAAACTATTTAAAAAAAAAAGGCCCACATAGTCCTCTCAACCCATTCTCTCCTTAGCCCAACTACCACTCTCGTCTTTAGTTGGACTTTCAATAAAATACACGTTGAGGCTCAACTCTACAATTTAAAGTATTTCCTAATGGCTTGAAATACCTCAAAAGATGATGAAAACACTGAGTTAATAGAAAATGACAAGGAAGTGGCTAGCTGATGAGTGTTTTCTCTTTCGGACGATGTAAAAGTACAAATTATCAAGATAGGTCTTTAACTGACCGCATCCACCATAAAATCCTTATGAGTGGAATAACTGGGAATTGGGAGAGCTTTTCAAAACTGAGCTTCATTGGGTCACTGTCTTAGCTTGGGCTGCCATAACAAAATAGATATCTTAAATAATAGACATTTTTCTTACAGTTCTGGAGGCTGCGAAGCACAATATCAAGGTTTTGGCAAAGTAGGTTTCATTCTGAAATCTCTTCTCAGATCTCTTCTCTTCTAGGTGGCAGCCATTTCGCTGTGTGCTCACATGACATCTCTGTGTGCATGCATTGAAATAGAGAGAATATAAGCTCTCTGGCGTTGCTTCTTATAAGGGCACTAATCCCATCATGAGCGCCACCCTCAGGACTTCATCTAAACCTAATTACCCCCCAAAGGCGGGGCTAGGGCTTTCAACATATGAATTTTGAGGGGACACAATTCAGCCCATACCCCCACTGTTCAAAGTTTGGTCTCCCAAACCTGCACAGAGAAGATAAAGAAGGGGACTTTGTTTATAAAGCACTTATATTCTGGCACCAGGTTAAAGGCTTCACTATATTATTTTATTTAATAAAGCAAAGCACATTGGGAGGCCCAGAGAGATGAAATCACTTTCTCCAAGTCATAAAACTATTAAACTTTGCAGATTCAAACCCTGCCCCATTCAACCCCAGTACTGTAGTCTTTCTGCTAGCGCATGGGGCCTTTCTTAAATTTCAATACTCGTTGGTTAGCTTATTTAAGAGTGATTAGGTCCAAAGAAAACAGGCTCATATCTCCAAGGTTACATGAAACCCATTTGAGTCAGGAAGCCAATGTTTTTATTTCATGGACAGAGCTATAGTTGGCCAAAGAGTGTATATTGTATTTGCTCCTTATTCCGTGAATGAGCTCAAGAAATTGATTTTTTTTAATTGCTAAGTTAACATGAAGTCAAAAAAAAAAAAGGAATGTGGACGGTCTGCAATGGTTTCTCAACCCTGGCTGTTGTTTGGCATTCTTATTCTGTTGACCATGTGGTTTTTCATGTCCCTTCACATCAATGTCATCTAGCTTAATGTCATCTAAATTATTGCATACAGCCAAGCATAGTAGCAAACAGAAAGAAAAAGAAAGCTCGCACACCTCCACCCTGGGGCTGTTCCACAGCTGCTCATGACCTGGCTACATCACTCAGTACACCTGCAGATACTTTGCTGCTGAGCCAGGAGAACCTATTTGGTTCTTCCTTAGGCTGGGAATTCAGTGGAGCCAGCCTCCAAGATTCTTACCCCTCTCCCGTGGTGACACAGGATTCAGCACTACACTGCAGCTCTCCTCCCCACCAAACAGCCTCAGTTTAGTCATGTGGGGGTTGACAACTTTCTCTGTAAAGGACCAGAGAGTAAACAGTTTTCAGTTTTGCAGGCTATATAATCTCTGTTGCAGCTACTCAACTCTGCTGTCATAACACAAATGTAGCCACAGACAATATGTAAACGAATCAGAGAGGCTGTGTTCCACTAAAATTGTATTAATTTGAAAAAGGCCATGGCCCACATTTGATCTGCTAGCAGTAGTTTGCCCACTCTTGCACAAGTAAATAATGCACTTTCTCTTGAAATTTGTATGAGGAATGGAGAAGCAGATTCATTCAGGCCACACACTCACCCAAAAACCAAGTAAGGCCCCCATTGATATGCGTGTTCTTTTACCCCAAAGTCTGTTTCTGGCCTTCAGCAGCCCCAGGTCTCTTTTCTCTCTCCCTTTCCACCACAAATCTTTCAAAGACCCTAATATTCTCCAGAACATTTCTTTGCTTCCTCAAGCTTGCAAGCCCCACTAAACAGTTAACAATACCCACCATTCTTTAGAAGCCGTTTAAGTGAGTACAGGCATATCTCTCTTTATTGCACTTCATTTTATTCCATTCCACAGATCTTGTGTCTTTTAAAAACTGAAGATTTAAGACATCAGTGGAGGAAGTAACTTCAGATGTTGTGGAAAGAGCAAGAGGACTAGAATTAAAAGTAGAGCTGAAGATGTGACTGAATTGCAAGCATTCATTATAAACTTTGAATGGATGAGGAGTTACTTCTTAGGGATGAGCAGAGAAAGTGGTTTCTTGAGATGGAATCTACTCCTGGTGAAGATAGTTGAAATGACAACGAAGGATTTAGAATATTCCATAAACTTAGTTGGTAAAGCAGCAGCAGGGTTTGAGAGGACTGACTCCAATTTTGAAAGAACTTCTATGGTGGGTAAAATGCTGTCAAATACCATCACATTCTACGGAGAATCATTTGTGAAAGGATGCATCCGTCGGTGTGGCAAACTGCATTGTTGTCTTATTTTAACAAATTGCTAACAGCCGCCCTGACTTTCTGCAGCTCCCACCATGATATGTCAGCCATCAACATCAACGCAAGTCCTTCCACCAGCAAAAATATTATGATTCACTAAAAGCTCACAAGATGGTTAGCATTTTTTAGCAATAAAGCTTCTGTAATTAAGGTACATACATTGTGTCCTTTTAGACATAATGCTATTACACACATAAGGGACTACAGTATAGTATAAACATAACTTTTATATATACTAGAAAACAAAAATCCATTGAACTCCCTTTATTGTGGTGGTCTAGAACCAAACCTGCAATTCCTCTGAGGTATTCCTATACTATTGCCATCAGAGTGTGTCCCTTGAAGATCTCAACCCTCTACTCCAATATCAGTACAATGTCCAAAAATCATATGAAAAAATGTTCTATATCATTAATCATCGACGAATCACAAACTTAAAGCTCAGTCAGATACAGTGTACTACACACTCACTAAAATGACTAAAATAAAAAAGACTGAGAATACCAAATGTTAGAAAGGACATTGCTTATGGGAGTGTAAAACTTTACAGCCACTTTGGAAAAACAGCCATTTGGCAGTTTTTTAATAAACTTTCATCTACGCTATGACCCAGCAATTGTACCTTTACTATTTATCCAAGACAAATGAAATCATAGGTCCATATAAGGACCTGTTCATGCATGTTAATAGCATCTCTATCCATAATAGCCAAAAATGGGAAGCAGAACGGATGTTTATCAATAGGAGAATTGATGAAGAAACTGTGGTCATTCACATCATGAAATACTACTGAGCAATAAAAAAGGAATGAACCACTGCTATCTACTGAATGTTTGTGTCCCCTGCCAACATTCATCTGTTGAAGCCCTAAACTCCAGTGTGATGGTACTCTGTAGTAGATGGGGCCTTTGGGAGGTAATTGGGTCATGATAGTGGAGACCTAATGAATGAGATTACCATCCTAATAAGAGGAGACAATGGCCATATCCTCTCGGCCATGTGAGGATACAGCAAGAAGGCAGTCATCTGCAAACTGGGGGGTGGGCTCTCACCAGACACCGAATCTACTGGCACCTTCATCTTGGATTTCCCAGCCACAGATCTGTGATAGATAAATATTTGTTGTTTATACCACCTAGTCTATGGTATTTTTATTATAGTAGCCAACTGACTAAGACAAATACTGATACATGCAACATGAATGTATGTCAAAAATATGCTAAGTATAAGAAGCCAGATGCAAAAAAGAGAACATACTGTATGACCCCTTTATGTGAAACTCTAAACAGATAAAATTAACCTATGGCAATACGAACCAGCTCAGGTTGCTTCTTAGCTGGGATATGGCGATTGACTAAGAAAGAGCATTCTGGGGTGATGGAAGTATCGTGGGTCTTGACGTGCATTTGTAACCTTGTTGAACAGTACACATAAGATATGAATATTTCATTATACATAAAGTTTACCTCAAAACAAAAATATCAAAAATAATGTATTTACATAACATTTTTAAAGTCCCAAGGTCACTGGTGGAGTTCCAACCATCACATGTGCATTTCAGGTAGTGGAAAGGAGAATGAATGGAAAGGTAAATGAACAAAGGATACACACCTGCTGTCTGATCATTCTTAAGGAAATGCAAAGCCTTACCAACAACTTGCACTTAATTCTCATTGGACAACCCTACCTAGAAGAGAAGTGGGAAATAGGCACATGCACTATTTGGCCAAACACACTCCAAACAGAATAAAAACTATTTTTAGTAGCAAGAACAAGAGGAGAATGATTATTGGCTATCCATTCATAGTTTCAACCACACCACAAAAAAGTTTGTGCACACACACACACACACACACACACACACACACTATTTCCTAAACAATTTCAGGGGATTCATGGACCTTCACTGGACCCCATTTTATCTGAATTCTGTATTAAAAACCAAAGTCTTAAGGAGTTTGAGCAACTAGTTATTATTAAACACAGTTAATTTAAAGTGTATGAATGGCAAATTCACATGGCAATAGGCATTCAAGAGACAAGATTGCATAGAATATGCCATACTTACCCACCTGGAATAAATTTTTTTGCCTATGTCTCCCAAGACTGCAATCCATTAGATGGTCTGTTCTTAACTGAGCAGTATTTAATTCTGTCGCCATCTTAAATATACAATATGTGGATGTAAGAAGATAGAGCACTTCACTTAAGCGTATTTTCTACTTATGCACTTGATTTGATGACATTAGATTGCAGGTGTCTCTACTTCAATTAACTGCATATTGGTGAAATGCATAATTTAAACTCAGTACAAAACTGAGGCATTCATATGATAGTCTCCTCAATATAATTATTCCACATAAGTTGCAGTGCTTACAAAATGTTCTTTAGTTTTTTAAATAATAACTTCAAGTATGCTCAAGACTAGATAACACAGAAAATGTCAACAAGATATGATAAATATGAAAGTTAAATAATGATATTAAGACTTTGTGTCTAATTTTTCCTCATAGATTCACAAACTGTTTTTTGTTAGGAATTCAGATTACATATACCCAATGTCCTGCATAGTTTTTGCAGCTTAATTTGAAGAACAAGAGAAAGTACCTCTTAAAAGCCCACATAAAGGCCAATCTGTTAGATGTTGATCTGTAAAATACCCTGTCTTCCTTTTATTGTAATAGCAAAGAGAAAATGAAAATGATTCAACTCAATGGAGTAAATACACAGTGTATTCTACACAGTTTATTTGAAGACTGACTGAAATGGCTTTATTTTTCTTAAAAATCGACCTCTTGCCTGAGTAGATATTGAAAAATAAATACCTGTGTCCTTTCACTAAACTTAGAATGTGAAAAATGTCATTTTATCATTGAATCATTCACTGACAAAGCACCATGCCACTAAATTAACACTCCATGTCCTATTGTAATAAATGTAGTTCTATTTATTTAGCACCTAGTCAGTGGTAGGGCCTTACATGTATTATTCCTGGGGTCAGTTGAGTAATGGCCCCCTCAGTTCCTAATCCCTGTAATCTGTAAATACTCCTTGTAAGGCAAAGGGGACTTTGCAGATTTGATTAAAGATCTTGAGGCATAACCATCCAATTATAAAATAAATTAGTCACAGGGATGGAAGTACAGGCTAGGAAACATTGTTATAATATTGTAATGTCCTTGTATGTTGACCGACAGCAACTACACTTACCGTGGTGAGCATTTAGTAATGTATATAATTGTCAAATCACTATGTTGTACATCTGAAACCAATACAATATTGTATGGTCACTATGTCTCAATTAAAAAATCAAAAATAAGTTTTAAAAACAAATAAATTAAGGATCTTGAGATGGGCAGATTATCCTGGATTATCTGTGTGGGTCCAGTGAAATAAAGAGTCCTTGTAAGAGAAAAGGCAATGTGAAGATTCAATATGAGAGAGATTTGAAGATGCCTGTTGTTGCCTTTGAAGATTGAGGAAGAATCCATGAACCAGAGAAGGCAATAAATTCTGGAAGCCTCTCGAAGTTGAAAGAGGCAAGGATAAATTCTCCCCTAGAACCTCCAGAGGGAACCAGGCCTGTTGACACTTTGACTTTAGCTCATTGAAACTGATTTTGGACTTCTGGCCTCCAAAACTGTGAGAGAATATGTTTGTGTTATTTTAAGCCACTAAATTTGTGGCAATCTGTTACAGCAGCAATACAATACTAATACAATTTCTAACTTCAAAACTACTCTGGAAGCTGGAAGGATGGTATTAGTACTACACACACACACACATACACACACACACACACAGTGAAGGAAATGAGACATGAAGAGAAGTTTTAAAAAAGGTAAATGAACACAGCTAGGTATGACTTCAAGCCCACAAACCATTGTTCTCTATCATACTGGCTATATGAACCATCAAGGCACATTTCACTATGTCTTCTCCCAAAAGGTTTTTCCCTCTATTTAGAAGTAAAAAGCAAATCAAAGTGTCCCACGTTGCATACATTTCAAGGGGGAGTATTTCTTCTAAACAATGAGATAATTGAATCAAGTATTTGCAGACCTTAGTAGTTTCCATTAAAGAGCTTTTATATTCCACATTAAGCTCCTTTGTCACTATATGTATGGGAAATATACTTATAAAGCAGCTATCAAGAATGGATTCTGCATGAAAACTCCACAGAGAAGGACTATAAACCTAACAGTGATTGCCCCTAATGGAGTCATTGCACAGCTGTGAAAAAGTCCAGCCTTTGCCTGAAGGTTTAATAATTCTGTGAAGCTTCTTTGTAGTGGACATGTGATATGCTGTTCATCCAAGCTTCATAAGTGTTCCCCTTTAGCTAGCTAAGTTGAAATTAAAAAGGAATCTTCCAGAAACACATCATTTTGTGTTGTATTTTGTAATATTTGAGAAGTGCTGAATTAAAAGATGACTTTATAGATCTTAAAAGCATAGAATGAATGAAGCAAATGATGAAAAAGTAAAATATTTCATTTCATCACGATAACTGTATCTGCCCAATGTTTATTGTGGTTCGGGCAGAGGGGTGATTATTTCAAAGTCCCTGGAAGGTTCTGGATTCTATGGGAGATGATCAGATCATTTGTAACCTAAACTTTATTCAGGTGCAATTTTTTTCCTTAGACCAAAATACCTTCTTTTATTAAGGTATAACTAATACATAAAAATATATTCGTTTCAGATGTACCACATAATGATTCAGTATTTGTTTACACTGTGAAATGACCAATACAATAAGTCCAGTTTTGCCCTATCACAATATAAAGTTACATAATATATAATAAATATTGTTGACTGTAGTCGCCACACTGCACATTACATCCCCATGACTTATTTATTTTATGACTGGAAGTTTGTACCTCTTGACCTTATTCTCCCATTTTGCTCAACCCCAATCCCTCGCCTCTGGTAACCATCTGTTCTTTGCATCTGTGAGTTTGGTTAATTTTGTTTTGTTTGTTCACTTATTTTGTTTTTTAGATTCCACATATAAGTGAGAGCATATAGCATTTGTCTTTCTCTCTCTGACTTATTTCACTTAGCATAATGCCTTCAAGATCCATCCATGCTGCAAACAGCAAGATTTCATTCTTTTGTAGGGCTGAGTGGTAGTCCATTGTATATATAGATTTTTTTTTTATCCATTCATCCATTGATGGATACTTACATTGTTTCCATATCTTCGCTATTGTGAATAATGCTGCAATAAACATAGGGTGTATATATTTTCAAGTTAGAGTTTTCATTTTCTTCAGAGGAATACCCTGAAGTATTTGGGTACACTTCTGGATCATATGGTACTTCTATTTTTAGTTTCTTGAGGAAACTCTATGCTGTTTTCTCTAGTGGCTGCACCAAATTATATTCCCATCAACAGTGTACAAGAGTTCCCTTTCCTTTACATCCTTGGCAACATTTCTTATTTCTTGTTTTTTTGATAATAGCCATTCTGACCCATGATGTTGAGCGTCTCTCATGTGTCTATTGGCCATCCGTATGTATTCTTTGGAATAATGTCTATTTAGATCTTCTGCCTATTTTTTTCATTGGATTTTTTTGTTGTTATTGAGTTGTTGTTTGAGTTTTTTATATATTTTGGATATTAACCCCTTATTGGATATATGGTTTGCAAATATATTCTCCCATTAAGTGGGTTGCTTTTTTGTTTTGTTAATGGTTTCCTTTGCTATGCAGAAGCTTTTTAGTTTGATGTAGTCTCACTTGTTTATTTTTCCTTTTATTGCCATCGGTTTGGAATCAAATCTGAAAAATTATTACCAATACCAGTGTCAAGAAGCTTACTGCCTATGATTTCTTCTAGGAGTTTTATGGTTTCAGATCTTATGTTCAATTCTTTAATCCATTTTGAGTTACTTTTTGTGTATGATATAAGGGAGTGGTCCAGTTTCATTCTTTTGCATGTGGCTATTCAGTTCTTACAACACCATTTATACCTTTGCCCAGTGGATATTCTTGCCTCCTTTTTCATAAATTAATTGATCATATAAGCATTGTTTTATTTCTGAGCTCTCTGTTCTATTCCATTGATATATGTTTCTGTTTTTATGCCAGTATCATACTATTTTCATTACTATAGCTTTGTAATATAGTTTGAAGTCAGGGAGCATGGTGCTTCCAGTTTTGTTCTTTCTTGGTATTGTTTTGGCTTTTCAGGATCTTTGTGGTTCCTTACAAATTTTAGGATTGTTTGTTCTGTTTCTGTGAAAAATGCCATTGGGATTTTGATAGGGATTGCATTGAATCTATGATTGCTTTGGGTAATATGGACATTTTAAAAATATTAATTCTTCCAATACATGAGCATGGAATATCTTTCCATTTATTTGTGTCATCTTCAGTTTCTTTCATTAATGTCTTATAGTTTTCAGTGTGCAGATTTTTCACCTCCTTTGTTAAATTTATTCTTAGATATTTTATTCTTTTTGATGCAATTGTAAATTGTATTGTTTTCTTAATCTCTTTCTGATAGTTCATTGCAAATGCATAAAATGCAACATATTTTTGTATATTTCTTTCATATCCTGCAACTTCACTGAATTTATTGATTCTAATAGTTTTTTGGTGGAATCTTTAGGGTTATCTATATATAAAATTGTGGCTTCCACAAATAATGACAGTTTTATTTCTTTTTTCCCAATTTGAATGCTCTTTATTTATTTTTCTTGCCTAATAGCTCTGACTAGGATTTCCAATATTTATGCTGGGTAAAAGTGGCAAGAGTGAGCATCCTTACCTTGTTTCTGATCTTAGATGAAAATCCTTTCAGCTTTTCACTATTGAGTATAATGTTAGCTGTGGGCTTGTCATACATGGCCTTTATTATGTTGAAGTATATTTCCCTCTATAGCTGCTTTGTTGAGAATTTTTATCATGAATGTATATTGAATTTTGTCAAGTATTTTTTCTGCATCTGTTGATATGATCATGTGATTTTTATCTTTCATTTTGTTAATGTGGTATGTCACATTGATTTCCAGAATTTGAACCATCCTTGTATTCCTGTGATTAATTCCACTTGATCATGATGTATGATCCTTTCAAGTGTATTGCTGGGTTCTGTTTACTCATATTTTGTTGAGGATTTTTGCATGTATGTTCATTAGGGACATTGGCCTGTAATTTTCCTTTTTTGTGGTATCATTACCTGGTTTTTTTATTAGGTAATGCTGACCTTGTAAAATTAGTTCAGTTTTTTGGAAGAGTTAGAAAGGACAAGTATCAAATCATCTTTGAATGTTTGGTAGAATTCACCAGTGAATCTCTCTGGTCCTGAATTTTGTTTGTTGGAAGGTTTTTAATTACTGATTCCATCTCCTTGCTCTTCTGATTTTCCATTTCTTCATGATTCAGTCTGGGGAGATTGTATGTTTCTAGAAATTTATCCATTTCTTCTATGTTGTTCAATTTGTTGGTGTATAAATGTTCATATAGTATGTTACAATCCTTTGTATTTCTTTTATATCAGTTGTAATTTTCCCTTTTTCATTTCTGATTTTATTTGAGCCCTCTATCTTTTTATCTTAGTGAGTCTAGCTAAAGATTTATGAATTTTATTTATCTTTTCAAAGAATTCTCTTATTTTCATTCATCTTTTCCATTGTCTTTTTAGTCTCTATTTCATTTGTTTCCACTCAGACCTTTGTTATTTCCTTCCTTATAGGCACTATAGTTTTCATTTATTCCTCTTTGTCTAGTTCCTTCAGGTGTAAAGTTAGATTGTTTATTTGAGATTTTTCTTGTTTCTTGAGGTAGGCCTGTATCACTATGAATGTCCCTCTTAGAACTGCTTTTGCTGCATTCTGTAGATTTTGGTATGTTGTCTTTTCATTTTCATTTGTCTCCAGATTTTTTTAAATTTCTCCTTTATTTCTTTGTTGACCCATTTGTTGCATAGTTTTAGCCCCCACATGTTTGTTTTTTCCAGTTTTCTTCTTGTGATTGATTTCCGGTTTCATCTTCTTAAATTTATTGAGATTTATTTTGTGGCCTAACATATGCTCTATCCTGGAGAGTGTTCCATGTGCACTTGAGAAGAATTTGTATTCTGTTGCTTTTGAGTGCAATGTTCTGTATATATCTGTTAAGTCTATGTGGTCTAATGTGTTATAGGAGGCCAATGTTTTCTTATTGATTTTCTGTCTGGATGATCTATCCAGTGATAAAAGCGAGGTATTAAGGTCCCCTACAACTATTACATTGCACTTTATTTCTCCCTTTAGATCTTTAATATTTGCTTTATATATTAGTTGCTCCAATGTTGGATGCATAAATATTTTTAAATGTTATACATTTTTACTCAGTTGACCCCTTGATCATTATGTAATGGCCATCTTGTCTTTTATTAAAGTCTTTGTTTTAAAGTCTATTTTGTCTGATATAAGTATAGCTACCCAAGCTTTCTTTTGGTTTCTATTTGTATAAAGCATCTATTTTCATCCCTTTACTTTTAGTCTCTCTGTGTCTTACATCTAAGATGTGTCTCTTGTAGGTAGCATATAGATGGATCTTGTTTTTTCACCTGTTCCGCCACTCTGTGTCTTTTGATTGTAGAGTTTAGTCCATTTGCATTTAATATAATTATAGAAAAGTATGCACATATTGCCATTTTTTAATTGCTTTCTAACTATTTTGTCATTTCTCTCTGTTCCTTTCTTCTGCTCTTGTCCCTTACTGTAATGTCTTTCTTTAGTGTTATGTTTACATTCCAGTCTCATTTTCTTTTGGGTATCTACTATAGGTTTTTGTGTTGTGGTTACCATGAGGCTTACATATATGCTAGTCTATTTTAAGTTGATAGCAAGTTTGAATGCATTCCAAAACTCTACATTTTTACACCCCCTCCCATGTTTTATGTTTTTGATGTCACATTCTACATCTTTTTATTTTGTGTATCCCTTAACTATTAAACTCATGGTTATTTTGACTGCTTTTGTCTTTTAACCTTCATACTAGCTTTATGAGTGATTAGTCTACTACCTTTACTGTATATTTGCTTTTACCAGTGTTTTTACTTTCATATTTTTTCTTGTTACTAATTAGTGCCTTTTCTTTTTAGCCAAAAGAAGTTCCTTTAACATTTCATATAAGGCCAGTTTAATGGTGGTGAATTCCTTTAGTTTTTGCTTGTCTGAAAAACTTTCTCATTTTTGAATGATAACCTTGCTGGATTGAGCATTCTTGGTTGGAACTTTTTGCTTTCAACACTTTGAATATATCATGCCACTCTCTTCTGGCCTGCAATGTTTCTGATGAAAATTATGCTGATGGGTTTATAAGGGTTGCCTTGTACATAACAAGTTTTTTCTTTTCTTTTCCTTTCTTTGGCTGCCTCTAAGAGTCTCTCTTCATCTTTAACTTTTGACATTGTAATTATAGTGTGCCTTGGTATGCATCTCTTTGGGTTCATTTTATTTAGACCTTTCTGGGAATCCTGGATCTTGATGTCTGTTTCCTTCCCCAGTGAGGGAATTTTTTATCATTTCTTCAAATAAGTTTTCTGTCCCTTTCTCTCTTCTCCTTCTGCGACCCCTGTTACATGAATAGTGTTCCCCTTGATGTTATTCCAAAGGCCACTTAAGCTATCTTCACATTTTTTCATTCTTTTTTCTTTTTGCTGCTGTATTTGGGTGAGTTCCATTGCCCTGTGTTCCAGATCATATTCCTTTATTCTGCTTCATCTAGTCTGCTCTTGAAACCCTCCAGTGTGTTTTTCAATTCAGTTATCATATTATTCAGCTCTCTGACTTAACTTTCTTATATTTCTTTCTTTCTGTTGAAGTTCTTCCTGTGTTCACACATTCTTCTCCTGAAATCAGTGAGCATGTTTATGACCATACTTTGAACTCTCTATCAGGTAAATTATTTATCTCCATGTCATTAGGTCTTTTTCTGGAGTTCTGTCTTGTTCTTTCATTTGGAACATATTCCTCTATTTACTCATTTTGCTTGACTGTGTTTATTTCTGTGTATTAGGTGAAACAGCTATCTTTCCCGTCCTGAAGCAGTGGTCAGAAGAAGATTGGGGGGGGGGGTGTATCAGTCTGCTGTCAGCATAGTGCCCCAGGGCTGGTAGCCTGCCAGGAACTATCATTCTGATTGTTTCAGTCTCATGGGGCCCAGAAACACAAGTCCCCCTGCCTGTCAAAACCAGGTATTCTAGTGGCACCCTATATGGACTATGTATGCCCACTAGGTTTAACTGGGTGGAGCCATGGGGGATTGCCATACTGGAGTGCACCTGCCTGCTGGGATTGGCAAGACAGGTCTGTGAGGGAGCTCCAGGCCAGAGCAAGCCTGCCCACCAGGTTTAGCAGGGTGGGGTCATAGGAGAGCACATGGCAAGGCAAGCAGCCCTAGCAAGTTAGAGGAAGAGTGCAAAAATGGCTCTGCCAACTCCTCCATCCCCAGAGAGTTCCCACAGATCCCTGCTCCTCGGGAAATACTTTAAGATTAGCCAGTGAATCTGCTACACATATGTTCTAGGCACTTTTCGACCTGCTCGTTTTGTACTGGGCCCATGGGTGAATGAGTCTGTGTTCAAGCCCTTTAACACCAGAATCTCAGTTCCCTACAGTCCTTTGGGTCTTTTGGATGTAAACTCCATTGGTTTCCAAAGCCAGACATTTTGGGGACTTATCTCTCCAGTACAGGTCCCAAAGGTCAGGGTGCCTGATGTGGGATTCAAACCCCATGCTCCTCAGGGATATGCTTCAGATTCACAAGATCCCCCTGCTTGTGGGTCACTGCACTGGAAGTGAAGTTTTTGTTGAGACTACATCTCTGCCTCTCCTACCTGTCTCAATGTGGCCTTTTTATCCTTTGTTGTAGAGGAGCTGTTCAACTAGTTTTCAAATCTTTTTCTGAGATAATTTGGCCAATATATAACTGTAGATTTGGTGTGTACATGGGAGGAGGTGAAGTTAGGGCTTCATATGCTGCCATCTTGAACTGCCCCTCTCCAAGTGAAATTTTACAACCCTCTACCAGAAAAATATTGACAATTTCACTGGATGTGTTTCAATATGTTATTGAAACATCAGCAGAGATAAACGGTTGCAGAAAACACATTTAGTATTAGGCTGGTAAAATACTGACATCTTGTGGAAAGAATTAGGAACAAAATCTCTAAAGTTAAAATTTAAGGCAGGGAAACCAAGTGAAAGGGGGAAAACAACCATAAAATAAAAACAAACCTCATTAAATCTTTGTTCTTGAAAACAAAATGAATTTTTCTCATTTTGGCTTTTGGCTATGAGAAAAAAGTCTAGGTTTCTACCTTAAATCTATATTTCCCAAACCAGTAGAAATAAAGGTGTTTAATTTACAAAATTAAAAAGCCCTTATGGAAATAACCAGGACACTGCAAATACTACCTTCTATAAACTAATTTTTTTAATAAAAATATTTTACATTTTAAACTCATGTAACATGAGAAACTTTGATTTCTTTTCAACTTTAAGTAAAAATAAAGGAAACACTTTCCCCCCTTAGTGCCTATGTTGTGCCCAAGTTGAGAGACCCTGAAAGACCATCAAGGAGCCGATTCCGATGCAAGCACACAGGGTCATTTATTCAAGCTTGAGCTCGGGCTCACACCTGTCACCGACGCAGCGGTTCCAAAGTGAGAGCCCCGAGCCCAGGGTAGGCTAGGTTTTTATGAATTACAAGGTGCAGGGAGAGGGGGGTACTAACTTGGACATTTTCCATGGGTTAAGTCTGGCTGGCGCCCAGCTGCCAGCTGATGTAACATGTAAGGTATGTTATCTGTAAGGAGCGGATGTGTCTGGACCTTGAGGTCTGGTCCTTGAGATTGTAGCCAGGGAGCCATCTAAGGGGGAAGTTACTAGAACAATGGGTGGGTTTTTTTTCATGACTGGAACAAAGTTTTCTCAGAACTAGGCCTGGACTGAGGCCTCTTCCTCTAGATGGCTTTCTCTTTTTAAAATGGAGTTTCTCTTGCTCTCACACCTATAGCAGATGCTCTTGGCTATTTTGCCCACGTTCCTTCTGCCTACCCCAATGATCACCTACTGCTTGGGCAGACAGTTATATAGTATATGCCTTTTCTCTGCCTGAGGTTTATCTTTGGCCGCAGAATTGAGTTCTGCCTTTGCAGGACAGGCAGGAAATTCCTGAAAGTTAACACTCCTATGAGCCATCCTCAAACACGAGGGCAGAGCCCAAAGGAGTAAATACCTTGGCATTCTAAACCATCAGTGTGACAATTCTGAGTTGTGTTCTCTGTGGTCTCTCAGGGACTCCACAGCAGGACTGAACTTCAGTTTCCCACAACAGTAACTTGCTCTTTAATGTTTTATTTTCTTTCTTTTTCTAAGTCCTTCAACCATGCTTCCTGGAGTCACCACCCAATAAACTACATGCACCCAAATCATTGTCTCAGGGAGAGCTTTCGGAGGAATCTAAATGAATATAGTGATCTACCCATACTGAACACATATATTCAGGTGTTTCAAAGAGAGAAAATGAGTTCTAAGCATTTTTTGCTAGTTTCATTAGCAAAACACCAAATTGAAAAAAGCAAAGACAAGTCTAGCACATTTTGGCTTTAGTGCAACCATAACACCTTTTATAGCTGCTTGCAGCCCTGCTGCTATTCCCCTGTGGCCTTCCTCCCTGTGGAAACAGAAGTTCAACATAGGGAAAATGCCTCAGTAAGGAGAGAGGGCACCTCCACTTCAGGGGCTTCTTGCCCACTCTAAGATCTCTGTAAGTAAACATGAACTGGGTGCTAAAAGCTGGTTGAACCAATTGATTCACTAATTGGTTAGGAAATAATATATTAAGATTGTATACTTGTAGACCTATGAATTAGAAATATATTTATAAAACATATTCATCCACTAGAAATTGTCTTTTTTTCTTTTATAACAACCAGTTTAATCAACAATTTGTATTCACTTTCAAGGGCATGTGAGGGGTAGAAAGACCAGTGACTAGCTCCATATTTTACACAAAACAAGTCCCAGTCCAGGAGGTGATATACAAGAAGAGGGGGGTGCATCAATCACATGTAAATTTCAACCCTGGCCACAACTTTGCATCAGAAGTCAATTTATTCTGACCTGATGGCAATGGAGGGGCAAAAAAAAAACCTGTTTTATATTGGCATGTTGAAAATTACAAAATAAATCTCAAATGTATTCATCCGAACTCTTGGTCACAAACAAGTCAAACGTGCTAACTACAGCATGTGACTAATAGCACTTTAGACACCAAGTGATGTTGGCAAAGTCATGTTTTTATTTCCCTTTAAAATAAAACTATTTCCAAGCCAATTATTCATCTCCCCAACTAGTAAATTTATGAAGTTTAACAGTCAATAAACTAAAGAAAAAGTATTTATCTGCCCGAAGTTTCAGAATAAATGCCTTTTTTTAACCACTATATATTGTAACACCTAATAGCCCTACCTTGAAGCCCACGCATGTCTCCTACTTCATTGCATTTCTGAGTCCCAAAGTATCTTTGTATCTGTAAGCACAATAACATTAATAGTGAGGCATTCTGCCTAGTATTTTACACGTAAATAGCATTCTATTTAATGCCTATAACAGTGATATAATTAGATGCATTTTACCAATGAGAATACTGAATCTTTAAGGAGGATGCCCAAAGTCTGATCTGTCTGACTGCAAACTCAAGCTTTTATCTATGGTATCAGCCAGCTGTTGCTGCATAATAATTACAAAATCTCAGTGGAATACAGCTCTATAAACATTTATTTCTCACGTTTACACATTAGCTGAGGTAACTCAACTGATATTGGTTGGACTTAACTAGATGGTTCCAATCTGCAGGTTAGATCCAGCTCTGCTGCACCACACATTTCTCAACCTTCTTGGATCAACAGACTAACTAGATCATGGTGATGACAGAAATGCAAAGGGTAAGTGGAACACACAAGCCCTCATAAGGCTTAAACTCAAAACTGGTACAAATGTCCTTTCCATCCATATGCCACTGACCAAAACGAGTCATGTGACCAAGCTCAACCTTCAGGGGCACGGAAGTATATTCCTCTTTCTGTTAAAGGACATGCAAAGTTACATGGTAAAGAGTGTGGATGTAGGAAAGGTTGAAGTTGGAAATAAGAATTCAACATATCCCACTCACTATGTCAGTGGCCTCCCATAGTGGCATAGTCTTTTACAAATAACTTGGAATATATATGTTTGTAGTGAGGCAAAAAATGCCTATCATTCTGACATACTCAGGGATGGGGAAAGAATATGAAATATGATCAATGAAGTAAAACACAGGTGATATATTTCTCAGTTCTGAATCCCTGAAGTCTAGCGTCATTGGCAGGGCCAAATCAGGAATTAGGCAAATTTGTCTTTGACACTCCTTAATCACCTCTAATCATCCCCACTTTCTTGACTCTGTGTTATCTATTTCTCCTGTCTCCATAACAAAATGTTCTGTCTCTGTAGCCCACTCTCCCTAAACCCTACCTCTGCATTTCAAGGCTTAGCTATTTGATAACTAATAGCTATTAGGTAGTGACAGCTAAATAGGTTTTTGCTTCAAGATATCTTCATTTTAACTGGGAAGCCCTGGCACAGAGCATGTGATCTTAAATAGCAGTTGTCAAAAACACTTGGAAGTACAAATCTTTTATCTTCAAATAAACTTCTTTACAACCCAATTTATTAAAAGATAATAGTGGTACTATACTATTATCCTATTATTAGCCAAATAACATTAATATAACTATTATTAATTCATGTGGGAGACAGGAAAGAGACAAACGCACTTGTTCTCTTGATGCTCCCCTCATATCACCTTGGTGACCTCTGAAGGTCTTCCATCGAATCCTCAGGTACTTAGGAGCACAGTTTGAAAATCTATAACATGAATGCTCCATGTTAGGAATGTCTGGTAGATGCTCTCATTTTTCAAATCACCCTGAGTCTCCCACAACCTTTGTGAAAGCATTTACCCATCTTGGTACCAGGGCATCTGTGATGTGCTCTCAGGTGCATGTGAAATTTTCTTTCCCTTTAGCCTGCTACAGTGTCTGAATATCTACAACCATAGGTACTGCCCTTTTGGTCTAGGGAACTTTCATGTCCAGTTTTCTTGTCCACCTTTAAAAATGTAAACTCTTTAGAGAAATAATCTATCAGTCCATTAGTACCTGAGCTTGAATGGGTTGTTTTGGGGTGGCTTATAGACAGCCCGTGCAAGTGGGGTAAGAACTGGGAGACCTAGATAAGGGGCATGGTG
Source organism: Phataginus tricuspis (assembly GCA_029783875.1). Taxonomy (NCBI): domain Eukaryota; kingdom Metazoa; phylum Chordata; class Mammalia; order Pholidota; family Manidae; genus Phataginus; species Phataginus tricuspis. The sequence continues at coordinate 23,671,116 of JAQQAC010016209.1, forward strand.
AAAAGGGGTGACAAGAAGCTCTTGAAAAAAACTGAGCAGAATAAAAGGGAAATGAAAGTGTAAAGATGAGGTGAATTCAAAACAGAGCTAGCCTTGTCTGAGAAACACTTTTTTTTTTTTTTTTTTTACTTAATAAGCTCCAGCAAGTACCATATAGAGATTGTTTTCTCTGAATACAGAGCCCTTAGGAAACGCACTTGCCTCTCCTGTGGGGAAAACCAAGTAGGTTGGCTTCCTTTGGATTCCATTCTTACTATGGGATTTGATACAATTCTGATTGATCCAGAGTTCAAAACATCCATTTCAAACCATATCTCTTTTAAATGAATTGCCCAGAAAGAGCAGCCTCAAAAATGTTTATTTCATATTTTTTATAGATGCTGGGAAGGATAAAAAGGCAAGATGGGCATAGATGGGGGTTATCTGACAGTTGTGTTATCTTTTAAAGTCTATCATAGAGTAAGTGATGAACTGTGCCTCATCAAGGGCAAAAAGATAAAGAACTCATTGACTGTAGAATGATATTATTTGGACTTAGACTATACTACAAAGTAACAGGTGGTTGCTGAAGAGGTACCAGTTCCTAGGACATAAAAATAATTTAATGTTTACAATAAAATTCTTTAACTTCACTGACAGCTTCCAGTGTATTTGTTTAATTCAATTCAGCAAATAATTATTGCCTATTTTGGGCAGGCACTCTGGTAGGTGCTGGAAAAATGAAGATAAATAGAACATTCCCTCTGCCCTCAAAATGCTCAAAATCTAGTGAGGAAAACAGAAATATAAATGACTATATTACTGTGTAGTAAGTGTTATTTTAGAGGTATAAAGAGAGGGGTATGGGAATAAGTAGGGGAAGGAATTATCTAGTTTCTGGCTGTCAGGGACAGGGGGACAGGGCAGGTGTGGGGAGGTTGTCACTAAGGTGAGCCTTGAAAAGCCTTTGGAGACTAAAAGCTGGAGACAGGCATGATTAAATCAGCCTTTCAAAAAAAGCACTCAGGGGAAAAGGCAGTCAAACTAGTGAAGAGATTCTTGCAATCATGAGTCAACCGTTATTAAAAGAGACCAAATAAAATGTGCAGTTTGGGGACAGAGGAGAGATTTCTTCCAGGTGACCTCAGGAGATATAATGAAAGCTCAGTACTCAAGCAAGAGGTATATAAAAGACCACCACTTGTTCACATACATGAAAAAACTAAAATTTTCCAGTTCCTATGATTCACTATGGTGCCTGTCAGGCTGATGACTGTTCCCTCCAACTGAGAAACAAACCAAGAACTCCTTTCTCAGAGCTAGTCAAGCAGCTGCTAGGGACAAGACGTGAGTCCTGTCATAGGGTCATAGGGAAACTCATTCTCAGTTGAAACAGAACTACTGTATTATTCTTCATGAGAACCCTTCTTTGAAATAGCTGCCCTCCTGGCATAAATAGGCTTACATGTCGTCACATCATGATAAATTTTTGAGACTCATTTTGTCATGAATGTACTATGCAAAATGCTGTAAAAACAAGTAGAAAATAAAATATTAGAGCTCCGTGATAAGTATTGGATATCAGATAGTGGATTAAAATGACAGTGGGAGTGGGATGTTACCCCCCGTTACTGAATGTCAGCACTCAGAAATCTACCTGAAATAGAGTAGTGTTCATAGAGTATTTGATGGATGAATGAATGAAGAAACAGGAGAAGTAGATATCAAGAAAACCTTTCGTCATATTATTAAGTGTTTTGTCATATTCTATGGGTTTACTGCCCATTTAAAATTTCTGCTGTTCAAAGCACTATTCAGTTTCATCAGATGTGGGAACATGTTTCACTTCTTAGAAGGGCACATGAATTGACTTTTTTCCCCTTCTTGTACCTTAGAATAAACAAAATTTGGGATTAGGTTCACATACTCAAAATAACGTGGGAAAAGATCTGGAAAATTATGGCAAATCATGGTACAAGTGGGTGATCATTAATGCCCCTGCTGTTAAGTAATGGGGCATAATCCCATCTACAGAAAGACAGCTGAATCCCAAAATCCACTGGAAATAAAATAAAAATGTGACCCAGTATGTCAAAACTCAGGAACGTTTTTATGACCCATCAATTGTACCATTGCAAGTCGTTAGAGAGAAGATTTTGATGAACATCAATTTCTATATCAAGAAAAATAAATGAGCCTCCATTTCTTTCCTTTTCTTTGTTCTCACCTTCAAGTTGCTAAGGTCTTTGAGAAGAATAAAAGATGACACTTCAGTAGCCCACAAATCAGACTTAACTGTTCCCATGTCAGTTTGAGTTTAGGAAAGATGACTTTCATCTAACAGCCTTCTCAGATACAGTACTGCAGTGAGGTATTATGTCACCTCCAGAAATGATTTATACTGTATCTATCTAAATTTTAAAATATTAGAGAACTCTGCCTTCTATCTATCTCCATGCTTTTGAAACAGCTCCCAACAGTGTCTTAATAAGACGAAAACAAAGAAAGACATTTTCCTATTCCTTAACTACCTACAATCCTAAATTAAGTTAGTGTTTAGAAACAGGTTCAAAGCAGAGGTCAAAATTAACACACACAGATACACAACTATTCTCCAATTTTTTAGTCACCTTAAGAGGAACAATCCAAACCTCAGATTTAATCACTTTTCATTCAAAGAGGCGTAAGCTAAACGTAAGAGGCCCTGGTGAGAATTGCAAATATAAATAATCTCTTTCCTCAGAGAACTCCCAATCTAGCAGGGACAATAGATATGTGTATAAATACTTGAAATGTACAGAATAACAAGATAACTGTCTTAAAAAGGTGTCAAAAGTGCTGCAATGATTAGAGACAGAAGAGATAACTTCAGAACTAACCAGTACTAGGAACATGAGGGCATTCTAGTAAAAAAAA
>JAQQAC010016209.1:23674020-23818621 GCA_029783875.1 Phataginus tricuspis
TTGGAAGTGATGTGAGGCTTCAGCACAGGACGGAGAGACTTCTCTCTTGCTAGATGGACCCTAACAAGACGGCAATTATAACAACCCAGTAATAAAACTACAAACCAGGGCATAAGCAGAAAAAATGGAAAGGAAGGTCTAAATTCAAGAGATAAAAAGAGCCATAATGACTTCCAGTTTCCAATTCTGCATGTAAGGAGCTTGGAAGTCATCACTTCATCCTATCAACAAATAAAAAGCTGAACAGACTGAAAAATCAACAATTCTTCTTGGATTCATAAGAGAGGGGAGAACACAGGGTAATCTATTGCCTCCAAGCTTGGATAGACAGACAAGCAAATGCAGGGTATCAGAGCAGACACTCTCAGGTGGAATCTGCCATGATAACTAGTGTCAGGGGAGGAAACCTGAACTGTAAATGACGAATTGATGGAGTCAGTGTGGGCAGGTCTGAAAGTTAAAAACTCCACAGGGACCCATTCATAAGGGAGCCACCACAATATTCTGAGATTTGCTGCCAGGAGCTGGACCAGTTTCACACAGTAAATATCAAAGAAATACCACCCATCCACCCCTGCTTCTGGCAGGGGGAGGGGGAAAAGAACCATGTTGAAATATGCCAGAGCACTGTGCTCTTAACAAGGCCTGCCCTCAGGAGAAGGAAACTAGTTAACCAGAGCCTAACTGATACACAGAAGGGAAATACCCAACTCCAGCCCACGCTAAACTTTATGTTTCACCTAAGGGGACAGAAAAAGCTGACGAACACTTGTGAAGTTCATAGGCAAAGGCACAGGTTCACTAAAGGAGTGAGACCTAATCATAGGACAGTCAAATGCTTCCCCATCCAAGGACAGCAGGACAACTACAAAAGACATAATGTACACTTAAACAGGAACCCCAGAATGAGAAGAAAAAGCAAAAGGAACCAGATAAATATTTAAAACAATATTGACTGAGAATTTTCCCCAAATTAGTGTTAGACACCAAACCACAGATCCAGGAAACTTCGAAAACACCAAGCAGGATAAATGTCCCCAAACTATACCTGGGTGCATCATTTTTGAACTACAGAGAATCAAAGATAAAGAAAAAATCCTGAAAAAATCAACATGGAAAAAACACTTTACCTATAGAGAAACAAGATGAAAATTAGATCTGACTGCTCCTCAGAAACCATGCAAGTAAGAAAAGAGTGGAATAAAATATTTAAAGTGTTGAAAGAAAAACAAAACTGGAATTCTGTACCCTGACAAATTATCCTCTGAAAATGAAGGAGAAACAAAAAACTTTCTCAGCCAAGAGATATTTGAGGGAAGAGTTGCCAGTAGATCTGCCTTGCAAAAAATATTAGAAGCTCCTTAGAGAGGATGAAAATAATATAGGTCAGAAACTCAGATCTACATAGAGAAAGGAAGAGCACTGAAGAAGGAATCAGTGAAGGTAAAATGAAAATTTTGCTTTTCTTATTCTTAATTGCTCTAACAGATAACATTTTGTTGAGAATAATAGCAACTATATATATATATGAAATAAATGATAGCAATGATACAAGTGATAGGAGGGAGGAATTAGGATTATTTTGTTGTTATAAAGTACTCACACTGTCCATGAAGTAATAGAGTGTTATTTGAAGGTGGACTTGGATTAGTTGAAAATGTATATTATACACCCTAGGGCAATGACTAAAAAAGTTTTAAGAAGTATAACTGGTATGCTGAAAAAGAGAAAATAAAATCATATAAAATGCTCAGTTAAAACCACAAGAGACAGAAAAATACTGGAAGACAAAAATAGTAGCAAAGAACAAGGACAACAAATATAAAACAGTAATGAATATGGTAGATATTAATCCAACTATATCAATAATTACTTTCATGATAAAAACTAAGTAAGCTAGGAATAGAGGGGAAACTTTCTAAATTTGATAAAGACTATCTAAAAATAAGGTAACATTATACTCACTAGTGAGAAACTAGGAGCTTTCCCACTAAGATCATATACAAGGCAAGGATATTCCCTCTCATGGCTCCTTTTCAACATGGGTAGAAGTCCATGCTAGTGCAATAAGGGAAGAAAAGGAAAGGAAAGGTATAAATATTGGGAAGGAAGACATAACACTAACTGTTTGCAGAGGATATGATCATTTATTTAGAAATTTGAAAGAATAAACAAAAAAACTCTCAGAACTAATAAGTGATAATAGCAAGGTTGCAGAATAGAAGGCTTATATACAAAAGTCAATTGCTTTCCTATATACTAACAATGAACAACAGTGAAAAATTTAAACTTAAAAACACAATACCACTTACATTAGAACATCCAAAAATGAAATACTTAGGTACAAATCTAACATAATACGATGTACAAGATCTATATGAGGAAAACTCTGATGAAAAAATCCAAGAAGAGCTTAATAAATAAAGAGATATTTTCTGTTCACATAAGAAGACCCAATATTGTCAAGGTGTCACATCTTCCAAAACTGACCTATAGATACAATGCAATCCCAAGAAAAATCCCCATAAGTTATTTTATGGATATCAATGAACCAATTCTAAAGTTTATGCAGAGAGGTAAAATATCCAGAATAATGAACACAGTGTTGAAAGAGAAGAACAAAGTTGGAGGACTTATGCTACCTGACTTCAAGACTTACAGTAATCAAGACATTATGGTATCAGCAAAAGAACAGACATATAGCTCAATGGAACAGAATAGAGAGCCAAGAAATAGACCTACATAAATATAATCAATAACCTTTGACAAAGAGGCAAATGTAACACAATAGAGAAAAGATAGTCTCTTCAACAAATGGTGCTGGAACAACTGAACATCCACATGCAAAAAAGAAACAAAACAAAACACCCAATCTACACAAACCTTACACCCTTCACAAAAGTTTATTCAAAATGGATCATTGACCTAAATATAAAACCCAAACTGATGAAACTCCTAGAGGACATAGGAGAAGATTTAGATGACTGTGCATGGTGATGCCTTTTTAGATACAGTACCAAAGTCCATGCAAGAAATCATTGATAAACTGTACTTCATTAGAATTAAAACCTTCTGCTCTGAAAAAGACAATGTCAAGAGAATAAGAAGACAGGCCACAGGGTGGGATAAAATATTTGCAAAAGAGACACCTGGATAAAGGACTGTTTTACAAAATATATAAGAACTCCTAAAACTCAACAATAAGGAAATAAACAATCCAATGAAAAACTGGGCCAAAGACCTTAACAGACCCCTCATCAAAGAAGATATACAAATGACAAATAAGCATATATGAAAAGAGTTTCACATCATATGCTATTAGGGTAATGCAAATTAAAACAATGTCTAATGAGAGATCACTACATGCCTATTGGAATAGCCAAAATCCCAAATACTGACATAATCAAATGCTTGTGAGGAACTGAAGCAAGAGGAAGTCTCGTTCATTGCTGCTGGGAATGCAAAAGGATGAACCCATTTTGCAAGACAGTTAGGCAGTTTCTTGTAAAAGTCAACATAGTCTTACTATATAATGCTGTAATCATGCTCTTTGGTATTTACCCAAAGGAGTTGAAATTTTAATTCCACATGAAAACCTTCACATGGATATTTATAGCAGCTTTATGCATAATTGCTAAATCTTGGAAGCATCCAAGATGCCCTTCAATACATGGATTGGTAAACAAATCCAGACAGTGGGATATTATTCAGTGCTAAAAAGAAATGAGCTATCAAGACATGAAAAGACATGGAAGAACCTTAAATGCGTATTACTAAGTGAAAAAAAGCCCATCTGAAAAGGTTATGTACTATATGATTCCAACTATATGACATTCTGGAAAAGGCAAAACCTCAGACACAAGAAAAGATAAGTGGATGCAGGGGGGTGGAGAGTAGAGGAGGGAGTGTGGGGAAGAGATGAATAGGCAGAGAACAGAGGATTTTTAGGGCAGTAGTGAACCCTAAGGTAAACTACGGACTTCAGATGATTATGATGTGTCAATGTAGGATCATTCTTTGTAAAAAATGTACCATCTTGGTGAGTGATATTGATAATGGGAGAGATTATGCATGTGCATGGGCAGGGGATATATGAGAAATTTTAGTACCTTCCTTTCAATTTTTTTATAAAACTAAAACTGCTCTAAAAATAATAAAGTCCTTGAAAAAGACATAATCTCCAGGGTTTCATAAGTGCTGGGATGTGAAGACTAAATGAGTACAAATATGAGTTAGCTGTGAAATCTGGGAAAGTGGGAAAATAGTATGACATTAATACAAATTAGAAGCCAAGAAAGTAGGACATATGGAAAGGAGAGACAACTAGTTTAAAAAATGTTGAATTTGAAGGCCCCATGGAACAATCATCTAGAAAGTCCCACTTAAGTTCAATAGCATGAACTTCAGTAAACACATTCAGTTTTGTGATTTCTTCTTGTGTGTGAGCAAAAACCCTAGATAGTAGAGTTTATCACAGGTTGTAATTTGTCACCCACCTGTGAATGAGACTCACTTGGAATGAAGTCAAGACCTCACTGAGGAAAAAGACCTATTTCGAAATGAGGTCAAGAAGAACTAATATTTCAGATTATTAGCAAACACAGTATTGAAATGGCTTGCCTTGGAACCTAAGTTGGACAGGGTAGAAGGAAGAGACCTTGTAGTTGATTTCCTTGTATCAAACCTCCTCACTTCCCTGATTTACATGGCTTTTTCTTTTTTACCTAGAATCACTACATCTTTTTCTTCAAACCTTTCAGATCTATTCTAGCCTTTCACCTTGCCACTAGCCTCTTTAGATCAGTATACCCAGTAGTATAGTTGAATTGAGGCTTCTAAAATGCATTGTTTAAAGTGACTTTTTTAAATGTCACTTTTTTCAGACTAAAGAGTGGAATAAAAAGTTGGCAAGTAAGCAAAGCAATATTTACCCTCCACCAGATCACCACTGCAGAAAGAGAAGAAGCAAGATGAAAAATGAAGAATAAGAACAAAAAGGGAGGGAAGGGAGGAAGGCAAAAGAGAAGAAGGGAAGGAAGAAGAAAGGAAAGAAGGTTTTGATTGAATTCACTGTGGTACAGTAGAATCACATAAAGATGATTGTTTTCAATAATTTAAGTCAACATGGATGCAAGAATCCAGATATACCAGTGGTCAACACTCATTAATCTGATAAAGCTACACTCTCAGTTGTGCTTCAGACACATAGACCCTATTGAGGTCTATTAGAAGTAGAACTCAAGGCAGAAAATAGGGTGGGTCCTAAAAATCTCATATTAATGCACCTTCGATTTGTATTAAATATGTGAACTAGGCCACCTGATTTACCTTTTGAGTCCCAGTTTTCTTGTGTGTAAAAGAGTTATAATAACACTCACCTTATGTTCTTATTTAAAATATGCACATGTTATAACACCCATTCTCCTTAAAGTTTTCCAAAAAATAAAAGAGGAGGGAATACTTCAAAACTCATTTTATGAAGTCAGCATCACTCTAATATGAAAACCTGGCAAAGACCTCACCAAAAAAGAAAATTACAGACCAATATCCCTGATGAACGTAGATGCAAAAAAACTCAACAAAATATTAACAAACCGAATTCAAAGGTACATCAAGAGGATCATACACCATGATCAAGTGGGATTCATCCCAGGGATGCAAGGATGGTACAACATTCGAAAATCCATCAACAACATCCACCACATCAACAAAAAGAAGAACAAAAACCACATGATCATCTCCATAGATGCTGAAAAAGCATTTGACAAAATTCAGCATCCATTCATGATTAAAACTCTCAACAAAATGGGTATAGACGGCAAGTACCTCAACATCATAAAGGCCATATATGGCAAACCCACAGCTAACATCATACTTAACAGCAAGAAGCTGAAAGCTTTTCATCTAAGATCGGGAACAAGACAGGGGTGCCCACTCTCTCCACTGTTATTCAACATAGTACTGGAGGTCCTAGCCATGGCAATCAGACAAAACAAAGAAATACAATGCATCCAGATAGGTAAAGAAGAAGTCAAATTGCCACTATTTGCAGATGACATGATATTGTACATAAAAAACCCTAAAGACTCCACTCCAAAACCAGTAGAACTAATATCTGAATTCAGCAAAGTTGTAGGATACAAAATTAACACACAGAAATCTGTTGCTTTCCTATACACTAACGATGACCTTACAGAAAGAGAAATCAGGAAAGCAATTCCATTCACAATTGCATCAAAAAGAATAAAATACCTAGGAATAAACCTAACAAAGGAAGTGAAAGACCTATACCCTGAAAACTACAAGACACTCCTAAGAGAAATTAAGGAAGACACTAACAAATGGAAATTCATCCTATGCTCTTAGCTAGGGAGAATAAATATTGTCAAAATGGCTATTCTACCTAAAGCAATCTACAGATTCAACACAATCCCTATCAAACTACCAACAGCTTTCTTCAATGAACTGGAACAAATAATTCTAAAATTCATATGGAACCACAAAAGACCCCAAATAGCCAAAGCAATCCTGAGAAGGAGGAATCAAACAGGGGGAATTACGCTCCCTGACTTCAAGCTCTACTACAAAGCCACAGTAATCAAGACAATTTGGTATTGGCACAAAAACAGACCCACAGACCAGTGGAACAGAATAGAAAATCCAAACATTAACCCAAACGTATACAGTCAATTAATATTTGATAAAGGAGCCTTGGATATACAATGGCGAGATGACAGCCTCTTCAGCACCTGGTGTTGGAAAAACTGGACAGCTACATGTAAGAGAATGGACTACTGTCTAACCCCATACACAAAAGTCAACTCAAAATGGATCAAAGACCAGAATGTAAGTCATGAAACCATAAAACTCTTAGAAAAAAACATAGGCAAAAATCTCTTGGACATAAACATGAGCAACTTCTTCATGAACATATCTCCCGGGGCAAGGGAAACAAAAGCAAAAATGAACAAGTGGGACTATATCAAGCTGAAAACCTTCTGTACAGCAAAGGACACCATCAGTAGAACAAAAAGACATCCTACAGTATGGGAGAATATATTCATAAATGACATATCCGATAAGGGGTTGACATCCAAAATACATAAAGAACTCACGCACCTCAACAAACAAAAAGCAAATAATCCAATTAAGAAATGGGCAGAGGACATGAATAGACACTTCTCCAAAGAAGAAATTCAGATGACCAACAGGCACATGAAAAGATGCTCCACATTGCTAATCATCAGAGAAATGCAAATTAAAACCACAATGAAATATCACCTCACACCAGTGAGGATGGCCAACATCCAAAACACAAACAACAACAAATGTTGGCGAGGATGTGGAGAAAAGGGAACCCTCCTACATGCTGGTGGGAATGCAAATTAGTTCAACCATTGTGGAAACCATTATGGAGGTTCCTCAAAAAATTAAAATTAGAAATACCATTTGACCCAGGAATCTCACTCCTAGGAATTTACCCTAAGAATGCAGCAGCCCAGTTTGAAAAAGACAGATGCACCCCTATGTTTATTGCAGCACTATTTACAATAGCCAAGAAATGGAAGCAACCTAAGTAGATCCATCAGTAGATGAATGGATAAAGAAGAGGTGGTATATATACACAATGGAATATTATTCAGCCATAAGAAGAAAACAAGTCCTACCATTTGCAACAATATGGATGGAGCTAGAGGGTATTATGCTCAGTGAAATAAGCCAGTGGAAAAAGACAAGTATCAAATGATTTCACTCATATGTGGAGTATAAGAACAAAGAAAAAACTGAAGGAACAGATCAGCAGCAGACTCACAGAACCCAAAAGGGACTAATAGTTACCAAAGGGAAAGGAACTGAGGATGATGGGTGGGAAGGAAGGGACAAGGGAAAAAAGGGGCATTACGATTAGCAGATGTAATGTTGTGGGAGTGCGGAGAGGGCTGTACAACTCAGAGAAGACAAGCAGTGATTCTATAGCATCTCACTACGCCGATGGACAGTGACTGTAATGGGGTTGGTGGGAGGGACCTGATGAAGGGGGTAGTTTAATAACCAAAATATTACACATGTAATTGTAGATTAATGATACCAAACTAAATTATAAAAAAAATATGTACATGTTGGTTTATGCATACATAGCAAAACTCAACATAGAACTCAACATATCTCAATAACTTCTAGCTCACTTCCTTACAAAATACTATTAGAATTAAATGAAATAATGTGTTTGGAGGCACCTGGAAAGCAGTAGATTAGCTTGACAAACTTACAAAGTAATAAAATGATGCTGGTAAAAAATAGCTATAGCTACGGCCTCATGATTCTAAGTTGACATTGAGAATGAATTTATTTCATTTTACTGAATAATACCTTGTAGCCTGATTGAAGTTCTAAATATTCTGCATGCTAAAATAAAATTGTAGTGCATTCCCCACAGTATTTTCAATCAGTATAAACACTGTCTAACTGCAGTGTATATTTTTTAGATGCAAGCCATATTTGACTTTGAAACTATGCTGACTAAGAGAGAAAAATGCAGTGTTGATTAGCTTTCTAAGCCCCATTAGATTTTCAAGATAATCATCTTCTACTCTACATTTTAGTTGTGTAAACATGGCCTTAATCTGTTTCTACATGACCTCCAAAATTTAGATTTAAATGATTCCAAATCCATAGATCTATGACCCCTTGTGACAGATAATTGCAAAAGGTCTGAAAATTCGTATACACACAGAATGTTACTTTCTCATTAACTAAATAATATGTTTCATGAAGATTTGTGCTAATATTTTAAATATCACTTGCTTTTGTGGGTGAATAATATGTCATCTGAAAGCATTTATATTAGAAAAAATTCTTGCTTTCAAGTAAGGGAAACCCAATTCAAACTAAAAATTATATTTATGGGCTCATATATCTGAAAAGTATATCAGTAGATCCATGAATAGCTCTCAGGGTCCAAACCATGAAAATTGTACTCTTATCTTTTTAAATATTTCAGTTTTATCTCCTGTCATTGAGTTTTATTCTCAGGCATACTTTGTCATTGTGAAGATAGTTGCCAACAGCTATCAGTTTATATAGGCAAATCCCAATAGTCCAGGACAAAAAGAGCTGCCTTACTCTCAAAAATCCCAATAAAGATTCAAAGACCATCTCAGATTGGGCAGCCCATGCCCATCCTGGAAGTAATTACTGTGGCCAGCATGGGTAAAATTGTAATATTTCCAGAATCTCTCCCCTGGCTTTATACATCTGCATATCAATAGGTGTCTCCAAAGGGTAGAGAGAGGTAGCAATATACATATCAAAAGGTAATTACAAGGGCACCCTAGGATTTATCTGGACCGGAGAGGTTGGGTGGAGCCCTCTCTTCTGCTGCAGCCAGTCAAGAGAGAGATGGGGACAACTACTTTTAAGAAATAAAAGGGTTTCTTAACTTTATTTCTCCCTTTGACTGATTTCGGTTTTAGAGGTATTTTGCCCTGGGATTCTCCCCCCAGAGTTACAGCCAGGGAGATGGGATTCTCTGATTGGCCAAGCCTGAGTCTCATGCCCAACCTTGGAGTCAAGAATTGAGTCGAATTCATCCAATCTGAATGTATTGAAAGTAGGAAAGGATGGATGGTTCACCATAAGAAAATTGGGATACTGGCAATTCAGTAAAGGATGCGGACCAGCAAAAATAACAGATAGCCACTAAGAGCATTATGGATCCATAGTGGTAATTTGCAGTTACGCACTTTCTCGGCCTGTTTGGATCTTAAAATGTTTTGATGCTTAAAAAGCAGTTTGGAAAGCTTAAAAGCTTGCATTTGGAAAGCTTGAGAATCTCGAATCAATTCTTCTTTCCAAAGGAGTATATGAAATGATATAGATCAAATACATGAATCAGTGACATTTCTGTCTCTCAGTTTAGGTGATTAGTGTGGTGGTATGACGCCTTAGACAGCTGCTTTGGAATTTCTTGTGCCTTGAAATCACTAACTCAAAGAGTTCTCTTGACCCATCAGGTTATATCACAAAGCATTGCCTTGTCCATGCAGCAGGAAACACAATGAAAGAAAATTTTATAAAGCACATTCTGAGCAAGAGTTTTCTTTCATTTGAGGTATTTATCCTTGAATCTTCTGAGATATCCAGGCTAGCTGCTTACAGAGTAAATTTATGAATTTCCTTAGCACTGATTGGAAATTAGTTATGCATTCAACGTATGAAGGCTTTTAATCTTTTAGTACTTCTTTTCATGAGATAACTTAGCTCAAAGTAATTTTATGAGGTTGATCATTATTATGAGCTCTAAATGAACACAATTGTTATAAGAATTATGTACTCATGAGCAGCAAGAGCACCCCTTCTACTCATGTATCCTTCAAGCTTCCTGGATGTTCATCCTTCCTTAGAAGAAAAGTTTATAGTGTCATAACTGACTGCTTCACAATTACTTTATGCATTTATAAGTTTTTAGAAAAGTAAATACTTCCATGATAAAATCTATTTTAATCAGACATTCTTTTAGCAATGTGGGGCCCTGTAGTTTAAATCTAATATAACACTACATAGATGACAAACTGCAATCTATTCATAAAATCACACTATGTCTCAATTACACTGTAATGTTTAGATCCCCATATCCTCTTCCTTAATAAGTTGCAAGTAAATAGTTGTACTAAAGAGGATTCTGATACATCTTAAGTAAAAAAAAGGTAGACTGTTCAAAGCAATACTTCATATGACATTTGCAAAGAATCCAAATTCATTTACTTTTTTCTCTTTTCTCCTTGTATTTAATCAATTGTTTATTAAATAATATTCTTTTTTTGATATTTATCTTTGTGCACTCTTACTTATGCTTATATTTCTACGCTTTTACTTGAAAAGTCCAAAATGATGTAGTTTGACTCCCAGTTAAAGCAATCCAGAAAACCTTACTTTTCTCCCTTCTTCTCACAATATCTTTTAAATGTATTATTTCAAACATTGTCTGAACATATAACATTTATATTGTCATTTGTCACCCTAATCCCACATGTTCTAGTCTTAACTCTGCAATTAAAATATATTTGGTGCTCACCAGTAATCCTTTCTCCAGTCATCTATTGGTTGGCTGATGTTCATCCTCTTGTAGTTTTCTCAAGAGTCCATGATAACAATATCCTTTGCATTCTTGCATATTCATAATTATTTTCTGTTGCCTTTATACTTCAAGGACAGCTTGACTAGATATAAAATCCTGGGCTCATTTGTTTGTTCCTTTAGTGTTTTGTAGGAAGCTTACCATTGTCTTCTGGCCTTGACTAATGCCATGGAGAAATATGAAGCTAACCTGAGTGACTTGATGTTTTTGCCTGTTGTCCAATTGATTCTTTTTTTAATTGAAATATAGTTAACATACAATATTATATTTGCTTCAGGTGTGCAACATTCAACAATTATGTACATTTACAAAATGCTCACCATAAATGTAGTTAACATCTGTCACCGTACAAAATTATTACATTATCATTGACCATATTCCCCATGCTGTACTTTTCATCCCCATAATTTGTTCTGTAAGTGCAAGTTTGTACCTCTTTATGCCCTTCAACTACTTCACCCATTCCCCACCCACAGAGTTCCCTCTGGCAACCACCAGTTTGTTCTCTATATTCATTAATGTATTTCTGTTTTTTTGTTTGTTTGTTCCTTTGTTTTGTTTTAGATCACACATATAAGGGAAATTGTGTGGTATTTGTCTTTCTCTGTGTGACTTATTTCACTTAGCATATAAATCCACAAGGTCCAACCATGTTATTGCAAATGACAAGATTACATTCTTTTTAATGGCTGAGTAATTTTCCATTGTGCATATATTCCCCATCTTCTTTATCCATTCATCTATTGATGGACACTTAGGTTGCTTCCATATCTTGGCTACTGTAAATAATGCGATAAACATAGGGGTACATATATGTTTTTGAATTAGTGTGTTTATGTTTTCTTTGGGTAAATACCCAGAAGTAGAATACCTACCTCACAGGGTTCAAAGAAGAGCAAATGGGCTCATTGATTTGAAATTCCTCTGTAAATTGTTGAGTGCTACACACATATATATATATTATTGTTCTGACAGTAGCCATAGCAGCAGCAGTAGGAGCAGTAGGAATATTCCTGGCACCAGATAAAGACCAATCAGGGATACAAACTTGTTTGGCCATGTCTGGCTAATTGTTGAAACAGGTGGTCAGAAGTTCACTTGCAGAAGAGACTGAAATGCTCCTGGAAAATACCTTATTTTGAGGATAGAAAGAAGCACAGTCAATTTGACAGAGTAACAAGCTACTGAAGATGATTAATTAATGTTGCAACACCTGGAGACTGTGGCAACTAATACCAGTATAGAGCTGACACAGATATCAAAAGCCTTGGTCACGGAGCCTCAGTGGTGATACTGAATACAGTGTGATGGCAGTCATTTAAACTTACCCTCTATATGAAGTATTCTTGGGTCATTAGAAGAAAAACTGGCTCTTACAAAAATCTAGATAATTTTTTTTCACACATTCACACACACATGCTCCTCTCCTATGAAATTTTCTGTATTGCTACATTGAAGTTTCTAGATATTTATATCTAATAGACCTTCCATCCTTAATACAATGAAGAAACTGCCATCTTTTACTCCACTTCCCTGGAGAGTCCTCCTAAATTTTGTAAATAGCAAAAAAAAAATATTATGATTCTTGAAAATAAAAATTAACAAGTCCATATCTATAGTATCCCATTGTTTTTCAAAATTCTCTTGCAGCACAGAACACCCACAAAACCTATAAAAAAATAGTTTACTGCATATCTTTGGTTCTTGGAAACCTAAGGTTTCTCCCCTCTGGCTGAGTTTCTAGAAGACATTTTCTCTCCTCTGTACATATGCATATCCCTGTTTGTGAGTCTACATATCCTCAGCAAGTATGAGATACTAAATTTGCAATGCTCCAATTTTGTCTTGAAGGTTTTTAGTCTTCACTTATATCTCACAGTGCCAAACAAAAATTAATGATTATTATTTATGACTCAGAAATGAAGAGTAATGGTAAAAATGTAGATTCTTATAGCCAACAATGAATTGTTCTTTGACTTAAAATAAACCATGCATATTTATTTGACACTGGCTATAATAAACACAAATAATTAAAATTATTCCCCAAGCATCATATGTCATTTAAACCTTTTTCAGTGAATGACTCTAAGTTCTTAGAATAATTGAAACTTAGACCTGGAAAAGAGTTTTAAAATCATATAGTACAGTGTAAACTTTTCAAAATCAGCAATATAAACATAATTCATTATCATTAAAGGTATTTTGGAAAATATAGAAAGACAAAACATGTTTAGTTCCATTACCCATTACATAGAATCACTTTGATTATTGTATGTCCTTTCATCTAGCCTACTTTCTATGCAATGGTGACTTGTTTTACGAAAACATAAGTCATACTGGATATTCAATATTGTGTCATGATTTTGTATTCAATATTACAGAGTATTTTTTACCCTATTATATAATCTTCACAAGTGGCATTTTATATAGTTTTTCAAAATAATTCATCAAATGCTGTACCATAGAATACTTAAACATTTTTTAAATTAATATTAAATGATACATTAATTTTCATGAATAAGTGATACTGAAATTAATAATTTATGAAACAATTATCTTGCCTATGCAGCATCACCTTACACTAGGTCCTTCATTTTGGGTAACTGGTATATTCTTCTTCACCCCACAATATAGAATAAAAATTTAGTTTTAGTCCAACCTGGTAAATTTCATTAAGTTTAATGATTTAAGCTGAGTTTTATTTGAATGGGCCCAGATTTCTGATTTTCTTTGCATCTACTACTGTTTCTAAGAAGTTTATAGGGCTTACTGTACTACCTCATGGCTTTGAGGGAAGATAAAGTCCTTGAGATGGTGCAGATCTGAGCCCATCCCTCTGTGTTCTGCTGGCATCACCTGCAGAAATTCTGGCTGATGGAGTTTGTGACCTGTTTTCCTGGTAACTTGGCCCAATCTTAATTTCCAGTGGTGCCTGAGAAACCTCTGCAGTTTTAATATGTGCCAGTTAGCTTTAGCTGCATAATAAACCAGCATAAAATTTAGTTGTTTAAAACAATCATTTAGCTTATGATTCTGCTGGGCAGTTCCATGTCTGGGTCAGGCTCAGGGGATCTCAGCGGGGCTTGCTTGTGTGTGTACTGATCATTTGGCAGGTCACCAGGAGCTAGTGGCCTCATAGGGCCCCATTCACATGTCTGGGGGTGGGTAGGGGCAATGGGGGTTACGAGCCAACATACCCCTGGCTATCCATCAGGCTAGCCCAGACTTTTTCAGATGGCAGCTGAGTTCTAAAAGCAGAAAGAAAGCAAACTCCATTGCCCAACTGCTTTTCAAGCTAATGTTTGCTAATGTCCCATTGGCTAAAGCAAGTGCAGTAGCACAATACCAAAGGGTACAGAGAGGGGAAAATAAATATTTTGTGGCCATTTGCATAATGTATGACATGCTGTGATTGTCATTCAGTTACAGGCAGCAGTGCCGTAGCAACCCACTCTGCTATACTACCCAATTAGACTCTAAGCAACCCAGTGGGGACATGCAGAAATGTCCTTGGCCATTTATAAGCCAAGGACAGCTTTGGAATACTATCTCTAGTTTTCTCTTTCTAACCACTCCACTGTCCCTCATTTCTAGGGCAAGTGAGAAAATGGCCCCATCTGAGCTTTATCTGCAACCTCTCTTCAATACCTCTTTGTGTCTGTCAGGATTGTTAGTTACAGACAAGGATTCAGGAACTAATAGAAAACAAAATGCATATTAAAATATGTTTGGTAGACATTCTGACAGGACCCCCAAAATGCACCTAGATGCTATACTCCCTGGATCAAAGTATCAAGAGTTAACAGAGCCTGGGAAAATACACGTTTCTGTCACAGACCCACCAGTCAGGTCTTTGACACTGGTTGCCAGAAACTCCACTGCAGTGTAGATCAAATGTCTCAGCGTCTGTAGTTTTCAGACAAGTAACTCTTCCCCTATGCACCCATTAACTCATGCTGCTGCCTCCAGGCTGAACAGTGATGCGTTAAAGAGACTGGGTCACATGCAGCACTCTAGAGGCAAGGAAGTCTGAAAAGTGTACTTTTTAAATTTCCAGCTTTGATTGTACAGGAAAGAAAGCTAGAAGGTGATTGCAATGGATGCTAAGTGATCTAATCTGCAGTATATTCTAAACTCCAAGGTTAGAGAAGGGATATCAAGATGCGGAAGTGACCATCTGCTCTCCCTATATCCATTTCTCCTGCTCTTCTTTCTGTCATGTCATGAGCTGGAAAGGAATGGTTTTTTATGTTCTTGTGCAGATTCGATAAGGGCACTGCACCCTAATAGTGGATGGCGCATTTTGGGGTAGGGTGCCCTAGAAGCATGCCCTGAGGCAAAGATCCATTTGCAAATAATTTATGAAGGAAGTGCTTTGGGATAAACTGATAAAAAAGTGGGACCAGAGCAGGAGAATTTAGGAAGTGATAGAAAACACGTAAGGCTACAATTGCAGGCAAAATCATTAGGAAGTCAGCTACAGCCTGACCCCATAGGGCAACACTGAAGTGTAGTGCCTCAGTTCATCCCAGTGAGAGACAAGAAGGTTGGGCCTTCAAACTAGGGCATTCTTCAGCTGGTGTTGGCTATGGGCTGTGTCTTAATCCACTGCTATAACAAAAGCACTATAGACTGGGTTGCTTAAGCAACGAACACAATTTCTCACAGATCTGGAGGGTGGGAAGTCCAAGATCAAGGCACCAACAGATTTGGTGTCTGGTGAGAGCCTACTTCCTGGTCAATAGCTGTCTTCTTGTTGTGCCTTCATGTGGCAGAAGGAATGCATGACCTTTCAGGGGTCTCTTAGATGGCACTAATCTCATTTGTGAGGGCTCTATGCTCATTATCCAGTCACCGCCTAAAAGTTCCACCTCCTAATACCACCACCTTGTGGGTTAGGATTTCAACAAATGAATGGGGGAGGAAGGGCAGACATTCAGTCCATAACAGTCCCCCGTGGGGGTATATAAATTCCTAAGCAGTTCAGGCTCTCTGCACCTGTGGACAGAGCTGACTTCAGGAGTCCAGTGGCAGTCCTCCAGCTGGGAAGGAGGTTAAAAATTAAGTACATGGAAGCTGGCAGATGGGTGTACAGAAACAATAAAAAGGATTATAGGAGAGGTAGGGGATGCACCGTGGACACTGTCTACTATGGAATATATTCCCATTATCACTATCATGCAGTACCCTGGGCCTGGATTTTAGTATGACTGATAGTACAGTGGTTTACCATTCAACATCCATTCTACCCTCCTCCTGTTCTGTAGTGACCAGAAAGCAGTAACTACAAAACTGTATTTTCCAGGCTTCCTTGCAATTAGAATTCCAGGTGTGATTAAAAATCAGGCACTCGAGTGCATCCATGCAAAATTTACAAAGTGGAAGTAAGACAGGCTGAGCTTGTGCTCTTTGTCCCATTTTGAGTGGCTGGCATGGTTTTCTAGGCATTTGGTTTTCTGTGGCAGAATTAACAGAGGTCTAAAATCTCATCATAATGGTGAGAGGCAGGATACAGGGCATTCATTTGCAGCTGTACATCACAGCAGAAATGATGCAGGTCTGGAGCTCACAGCAGCAGGTTCCCAATCATGATTGTGACAAAAACACCATCATTCCAGAGCCAGGAGCTTTCTGACCATGTGAGAGGCAGCAGCTGTCTTGATGGCTAGGTTCTGTGATGAGTCTGTAGATATCATTCTTGAAAGCTCAAACCAGGGTCTTTTTCTTCAGCTCCCCACACAATTCTATAATTCTTTCCTGCCTGAACTAGATAATGTGCACCCTGTTCTGTACAGCTGAACCCTGACCTAAACAATACACTAAAAGGGATTGTAAAAATTGTTTTAAATCTTTTATTTCAAAACAATCAATGTGCTTTTCTGTCTAGTATTTATATTATGTGACTGACTTCCAATTCAGTGTGCCTGATGAGCAAACAAAATGAACGTTTTTCTCAACTCAAAAATTCTATTTTAGAAGTCAAAACTTGAAGATTGGTTTTTTTATTAAGGTGTCATTGATATACAATCTTATGAAGGTTTCACATGACCCACATTGTGGTTACTACATTCCCCTCTATTATCAAGTCCCCCTACACACCCCATTGCAGTCACTGTCCATCAGCATAGTAAGATGCTATACAGTCACTACTTGTCTTCTCTGTACTATACTGCCTTCCCTGTGCCATCCCATATTATGTATATTAATCATAATACCCCTTAATCCCCTTGTCCCTCCCTCCCCATCCACCCTCCAAACCTCTTTCCCTTTGGTAACCACTAGTCCATTCTTGGGTTCTGTGAGTCTGCTGCTGTTTTGTTCCTTCAGTTTTTGCTTCGTTGTTATACTCCACAAATGAGGGAGATCATTTGGTACTTTTCTTTCTCTGCGTGGCTTATTTCACTGAGCATAATACCCTCTAGCTCCATCCATGTTGCTTCAAATGGTAGGATTTGTTTTCTTCTTATGGCTGAATAATATTCCATTGTGTATATGTACCGCCTCTTCTTTATCCATTCATCTACTGATGGACACTTAGGTTGCTTCCATTTCTTGGCTATTGTAAATAGTGCTGTGATAAACATAGGGGTGTATATGTCTTTTTGAATCTGAGATCTTGCTTTCATTGGGTAAATTCCTAGGAGTGGGATTCCTGGGTCAAATGGTATTTCTATTTTTAATTTTTTGAGAAACCTCCATAATGCTTTCCACAATGGTTGAACTAGTTTACATTCCCACCAGCAGTATAGGAAGGTTCCCCTTTCTCCACATCCTCACCAGCATTTGTTGTTCCTTGTCTTTTGGATGTTAGCCATCCTAACTGCTGTGAGGTGATACCTCACTGTGGTTTTAATTTGCATTTCCCTGATAATTAGCCATATGGAGCATCTTTTCATATGCCTGTTGGCCATGTGAATTTCTTCTTTAGAGAAGTGTCTGTTCAGATTCTCTGCCCATTTTTTAATTGGATTATTTGCTTTTTGGGTGTTGAGGTGTGTGATCTCTTCACATAATTTGTATGATAACCACTTATCAGATATGTTATTTATGAATATATTATCCTATACTGTAGGATGTCTTTTTGTTCTATTGATGGTGTCCTTTGCTGTACAGAAACTTTTTTAGTTTGATGTGGTCCCATTTGTTCATTTTTGCTTTTGTTTCCCTTGCCTGAGGAGATGTGTTCATGAAAAAGTTGCTCTTTTTTGTATTCAAGAGAGTTTTGCCTATGTTTTCTTCTGAGAGTTTTATGGTTTTATGACTTACATTCGGGTCTTTGATCCATTTTCAGTTTAGTTTTGTGTATGGAGTTAGACAATAATCCAGTTTCGTTCTCTTACATGTAGCTCTCCAGTTCTGTGAACATCAGTTGTTGAAGAAGCTTTCATTTCTCCATGGTATATCCATGGCTTCTTTAACATATATTAATTGGCCATATATGTGTGGGATTATATCTGGGCTCTCTATTATGTTCCATTGTTCTATGGGTCTGTTCTTGTGCCAATACCAAATTGTCTTGATTACTGTGGCTTTGTAGTAGAGCTTGAAGTTGGGGAGTAAAATCCCCACCTCCACCTCCCGAATTTACTCTTCCTTCTAAGGATTGTTTTGGCTATTCAGGGTCTTTTGTGGCTCCATATGAATTTTAGAACTATTTTTTCTAGTTCATTGAAGAATGCTGTTGGTATTTTGATAGGGAATGCATTGAATCTGTAGATTGCATTAGGCCAGATGGCCATTTTGACAATATTAATTCTTCCACCCATGAGCATGGGATGTATTTCCATTTATTGGTATATTCTTGAATTTCTCTCATGAGTGTCTTCTAGTTTTCAGGGTATAGGTCTTTCACCTCCTTGGTTAGGTTTATTCCTAGGTATTTTATTCTTTTTGATGCAATTGTGAATGGAATTGTTTTCCTGATTTCTCTTTCTGTTAGTTCATCGTTAGTGTATAGGAAAGCAACAGATTTCTGTGTGTTAATTTTGTGTCCTGCAACTTTGCCAAATTCAGATATTAGTTTTAATAGTTTTGGAGTGGATTCTTTAGGGTTTTTTATGTACAATATCATGTCATCTGCAAACAGTGACCACTTAACTTCTTCCTTACCAATCTGGATGCCTTTTATTTCTTTGTGTTGTCTGATTGCCGTGGCTAGGACCTCCAGTACTATGTTGAATAAAAGTGGGGAAAGTAGGCATCCTTGTCTTGTTCCTGATCTTAGAGGAAAAGCTTTCAGCTTCACACTGTTAAGTATGATGTTGGCTGTGGGTCTGTCATATATGGCCTTTAATATGTTGAGGTACTTGCCCTCCATACCCATTTTGTTGAGAGCTTTTATCATGAATGGATGTTGAATTTTGTCTAATGCTTTTTCAGTATCTGTGGAGATGATCATGTGGTTTTGTCCTTCTTTTTGTTGATGTAGTTGATGATGTTGATGGATTTTCAAATGTTGTACCATCCTTGCATCCCTGGAATAAATCCCACTTGATCATGATGTATGATCCTTTGGTGTATTTTTGAATTCGGTATGCTAATATTTTGTTGAGTATTTTTGCATCTATGTTCATCAGGATATTGGTCTGTAATTTTTTTTGTGTGTGGTGTCTTTGCCTGCTTTTGGTTTTAGAGTGATGCTGGCCTCATAGAAAGAGTTTGAAAGTATTCCTTCCTCTTATACTTTTTGGAAAACTTTAAGGAGGATGGGTTTAGGTCTTCTCCAAATGTCTGATAAAATTCAGTGGTGAAGCCATCTGGTCCAGGGGTTTTGTTCTTGGGTAGATTTTTAATTACCAATTCAATTTCATTGCTGGTAATTGGTCTATTCAGATTTTCTGTTTCTTCCTGGGTCAGTCTTCAAAGGTTGTATTTTTCTAAAAAGTTGACCACTTCTTCTAGGTTGTCCAATTTATTGGCATATAATTTTTCATAGTATTCTCTAGTAAGTCTTTGTATTTCTGTGGTGTCCATAGTGATTTTTCCTTTCTCATTTCTGATTCTGTTTATGTGTGTAGACTCTCTTTTTTTTCTTGATAAATCTGGCTAGCTGTTTATCTGTTTTATCTTCTCAAAGACAATGCTCTTGGTTTCATTAATTCATTCTATTGTTTTATTCTTCTCGATTTTGTTTATTTCTTCTCTGATCTTTATTATGTCCCTCCTTCTACTGACTTTGGGCCTCATTTGTTCCTCTTTTTCTAGTTTCATTAATTGTGAATTTAGACTGTTCATTTGGGATTGTTCTTCTTTTTGAGATAGGCCTGAATTGCTATGTACTTTCCTCTTAAAACTACCTTTGCTGCATCCCACAGAAGTTGAGGCATTGAGGTGTTGTTTTCATTTGTCTCCATATATTGCTTGACCTTTGTTTTAATTTGTTCATTGATCCACTGATTATTTAGGAGCATGTTGTTAAGCCTCCATGTATTTGTGGGCCTTTTTATTTTCTTAAAGTTTCATACCTTTTTGATCTGAGAAGTTAGTTGGCACAATTTCAATCTTTCTGAATTTATTGAGGCTATTTTGTGGCCTAGTATGTGATCTATTTTGGAAAATGTTCCATCTGCACTTGAGAAGAATGTGTATCCTGATGCTTTTGGGTGGAGTGTTCTGTAGCTGTCTGTTAACTCCATCTGTTCTAATGTGTTGTTCAGTGCCTCTTTCTCCTTACTTATTTTCTGTCTGGTTGATCTATCCTTTGGAGTGAGTGGTGTGTTGAAGTCTCCTAAAATGAATGCATTGCATTCTATTTCCCCCTTTTATTCTGTTAGTATTTGTTACACATATTTGGGTGCTCCTGTGTAGGGTGCATAGATATTTATAATGGTTATATCCTCTTGCTGGACTGACTCCTTTACCATTATATAATATCGTTCTTGGTCTCTTGATACTTTCTTTGTTTTGAGGTCTATTTTATCTGATACAACTATTGCAACTCCTGCTTTTTTCTCCCTATTGTTTGCATGAAATATCTTTTTCCATCCCTTCACTTTTAGTCTGTGTATGTCTTTGGGTTAGAAGTGAGTCTCTTGTAGGCAGCATAGAGATGAGTCTTGCATTTTTATCCATTCTGTAACTCTATGTCTTTTGATTGGTGCATTCAGTTCATTTACATTTAGGGTGGTTATCAATAGATATGTATTTATTGCCATTGCAGGCTTTTGATTTGTGGTTCTCAAAGGTTCAATGGCAGCTTCTTTACTATCTAAGAGTCTAACTTTACTCACTTATTACACTATTATAAACACAATCTAAAAATTCTTTTTTTTCCCTCCCTTCTTTTTCTTCCTCCTCCACTCTTTATATGTTGGGTGTCATATTCTGTACTCTTTGTTTATTGCTTGACTGACTTTGTGGGTAGCTGACTTAATTGTCCATTTGCTTAGTATTTCATTGGTCTACTTTCTTTGCTGTGGTTTTATTTTCTCTGGTGACAGCTATTTAGTCTTAGGCATACTTCCATCTAGAGCAGTCCCTTTAAAATACACTGTAGAGATGGTTTGTGGGAGGTAAATTCCCCCAATATTTGCTTATCTTGGAATTGTTTAATCCGTCCTTCAAATTTAAATGATAATCTTGCTGGGTAGAGTATTTTTGGTTCAAGGCCCTTCTGTTTCATTGCATTGAATATATCATGCCACTCCCTTCTGGCCTGTAAGATTTCTTCTGAGAAGTCTGGTGATAGCCTGATGGGTTTTCCTTTGTAGGTAATCTTTTTTCTCTGGCTGCTTTTAATACTCTGTCCTGGTCCTTGATCTTTGCCACTTCAATTATTATGTCTTGCTGTTGTCCTCCTTGGGTCCCTTGTGTTGGGAGATCTGTGGACTTTCATGGGTTGAGAGACTATTTCCTTCCCCAGACTAGGGAAGTTTCCAACAATTACCTCTTTGAAGACACTTTCTATCCCTTTTTCTCTCTCTTCTTCTCCTGCCCCTATAATGTGAATATTGTTCCATTTGGATTGGTCACACGATTCTCTTAATATTCTTTCATTCCTAGAGATTCTTTTTCTCACTCTTCCTCAGCTTCTTTGTATTCCTGTCTCTAATTTCTATTCCATTTACTGTCTCCTCTACCTCATCTAATCTGCTTTTAAATCCCTCCATTGTATGTTTCATTTCAGATACTGTATTTTTCAAGGTATCTATATCCCTCCTGAAATCATCCCTTAGCTCATGAATATTTTTCTGTAGCTCCATTAGCATGCTTATGACTTTTATTTTGAATTCTTTTTCTGGAAGACTGGTGATTTCAGTTTCACTGAGCCATCTTTCTGGTGTTTGAGGGATTTTGGATTGAACAAGGTTCTTCTACCTTTTCATAATCATATAAGATAATGGGAAATACTAGATTTGTGTAGGTGGTACCCTCTAGTGCCCAGGAGCTCTGCTCTTTGGAGCTTCCCAGCACCTGGAGCGATGACAGTGGTCACAGGTAAGTGGTTCCAGTGCCTACCCTAAGGAGAGAGCTCTTTCCTGTTTCCCAGCTGCAGTGTCTGCCTCCACTGTCAGGGACAGTGAGCCCTGCACTTGATGCAACCTCTGCATTAAGCTGCCATAGGTGGGGCTGCCCTTCTGCTGGCCTGGAGCAATGGCAGGGGTAGCAGACGAGTGGCACCGGCCTCCCAGGAGGACAAAGTTCATTTTCCTGCTTCTTAGCTGCAGTGTCTGCCTCCTGTGTCAGGGCCAGTTAGCCTTGCACACAGGGAGCAGTCTCTGTGTTAAGCCCATGTAGTTGTCGTAGGTGGGGCTGCCCTCTGGCTGCCCTGAAGCAATGGCAGGGGCAGCAGGTTTGAACACAGGTGCCAGCCGGGAGGAAGGAGCAGCAGGCTGTTTATTGCAGGGGGGCAGGTCTCAGGGCTGCATTGCCAGCTAGAGGGTTGGAGCACCTGAAGCTCCTGAAAGTTCCCAATCTGCTGGGCTGAGTGTGCCAGTACGATTTTGTCCACCTGTTCCTTCTCCTGAGTAGCAAGCTCTGTGTAATCTTTACCCCCTTAGCAGCCCCCTCACTGTTGGGAAGTGTTTCAAAGCCCACGCCTTTCTTTTGTCCCAGAGCAGCTGGTTGTCAGAACCTGTTTTTCACAAGCAGATGGAATCTCCATCTCTGACTTTGCTTTTCAACCCCTACAATCTCCAGAGCACGATGCAATGTGGGTTTGTGCTCCTGGAGTAGATCTCCAGGGTTGGGTATTTAGCAGTCCTTGGCTTCTACTCCCTCCCTGCTCTGTTTCTCTTGCTTCTACCAGTGAGCTGGGGTTGGGGGAGGGCTCAGATCCTGCTGTGTTGCAGCTTTGTTACTTTACCCTTTTCTGTGAGATGTTCTCTTTTCCCAGATGAAGGCTATCTGGTGCAATCTTATTTCTGGTCACTCTTTTAGGATTAGTTGTATTTGCTCTATTTTCGTATTATATGTGGTTTTGGGAGAGATTTCTGCCTCATTTCTCACACCACCATCTCTTTTCCCCTTACCTTCCAGATTGATTTTTTTAAGAATCCCTGCATTTCTTCTGTAATAGCCCCACCTCCCCAGACCCACCACTAGACATGTGGACGCATCAGCCAACTAAAAAGTCATATACAAAATGTAAAATCACTTTGATACATTTTAAAAGTAGTATCTCTGTTATATATATACTTATAACTATGTCTTTAGGATATATTCCCAGAAATGAAATTGCATCATGAACATTTTTCACTCTGAATACTTATTTCATATCATTTCCTAACGTTTTGCACCAATGCATTTTCCTTCCACAATGCAAGATTCCTTTCAAGCATTCATCCACTGCACACTTCCAAAAATAAGAATTCTGACAGGTTTTTTGTTCATTTGATTAATAAATAATGCTCTCGTACTTAGAGGCCATCAATTTGCATTTACAGTCCCTAGGATAATTAAAACTTTTACAATATTTATTTGACTAAATGTATTTCCATTTGTTAATGGAATCTTTAAAGCCTGAGAGACTTTTGTGTTTAGAGTGAAAAATCACCACCATCTGGACTTTGCGTTAATGTTCAATTTATCAAATGTATGTCTACCGAACAAAACTGGGAAAACCATTTTTTCTTAAACACATAGATTAAATGCTGTCTTAATTAATTTTTCTTAAATGATTTAAGCTGCAATAACACATTTAGTTTAACTGATTCTTCTGAACATTTCAGACACCTTATCAGCAGTTTGAACATTTCAAACACTCAACAGCAGAGAGAACATGAATAGTACAATGATTATAAAACTTATTCCTACAAAATAACTCAGGTTCTGGTTTCAATGTCAATCAATGTGCTGAGCTACAACAACTGGCTTCCTCAGCCCAGATTGGTCTCTAAGAGGTAATATCAAGATGTGGAGAAAACTCTGAGAAACACTTCAGAGGTTCAGACCCTAGTGTGGTATTTTCAGAAGTTAGAGCAGAGCATAAAGAGTGCTGAGGAAACTGGGTGCAGGTTGACTAATCTCCAGTAGTCTCTTCCCCACTGCAGCCCCAACCTCTAGGGCTGGTGCCTTCTCCAAATGTTCTACATTTGCAGAAAAGAGTTGTTGTAGGGAAAGCTTGATAAGAAGAAAGAGCATGGTGGTGTGAGGAGTGATTAAATACAGGGCTCCCCACTCTAGAGGGCTGAGTGACTCCTTGAATCATTTGAGCTAACAGATTGAAATGAAATCTGGCCTCTGACCCTTTTCCCATAGCCAGTGCAGGAAAAAGTAACCTGTATTGCAACAAATATGAGTCCACGGGCCAATACATCAAGATATATGAAGAGCAGGACTATTGCATAGAAAAAACCATTTCAAAAGATTCTGTGTTAATCAGAAAGGAATGCTACAACACAGAGAACAATTGTTTTAAAAATAATAATAAGCATAACTCAAAATATGTTGTTTATGAGAGATATACCTAAAGCATCAAGGATATGCAACGGTTGAAGGCAAAAAGGTGGAAAAAGTCATCTCAGGTAAATATTTACCAAAAGAAACCTAGTATTTAAGTTAGTTATCAGACAACATAGATTTTTGAGAACAAGGCATTATTAGGGTTAGAGAAGGTCAGTACAGAATGATAAAGATTCATTTTACCAAAAAGATATTGAAATTCTAATGAAAGATAAGTCTAATAAAATAGCCTCAAAATATGTGCTTAAAATTGATAGAACTACAAGAACAAAAAGGAGAAATTGATACTATCATGAGGGGAGATTTCAATACACCTCTTTCAATTATCAATAGATTAGGGAGACAAAATTCAATAACAATATACAAGATCTGAACAACACAATTAAGAATTTTGATCTAATAGCCCAATATAGAATTTTACTCCAAAAACTTGAGAATACATGTTGTTCTTAAAAATGTATTTTGTAAATGAGACAGTTAAAAGACTGGATTATATACATGGTTACAAAATGAACCCTCACAGTTTTCAAAACATAAGTATTTCAGAACAATTTTCTCAGCTACAAATCAATTAAATTAGGAGGACAGCAAAAATAATTAATATATTTACTGTTGGGAATCAATTTTCCATGGGTCTCATATTTCTGCAAATCTGGAAAGCAGAGGCACTGACTGGCATTTCTCCAGGCTCTCTTTTTAAGGATGTGTGTATAGCAAACGGGCTTGGAAATAGAGATAGTGTCTTCCCCCAGAGCAAGTGGCAAGAGTGCTTACTTCAGGGTTCCTCTCCTGTCATACAACACCTGCAAATGTAGGTATTACATGGCTTTCTCCATCACATGGGAGGGACGGAGTTTGGGGAACAAGCATATGAAAATGCTGATAGGCCAACTACTGCTAATGTGATGTGTAAAAAGTCCTTTTTCTCTAAACTATGCATCTCAAATCTTCTGTCAGCTCCCATGAAACTGAGGTAGGTTAACTTGTTAGTTTGTAAATAGGGTAAAATCTCAGATCCTTCATGATGATTGATATCTATGTTTTCAGAGGTTTTTAAAACACTGCTTAATAATTTATAATGAAAACTATACCATGTCTAAAAGTAAATTACAACAGTGACTGTAATGGGGTTGGTGGGGGGGACCTGATGAAGGGGGTAGTTTAATAACCATAATATTGCACATGTAATTTTAGATTAATGATACCAAAATAAATTACAAAAAATAAGTAAATTACAGCAAAAATACTGCATACCAAAACATAAGGGGTATAGCAAAAGTTGTGCTTTGAAGGAAATTATATAGCCTTAAATACTTATCTTACAAAAAGAAAGGCTGCAGATCAATTAGACAATTGAAAAAGAACACTAGATCAAACCCAAAGAAAGCAGAATAAAAATTGTGTAAATCAATGAAATAGAAAACAAAAATATAGAGAAGAGCAACAAAGACAAAACTTGGTCCTTCAGAAAAAAACCTTAGAAAATAGATGTACTTCTAGCAAGAGTAAAGAGAGAGAGGAGGCACCAAAATGAAAATGTTAAATGAAATAGAGAAACCTAACTCAGATAAAGCAGAGATGATAAAGACAATGAGTGAGAGTGCACACCAATTTTAACAAGTCAGCAAAATGAACAAATCCCAGAAAAATGAAACGTATTATAATTGAGAAAAATACTAAAAGCTTGAATGATATTCTTAATATTAAAGGAATTAAAGCAACAATGCAGTCTTTGTTTAAAGCAAACAGAAAGCCCAGACAAATCATCTCAATTCATTCAAACTCTTCCAGAGAATGCAAAAAGAATTCTTCCTCCAACTGTACAATCCACCATATATCTGATATCAAAACTACACAAAATCAATACAAAAAGGGATCATAACAAATCTACTCAATCATATGGATTTTTAAGTTCTATTTATTAGAATATCAAGTCCAAATATATTGATGGAATAGAATAGAGAGCCTAGAAATAGACCCATATAAATATAGTCAATTGATCTTTGACAAAAGATGAAGGCAACACAACAGAATGAAGACAGTCTCTTCAACAAATGATACTGGAACAAGTGGACATCCACATGCAAGAATATGAATCTAGACACAGATGTTATAGCCTTCACAAATGTTATCTCAAAATGTATCATAGACCTAAATGTAAAACCCAAAACTATAAACTTCCTAAAAGATAACATAGAAAAAAATCTAGATGATCTGTGGTATGTCAATGACTTTCTGATTCAATACCAAAGTCACCATCCATGAGAGAAAAAATTGATAAGTTGAACTTCCTTAGAAGTAAAAGCTCCTGCTCTGTGAAAGACAATATCCAGAGAATGAAAAGACAGACCACAGAATGGGAGAAAATATTTACAAAAGACATATCTGATAAAGGACTTATATACAAAATATACAAAGAACTCTTTTGAAACTCTACAATATGAACAACCCAATTAAAAAATGGGCCAAAGATCTTAATAGACCCCTCACCAAAGAAGATATACAGATGGCAAATAAGTATAGGGAATGAAAAATGGTACAGCCACTTTGGAAGACAGTCTGGCAGTTTCTTACAAAACTAAACATATTCTTACTATATGATCCAGCAATCAGACTCCTTGGGGTATTTACCCAAAGGAGTTGAAAACTTAATTCCACACAAAAACCTGAACACAGATGTTTATAGCAGCTTTCTTCATAATTGCCATGCTTGAAAGCAACCAGGATGCCCTTCAGCAGGTAAATGGATAATAAATAAACTAAGGTACATCCAGACAATTGAATATTATTCAGCACTAAAAACAAATGAGCTATCAAGCCATGAAAAGACATGGAAGAACTTTAATACATATTAATAAGTGAAAGAAGCCAATCTGAAAAGGCTACATGCTATATGATTCCAACTATATGACATTTTGGAAAAGGCAAGACTATGGAGACAGTAAAAAGATCAGTGGTTGCCAGGGGGTGAGGGGGGCACGAATAGGCAGGGCACAGATGATGTTCAGGGCAGTAAAACTATTCTGTATGATACTGTAATGGTGGCTACATGTCATTATACTTTAGTCAAAACCCAAAGAATGTACAACAGCAAAAGTGAACCCTAAGGTGAACTGTGGACTTTGGAACGTGTCAATGCAGGTTCATAGATTGTAACAAATTACCACTCTGGTGCTAGATATTGATCCTGGGGGAAGTGCACATGTATGAAGCCTGGTGACATATGGGAACTCTCTTTTTTACTCAGTTTTGTTAATGAACCTAAAACTACTCTAAAAAGTGAAGTCTGTTTTAAAAAGGAAAAGAATGAGTTAAAGGCATGTACAAGCATTTAACAGAAGAAGAAACACCTATAGCCATTAAACATATAGAGATTTTCAGCTCCATTATTGGTTTGGAAAATATAAATCCAGGGCCAAAAGAAATACCATCTTTTATATACGCCATTGGTGAAACCTTTAATGTTTGACAATATCAATATTTAACAATGATGTGGATTGACAGGATGTCTTATATATTGCTGTTGAGAATGGAATATCTTCCTAATCTTCTTAATTTGAAAATTCACATAGCCTGTGACCCAGCAGTTTGACTCCTAGTTATATACCCAGGAGAAACTCATATACATACATACATACACACACACACACTCACACACTTATGGTGCCACCAGGCTGATACTTAGTGAGGTCAGTAATAAACCTAAAAAGCTATCAGTGAGGTGTATGAAACATGTATGGAAAAAAGAGGCTGAGCTGTCTTCAGAAAGAAATCTTAACACTCTTGCTACACAGTTTTGTCGTTTACCGAATACTGTGAATCTACTACCATCTTTAAAAAGCAATCTACTAATGCTTTTTATTTTGTATTAAAATAAATAAAATTTATTTGTAAGGAAAAAAGAATATTAAGTAAATTAAGAACTTGATTTTCATTTCTCAGGAAAAATTGGTGAATGTGTAACCTTAGAAAAAACATTTGTCATCAGCCACAGAGATCACAATGATATAACTGACTATATGAAAGCACAAATTTCCAAAAAAAACAAAAAAAAGATCAGCATCTACAACAAAATTTTATAATTATTTTAAGACTACCTGAAAAAGATCAAAGTGCATACCACTCTTCATTGAGATCAAGCACCCATTCTAAATTAATTTTGCTAATTTTCAGTTCCTAGTTTTCTTGGGCATGTGTAAAAAAGCTCATGAAATCATTAAAAATATGCTGTGCCATGAAAAGAAGAAGAATTTCTCATGAAGTTAAATGACCCTAGATGATTCAAGTAGAAAATCGGTTAATTCCAATAATGGTTCAGTTTTCTCCCATTCAATTTATGTAATTAAAGCTTTCAGTGCTCATTCTGTTGAAGATAAAACATCTGACATTAACATCAATGTTATTTCAAATTCAATTAAAAAGTTAAACTTGGAAGACAAACTTTTTACTCATAAGAGCATAAAATGATTACTAATTTTAGTAGAGTACAGCATCATGGCAAAAACGATGTTCTCATTAAATGAAGAAATCTCTAAGGCAAAAATACAGAATGGGTCATAGTGAACACAAGATTCATAATTGCATCCAAACAAGGAGTAATAGTCTCCCAATTAAAATGAAAGTCGTAAATATTTTAAGGTATTTTAATTAAGACACAGAATAAGTGAAATAAAATATTTGTAATGAAGCTGATATTGAAGACTAAAAATACTTTACCATGGCAATATGAGTTTTCTTTGCTTCCTGTCATCAATCAGATTTCAGAAATGTTTGTACTGTGAATGACCCATATGGGGTAAGAATAAGTGCCCTTGTCACGATTGATGCAGGCCTAGAACCTAACAGACTATATCGTGACCCCTGACTTAAAATTAGTTATCTGAATAGGAGCAGAAGAGTGCCAAATTTATCGGTATCTTTTGGGGAAAACTTTAGAGATGGCTAAAAGTGCCAAACCTCTCTCCCCAAAGCGGCAACACACATGAAGTTTATTTTCTTTCTAAACAGTTGGTAACCTGTGCTCCGAGAGACCTGGTGGTTGAGAAAGAAAACTTCTTAGTAACTGTGCCTTCACATTATTTCATACTGTAGAGAAGTTTACTTTAGTGGCACCTAAGTGTTTCCAGATATTACTGGC
Organism: Phataginus tricuspis; assembly: GCA_029783875.1. Lineage (NCBI taxonomy): Eukaryota > Metazoa > Chordata > Mammalia > Pholidota > Manidae > Phataginus > Phataginus tricuspis. The sequence goes on from JAQQAC010016209.1 coordinate 23,704,197, forward strand.
ATATATTTATTTTTATTCTATCTATTTCTTTATCACAAAAATGATGTTTCCTCTTACCCTAAGGAAGTAGTTGCTACACTGTTTTTTTAAGAAGTAGTATATGTACCACGTGACACTGGTTAAGCTTTTCTGTTTGTCTTTCCATAAAAATATGATATGAGTAAGCTATCTTCCTCTGATCTAATTAAATAATTATTATCAAGTCTATTTGAAAACAAAGAGATGTAGCTTAAAGCATGTTAAATATGTATATTTAGAAGAATGACTTTCCAATTACAGGAAATAAAAAACAAAATGTGATTCAAAAGGATTTGCAACACTAAATGAATTTAGAAATGCAACAATATGTGTGTGTGCATGTATATGTGTGTATTCAAAGCTACTTTTAATGAATTAAAATCCCCAAACTCAGGGATACTATCATCCAGGGATTATCAGTTCTTAACCATTATGATGGTTAAACCACTTGTGTCTTCCTTCAGAAATAATGGAGAGTGGGGAAAGTGTCAGAAGTTTGGAGACACTAAATGTCTCAATTTGTTTAAAGGTAGGAGACACAATTAAGGTCTGAAAAATATCCATCCTGAATTTGACATTAATCAAGGGAAAATGTTAAACTAGGTCATCAAAAGGATAATGGGGGGTTGGGGGGGTAACCTACAAATGAAGACGAATCACTGGGTGGACCTTAGATGCAGCAAGGACCATTGATGTCAGACCAAACTCACTGTGCTCTGTTTGATGGTCACTAGGTGCCTAGCTCAAGAAAATGCCATAGACTTAGTGTATCTTATTTTCAGGATGACTTCTGGAAAATTTGTCATAATATCGATGTTAGAAAAATAGAACCAACAGATGTATGTGTATAGAGAGACTTATTGTAAGGAATTGATTCATGCAATTAGGGAGGCTGACAAGTCTCAAGATCTGCACTCAGCAAGCTGGAGACCCAGGAGAGCCAACGGTTAATTGCAGTCTGAGTCTGAAAGCCCGAGAACCAAGAGAACCAGTGGTGTCGTTTCTGTCCAAAAGTCAGCATGCTTGAGACCCAGGAACAGCCATGTTTCAGTTGGAGTTATAAAGCAGTAGAAATCCAGTTTCCCTGTCCAAAAGCCGTCAGGCAAGAGGAATTCTCTCTTACTTGGAGGAAGGTCGGCCTTTTTGTTCTTTGCAGGCATTCAACTGATTGGATAAGAGTCACTCACAGTAGGGAGGGCAATCTGCTTTACTCAGTCTACAGACTTGTATGTTAATATCACCCAAAAACACCCTCACAGACACACCCAGAATGTTTGACTAAGTATCTGGGCACTCTGTGGCCCAGTCAAGTTGACACATAAAATTAACTATCACAGCATCCTTGTGGACAAGATATAGAAATAAGAGCTAGTTGAGAATACAATCTAGAATTTGTGGTCCAGAGATGAGGAGTTTACTGATGGACCAGTGTCAATATGGCAGGAGGCCTGTGGTGAAAGAGTGATTTAGAGTCCGTTTCAGTGCAATACCTATGTGTATCAACTGGATTATACACCCTGTAAGACTGGGTTCCTAAAAAAACAATGAGAGGGTCATTTATTTGTTGTGGATATTCTTCACCCTGGAAGAGATATGGCTTACAAGGAGGTGGTGGTGGTAAATGTTTCTCCTGGGTTGATATCTGCCTATGTCGGTCTGCATATTTCCCATCCTAGAGGATGCTGGGGCCTCAGGGTAGCCTTCTCACAGAGTATGTGTGACTCAGACCTTTCACAGTGCTCCTTCCTATGGAAATTTGTATAGTTAAGTAACAAAAGCCAGGACAGGACAGTACAGTACCATTTGTCTGAAAATACAAATCAATACATTTGTATATGAGTCGACTATGAGCCTTGCTATCAGGAAACTGAAAGGCAAGTGGGGGCTGAGGTAAGAATTTTCCACTATTTGAAGTGCTCTTTATGCAATGTGCATGCATTAACTTCTCATTCAGTAGCATTTTATCAAATGAAATACAGAAATATATTTGAAATTTCAGAAATTAACATTTCACCAAATAAATAGTGAAAGAATGAGAGGGAGAGGGAAGAAAAATTGAGGGGGAAAGGAAATGAAAGGAAGGAGGAGGGGAAGGAATGGGAAAGAGAGAGGAAAAAATGAAAGGAAGAACCAAAAGAAGATAAGGAAGAAGGTAAAGAAAAGAAGGGAGAGGGGAAGGAGGAAAAGAAAGAGGGAATTTCCCGGTTTCCGTTGTCTCCTCCCCTTAGCTTCTTCTGTCCGTTGTACTAGCGCTAAACTTAGCTGGACTAACTAAACCTAGCTTCTGACTGGTCCCTCTCAGAATTCTGTTACTTCAGAAGTCAGAGGATTTTGTAGGTTATTTCTTTCTAAGACCAACAGAGTAAGGGCCTAATTACTGCAGCTTCAACTTCTTCATAGACTCAGGTACATAATGAAAAACTTCCCTTCCCTTCCCTTTCTCCTTTCCCTTTCCTTTCCTTCCCTTCCCTCCCATTTCCTTCACTTTCGCTTTCCCTCTCTTTCTTTCCTTGTCTTTCTTTTCCTTTCTTTCTTCCTTCCTACCTACCTGCCTATAACTGTATCTCTGAATCTGAACCTCCATTTCCCATGGTGGCACAAAATATTGCTTCTGTCACTCTTGGCTTCATCGATCCTTCTCTGAGTTTGCCACAGTCCTAGAATCTCACACAATGCCCAGGAATAGTGGAGAGCAAAGCAGAAGTTTGTGGCTGCCCTTCAAGCCATAGACTCTTGGTCCTCAGTGGACACAGGTTACCTCAGGTTGCTGCCGAGAGGCAGTGTAGCTGGAGGAAGCGTAGCTGCATTGGGCCCTTTAGGTCCCCCGGTGTCTGTTGCTTCTAGATTACAGATGCAACTCCAGAATCATTCTCAGGGCTTCCTGTGGTTCCATCAACCACAAGATCCATCTTCCTTTAATCCATGTCACTTCCCCAGGTGTGTGTGTGCCGGTGGGGGGTGGGGGGCAGGGCATGGGGGACTGTCAGAAAGCAGGTCCAGGTTCCTGATTTTCTATGAACCAAAGACCACTTTTTCTTCTTCTTCCTCCAGCTACATGCTTTACCTGCCTTAAGAAAATAATCTGATAAATCAAAACATTCCTCTGACTGGGATATTCCGACAGTACGAAATATCTTTTAAATCATCTTGCAGTATGAACTGAAATATGCACTACGTAAACCTTGACCTTTATCTCTATTTTTCAAGAGGAAAAAAATTAATCATATCCTGCAAAAGAAAATTTATAAAAGCCAGTCTCACACTTGCCTTGGTGTTTTTATCCTCCTAATCCCCAAAGATAGTAAATCATAAAAACAGCCTTAACAAGTATTCTCTGCAGGTCTCTAGTGAAAATGTTGAGAGATTCTCTGCTTGACCTGACTCTTTTCAACATCTGAGTTGTTCCTAGCCAACAGTGTGCAGAGGAAGACAGACAGGGCTGTGGGAAGGAGGGCGGCAGTGTCAGTACCAGATGTGCAATGGCCATGCACCATGCCTACTCTGAGATTAAGGCCAAGTCAAGGTCAAAGCCGGGTTTGATTACTAAATTCCATATTGAAGGTACCCCATCCTTACCTGCTCCCCACGTCCCAGAGTGCTTAGTAGATAAGGTTCTAGTCATAGCCCAGTAATAGGGGCTGAGGGTCAAAAACTAGGAAAATGAATAAGAGATAGGAAAGGGCTGCCAATGCTGAACTGGGATAAATCAAAAAATTATTCAACACACCCTAAATAGTTCTTGCATGTGTCTTACTATACATAATGTGCCTTGCTTGATAGGTTTTGTACTACATGAGTAAGCTGTTTAAACAGGGACTGTGTCAGACTCATCTTTGTATAATAGTTCATTAGCTCAATATTTGTTGAATTTAGTTGAATTTAAAGTATGAGGAAATAAAAATCTAACAGGTGATTTTCAGTATGGACAAGTACAATATAAAAGGAAAACAATCCAAATTATAGTTATGGAATGTCAAACCTTAGGTTAAACAATTAAAATTCAGAAGGAGACTTTATTGTTAATGTAGATAATTGCCTGAATATACTGATATTGGCCCAATGATCTACAACGGACAAGAATGTCCACAAAATATCAGGCATTATCAAATAGTGTATGGGGAAGAAAGAAACACTAATAGATTATCCCCAGACAATGCAAATCTACTGGTTAGAACTTTTACCTCTGTTAGAGTACCAGTAAATCAAACAAAAGATACAATACCTTACTCAAATATAACACAAGTACTAGTCAGAGAAACATAAAAGTACATGGAGAAAAAACTGGCAAGAAATTCATTCAAAATATTATCTATGAAAATCTGAGCATTGACGAATTAGAGGTGATGTTTTCTTCAATTTTCTACCTTGCTGTTATCCACATTTTCTAGATTGAGCAGGTACCATCTTTATAATGAAAAAAAAGAAACACATTTTAAGAGAAAGAAAGACAAAAATAGAGTCCAGAAAAGGATGTCTAAAATGAAAAAGTGGATTAGTGTATATGGACAAATGAAAATCCACAGTACAGGGTTAGAGTAAGCATAAAAGAAAACAAACTACTTTATATAAGCAAACATGGACTTATTCATCTTGAATAAGGAGAATTGATGGTGGAGAAGCAAATTTCTGACAAGCGGGAGGAAAAAGTGATCCTGTCTGTGGTAGACAGAATAATATCCCCTTCTCCACACGTGCCACCAAATATTCTAATTTCTAAAATGTCCTAACCCCTGGAACCTGTGACTATGTTACTTTACAAGGCAAAAGGGACTGTGCACATGTGATGAGTTGAAAATTTTTGAGATGAGACGTTATCCTAAATCTTCCAGATGAGTCCAGTGGAATCATACAGGTCCTTATAAAACGGAGGCAAGTGCTCAGCATCAAAGATACGATGACGGTGGCCAAGGGCAGCGAGCAGCATGGGCAGGAGTCGAGGAATGTGGGCTGAGTCTAGAAGCTGCAGGGGGTTAGGAGATCGATTCTCCCCAAGAGCCTCCAGAAGGAACACAGCCCTACCAACACCTTGATTTTAGCTCAGAGAGAATGATTTTGGACTTCTGACCTCCATCACCGTAAGATAACTCTGTATTGTTTTAAGCCTCTAATTTTGTTGCAATTTGTTACAATAGCAATAGCAAATTAATATGCTGTCTGTTTATGCATTCATTCAGCTCCATTTATAGTAATTGACTTGCAGTTAGTTGCCCGTCATATGAGTTCCCTCTCTGCCTAGAACTCCTCTCCCATCCATCTGCCTAGATCCTATCTTGTTCTTCAGGAGTAATTTAAGCCATCACTTCCCCTTAGAATCTTGGTGTGGGGAAAATGGAAGTTCCTATGGGCAGGATTCTCGCCTGGCTCTGGTCAGCTTGCCCACCTCACACTGTGGACAATACATTATTGACTCTATGAAGAGCTCCACCCAGTGCTCTGGGCAGCAGGACAGTAGAGCCAGGAGTGGTGGCAGCACCTAGGACAGAGACTGAGACGTTGGGGGGCAGGGACGGAGAGGGAGAGGCCCCGAGGCAGAGATGGACGTAGATTACGGACCTGCAGACTGCTGGATGCAGATGTGATTCTAGTGCTCAACCTACCACTGTGAGAATAAAGACAGATATAAACCCTTTTACCCCAAGAATGTCCCATTGTCATTTCTTGGTCTCACTGAATCCAGGTGAACTTGCCTGGGGCTGAAACCCTCAGGCAAGACACTTAGCCTGCACTGGGCTCTCCTGCTGGCTAGTACCTCCTAACATGGCCCCTGTCACCACATTTGACTTGCAATCATTGACAATTCCTGTTTGTATCACTGCTAAATGCTTGCTTAACAAGTGGCCTTGTTACTTGTTCCCTTGTTACTGTCTTGGTCTCACCAACAATGTAGTGCAGCTGCAGGGCCCACTGCTCAGGGTGCGCGCACGCACACGTGTCGTCCCGACATAGGCTTAAAACACAGCACTCCAAGAACTCCCAAGAAACACACCGCATCAAATAAATGCTCACTGAAAAAAATGAACCAGTCTACTTTGTAACAGATTATTTCTCAGTAAGTAAAAGGGAAATAGCCATGCTACTTTATTATAATGCAATTTATTATACTATTTGTTAACCTGCTATAAGAAATTAAGCTCATCTATTTGGTTTTCTCCTTTAGGAGGAACTCTCAATAGCACTTTTTCTAGTCAAAATTAGCTGGTTTTCATATTAATGGTCTTTCCCCTCTCCCACCAGATGCAGTATCCAACACAGCCAAAACTTATATATCCATTTGATGTATATTAATTGGGTGCCTACTATGTGCAAGTACTGTTTGGAAAGTGAAGAATCAAGTGAATAAATCAAAGCTTATCTTCTGGACGAGACAAGATAGGCAAATAACTATTATCAAGCAAAATACTGTAAAGGAAAAATGAAATAACATACTGGTAAAGAGATTAGTGAGTTCTTTTCCCTTGGAGTAGGAAACCAGTCTTTAATGAGACGCATACAGTGGTCAACAGGAGAGCAGGTAATAGTAGTTAAGAGCCAGGACTTTCAAGTTAAATGGAACTGGATTTGAATCCAGTTCTACCACTCACTGTGTGCCCTCAGACAAAGTATTTAACTTCCCTGAGCCCAGAAGGCTCATCTGTTTAAATAAAAAGGGCAGGGGGATAATAGGTACTCTCTCTCAAAAGGTTTTTAGGAGAATTATGTAAGTTAACTCATACAGAATGCTTAACATGGTGCCAGAAACATAGCAAGCAATACATAGCAGCTATTATCTTTATAAAAACAGTGAATAACATTTCAGAATAATTGTTTCAAAGTCAGGTTTCCTTATACATTTTCATTTTTTTTAAAGTCATTTGCTCTGCGAATGCGAATACTGAGAAATGTAGAGGATGAGGATGCTGTTTTGCCCCACCAAGGTGGTTCCTTCTGGATGAGGAGCTCGTTCACCCAGCAGCTGCCCACAGTTTGGCTGCTGAGGGCTCACAGCTGATTCCCACTGTGGGAATTTGCCCTCAACTGCCTCAGTCAAGGTTAGGCCCCTTCTGGTCATGCCAGAAAACCAAAGCCAACCCTCTAATTTCAATTCAGACCCATTTTAAATGGTCATCTGAACTCTAGAGCTCCCTGAGATAGACTGAGGCCTTCTTATGCTTTCCTCACTCCCCAATAAATTTGCTCACCAGTCTCCATCTGAGTCACTTCCCCAGGGAAGCTGAACTATATCAAGCAACCATTATATGGGTAAGGCACTGCTATGAAGACAGCAAACTTCTTTTGCAAAATGACAAATAGTGTTTTAGGCTTTGGTGAGCCATTTGTTCTCTGTTGCATTTATTCAACTGTCATCCAAATGTGAAGGCAGCCATAAGAAATACATAAAATAATGGGTTTGGCTGTGTTCCAATAAAGCCTTTTTTTGGACACTGAAATGAATATCATAGTTTTTGCATGTCACAAAATGTTACTTTGGTTAGTCTTTCCATTTTTATATAGTTAAAGAAAATTAGCTCATGGGGATTGTCTTGCCAATGGGTTTCAGCCCCAGGCAAGTTCGCTATAGATTCACTGTGACCAAAGAAATTGACAGCAAAGGGTTCTTGGGGTGAAAGGGTTATTCCCAACTTTATTTCCAGGTGGCAGGTCAGTCACTAAAACCCCGTTCACTCAGAGCGAGTCTGTATGCAGCAAGCCGGTCTCTGCCTCTGGGCCCCTCTGTCTGCACAGCTGTCCTCTGGGCCCCTCTGCACAGTCGTCCCGCACAGCCATTCTCTGGGCTTCTCTGCACAGTCTTCCCACACAGCCGTTCTCTGGGCCTCTCTGCACAGTCGTCCCACACAGCCATCCTCTGGGCCTCTGTCCTCAGCACTGCCACCACTCCAGCCTCTGCTCTGTTCTCCTGCAGCCTTGCAGCCGTGCCACCGTGTCACGCCCAGAGCACTGGGCAGAGCTCTTTATATAGAGTCAACAGCCCTATATTGCCCACAGGTGTGCAGTGAGCTAATCAACCAGGGCCAGGTGAGAATCCTGGCCACAGGAACTCTCATTTTATCCACAGGATTCAAAAGGATGTAATGGTTTGTTGTGATCATTTTGTATATATACAAACATCAGATCGTGTATACCTGAAACATGTTATGTCAATTATTTTGTCAATTTTTAAATTATGTCAATTTTTATGAATGGATAGCAAGTTAGATTTGGCCAATGAGCCATAGTTGGCCAGTCCCTGGGCCAGAAGAATGGGATGGAACAGTGAAATGCTCATGAGTCTGCCATTCTAGTGCATTAATTTACAGAATTTTATATCATAGGACCCTAGAGCTTGTAATGTTGTTTTTAGGGAATGGAAGACCCCTTTATGGCTCCAGAAAGGCCAAGAGAACATAAAAAGAGGTGAAAAACATGGGGAAAAAAAGAGTCATAATTTCTTTTGAAGCTTAGTACCGCCAAGAAAGTCAAGCACAGCAAAAGAAAACAAAGTAGTTTAATATTTCTATGTCGTATTTTCCATTTAGAAAACCTCATCTCCACTAGTAAACAGAATTATATTTGAGTGGCTGTGCTGTGGCTGTAGCTAGGTAATCATTCCAAAAACACAATTGTAATTTGCTGCTGTCTTAATATTTATAAAGAATATATTTTTTAATGGCTTCCTGATACAGAACAGAGAAAAGATAAACATATTTTTAAAACTGAACCTGTCTTTCTACACAAATATAGCAGCCTTCTACAGTCTATTTCCCTCAAAAAGAAACAACTTGGAGGAATTTATGTGGATAATAAACACATTCTTAACTATTTCCCGTGAACCCTTTGGCTTCTTAGTTTTGCCATGGTGTGTGTTCCCTTAAACCAATCATACCTTTTTTTATTTTAACTTTGTTGTTGTTATACAACCTTGCTTTGGAATTGTTCTTTATGGCTTCTCATCCCACACTCCACCATCATGTGTAATATTGCTTTTTCCTCTTAATTCCAGCTGACCTTTACCACTCTAGCTCTTGACTCCCCTTCACCACCCCTCTTGTACATTCTCAGAATAAATGAAGAGATATTGCTTTTGCTTTGAGTAGATGAGAAAGAGGAATGGGAGCCTCCTCTCTATGGATTCACATTGCTGTACTGGGAAATGTGGAGACTAGGGGTGCTAATTTCAGTTGACACCAACTGTAATAGGCGGTTAATGACTATATCTCTGGCTTTTGAGGTCTCCAGGTTCTTCTCTCTAGACACTTGTATACTAATTTGGTCCACACTTGTCATGATGAGTTCTGATGCCAGAATCTGGGTAGGAGAACTATCATGAAACACAGTGTCCATAATGTACTGCTTATATAACTCCACCACCTTCTGCTCCAGGTACTCATTCAGCATGGCATTCGAAATAGGCTTCTGCATTTGCAGGCTACTTTTCTCTTTGATGCTGGTTATTCTCCAGTAGGATGAATACCGCTGGATAGGTTTGGGGGGAAAGTCACTGGGCTGAGAGGAAATGGACTCCTCCATGGGCAAGGGAATCTCAGATGATTTCAGCAAAGGGCCATATTCAAAACTGCCCACGGAGGGAAAATCTTTTGTCACTGAATTCATAGCCATCACCTGGCCCCCTGCAATGTGTAAGTCATTGTAATTCTTGCAAATACTTATGCAGGAAGGTGGAACCAAGTAGGTCTCTCTGCTGGGGTCTCTACATATTTCGACTGCAGCCAAGTTTGGGCTTTCATACACAGGATTGGGGGTTGTCTGCAGCATGGTGATTCTTGGCTTCCTACTGTGTTGGCTCTCTCTTGAATGCACTGAAGAAATAAACTTGCCAGAGGATTTGCAGCTCACATAGAGACTTCTGACTTGTGTTTCATCCACAGAGGAGTAGGAAAGAGCAGCAGATTTTGTCTTGTCCTCCTTTTCTTCAGCCACCTGCTCTTTATAAGATGTGCAACTCCAGTGGATGTCATTCCGGTAGGCAAGCCCACTGAGATACCCTTCTGACAGCATTCTGGAAAGAGAGTTGGTGAATAACAATGGGGAAAATGAAAATTGGAATGTTTTTCAATTGGCAGTAATACATCAAAAAGAAAGGACAATAAAGCCATTTCATTCATTCACTGAGTCATTCGTAATTCTGTGCCTGCTGTATACCAGGACTATAACATGTGCTGGAGAGGTAAAAACGAGCAGGACACAGTTCCATCCTTCAAGAATTTCCAGACAGAAAATCAGCTGGATACAGAGTATTTCAATGATCTACCACTGAGCATTGGAATAGTGATAGGCACAGAAAATGAGCCTCTAACACAGTCTGGGACAAAGGGGGAGAAGTCATGGAATATGTCACAGAGAAGGTGACATTTAAGCTAAACTGTGAAAACCAGGTAGGAATTCCAGCTATAGGCAAAGTTACAAGAGAGCATAGTGGCACGGTCTCTTCACCATATACCAAGATGCTGAGCATAAGCAGAAGGGGCTGGGGAAATAGGCTGGAATTGGGTGATGAAGATTCTGGGGAGTCAGGCAAAGGCACTTGCATTCTGGCCCAGAGGAAATGGAGAGGAATTGAGAAGCTGCAGATTGGGGGAGCAACATGGCTGTTGGTTGTGAGAAAATTTAGGGCAAATTCTATGGAAAATAAGAGCTGTATCTTACTCATCATTGTATTTTATCCTTGGGAGTTAGCATGGTTGTTGGCATTTAGGAGGGATTCACAAGATATTTGTTACCTTGAATTAAATAACTGACAACAATGACATGGAATGAAGTTAATTCACTATCAAGCCCTCAGGAATGACTATGAAGTGTCATCTGCCTTTGCAGCCCAGGACAAGTTCCTTGCTCAATCCGGCCCACTTCTCACAATACATCATAGAAATGTCTCTCTACCCAACCGATCTATTTATCCCTACCCTGGTTTCCAAGGAGGTCTCCTGACCATGGGCTTTTACTACACCTGCTTCCCTTCCCCACCCTCAGCAGTTGTTACTCGAGTCTGGAGTGGCTAGAACAGATGAGAAACCAGCAGCTGCATTTTCTCAAAAAGGAACACACTGGCATTCCTGTCACTGGGGCAGCAGGCAGCAAGGGGAACTGGGCCTTCCTGGCCTGGAGCACCAGGATTCTAACACACACCTGTCAACTTGAGCCAGGAATTGAAAAATCAAATTAGAAAAGCAATATTCTCAAGGAGATAGGGAGAAGATTACAATCTCGAATTAAGAATGGATGCTATTGAAAAGAAGGCTTCTGAAGTTCTTAGAAATTTAAAAATAGAGAATTTTAGAACCCCGTGGGAGGACTGGAAGGTAAAGTTTGGGCAGATTCCCATTTTGAAAGTACAACAATACAAGATGGAAAATAGTAAGGAAAAGATGAAATTAGAAAACCAATCCAGGAGAGAGATCCATTATCTGAATAATAGAGGGCTCAGAAAGAGGACAGAGAAAATAGGGAAAAAATTCATAGAATTCAAGAATATTTCCCAGAACTGAAGGATATGAGTTCCCCCAAATACTGGGTAAAAAGAGACCTATATCTCAAAAGTACTATATGTTTCCAGAAAGAAGCAAAATACCATGAACCAGAATCTTCAGGCTTCTCAACAGCAACATGAGAAGATCATATAACAATGTTTGAAAATTTTTTAACAAAATGTATTTTCAAGCTAGAATTGAATGAACAAATTATCAATCGAGTATGAAGACAGATTTTTTTTTTAAATCACAAGTCTCAAATAGTCCATCTCCCAGTCAGCTTTCTCAGGAAGTCAAATGTTCCACAGAAAGGAGTAAGTAAAATAATAAAAAAGAAGGAAAGGAATACAGGAAACAGGAAATCCAGCATAGGAGAGAAGCAAAGGAGCCCTTGTCCTGGGATAGCCTGAGCATCTGCTCCAAGGCCTATACTGCAAAGGGCCCACTCTGCCCTCCTTGAGATGTGCCTCTCCCAACAGGGTGAGAGGCACTAGAGGCCAAGAGGTGGGGTCCACCCAGCCTCTATACCACCTTCTAAACCACAGTCTTGGTGCTGAGGACCTCAGAATTCCCTTCCAAAATCACCCAGACCCAATCTCTGAGTTTGCACAGGCTTTTCTCCACCTCCGTCATGACTGAGGCCGATCTAGCAACTAGACACACACACACACACACACACACACACACACACACACACACGCACCCAGGCCCAGCAGGTGACAAAGGGGTGGCTTTTTGTTGGGCCTGTGGACTGAGACTGAACGTATGGGCTGAGTGTGAGGGGTAGCCAGACTAGGAAGAGAAAAGGGAAGGGTGGCAGACTGAGGCTTCCCTGTTTTTGTCCAAGGCCCAGGAAATCAGAGAGTTCTACACATGATGAAAGTGAAAGAACATTCTAGGATAAAGCTGTATAACAGGCTCAAAAGACAACCTGGCTGGTTGGAACAGATCAGAAGGGTTCTGGAGATAAAGATGAAATTGAAGACAGAAAGTCTATCATGAAGTATGGTTTATATAATTAGCTATGGAAGGTGAATCAGGAAAAGCTAAGCAGATGAAAAATCCAGACCATTGCTGTCCGACAGAACTTTCTGGACTGATGGAGTGATCTATATCTGTGCTGTCCAAAATGTTAACTGACAGTCACATGTGGCTACTGAGCACCTAAAATGTGGCTAATGAAACTGAATTTTAATTTAATTTAAAATACCACACGCCACTATATTGGACTGCATAGACTTAGAAAATAGTGAAGGTGATCACATAAAACTTTAAATTACTGAAGACAGCTAATTACAACTGGGTTTAAAGTTCACTGGATGATCGCTGTCCTAGCAATAATTCTAGCGTGACATCTGATTAATTCACATGTGTACTCTTTTCGAGGGGTGTTGGAGAGAAGGTGTCAAAAGATGGCAAACCGGAGCATAAACTTACATGTGGGGTAATGAAATGGGACCCTATTCTAAGACTTTTCGTTCTGCTATTTTGAAACAGGGATTACCTACAAGTTCCTTTTATTTATTTATTTTCTGTTTCTATTTGGAGAAGTCTAGAATGCTTGTGCGAATGGTTCAAGGAAATTTTGTAAAGGTATTTTTGTTTTAATAGTGTGCGCTTAGGTTGTCTCTGAGGTAATAGAAGTGTCGTCCAGTAGAATTTTCTGTGGTGATGGAAATGTTCAATATCTGTACTGTCCAGTATGACACCCAATAGCCACAGGTGACTGAGCACTTGAAAAATAGCTAGTGTCACTGAACTTCTAACTCAATTTAAATTGCCACATGTGGCTACCATATTGGATGCCACACAGCTATACAATTATAAACTCCAACTCATAATTTAAGAAAAATTGCAGGAAAGAAAATGTGCTTTGCTATGTAACTGAGTTGTAAATAGCTTTTGCATAGTCATAATAATATATAAAGCACTGAAAATTGATGCAACCGAATTTACAATATAACCACAGGATAACAAAGTCAGGAAGCAAAGATAATATTTTATCATGTGTAGTAGAATACTGTCAATAAAAATTGGCATAGGCATTTTCCTGTTGTGTCCATACTGTGAAAGGAACAAGACAAGAATGTATGTACGTGGTAGAAGCCAGGAGAAGAAAGAGAACGAAATCCTTATCTTTATGGTGACAAGTCAATAAATAATGCCCCAAACAGAAAAATCCAAAAGTTACAATGCAAACATGCTACTTAAAGAAATGTGGCAAATACCAAATAATTAGTAAGAGGATATAAAAGTAGTTGCTTCTGGAAAGGGGGTACAGGGACTGTGGTTTTTCATAACAAACCTCTTAGAATTAGTTGACCCAAATTATGTTCATGAATAACTTTGATTTTGTAATTCAAATAAAAAACTAAAGATAAATATTTTTAAAGTAACGAAGAGGGGAAAACAAGGAGATGGCATTTCCTGTACAGCTGAGTTTGGGGGGAAAGAAAGATACTGCCTATTCTAAGGTTGAAGACAAGAGCAATGACCGTGTGAAAGTAAACCTTTATTTGGCCCTGAAGAAGAAGAGGATCTGAACAGGCAGTGAGAAAGGGGGAAAGCCTTGCTCAGAGAGGAGGGGTCAACAAAAGTGAAGAGGCCCGTGTTGTCATTAGCATGTGGGTCAGTAAAAGATACCAGTCTAGGTGGGATGCAAGTGTTATTTCACCAATTCATGGTCACCTTTACTAAAATGGCATGGTCACTCTTTATTACCCCTTGTTCCCATTCAGCCATTTCTCAAACCTCCCACTCTTTATCCTATTTCTTTTCATATTGAACAATCAATCCTAATGGACTCTTCTTTCATTTTATGTGGATGATGTACGTGAGTACTCCAGATAGTCTCCACTCCTTAACAGTGACGGAAGAGTGCTAGCATTTTGTGTTGAGTAAGGGTCCTTTCCCCTACTTGTCATTAACTGAGAGCTTTTGTTGGTACCTTAATTCTGTTGGAATAAGAACCCTACCGTTCTGGTGCGTGGGGCCCAAGGCAGGCAAGTAACGTGTTAGCTCCAATGATGGAAAAGCAGAAAGTGTGTCCTAATGTTAGGGATAGATACACCCATGGCTAAGGGAGAAGATTCCTACAAGGGAGGAGTGGGAGATAAGGTCAGGAATATAAGCTGGGACCTGGAAGGCAAAGGATGTTCCGTTTACTCTGCAGGTAATACAAAGCACTGAAAGGTAACCCAGCTGAGTCCCGGCCTGATGTGATCTACCAGTAAAGTGCAAGATGAAGTTCAGCAGGGTAAGGCTGAAGTGAAGGACTCACGTTAGGAGGCTGCTGGGTTCATCCCCACCTGAGTCGGTTGGGACAGGATCCAGGAGGGAGGGAGCAGAAAAGGAAGAGAAAGAATGAACTTGAGAGACCAAGACTCCCAGACTCAGGAGTGAAGGAGAGAGAGAGGAGCCAGAAGTAACCGAGTCTGGGCATGCTGGGGAATGGCACCAGCAATGGCCAAAATGGGGGGACTGGGAGGAGGAGCCGGGAAAGCAGCTGACGGGCTCAGTGTAGTTCCCCTTGAATGTGACATGAGGTAAACACTACGAGGGCGAGCGTCTCGGGCGGGGAGCTCACTGGAGCCCTCACAGTCGGCAGTGAAGGCATCCCCCACGCGTGGGCGGTAGAGTTTGGGTTGGGAGCCTGAGGAGCCTGTGGGGGGTGATCATTTCCATGGGGTGGGTGACCTGACTTGAACAGTGCACAGAGGAATGAGCAGCAGCAAGAGCTGTGGTGTCAGGAGTCTGGTAAAGACGACCAAGGCTGCAAATGTATCGAACAGGTCACATTCTTAAAAATCTACATTTGAAGGTAAAACTTAGTTATGTGTTCAGAGTCACTAAGGCCAAAAAAAAAATGTCTCTAACTGGTAGTCAAGTGACCCCAATTGTAGTTCTCAGCATGTCACTAGCTATGGTTTTATTCTAGTTAATAAGTCTATAAAACAGCTAACATCAATACTAGCTACAAGCTAGATGCTGATCTAAGTTCTTTTTATGTACTAAATCAATAGATCCTCTCAAGGACTCTAAGGTGCAGGTACTATTATTCTCGTTTTATAGATATCGAAATTAAGTAATGGGTCCAAAGCCACCAGGAATTCCAAAAGTGGCAGTCAGAAAGCAGCACGTGCTCACATGCCACTAAACCTCTTGGAGACTCAAATTCTCATCTTTAAATTGAGAATGTTGCATAAAATTATCTAGAGAGTCCCACCAAGCTTTTAATATTACATGGGTTGATGACTATATTGAGAGAAAAGAGGTTATTACTCAGAATCGAAGTCTGTTTCTGAAGTTAGCAGCAGAGGGCAGCAGAGAGCACGCAAAGGGAGCTTTTGAAAGATCGTTTTAAAGCTGTGCAGAGTAGTGTGAAACTTAGAAACTTAAAAATTGCATATATGTCAACTCACTTAATCCTCATAAGAAACCCTTTAACGTACCAGTAGAATGAAAACAGTACTGCATATCATGACATCCTAAAATTTAAAAATAGAAAAATAGGGAAAGTTACCTGGTATTATTTTGATTAATTGTTGGCATTTTTCTTCATAAATTTCAGTGACTTCATGAAATTCTTATAAGGCATAATGCAATCTCCTCAAAGGTATTATAAAAAGTATACTTTAAGCAATTGCCAACACATCTATTAGACCAAGTTTCCTCGACACACTAAGACTTTAGCCAACAGATTACTTCAATTGTTCAGAGATAATTATCACTTGTACTTTTGTTTCTCAGCACAGAGAAGATATAGATATATTTAGAATTCTCCATGACTAAGAGTGAAAGAAGGCACCCAAGGACACTTTCGGATGAGATGTTCCAGGCAAATTTAGTCTACATTCATTAATCATTACCAGACAGGGGAATACCAAAATTAGCCTTACGTGCAAATTCACAACTTAGAAATGTGTGCTAAAGTACAGCACCTTGTTAAATTATTTACTCGGTTTTCAGAAGAAAGGGCAATATAAACTCTTCCTTCTACACTAGCATTTACATTGCTTTTCGGAAAACTGTTATAATGCTGTATATAGACATCTAATTTACACAAGCATGGATTCAAAGAGAAAGCCTAAAGGAGGATCTTTTATTATAAAAGGGAACATTTGAAGAAACCTAAGTTAGGGGTCAGCAAATATTTTCCTTAAAGGGCCAAATATGTAATATTTTAGGTCTTTGTGGCAACTACTCAGCTCTGACATCATAGCAGGAAAGTAACCATAGACAACATGTAAACAAATGGGTGTGGCAGTGTGGGAGTAAAACTTTATTTACAAAAACAGGCAGAGGGCCAATTTGACCTGTTGGCTATGCCTTGCCTACCCTTGACCTAAGTCAAAAAGCAGACACAATAAGTTAGACAGGGCATAATAATCATAGCAATTGTGTTCAGATGCTTTCTATACATTACACCTAATATTCCAAGAACACAGCACATTAGATATTGTGTTAATCTGGAGTTTCCAAGTGGGAAAACTGAGATTCCAATATGACAAATAACCTTCCCAAGGTCACAAAGTAACCAAGTATTAGAGGCAAGATTCAAGTCCAGGTTTACCAGCTCCAAAGCATGTGATCTGTTCTTAAAAACATATCACACTACCACGTAGTTGAGAGCAGTCAATATCACACAGCCATGACATACAATCAATCCTTCCAGAAAAATAGGTATCAGCCCTGTTTCCATGTAATAACAGTGCTTGCTG
Organism: Phataginus tricuspis; assembly: GCA_029783875.1. Lineage (NCBI taxonomy): Eukaryota > Metazoa > Chordata > Mammalia > Pholidota > Manidae > Phataginus > Phataginus tricuspis. Next base: position 23,721,397 of record JAQQAC010016209.1, read on the forward strand.
AATAAAGGAGGGAATATACAGTAAAATACAGAAAGAAAAGCTCCAAGCAGATAGCCGGTGCCCACCCCAGAGGGCTACGTGCATGTCCCAGTTGTGTATCAATGCTCATATGTCTTTGAGGCATACATAATTTATGCTTTGTCTTTTAATCTAACCATATGAACATTTTCCTTAGCCATTCCCACTGCTATGGTCTGGCGTCATTGCACCCTTAATTTTTCAACCAGAGAGTAATTCAGTATCACAGATGGCTCTGTTTAAATATCAAGAGTTCCCTGTCACCTCCAGGATCAGGTCCACACACATTAAGCCCTCGTGATATGTAATCCTTATCTGCCCTCCCAATCTCCTCTCTGCCTGTTCCCCACAGGACCCAGACTCCCCAGCCATGCTGAATGCCTCTTGGTTCTCCCAAAGTCCGTGCCCATACTAGGCATTTGTGCATTTTTTCTTGTCTTGAGAACCCTGGTTCATCTCCATTCTCTGTTCCACTACCCATACTCTTCAAGTCTCATCTCGTTTATCAACTTTTCAGAGCTCCTGACCATCCACTGAGAATCCTTGTCCCTAAAGGAGAAAGAGATTCTAGGTTCTTCTCCCCCCTACTGCAATGTATTTATCAGGTTTGTATGGAACTTCAGAAAAATCCAGCTGCCACCTTTAACAGGAAAAGAAATCATTGGGGCACTCCTTTGAATGGAGTAACTTACAGTAGCAAAAGGGAAGTGAGAAGATTGGGGACTGGTGGGAAGGAATTAGGGGTGATAAGGCAGCCGAACAGATCCTGTCTCCCGAAGGGCAATTTGCATGTGTACTAACTAAGACATCTGAATGGCTGTGTTGAAATAGAGCGCAAAGGAGACCGCCTCAGCCACACACAAATGGAGGCGGTGGGGTGGGGCTGCCTCCCAGCATCACGGGATATAACCTCATGGAAACAAAGACAGGAAAATGTAATCTGCTGTTCCATAGAAGATCCTGGGCCAGGCTAGCTGGTGTGAGGTTTTGTTTCCACCTGTCATATCTGCTTATCTAGACCTGCCTTTCAAGAGTTACAAAATAGTATATCAACAGGCATATCTTACAGTAGCAAATCATTTCTCATAGTGGGCATTGAGGTTTTTCTTGCCTTTTTTTTTAACTATATGTCATCACAGCATATACTCCCATGAATGTTTCCTTAGGCCAGGTTTGGAGAAGCCACATAACTAGATCACAGCTATACAATTGCCTTTCAACTGGCTCGGACCAATTTATTATCTTACAATGTTTGAGATGAACTCTTTCCACTGATATTCTTCAACACATTTTTTTTAATTTTACAATCACATGTGCAAATTTTTTTTGGCTCAAATTTGGGTGAAACAAACTGTCTTGTTAAGATTATGTGTAGGTGATATATCAGAGTTGTTAAGACCCCCAAATCCTCAAAACACACTATTTCATTGCTTCATGTCTCTATAATCTAAATTCTAGATCCCGTAATTCCAATAATGTTTTTTAAAGATCTTCTTGATTTGAGAGACTTGGAGATAAACCATTGAAAGGTTATCACTGAAAAACTTGAATATTATTTTGTTCACAATCTAGTTTTGAGAATGTAACAAACCTACATTACATGTTTTAATTTTTTTTCAGTGAATGATACAAGAACTTTATCCCAAACAAGAGGGTTCTTTAGGAAGAATCTCCCTGTATAAAAAAACATCTGCAGTTTCCTTACTCTTATCTTTGAAAGTGCATGTTCCTTATACCTGGAAATACCATTCCCTTCATCATATGCCTTGGATTATGTACCTCTTATTTCATCTTCTGTGGCCTTTGCTGATGGATACTTTAAAGCATCACTCATCCACATTTGAATTCCTGTTACAAAGCATAATTTGGGATTATCTATTTGTTTATCAAAAATGAAGTGATTCTTAATAAATTAATTTCTGAAAGTCTAATTTGATGGCTAACATAATCATAAGTCAAAAGGCCTCTGTTCTCCATATTAACATCACAAACTAAATAATTTTCTGTTTGGTTCTTGTTAGAGACTTATGACCAAAGGTAAGAGCTACTTCCAAAGGCTTTATCTGAATATGGGATTTTCCTTATTTCAGAAAATTTAAATTTTGGCACAGATATATTAATAAATATATCTTTGTCATAGTTTGGATTATTTTTCATATTCTGTCTTTACATCTTACAAAAATATTAAAGCTATGATCATTTTTTCAAATTACTTTTAAAGTGTTTTGACACAAAATGAGAGAATTTAAAAAATAAGTGAACATAATAGTATTGACTGATGTTAAATTTCTTTGGTGTGAATACTTGTGAATCACTATTAATTATATTGTTCATTGTGTCTATTACTGTTAACATTTAAATTGTAGGCATAGCAACTAAATTTAATGCAAGATACTTGATGGGATCCTGAATTTAAAAAATAAAATGTCTCTAAAGAACATATGGATAATTGGGGAAACTTGAATATGGATCATATATTAAATAATAGTATTGTATTGATGTTCCATTTCCTTAGCATTATAATTATGTAAACATGCCCTTTTACTTAGAAGACACATGCTCAAGAATTTGGGGGTGACATGTGTCTTGAGCTCAACAATGTACTTTCAAACAGTTGAGAAAAAAAACTATGTGTGTATGTATATATACAGAGAGACATAGGGAGAGAGAAAGTAAATGTGGCAAAATGCTACAACTGACTAATTTCCGTGATGACACTACGGGTGTTCATGGTGCAATTATTTCCATTTGTATATAGGTTTGAAACTTTGCAAAACAAAAATTGGGAAAATAACTGTATGTAGTTAGTGAAGGCAAATTTCTGCTGTCCACTTTGTGAAGATCTTAGAGGGACAATCTGTTACACATCTAAGATAACCATTAGGTATGTGATTGGAGATGTTTCAGTAACTTGAAATAACTACTGAAAACATCACTTTGCTCTAAGATAAAAGAATTAGTGCACTGCTTCTGTATAGCCCCCAAAATTACTGTTATAATATGAATGTTTTACACAAATTTGAAATATTCTTCACTCATACCAGAAGCTTCTCAAGCTCAGAAACACAATCTTCTTATGCTGACCAATGCAAGAAATGCTCTAAAAATATCAATATGAATATCCTGGCCAAACCAGCTCTATATTCAAGCACAGATAGATGCACACAAGAGAAAGAATGTTGAAGCAGATCTAGAGGTAATTCAAGCAAAATCCAACCTGTGCATGTACTGTCTTTAATATGAATATAGGGTTTCCCCAAATCACCCAGATGACAATTCAGAAGCTTCCTCACCATAAATCACATTCACTTTGAATATGTCCTGCTACACAGAAAAACATGACGAGCTCAGTGAATGAATAAATGAAAGTCAAATCCAGTTGGAATTTTACTGTGGTTTAATGTGACTCCTCTCTAAAACTACATCACTGTGACTGATTTCAAGTGTTGTGCTGCCGCTGCTTAGGTTTTTAGGCCTCCTTTAAAAATGCAGAGGCTAAACCTGTGTAGTAATCAGTGAACGAAAACTGAATATATGACACAGCAAATATTTGATCAGACCAGTCAAAATCTGGGGGTAAAAAAAACATTTCAGAAATGCCCAAAATGTGAATGTGGGGAGAGAAGAGAAGGGAATGTTTGACTTAAATTCTCTTTATTGTCCAACTCCACCAATTGCTTGCTTAAACTCCCACTCACCTCCGATTTGGTAAACTAGAAGTACATTTTAGATAGCCTAAGATTGGATCAGAGTTTTGATGATAAAGGGCCAAGAAAGTCTGAGAAGAGAAATGACAGAAAAATGTAGCAGTCAGAGGGCCTGTTGCCTCCTTTCTCTTACCTTCACTAACCAATCTGCTCGTTTGGTCCTGCGGACACACAGCGATTGACCATGTAGAGGTGAACAAGGCAGTCAGTGCTTTTTCCAGAAAAATTCACAAGCCTTTGGTGAGTCTACCTTTCACTGATAAGACCAAACTAAGCTTCTCATTGCTTGCCTTTCTTTTTATAACTAATCCTATGGAAAAAGAGTTGTTTTTGCTCAAGTCTGATTTGTGCTGAAGACAAGTGGGAAGTCCCAGGAAGGGGGGAGCCATTAACTGACAAGCCCACATGAAGCCACAGAAGGGTGTTTCTTCCCCTTTTTCAAAAAATGAAACCTATCTATGAAACTGTTTCTTGTTAAAGTAGTTTATTGCTACGCATTATGTAAGAACCCTATCACCACACATTGACTCCTAAAACAAATTCTCTGGGACCCCTCTCCTGAAAGAAAAGCCAAAGTCACAGACAATTTCCAGAATTCTCAGCTTCATCGCTAACCTATGATTTTCAAGAAGTATTTATTTCTCAGATGTACTTATAACTTTAAAACATGGAAATGAAAACAGTTTTTTCTTTCAAATTAACAAAGATCAAAAATTCAATAACATACTGGGTGGGCAAGGTTCTTGAGAAACAGGTACTCCTATATGTTGTTGGTGAGATTTTTAACATGTTTAGAGGCCAATTTCCCACTGTTGATCAAAGTCTTTTTGCTATTTTCAAGTATTCATACCATTTGACCTAACAATTCCATTTCTATAGGTTTATCCATGCAATGTATTTTCCACCTGTGCACAAAGATATGTGAAAGCATATTTGTTGCAGCATTGATTATGGAAGTAAACAACTGGAAAAATACTCATAAAAAGGATATTGGCTAAATAAATGAGAGTATCTCTCTAGTGTTGAATACTCGGCAGTTGTTAGAGTGAGATGGCTTTATGTCCAATAATAGGAAAAGATCTCCATGATACATTGTTTAGCAAGAACATATAATATGTTCCAATTTGTATTTTTAAAGAAGTATATATACGGAAGAAACACCATAAATATATATATTTGCAGATGTGTAGAAAATTTCTGTAGGGACATACAAGAAACTAAAAACAAGCAGTTGCCTTTGGAGGATGAGTCTTTTCACTCTGTACCCTTTTGAAATTCCTATTATGTGTATTACCTTTTCATTTTAAAAATTAGTATTTTTAAGTCACATTTAACTTTGATTTTACAGTCCAAATGTACTGTAATCTATGTCTTTCCTGGAGGACAGACAAGTGTATCTGCAAATGGATCAGTTATTCTTGACTAAAAGCAGAAAAATGTTTGGTGCTCTCAAAATAATTCAGCTGGTTTACCCTGAGTGCTTCAAGTAAACCAACAAAGAACAGCCGTGCTGAAGTAATTTCTCCTTCTGTTGTCTTTTTCTGCCTAACTCTCATCAAAGCTAGATTCCAATCCCTGAATGTGTGAACAGTTCCACTTAATGGGTTTGCTTTGTTTACCTTTAATCTATGACTTATCTTAAAAAGTTTTATCTTTTACAGTGTACTAGCGTTTTTATTTCTGTTAGAGTCTTTCGTGATTTTCTTGATTATTCTATGGAACATGACTTAGATCCAGCTGAAAGGCAGGTTTCGCATGTATGAGCTACAGCACCGGCCATATCTCAATTAGTCCTAAACTGGATGTGAGCCACCATCACAGAAGGACCAGACTCATTGCCCCAGGGGCAGGTCCAGTGGCAGTACAGTCCTGCAAACTCAAACCCAGAGATGTCCCCAGGCTCCTGTAGCTCATCAAGAAACTTAACTGTGAGCCAGGGGTCATGGTAATTTCAGGGCCAAATATTGTTTTATTTCACTGTAGTGTCAGTTCAACCACAGCAAGATAGACTGAGGAATCCTAGAGGGGTATATACCTCCGGGGGTACAACACTTTCTGATGGGTTCCCCAACAGCTCACCTGGCAGTTCCATGCAGTAACCATTAATGGGGTGATTCCATCTGCTTTAGGTTGGGTTAAGTCATATTTATTGTTTTATTCAAATGCAATAGGACACGTTTTGAATATACTCACGGTTTTGTCTCAAGTTACTCATTTTATGGAAACGCTCCTTTACAGGAAACCCTCCTGTTACCAAAAAGTTGGCTCTGTGTCAAGTTGGCTTACCATTTCTCTTTTGATAAGACCTGAGCTTATGAAATTGGCTTTAAACTGCTTTCTCTTTGCTGACTATAATAAAGCAGAATCATTTCCTTTGTAGCTGAAATCTTATAATACAATTTTCTATCCATCTGCTGGATGGTAGATAAAAAGTTACTGCCTTGATTTCTGTGCCTCTACATGGTTATTATTTCTATTATCCAATTACCTCTCCTGCTGTCAAAACTTTCTCCAAGCTATTTCCATTGTGATGTCATCCACACTTAGCTCACCCACAATCCTTACCAGATTTCCTCCACTCTCTACTCACCTCCAAGTGCTTTTACCGGCACTCAAATTCCTAAACAGTTTGCCTTTTTGTCACATCCCACTTGCCAAATGTCAGTTCCAGGTACAATCTATTATTGTTTTTCCCATAACCAGGGAAAGGTATGTAGATGTGTATGTGTGTGTGTGTGAGTGTATGTGTGTGTGTGTGTTACACACCCAACTGATCAGTTCACAAATTTATTCCATCAAACCTGAACTATTTCAGGATAAATCCTTCATCTTCCCTAAGTATGCTCTTCATTTACATTGCAGTTTTCTCTCTGAACATGAAATCGCTCCACTGAACGTACTTTCTCAAAGTTACCAAGACCCCTTCATTGTCAAGTCTTAATAACCTTTATCCCAGTCTACATATCCTCTTTGATACTTCAATGGTATTTGACACTGTTCACTAATGTCTTCTCTTTTTTAATAGTTTGTTTTTTAAAATTCATGTACATGTTAAAAACTGTAAATGGTAGAAAAAGATATACAGTGAAAATTAAACCTCTCTCCCTGTCTGATGTCCAGCTCTCAGGTCCTCTCCCCAGAGGCAATTACAGTTGTCAGGTTCATGTATAGCAGTCCAAAGATAACATATCCTCTTTTGTGTACAAATGATAGGAGACTACTGCATATGCTATTTTGTCTCTTTCTTGCATAAATTTTTCAGTGTCGGTACATGCTGATTGACTCCATCCTTTTAAATAACTACACAGACTTCCAAAGCATGGTTGTTTCAGTAATGCTGTTTATCGAGTTCTTTATTAATACAGCCCCTCCTTTAGGAAGGTTTCCCTACCACCACGCACTGAATTTTGTGTCATTGAACACTACTAGTCATTCTCCTACCTCTCCACTTTCTCCTTTCTAAGTTCTTTCATTGGTTTCCTATTAACCTTCTATTTCTTAGAATTGAAATTCTTGCTTCCTCCACCAACCACACTATCTTATCTTGATGAACTCATCATTTGCCGCACCTTCCATTATCTTCTCTGGATGATCAAGGAATCTCTATCTAGTCCTGATGTTTCTGTGCTATGATCTCCAGATTCTCGTTTGTGAATATTTGCTTCACATAAATAAGGGCAAGTCTTTAACCTTTGACCCTAAAATTCATATCCTTACTTACTTTATAACACTATTCAAGCTCAATGTGTTGAAGACCTCTCAAATTCCACCTTAGCCCTTATCTCTACAATAAGTCACCAATGCCTGCCAAGTTGACTCAATAGACCAGAGTAGTATCTATAACTGAGTGATCTGTTTTATAATCACAATTTCCTGCATATACAATTATAGTATTATATATAGTTTTCATGTGTTTCTTTTGCAGAAGGTTAATTTTAATTGATAGTCTATAAAAAATAACATGAACATATTAGAGTTTAGGAACTGGTTACATATTTCACAGAGTAAAATTAATATGACATTTAAAAATTCTTGGTTATACTCCAGTAAGTCTGATTTATACCAAAGAAACCCATTAGGTAAGCTCCAGGGCAATATCTTATCTTGAGGGTGGGATGACTGATTATAATTGCTTTATTAAGAACAATCCTCTCAATTCCTGTGAAGCTGTAATGGCTTGTTGTGCACTAGAGATTTTGTTATTTAGAATACAATTGATTGTCATGTATACTGTTTGCTCCTGTATAACTCCTGTTTTCCACTTTGGAGAGATTTTCATTTTGGCATCAAATAATACGATTGCCGCATTTGTGAAGTTTCTGAAGCATTTTGAAATTCTTCCAGGTGAAAAATGATTCACAATTGAAATATGATATAAATTAAAGGGGCAAATTGAACTTAATTCCATATGTTTCATTTTAAGATTAGGTATAAGTATACAGAATAGCTCAGCCTTCTTAGCTGGTACCCTGGTAGTTGGCATTAATCAGAGGTAGCAAGGCAAGTATCTGAATGCTAAAAGAGTTAGCAATCCCATAAACTATTTCTGATTCTGCTTTCTAATTATCAGGCTTTGCTATTTCTTGACATTCTCTGCCTTAATGACCTAGCAAATATCCCTAATACCAAAACTCAAATCTCTATCATTAACTCTAAAATAAATTACCCCTGGAAAATTTGACAGAGTTTTGTTACAAGTTCTATCCTCCTTCTGCCCAGCCCATTTTACACTTCTGCCCCTCTTCCCAACTTTTTCTATTTTTCTCTGTTAACCTCTTATCTTTCCCCCCCAATCCGATGTTCAGGTCTGGAGACACAGAGACACTTCCTCCTCAAGTCAAAATAATGCTTCACTTCCTCTCCCATTGAGGAGAAAAAAACTTGTTCTGTTCCTTAGTTGAGCAACTGAGAATTTCCATTTGACTGGTGTTTGTTTACCTCTTCTTTGGAGCTCCCACAAATGAGTACTTGCATGAACTCTGATTTAGCCTCGTAATGATTCATTTCTGTTAAGACCAGGAGGCCAAAGACAACCAAATCTGGGGAGAATCTCAATGTTCATGTGACAGTTTTTGTCCTAAACCCACCACCTATTTCATTATCCTTTATTTTGTCTGCCTTTCAGACTTATAAAAGAAGGAAGGAAAAGGGCAAGTTGAATTTGTTAGTATCCGTTCTTATTCATGCCTCCCTACAGAACTAAATTAAATGAAATGGATATATTAAACCAATAGGCTAAAGTTGGATTTTGAGAAAAGATTCCATTCCCCTTAGCACCCTTGTCTCTGCATTTTTAAATAATCTGAACTATAATACAAAGAATGAGCACAGAAGAACTTCAAAGGTAATAGTGGGCTTCGCAAATATATCTTTCTCTCCCAGCCTAACTGATTTGAGACAGAGGCTCTGGAGGGCAGAGGTCTTAAGCAGTTTAAATACTGCTCTACCTATAGGATTCTAATGATAATTTGTTTCTGTCACCAAGCAGTTAGAAGTTAATAGGTTCCTTCCTGAGAGCTGACTGAACAGCTCTTAGATCCTGGCCCCAAGGTTAGGCCTAGAAAATTTGGATCTGCATACTCTTTGTGAGCTCTAGTCCTACCAAATTGTGCAGTTTGGGTACATTTCTGAGAAGAAGGACTACCTACACACTCCAGAAACTGGTAGAAGTTCCTAGCACACCAGAGAAGTTCCAGATTTTTAAAAATTGATTTCTTTTTGGAGTGCTTCGTCTTAGACTTTTTTTCCCCTTTGATTCTATTTTAATCATGCCATTGTACTGACTCATGTTTACAAAGCCAGCCAGGCACACATGAGGCCTATGGAGGAGAAACTAAAACTTGAGCCCAAATAACATTTCATGAAGCAACAGGGAAGTGAAAACAGTGCTGTTGAGCCCTTAAGTCTCCAGATTTCCCCTCATTGTGGAGAGGTTTCTGGGGTAGAAATTGTCTATCTCTGTCTCCTACTGGCCGTATCAAACCTCCCTTGTCCCTATATGGTAAAATTCAAGCAATGCATATATTGGATTATAGATTCAAGAGCTAGCAGCTTTCTTTAAGCAGCCTCTATTTACAGGCACCATTTCCAACAGCGAAATGATTTCTATCTTTGTAACTGTTTCCCTTGCTCCTTAACACCTAAGGATGAAGAGAAAAATGTATGGGACTAATAAAAAAAAAACCTTTCAAGATCAGTTTTAAACCTACAAGTCCCTCTGCATTCACATTTAGTAGAAAATCAATTAATTGGTTTTGAAGTTTGGAGAAAAACTTTCTATCGACTCTCTTGGAGGAATTACTGTGATGCATGTGATGATACAGGCTTTCTTTAGGGGGCTCATTATCAGAAATTCCCATCAAATAATGAGAGTAGATGAGAATTTAATCCAGTGGATATAAGTGCTTAATTGCCCAGATACCCATGTTAAATCAATTTACAGATCTCTTGGCTTTACTCTAAGGTCTTTTAAGGCAGCAGTTCTCAAACTTTGACGTGCATATGAATGACCTGAGAATCTTGTTAAAATCCAGACTCGGTAGGTCTGGGGAGGGGCCTGACATTCTGTATTTCTAGTAATCTCCCAGGGGATGACAATGCTACACCTCTGCATGGGACCACACTGAGTGGTCAGGTTTTAAGGCACTGTATTCTGCATTTGAACATAAGGCTTTGTTCGTAGCAAAAGATTTTCTTTGTAGCATGCCTACTGTATGTGCAGTACTGACTAGAAAGTTTAGTTTATACATTTACTTCTCAAAATAACTCTATAAATTACATGTGAGTGTTTTTTGAAGTAGAGAAAATTTGGCTTTCAGAGTTCATGTTTTTTTTTTTTTTTTTGCCCAAGATTACACAGCTAATGCGTGCCAGGAAGATTTGGAGCAATGATTTTCTGACTCCAAAACCAGAGCACTATTCTCTATGTATCATATACAAGGTCCTGTACAGAGCACGTTGAGAGACTGACGAGGAAGAGTTTCTACCTTTTGGAAGTCAACAGTATAACAGCAGAAATTGGACATATATACATAAAAAGATAAGAGTTTTTAAGTGTTATGCAAGCATCGAAAAGTATATTCAGTTAAATGGTAATTGAAAGGAAAAATTAAATATGAAAGGAAAAAATTAACTAACCTATTTCTATAAAATTACTTTGGGTTAACTCATTGATCTCTGTTGTGCTAAAATACAGAAATATTTCTAATAGAATTTTAAAACCAGTGCTGGCATATTTAACAGATATAAAGGGTGTATTTCAAGAGTTTAGAAATGAAAGCTGTTGGTCATGGAGAGGGGAAGGAATTAAGGATACCTTCAAAGAAGGGACAGGTCTGGATAAAAGAGTTAAGGTAAGAGCACAGTTCACTTAGGGAAAGAGCATGAACATAGGTGTGTGAACAGTGGTTTATTGTTGAGATTGAATTTACTTATTTGACTAGAGCAGAGAAGTCCCGATTTGAAGGTTGTATCTGTTATCAATTGCTGCACAACAAACCATACCAAAATTCTGTGGTTTAAAACAACCATTTATTTAGTTCACAGTTCTCTCTCTTCTGGTCTGGGCTAGGCTGGGCTGATCTCAGAATCTGGGATTACTCGTGTGTCAGTGGTCAGTTGAAGGGTCAGATAGGGGATGACTAGCTCCAGGTGGCCTTGCTACCATGTCTAGTGGTTGGTTAGGACAGTGAGGATCAATGAGCCCTTGGCTGTCATCATCAACAGGCTAGATAAGTGACAAGGGGGCCAAGATGGCTGGTCCCAGTGAACCAGTGTTTTTAAAGTCCCTGTTTGTGTCACATCTGCTAACATCCCAGTGATCAAAGCAAATCACATGGCCAACCCATATTCAAAAGATTCTTCCTCTTGGTGGATGAAGAGAATTGTGGGCATTGCAACAACTGCAGCTTGTAGATAATAGCAAAGAGGAAGTTGGAACTATTCTGAGAGTTGGGGTTGAGGGGGAGAGGGACCCCAAGGTCCCTTCAAGGTCTCTACTTGTATGATCATGTAAATCAAAATTTAAACTTGTCATTTTTTTTTAAAATGTCTATAAACTAGCTGTTCATGGTTTAAAAGATATAATAGTCACATGCTATAAAGGGAAAAGTCTCCTTCTCTACCGCACTCATGTCCACTCCCCAGAGGGAAATACTGTTCTCAGCTTTATGATTATCTTTTCTGGCAGAACCAAGTTTTTCTTATAGGTTTTTCCAGTTTTCAGTGTGAGCCTCATGGAACACAAATTACATTAAAGAAATGTTCTGTAAAGAATTCTTATTTTTGTAGCTTTTTAACATTGAGCTCTAGACAAGGGATCGCTACTATTAGCAAGCATTTATTATGAGCCAGGCATTAGACACTTAGCACGCAGGAACTACTAAAGCTCAATCTCTACCTCCACTTGTAGTTGAGTGATTGTTAAATGTCTCTAACCAGGAAAAAGAATGACTGTGATGTTTCCGACAGGAAATTACTATTTAATACTGGCAATGCCTTCTTCCTGTTTTACCCAAAGAGAAAAAGTAGGAATTTGAGGGTGTATTCTCCTCAGGCAAGTTTCACTTCTCCACTGTGATTCCCATAAAGCACTTTCTGGCCTGTACTCCAAAGGCAATCCATTTGAACCCCTCCTTGGATCTATTTGCCTTCTTACAATTCATGAGGAAATGAAGTTATATTTATACAGCTTTTATCCTAGGTACAAGACAATCAAATAATCAATAAAAGCTGGTTCTTCCCAGTCCTCTGACATAGATCCCTCTGAACACTTGGGCTGAGCGGCCAACGGCCTATGGGATATTCACCCGCCCATCCCGAACTTGTAAAGTACTTTCCACAACACTGTGGAACTTGAATGGCCTGAGAGAAATGTCCCTCCATACAAGAGCAGTACCTTGTCAAACAATTAACTACTGGGTATTTATTCCTTTAAATTTTAAAGTCAGTTCTACATGCTAAATCTCACATTAAAAGATAATTTCACCGGGGTACTTCTAAGGTGTGTACTCCAAACCTTGTGGGTTGACTGAGTTGAATAATGCCTTTGTTAGCCACTCATGCCTTTAGTGAGCCTGCCATCAAGAATGAGGAGGTGGGGAAGAAAATGATGCAGTGTTTCCCAAGGTCTCATTTTGAAAATCACCTGAGATGCTTATTATGCAAGCAGATTTTCCAGCTACTTCCCCTAGAGATTTGGTTCATTAGATCTAAGGAGGGAACTGGGACTGCTACATTTAACAACCATCTCAAGTGATTCTTCAGATTGGGCAAGTTTGGAAAACACTAAACTAGGGCAGTAATGTTCGGCCCTGGAGGTACATTAGTATCACCTGGAGAGTTTGAAAATATACATATATATTAATGCCAAGGTTCTAAACCCAAAGATTCTTATTTATGTAGGGTAGGGCCAGACATTGGTATTTTTGAAAAGCTTCTTAGGTGATTCTAGGGTTCAGCTGTTCTAGTGTTCAGAAATACTGGTCCAAAGCTGTAGTTATCAAAATTTTGGTGTCAGGATCCCTTTGTACAATTATGGAGGATGCCAAAGAGCTTTTGTTTAGGTGAGGTATACTGATATTTTCCATAATAGAAATTAAAACTAAGAAAAATTTTAAGTATTTATTAACTCACTTAACAATCACAATAATAGAACAATTAAAAAGCAATATTAATAACATAGTTTTGAGAGAAGTTTATTTTCCAAAAATACTAATAAGGAGAATAGAATCATTTTCAATTTTTACAAATCTCTTTAGTGTTGGCTTATAGACAGATGATGGCTAGATTCTGCATTTAATCTATTACAGTTTGTTACTTTGGTTGAAGATTTCAACTTGAAGTATATGAAGAAAATCTAGCCTCTCAGAAAAAAAGCAGTTGGAAAAAGGAAGAGTATAGACTTTTAATAAACTTTTCAGATCATTGTGGATATTCTTGTTTGACACAACACCAAAACTCAATAAGTGGTCATTCCTTGAAGGTTGTAATGTGGAATCTGAAACTGTATCAACGGACTTTTCATACTCTGTTACATTAAAATCCACTGGTCTATGTTGTACTTTGAATGTATCTCTTACTCATGCATGATTTTGTAACAACATGTATTGGTCATTTGAAAAAAAGGCTGGATCACTGAGTTATGCAGCCTTTCCAAATGCTGACACACTTCATATTGTATAATATCCAAGAAGTCACATGTATTAATAGCACAGCCAGTCTCATCAGAAAAGTCTTTAAGTATTGGGAAGTTGTCAAGATCATAATAGTGCATCAAGTTGCCCAAAATTTTAATTTTCATTTGAAAACACTTGAATTTTATCATCGGCACCCAATACTGTCAACTGCTTTCCTCCAAGAGACAAACTCCATTCATTTTCAAAATTGAATGTCTTGCAAAATTCCGAGTCTGAATAGGCATAGTTTGTCCATTGTTCTTTCCAGTAAAAATGGTTTTTCATGAGAAAAGCTGCTAATTCCAGGTCACAACTCAGTCACTTCAGAGCATTTTCCTAGAGGCATCAGTTCTACTTCAGTATGCAGCAGAAATGCTTTATGCATACTTCACATCTCATTACAGAGAATACTTTTTGAAGTGTACTCAAGGGTCAAGATTTAATAAAATTAATATTTTGGGGGGTTTCATCAGGACATTCTTAAATTAGACAGGAATTGTTTTAATTGTGATTGTGTGGTGGTGAAGAATAAAATGACTGCTTATAGAGCCTGGTGCCACTGCCTCAATTTGTGCTAAGGAGCCAGAAATTTTTTTTTTTTTTTTTTTTTTTGCTTTTCACCATCAGTGCAAATGTCAATACAGTGAAAAAGGCAAGTAGCATCTTGGTATTATTATGAAAATGGTTTTGACCTCATGGACTTCCCAAAAGGGCCGTGGGGACCATACTTTGAGAACTGCTGACTTGAAAGAACAGAGCAGTCTTAGTAGGAGAGTTGGGTGGGACAAGTTTAGTATTCATTTATAAATATATTGCTGAGACGAGATATCTACTACACATGGATTATCTACTTATTATTCAAGCCTCGCGGTAACATTCACAAAGTAAATATCATTATTCCTATTCGACAAATAATTATTAAGTAATTTTCTAGATCAAGCACGGACCAGGATTTAAAGATGCAAATCCAGATCTTCCTGATTTTAAGCTTATTCTGTTGCTACTACACCAAGTCATTTTCCTTCTGTTGAAATTTTGGGGTTTAAATAAAAGCTACCAAGACTTAATGGACACTTATATACACAAAAAACTATTCTCAGAACATTAAATGTATTAACTCACTTATCTTCCCGCTAACACCCATGTTAGCCCTATTTTGTACATGAGGAAACAGAGACACACAGGTTATTTGCTTCCCAAGGACACTGGACTAATACCTATGGAGCTAGGATTTTAACCAAGAAGACTGGCTTCAAAACCATTTTGCTAAAATATTCCCTAACTTAAAACACTAATGAGAAACTTAAAAAATATATAACTGGCAAACTTATTACCGTTGGAGTGAAAGAACTACTCAAATACATGAAACACATACTTTTACCTCTATATATAAAGTCTCATGTGATCAAAAGGTCTTTGTTTCATTTCCTCAAGGAGCTGTGAAAGCATGTGTGGAAATACCTTCTTAAGTGTGTGGAAATTTAGGCAAGAAGTTAATTCACATAAGTCACTAAGAATAGAGTCCTGGAAGGAGCACAGTTCAGTTTACATTTCAGATTTTTCAAGATCAGGATGTGGTGGCAGAGTCTGCAGATGGGAAAATGATGTGGTCATACTGAGCACATGACCCACACCTGTAGAAGAGCACTCTTGTTCCCAGAGAAGACAAGGGCACTGGAACAATCATGGTGTGACAATAGAACCATTTCCTTTACCATTCATCACCACAAGAGTTAAGTCGTCTTAGGGTATAATTCCTTTTTCTAAAAATAACGGCAGTGGTATTGTTGCTCAATCCACTAAAATTAATTTATAAGTTAACTTCTAAGACAAGAGCACTTTTTCCTCAGTGGAACTCCATTTCTTCAGCCAGTGACTCCCTATCTAGCAAGAAAGGTTATTCATTGTTATCTATGAAAAAGCATAATGATACAAGCAGACTCCCCACTTGGTCCTTCCATGCGTGCTCCAGAAACTGCCTCCCTCTGGACCATGGAGTTCCTTCCCCTGGCCCTCCCCCTTTCCCACTGCACACCCTGCCGTGGAGTTCATTTCCCTGCCACGCCACCATTTTTCCTCAGTCTCCCTTCTCAAGTTTTGACTGTACCTTCTTGCCTATCCCAGGTCCAAGTGGGTGAAGAAAATCCTGTTCTGTAGCTAAGTACTCTAAGCTCTTTAGCTGCTGTTCCTCCTCCTCTCTGTCCTTCCACTTGTCCTCTTCCTCCTGAGGTGTCAGTCTCTGCTTATCATGAGCAGGAAGCACCCAGTTATATGCATGAGGAAGGAAGAGACAACCAATGTATCCTCTGCACAGGAACCTTCCTTTCCCCAGACTCATCCATGCCCTCATGCCCTCCACAGTCCCTCAGCTCCAACACAGTATGGGTTTCTCCCCACTAAAGCCTTCCCACTCCCCATTAGAGTTTCTGTTCCCCAACCCTAGAATTCCAGTGCCTCCTGCCCAGATGGACTCCACCTAGAGCTTGAAACTGGAAGGATCTACCCTCCCATTTAGAGCTGTCTCAAGGAGTCAGGAACGTCCGAAGTTATTTCCCCTTGAAATATTGCTACACCTAGTGGTTCTGATCTATATAGCTCTCTTCACATAGGCTCCGCCTCTATTCTGCTGAAATTAGGTTTTCTGTGCTCACCCAGGAACCTAACCACATTTCTATTTACTCATTATTTCTATCTGCTCGATACATTTTTTTGAACAGAGCCTGTCCTAAGAAATGTTTTAGGCATTGTATGAAATAAAGTCCCTATTTTTATAAAGGACACCCACCTGTGAATTCAGCTTGAGGGCTATCACTGGGGGTAAGCAGAAATCCCCACCCAGCCCAAGAATTATAATACAAGGTACAGCCTGGACCCCTCAGAAGGCTGGCAGAAGACCTATTCCCTTAGAAAGAAGAGAGCATGCACTAATTCTCCAAGACTTCCTACCTCTTGGCAAAGAGCAGAGGGTCTGTGAAAAGCAGAAGTTGCAGCACTGTGCTAGGAAAGGTACTGAGTGAAGGTTTTGGATGCCTAGGAGAGCAAAAGAAGGGTCTCAGGGGAGGGGAAGTTGACTCCCTACTGGCATCTGACCCAGCCATAGTAAAAAAGTCATTTCAAGCAGAGCCACTCAAAAGAGGCCCAGACTGGCCTTAAGAGCACCTCACATCAGTGCACCCCTGCTGTGGAGAGGACAGGAGGCAGGAGAAGAGACAGGACAGGCCTGGGATAAATGAGCCAGGAGGATGTGCTATGATGCACGAACTGGGGATTGCAGTGAGCTGGAAATGTCCCCTTTCCACATATAAAGTAGAACAAACCCAGAGATAATTTAGTCGTTCTTGCTCCTTCTTCTCCACGAATTTCTCTTTCCCTTCCTATCTCTAGTCACTGGCCTCAGCCACTCCCGTTCTCCCCAGTCTGAGTTCTTGCTAGCCAGAACTGGGAAGCTCCTTCCCCACCATTCCCCCAGTCTCTGGCCAGCGCTCTACCACCCACTGAATAGTCTTGTTCTTTGCCCAATCCCTATTCTCTGTGCCTCTTGGTATTAGCAGTTCTGAGTATCGTTCAAAAGGCATTAGCTTCTCTGTAATTATTTGTCTTAGTCTTACCCAAGAAAAGATACCTTTGACATAATAGTTCTTGCCACCTTGTGTAAATATTGAAAATTTCTGTGAAGTGAAATGTAATAGATCTCCAAGATCTATTGTAAATAAAAAACAAACAAGATGTTCAATAATGGTTGGGGTGTGCTACCATTTATGCAGGGAAAAAATATATATAGAGAGAGAATTCTAAATACATATACTACCTATGGAAGAAGCTGTATACCCTTTGGTGACTTTTGAGACTTGTAGTCTTTAAAAGATATTTGGGAAAAAAAAGTCTTTCCCTTCCCTTTTTGATTATTTAAAGTTTCTGTGTTTTATAATGAATATGTTTTTCTTGTGTATTAAAAATAATGAAATAAAAAATAAGGAAGCCTGTGTGGGGCCAGGAGTTCATGGGAAACCTCTGCACCTTCCCTTTAATTTTTCTGTAAACCTGTAAGTGCTTTAAAAAAACAAAGTCTTAACAAAATGATTGGAATATTGCCATATATAAAGACAAAAATTATAGAAATTCAAGGAACAGGAAGAAAGCCAGGGAAAGAGACTATTTACAGAAATGTACCATACACAGTTCCATACATAACTTCCTAATAGCTACACAGTTTGAAGTTAGAGCTCTTTTCTATTCTTTCCAGCTAGTGTAGTGACTGCCTCACTTGTCATTATAAATACACCCCCACAAGGTACAGCTTTGTGTCTCTCCAGACATCCTCAGACCTCCAAGAGATCCAGCCTAGAGAGCCAGCTCCTCAGGGTAGCCTCAGTTCAGGATCGCCTAGGATGTCTCTTCCCAAGTAGCGAGTATACGAGTACCTTTGGCCCACTGCCCAGACTGGAACATGTTCCGATTTCAGGAACTGTACTCTCTCTCTTTAAATGCTTCTTGATCAAATCACCTTGACCAAGAAGCCAAAAACTCCAGCAGACCCCACTTCTTCTTCTTCTGAAATAACTTGTCACTCCCAGAACTAGGGCAACATGTGTCATTTCTACATGCCCTCGACTGTAGCCTTGCTATTTACCTCCCACAGGCTGATTTGTCTTCTACACCATTCCTTCTTGATCTGTTCAGTCATTTACTCATTCACATCATAAGTATCTTTTCTTTAACCTTACCCTCTGTGCCAGAGGCTGGGAGATCACTCCTCCCATCAAGCAGTTGTCTATGTTTGACTTACAGTTAGAGACTGCCAAAGTTGAGTCACACATAGTTTCCAGTCAGAATATCATAAATACTTTAGTGGGGAAATTATTTAAAAGGTGCTACTGGAGTAATTAGTTATGGCCAAAAGCCTTGAGGAAGATTTGATGGGCGAATAAACACTAGGGCTGAGTCATGGAGAATGAAGAAGCCATCTGCAAGTAGAAGTCGGCAAAAAGAATATTCCAAGAGAGACTGGCATGGGTAAGCTTAAGGAGATGTTCAAGCAGATGCACATTGAGGGAACGGCCAGTAGTTCACTGTAGTTAGAGCACAGAGACCAGAAGGTAGCAGGTGGGCCTAAGGCGCTGCATAAATGTAAAGGGAACAGAAGGAGAAGAGCCAGGAAAGCAGGATAGGGGCACCCGTCCCCTGCACCCTGGGAAGGACCTAGCATGCCTTGTGGTACTGGGACCCCAGCCTTCACCCGAGCTGGGAGTCGGGCTGATATGCTGCTGAGTGACGTCAGGAGGACTATATTTGTACACAGATACCTTCAGGTCATGAAAACCTTTGTGTGTGTCCCAGATGTGGGTTCCCTGTCCCTGAACTCATGACTTACCATTGAGAACGTGGCCTGTAAAGAGAAGCTGAGGAGCTGATTTTAAAAGGAAATGCTGGCCCAGAGGCACAAGCTGGCCTGGGTCAATGCCCAGGAGGCAAAGCATAACATCCAGTGGGGGAGTGTGGAAATCCTCCCCACCTCTACATGTAAAAAGCACCTGGCTTTAGTATATCAGACTCCAGGGAGTGAGATGATATATGGATACCCTGAGGGCTGCAGTATTAAGAACCTAAAAGGAAAGTTCCCTTGACTCAAACAGGAGTATTCGCATGGAGGAGGGACATCACCACATTTGCAAGGGCATAGATTCCCCACCTGCAGTGGCTTTGCGGGGAACAGATATCCCCACGAGCTCTGAAGAGGAAGAACTCAGGTGGCAAGTGATGAGCTTATGTGAGACCCCGACCAAGACTCAAAACATGAATAACTGAGTATATGTTTAAGATTATGGAAGGATGCTAGAGGCGTTTGCCATGCAGAAAAGGGTAGAGCCAGTACAAGTGAGTTAATAAGATAATGCATAGTGGAGCAGAGACAAGCCATCTCAGCTGAGGCCCCTGACAACAGCCTGACCACTGTCAGTGAAGACATCCCAGACCACTCAGCCTCTAGCAGATCCTTGCCAGAGAAGAGCATGGCCCACTGGCACACAGAATCATGAGAAATCACCGATAATAAATGTTCTTTTAAACCACTAAGTGTTGAAATGATTTGTTACACAGTAAAAACTAATTAATAAAGGCCCAATATGAGCATTGGTAGGAAAAGCTGCTTAAGTATAGTTCACAGCTTGGTCCAGGTCCCCACATGTGAGGAGCATAAACCTGAATGGCAAGGCTGCTCTGAGAGGGTGTAGAGGTCAACTTGGCTAAGCTGAAACTACATTTCCCAGGACTCCCTTCCCTGCATAGTTCCAGTATAGTTGGGATCATGAGATGTTCTGCACATCATTGAGAAGGTAGGAGTAGATGAGCGGTCATTTTCTCCATCATACAGAAGGCTGGAGTGGGGCCGGAGGGTCTCCTGCAGCTCACATGTGTGTCTCCTATCTGCTGGATCTCTTGGTTGGCATGTGTCAGCAGCAGGGCCCCAGCTCTTCCAGTTTGTCACATCTTTCTGCAGTTTCTCTTACTCCCAGGCTGTGTGTCTCACCCTGTGTGAGAGGCATCAGTTTCCCCTTTGGGGCACCCACATCATCAGGGTTGGAGGCTTAAAGGTGGTGAGAGACTGGCAAAGGTTCCATTCTACCTCCCTGGGCTCCAGCTTAGCCTCACAGCTTCCAGCTGCATCTTGTTTCTTCCACTTAATGTTTGTTTCCTTCCTAACTGCCTTCCTGGAGACTTCAGGCTCCAGCATCAACAGCCTTAGAAATGACAGCCTTATGTAGATTTTTTAACTAGCTCCCACAATCAGATAAGGGCAAGTTCCTATAATAAATATATAATATAATATATAATACACAGATTATATATAACATATGAATTATATATAATGTTCAAGTTGTATATAATATTCAAATTATGTGTATATATTTAAAAATCTAATAGGTCTGCTTCTCTGACTGACCAATACAGAGACCCTAAAAGTCCTGGCCAGCCAAGATGAGTATAAGGAACTTCTAGTGACCTCCTTCCACAAGGGGCTGAAATTACCAGAGCCCCCGAGTGGAAAAGCTGACTTAACTATCAGCAAATCAGAAGGGAGGAAATGCAGAGGACAGAAGCAATGGTGGGCCGGGATCATCTAGGTCTCACTACTAGGGACCCTTCATTGTAAGAACAACCCAGCTTCTTCGTAATTGCCTAAGTGGACATTGAAGAGAAGAGGGTATTCCAGAACACTGGAGAATTTGTTCAAAGTGGGGAAAACTGCAACTGGATATCAGATGAAACAGTCGACATGAAGTCCTTATAAAATTTGCTGAGAGATGTTCAATTTCACTGTAATCAGAGAAATGTAAATAGGAACTAGAAAGTGATTCCATTTTTCCCTTACACAAATGGTCAAAGATATCTGTAAAAAATTTAATTATGAGAACTCTCTGACTAGGCAACTTTACTCTTATTGATCAAAGAGACATCTTCGCATGAGTGTGAAATGATGTATATATAAGGATATACATTCAGCATTTTTTGTTACAGCAAGAGTTTGGGCTTACCCATGTCCCCCATTAAGGAATTAAATGATGATTCATCTATATAATGGAGCACAGTGCATCTGTTTGAAAGAATGAAGCTGCTGTATGTGTATAATATAAAACAATCTTCAAGATATATTAAGTGAAAAAAGGACTTGCATAATGTATGTGCAATATGCTTCTCCCCTGCCGTGTGTGTGTGTGTGTGTCTGTGTGTGCGTGTACATTTTAAATGCTAGAACATCTCTGGAAGGATTCACATGAAACTGATCTGATCATTTTGGTTCCCTCCAAGGAAAGGAATTGGGTACCTAGTGAAGTTCTTACCCATTTGTACCATGTGGCTGTATTACCTACTCCCAAAAAAACTTAATTTTAAGAATTGTTGCAGGCTTGTTCCAAATACCACTTTTCAAGAAATGGCCCTTGACCTTTTTCCAATGGCAACAATGGCCCAAAGAATGAGAGTGACTGTTACACCTAAGATTGAGCAAGCTATAATCCACATTTCGCCTGCAAAAGGGATTCTGCTTAGGAGGTATTACAGTAATTAGGTAAATGTATAGGCAAGACAAAAAACACATAGATAGACCCAGGAAGGTGCCAAAGAGTACTATACCCCAGAGAGTAAGAGATCTAGTGTGATGAGTGCATGAGTTTTAGGGATGGCATGGGGCATAGTGAGGAAGACCTGTTAGTGGGGAATGATGGAGACATTTTTGTGGCAGAAAGCAATGGGGCTAATAGAAGAACAGTTGGAGATGGTGTTTTTAGGGAGGATTGGGGTCTAGAGGTAATCAAAGCCCTGTATCAAAAGGAGTTTGGGAATGCCACAAAGACAATGAGGCCATGCTCTGAATATTGATGATTATGTGCTTGTAATATATCATATAAGAGAAGGGTTTCTTGTTTTGTTTTTTAAGTAGTTTCTTCAAAACAAAGAGAAGTGATAGGAACATTCCTGAAACATAGGCTACCATTGGGTCAAGGACAAGAGATGCTCACCAGCTAGTGAGCTCCTGATGCTAACATCCAGCTACACAGGCAGAGGTAGAAAAGACATGCCTCTTGGTATATGTATCTGACAAGACCTACAAACCCCTCTGAAAATCCTGATGGTGGGCATCTGAGCATGAGCACATAGTATACCAGTTCCCCAACTACTTGACTCAATAACCAGGCAAAATGCCCAGTCATGAATGGGATTTTGCAGCGTGTATTTCAAATTTTGCTTGAAGCCCTTGAAAATGGAGTGGTCTCTCTCTACAAGCTGTAAAATCTGTTCTGCTCAGCTGTCTAATAAGTTGTTTTACCTCACGGTTCATAAATGACTGGTTTTGGATGTCAAAAGTGATGGTCTCACATTTACTGAGTACTTTACAATTTAATTACAATTTAAAAGTACTTTCATAAATGCCTTTATTCGTTTTCCAAACCAACTGTTTTGGTTCTGTGATAAATGTTGGGTGAGTGTTATTACCTAATTATTACCTATTTGTACCTAATTTTGGAGATAGAAAGTAGCTTGCCCAAAAGTCACATTGTTGGCTCACGGTTTCTGCCACATTTCTTTAAATTTGTCATCACTGTGTAAAAGAGAATATACTGAACTGAAATTGGAAACTGAGTTAGTATGTGAAGGTTCTCCAAAGAATGTGTGTGTGTATATGTATATATACATACACACACAGGTTGAGAGAGGTTGAGACTGAGAGATTGATTTTTTTGTTGAAGTATAGTCGATATACAATGTGACACTGGTTTCAGGAGTACGACATAGTGATTCAACTATTATACGCATTGCTAAATGCTCACCATGATGTGTAGTTACCATCTGTCATTATAAAAAGAGATTATAATGTTACTGACTATGAAATTACAATTTTAAATTACATTATAAAAAGAAATTACAGTGTTCCCTACGCTGTAATTTATCCCTGTGATTGATATATTTTATAACTGGAAGTTTGTACCTCTTTATCCTGTTCACCCTATTTCACCCATGCCCCTTTCCCTATAACAACCACAAATCTTATTCTGTTTGTAAGTTTATTTCTTGTTTTTTATTTCAATTCTACATATAAATGAAATCATACGGTATTTGTCTTTTCTCTTCCTGGCTTTGATTTTTAAGGAATTCCCTCATTTGATTGCAGGGGCTAGAAAGTCCCAAATCTCCAGGACAGAGTGACAGGCTCAAAATTCCAGCAAGAAATTGATGTTTTGAGTCTGAAGGCCAACTAGAGGGAAAATTCCTTCCTCTTGGGTGGACCTCAGTCTTTTCTCTTAAGGCCTTTGACCAACTAGATGAGGCCACCCCCATTATAGAGAGTAATTTGCTTTACTCAAAATCTACTTATCTGAATGTTAATCACATCTAAAAATATACCTTCCTAGCAACATCTAGACTGGTATTTGACTGAACAACTGGTCACTATAGCTTAACCAATCTGACACATAAAATTAACCATCACAGTTGAGATTTGGAATGGCTGTGTGTGACTCATATCCTAAATTAACAATGGCTTATGCAAGATAGTTTTCAAGTAAGCAGTCAAAAACAGCAGTCCAGAGCTGGTATAATGACCCTACAATGACTAAGGACCCAGGCCCAATTCAGTTTGTTTCTCTACTATTCTTTTTTTTTATAGTTTATTTTGGTATCACTAATCTACAATTACATGTGCAATATTATGGTGATTAAACTACCCCCTTCATCAGGTCCCCCCCACCAACCCCATTATCTCTACTATTCTTAACACATAGCTTCTACCTCATGTCCCAAGATGATTACTTTAGCCTCAACTATCACAATCTCATTCAAGTTTTCAGGAAAAGGGTTTAAGGAGGAAGAATAACATCTACCTCACTTTAAAAACACTTCCTGGAATTTCACATGTCTTAAACACATGGACTAGATATCCAAAGCTCATGGATGATTGGAAGAATTAATTTTGTTAAAATGACCGTACTACTCAAAGTGATCTACAAATTCGATACAATTCCTATCAAAATCCCAATGGCATTTTTTATAGAAAAAGAAAAACAACCCTAAAATTCATATGGAGCCACAAAAGACACTGAATAACCACAGAAATTTTGAGCACGAAGCACGAAGAACAAAGCTAAAGGCAACACACTTACTGATTTCAAAATATATTATAAAGCTACATTAATCAAAATAACATGGTCATGGCATAAAAATAGGTACACAGACCAATGGAACAGAATAGAGAGAGCACAAATAAATCTCCACATATACAGTTAACTAAACTTTGACAAGTGTGCCAAAAACACACAATGCGAAAAATATAGTCTCTCCAATAATTTGAAAAAGTGAATATCCACATGCAAAATAATGAAAGTGGACCCTTATCGTACACCACACATAAAAGTTAACTCAAAATGGATTAAAGACTTAAAAGTAAGACTGGAAACCATAAAACTCCTAGAAGAAAACAAAAAGGAAAAGTTTGACATTGGTCTTGGCAATGATTTATTTGATATGATACCAAAAACTCAAACCAATAAAAGTACAAATAGACAAATGGGACTCCCTCAAACTAAAAAGCTTCTGTGCAGCAAAAGAAACAATCAACAAAATGAAATGGTAACCTACAGAATGGGAGGAAATATTTGAAAACCATATATCTGACAGAGGATTAATATACAAAATATATAAGGAATTCCTATAACTCAATAGCAAAAAAAAAAAAAACCTGATTTAAAAATGGACAATGGAACTGAATGGACACTTCTCCAAAGAAGACATATAGATGATCAACAAGTATATGAAAATGTGTTCAACATCACTAATCAGGGAAACACAATTCAAAACCACAAGAGCTAAGTCATGAAAGTAACCTAAATTTCCACTGATGGATGAATGAATAAAAAAGATGATGTGGTATGTGTATATATATATATATATATATATATATATATATATATATATATATATACAATGGAGTACTATTTTGCCTTAAAAAGAAGAAAATCTGCCATTTGCCACAACATGGATGAACCTTCAGGACATTATGTTAAATGAAATATGCCACACACAAAAAGACAAATGCTACATGCTACCATTTATGTGAAGAATCGAAAATAATAAACTCATAGAAGTAGAAAGTATAATGGTGTTTGCCAAAGGATGGGGTGGATGGGAAGAGGTATTAGTCAAAGAGTACAAAGTTCTAGTTATGCAAGGTACTAAGTCCTAGTTATCTAGTGTACAGCATAGAGCCTATAGTTAACAATACCCTGTTGTATACTTAAGGTTTGCTAAGAGGATAGATCTTATGTTAAGTGTTGTTGTCACAAAATAATAATAGTAAATAAATAGGGCAGGAGGAAACTTTTGGAGCTGATGGATTTGTTTATGGCATAGATTGTGGTAATGGTTTCATGGATGTATACTTAGCTCCCAACTCATAAAGTTGTATACATTAAATATATACAGCTTTGTGTATGTCAATCATACCTCAATAGTATTTTTGTAAATGAATGAAGAATATAAATAGGCACCTCAGAGAAAAAGAAATAAAAATGCCTAATTAAAAAATGTTTTAAAGAATTATTAACTATCACAGGAAGTTGAAATAACAAGGGGTCACTTAGTTAAAGGTAAAAAGAATGCTACAGAATATAGGAATAGAAGATACAGAAGCAGCCAATACCTCATGACATAAGTATCCAAGGAAGATATCCCTCCACTAAAGGCTGAGGTCTAGACCTTGTTGAGAAGTCACAGTCATGACTCACTGAGTAATAGAAAAGTCATCATGGTGTCACACCAGCAGAACTTGCTGGAAAACGACTCTGTAATTTACTGTGGGAAAACTATCCTCTTGGTTTCCTGGGAAGCTGTTCACAGGGAAGTATCTCATGAGAGGCACTCTGCTATAAAACCACTCAAGATGGGTGCCAAGGGAAGCTTCCGGACAGTCACTGAACAGCATCTCCTGCACTGTGGGACTTGGGGACTAAAGAGACTGCAGTGGTGAAGGTCAGCATCCTGAAGGAGCCTGCTGAGCAAGCACATCAGACCATGATATGAAATCCTTTCCTTCTGCAATATCTCTCCAGCACTTTCTACAGACAAAGCTTAACATTGTGCAACTGGCAAAAGAAGAAGATTTAAAGGGTCCAGACCCATTTTCTCACAGCATACACAAAGGGCAAATTTGGACCTGAGAGTCAGTAAACCAACAATTGGCCAGTATGTGAGAAAGAAGAAGGAGAGGAGTAGTGAGCAGCGTGATGAAGGCCTAGGAAACGACCACACAGGATATCCCCCATGTCCCCGCGAGGCTCTGAGGAACACAGGGCCTGAGTGCTGGACCTCCTCGGCTCTCCACCCATATGGTTTTGGATTAGCTACTAGGTCTCTGCAAGTAAGAACAGTTTAATATTTGCTCTGGGTCCTGTGTATGTTCCCTTCAAAAAACCTGATGTCTCAGGCAGGAAAAAGCAAGCCCATCCTTCACAGCCTCCTACTTGCACTGGCTGTATTTATAAGATGGTTTACTAGGGGCCAAGGGGCAGTTACCCAAAGATGATGGCTTGAACAGACTAACCATGTTGTCATTTGCCCCAGCAGGCAACCAAAAAGAAGAATGGGTAATGTACAAAACATTTAGTGCTTTTTATCATACACTGTAGTAGGCACTTTTATCTATGTTATATGTATATATTTTATATAATTTATAAATTTATTGTTTTAAGGCCATAACTTACTAACTTAAAACTAAAGTATGTATATATTTTATACACATGTATTTTTCAGAAGAGGCATCTGAAAATTAGTGACTTGCTCAAATGTCAGAGCTGTGACTTCAGCTAATATCCTCTAACTCTGGTTCCAAAGTTCAGTCCACTAATCCATAGACTACTGGCTCCCTGTAATAGCACTAAGATGCTTGATAAGACAATAATGTAAGGTGACTTGATAAGACAAAACTGAGTTTATTTTTACTACAGTAAAAGAGAGCAACCTTGATGGAATCTTGGGTGGGGAGGGGAAAGTCAGGATACTTATCAGATTTTGAAGTCTGGGTTTAAGGAAGGCCTTTCAATAAGGAGTCTCTGTTCAGATTAGGTAAGGATCATGATGTGATAGTTTAGAATTGGTGGACACAGCAAGGTGAGGATTTTTAAGGCAAAGAAAAGACTTCAAAACATCTAGGGGTGTAGTGCATCTTTCAGGAAGTTCCCAGAGTGAGCGCTAAAGTTATTTGCAACTATTACCTTCTTGTGCAAGACTCTGCTGAGATAGTAGATTATGTGGTGAAGACAGTGCCGTATGGAGTAACAGTCATCTTAATGACATAGTAAGCTCTATGGGTGTAGATGGTTTCATTGCCATCCAGAAGGGTTTTTTTTCTTTTTCTTCTTCCTCTTGATGATCAAACAAATTCAAGCATGTTATGTGGCAAATTATTTTGTTAATAGATTGATCATTAATGAATTTCAATATTAAAACCACTCAGCAAAATAATTCTCACATAGTAGTTTAAGTGTGCTTTTCATATACTAGCTCTTCTAATCATCCTAACCACGCTGTGAGGTGGAGGTGCTCTTTTCATCCGCATTTTATAGATGGTTAAGCAATGCACAGAGAGATAAGTAATTTACTCCAAATCACAATGCGGCGGGCAACTGAGCTGGGATCTGAACCCGGGCAGCCTGATTCCAGAGTCCTTTCTCAGGATTAATTAGTATGCTACTTATTCCATGTTGGGGTTTTACAGCTATCAGTCCCTCAATTCATCTGCAATTCATATAATTCAGATCAGAGACGTGACTCACAGGGATCCATTGCCCAAGGTCATTCTGTTAATAAGTTATGGCCTTAAACCTAAGTTTTTGGACTTCTTCACCTGACTAGTTCTCTCCACCCCCAATTTGTCCTTCTATAAGTACCTCCCCATTTCCAGAGAACAATTAACAAATTCATTAGACATTGATCGACAAAGACAGAACACACAAAAATATCTAGTTCTTTCTTAAGTTAGGGGCCTCTGCAAGTCAGAGCACTGACTGAACTTTGATTCCTGCTATAAAATAGAACAAGAAAAAGACACAGAATTTTCATGTTCTCATAGCTTTGAAATGGCTCTGCTAAATGACTTTCATTAAAAGAGGTGACCAAAACTAATAATCTTTTACTTAAAACAAATATCTTTGATGGAAATGTAAATAGAGCAATGATTCGTGATTTCCCAGTACGTTCTTCGTTGCTGAAGGACACTTAAGTTCTGATCTATAGTGAGGATAAACATAATGCAAACTTAAAGTTTCCAACAGTAAGGACACATATACAGGAAAGATAAGCCATGACATAAACTTTATTGGGAAAACAGAAAATAATTCATGGCACCATTTAATTTCTAATGCTAAAGACTTTTTCCATCAACTCAGAAATGAGGCTTTATAAAAGTTACTAGGGTTGACCTTCTTTGGATTTTAACAGAATAAAAACTCTGTCTTTCAGTTAATGTGCCCTTTTTTCTGGATTCCAAAGTTGGGCAAGTTGATATACAGTCACTCTTTCAGTGAAGGGGTAAAAAGATAGGTGTTCAACTTGGAGACAATTGCCAATGAAGAGATTACTTTTATTTGTTGTGCATTTCACAAGCAGATTACATAACCTTTTCAAGATATGTCATCAGCTAGAGCAACATATTTAAATAACATATGCTAACTATACAAAGATACCTGGCTTTTTAGTAAGTGTAGTTTGAAGTGGGCTTTGTTGCTTCCCATCTTTCCTCTTGGTGAGTAGAGTGAGAGCAGGTGCGAGAGAGGCAGCAAAGACAGGAGTGTTCTTGTAGGCCTGCTTGGAGAAAGGCATGCATGTGCTCCCAATTCATCCCGCCATCCAGCACACCCCCCACATTACATTTCATCACCCTCAGGCAGATGAAAGGAGCTCTTTATATTGCCTTGAAAACGACACCGTAATTGCATATCTCTCAGTTGCCTTTCTCTGCATTTACATGTCCAAAACTATGCAGAATCTCCACTCCTTATCCCACCCACCCCCTCTCGCCCTCATACTCCCCATGGCATTTCCTTGTGAACCAACCACTGTGCAGGTGGTCACCCCGTTTCTAATATTTTTTGTCTTTAAACCAGGTTAGAAAGAATATGACACTGGAGAAGAAACCCATGTCAAGCAGCAAGTGAGGATTTGCTGAGAGTCTGTGGGCCCACACACACCCTTACCTAATACCAGGTAGAACAAACACAGGACGTGCCCACCCAAGCAAGAGACTCTAACGTGTCTGTTCCCAACAATGAGGAATTCTCCTTTGGACAGCCACCTTGACTTTGTAGTGTTGCCCACCCCTCTGAAATGCAACAAATCAGCAATTTGTCTCCTCTTTAAAGAATAAAACTTCTGGAACTGGAAGTCCAAAGACCTGCACAGAAGTTCTGGCTTCGTTTCCTTATAACCCATTCTACCTCTCTAGGCAGGTCACACTTGGTCATGATTAATCTCCCAAATTTTGATTCTTAGTGGCACTACATCAGATGGTGATTTTTTCCCTGACTTCACGTTCTCAAATTCTGAGTTGCATACTACTAATGCCAAGTAATCAGAAGGGAAGTTTAAGCTTAGGGGGGACATTATCTAATTGTTTATGGAAATGCACCCTTGAGACCTTAGAAAAGAATTGATATTCCTAAACAATATGATTTTGTTTAATTATAGAAGCAATGAATCTTATTACTCCCAAATTAATTTTTACTCCTGAATTTTGCACGAGGTTTCTATTTCAAGTGAAATTGTTATCTCCTTTTCTTTTCCTACCTAAATTTCCTGAGTAAATTGTGTGTGTGTGTGTCACACATCTATACCTCAGATAAGTGTTGCTCACTCATAACTTTTGTCAATGAAGAGTGATGATAAGTGTGTTTCAGCAGGGGCTCTGGTGAATGGAGAACTTTCTCAGGAAGTGTGCCAAAGACAGAGTAGTGTGGTGGCGTATTTTCACACTAAAGATGTGGTGTGTTGGTGGATGAAGAACTCCATAAAAGGGCCAAAGCACTGATGCAGACACAGGAACAACAACTACATCTTAAAATAAAAAGGAGGGGGAAAAGATAAAAGGATTATGCAATTGGGAGTCCTATTTGTCTCTCAAGTTCAATTTAGTTAGGAAACCAGCATAACAGGTTTCCGTCCAGGCTACCTAAAACTGAGGTACTGTCAGCGTGAGATTATAAAACCACATTCAGACTGTCCAGATAAATTACTGGCATTCCAGCCCCTCTGACTCATGTTGAGAGTATCCCTGTATAATCCCAGAAGTGGCCATTGCCCTTGTGTCCTATGGTAGGCAGAAAAATGGTTCCCCCCCCAAAATATCCATGTTCTAATCCCTGGAGCCTTTGAATATATATCCTTACCTGCCAAAGGGAATTAAGGTTGCTAATCAGCTGACCTTATGATAGGGAAATTTTCCTGGATTATTCAGTGGGTAATCACAAGGTCCTTAAAATTGGAAGAAGGAGAATGTCAGAGTGATGCCATGTGAGAAAGACTGAACTGGCCATTGCTGACTGTGAAGATGGCCTGAGCCAAGGAAGGCAGGCAGCCTCTAGAAGCTGGAAAAGGCAAGAAAACAGATTCTCCCCTGGAGTCTCTAGGAGGGCAGCCTTGAAAGCACCTTGACTTAAGTCCAGTAAGATCCATTTTGCACTTCAGACCTCAGAACTGTAGGATAATACATGTGTGCTACTTTAAGCCATTAAGTTTGTGGTAATTTGTTACAGCAGCAATAGGAGACTAATATAGGCCCCATATGGCTTCTCGGTGATATTTTTTTAATCAGTTTTCTCACTTCATTGGATTTCTTTTTTTTAAAGAGGTTTTTTGTTCTTCCACACCAAACCTATCTATGATTATAATACAGTATTTTCCTTCCCCAGGTTTTTTTAATGAAACATTTCACTTTGCAACCTTGTTTTTTTTTTCACTTAAAATTCCATGGACATTTTTCCAGGTCAGTTCACATGGATATAATTTAATATAAAAGTTGAAGTATTTATTCTTTTTATCAGACAAATATAAAGAAAATATACAAAAAAGTATAAAGTTGAAACAAAAAACATAAAAAAATTATTGACCTATGACTCCACAACCTAAAGAAACTCTGTTGACAGTTTTAAAATACCTGTAATAGATGTAAATAGGTAGAAAATCCATAGTGTACAGATTGGTACAAGACATTTAATGAAAGATTTCCTCTTTCCCTTCCTCCATCACTCTCTCTCCAAAGGAAATTACTATTCAGAGTTTCTCATGTTTTCTTCTAGAATTGATACATACATAATGTGTGTGTGTATGTGTGTGTGTGTGGGGGGGTCTATGTATGTATGTCCAATATATACCAACAACCATTCATGATTGTGTACCTTGCTTTTTTCTTTTAATAATTTATATTATACACCTTTCCCAATTTGACATACATGATTCATTGTTGCTGGTTATATAATATTCCATCTGAAAGATATTACCAGTTTCCAATGAATCAATACCTTGATCTCTTTTCTTTTCCTATACAATACTGTCCTAATTAAAATCCTTTTGAACACACTTTGAAGTACTTATGCAAGTATATGTCTAGAGTTAATTCCTAGCTGTGGGAATTCTGGATGGAAAGTGCATTTAAATGATTGGCAGCTGTTGCCAGTTGCCCTCCAGAAATCACTGTGTCAATTGATGCTCCCTCTAACATAATATGGCAATGCCTGTTTCCCCAAACTCTACCACAAGATACCATATTTTTAAAGTATTTCTAATTGTATAAGCAATACATAGCATTTCATTATTTTTATTTTCATTTCTTTAATTATGAGTAAGGTTGACATAATAATACTTTTGACCTTGAGTTACTTTTATGGATCACATGCTCATTTAAAGGCATGACAAATCTGTTTATAAGAAAATAAGTATTTCTCTCATATAATCTAAAAATTAATTTGCAACTGAAAAGTTCTGTGACTTTGAGCCACCCTATAAACTCCCTAGGCCTCAATGCCCTCATTTCCAAAATGAGAATGTCAGACTAAACAATATTTAAGAATATGTTTAGTTCCAAGTCTAGTCGAGTTGATAAAAAAGGATTGAAGGATATCACAATTACAAATAGCAAATGTGTCAGCCTGTTTGGTCTGCTATAACAAAATGCCATAACCTGGGTGGCTTATAAAAGACAAAAATTTATGTCTCACAGTTCTGGAGACTGGGAAATCCAAGATCAAAGCACCCATAGATTTGGTAACTGGTGAGAGCCCCCTTCCTGGTTCATATAGCCATCTTCTCACTGTGACCTTACATGGCAGAAGGGACAAGGGAGATCTCTGAGTACTTTTTTAAGGGCACTAATCCCAATTTTGAGCGTTCTGCCCTCGTGACCTCATCACCTCCCAAAGGCCGACCTCCAAACACCATCACATTGGGGATTAGGTTTCAATATATAAATTTTGGGGTGACACAAACATTCAGCTTATAGCATTAAATAAACTACAATATGTAGATGTAAAAAAATTGTAAGATAATAGTAATACACAGCTCCAGGGCAGAATTTTATTTATCTCTGACCTTTTAATGTATTTTCATATTTTTATGCTTTAACATTTTAGTTACATGGTATAAAATAAAGTCAAACCACAATATTTAAGTGAGGTGGGAAAACTTCATTTAAAAATTGTTATTTAGCAACAGGGTCCCTTCTAACCCTCCTGCTTATACTATAAATTTTATAAGGCTGATATCAATGTATATACATTGTTTATTTTGCTTAACATTATTTTATGCATTTATTTCCACATATTTATATGGTCATCACATTTGTCATTTCTAATGGGAATAGTAATCCATCACCCAAACATATCACAGTTTGTCTAGGAATTTCTCCACAGCAGTACCTCAGGTACTTCCCAGTTTTGACTGGAATACCATATGCAAACGTAAATGTAAACAGCTTTGTACAAGTGGGTCTTTTTCTTTTCTCTTGAAGTATTTATTTCCTTGGTAAAGATTGCCCACATTCTATCACCAATATATAAGGATCTTCTTTCCCATAATCTTGTCAACATGTCCTATTCAAGTTTATTTTTGCTAATTAAGTACAGTTCAGATGACACCTCATAGTTGCTCTAATTCACAAAATTAGAAATTCTTCTGGAAGCTTAATTTTTGAATTATACTTGATTACTCCATATATTTCTTCTTATATAATTGTGCATTCCTATTCTGTGACCAGGCCTCCATTAGAAAGTAGTTATTGCCTTTATAAACCAGTATCTTGCTTATGTATTTTGAAGCTAAAATTTCTATTCCTACAGACCAATTATAAATATGTTTCTCACTCAGTTGTTTTCATTTTATTATTCATTGTTGTAGGAAAACACTTAATTTCTTATTATACCCATTTTACCAAAGATTTTTATTACTTTATAAAGAAATTATCTCCCATAACTGATTTTTGGTGTTCCCATTTTTTCGAGCTTTGTTTGTAAATGGCTTTTCAATTTTTAACTCTAATTTGAAGTAGATTTGGGATGTGATACAAGAAAGTGTTGTAAATTAATTTTTTTCTATATTCATATCCATTTTCTTTAACACATTTATTAGTGATTCATTCATATTACTTTGTATCACTTGATTTGCCATATATTCACACTTTAAAATGTTATTAGTCTACTTTTTATATCTGTTCTACTTCATCACTCTATTCTCTCTACTTAAGATTGTACCAGAAAATTGTGACAATCATTTAAAAGGTTGGCAGAGTAAATCTTATACTGTTATTTTGTTTTCTAAAAATGAAAGCTTTTTCCCATAAAACATTTACAGATAGTCAAGTTCTGTTAAGTTCTCTGTTGGGATTTTAATTGGTAATGTATTGAATCTGTAAATGAACTTCTGAAATACCTTCATTATATTGTCTTCCCACACAAGAGCACATATATTTCTTTTTGTGTTCAGGATTATGATTTCTGCTGTTGTTGAATCCTTTTTAAGTTACAGATGTCCCTCATTAGATAGTACCTAAATGGTTAATATTTATATTATCCCCTACATTTCTAAAGCCTGGATGGTCCAGAATTTGTTTTCACCATATAATCACTTAACAGTTTATTGTTTACACAGCATTCTCTCGTCCATTTTCTCATTTGAGCCTCACACCAATCCTGTAAAATAGGTCAAGTTCCAGGCTTGTGACTTCAGAGATGACACGTGTAAGCTAGCCTATGTCACTCCACCAAGAGCTGCAGGAAATGTCTCCAGCTCCAGTCTCGAACCCTTTCCCCCTCCTATTCATGAAGGGTCATGTGGTACAGAAAAAAGCACAAAAATCTTGGCATGGTTGTTTACTATTCTTATGCTGATAAGCAAGGCTTAAACTCTTTGAGCTTTGTTTTCTTATCTGTAAAATCAGAATACCACCAAATCATGTCTGCTTCACAAGGTTTCAAAGATAAATGGTATCATGTATATGAAAATTCCAAAGAAATGTTATCTGGAAAAATTACCAAGTTTTTCTTAATTTGATTTTCAACACAGAAAATGGTGAGTCATCTCCAAGATTTTTTCTAACACAAATATTCTGTTATTCAAGACTGTTAATTAGGAGAGCAAATTATAATTTAAGGATACAAGATTCTTACTTAATAATGCAATGTCTACCTTTGACTGAGGGTGGCAGTGCTGGTCTGTACAGAGATTGTATGTTTTTGGAGTTAACAGCAATCTTGTTAGATTTTACAAAACCCTTATTACTTCTCCTAAATGTTGTATATGGCACATGTATGTAAGAGGAAATGAAGTGAAACTTTATTTTGAGTTAGAATATATAATATCCTATTTTTTAAAAAAAGGTACACCACTGGAATGTCACTGATACTGAGGTCAGAATTTGAGTCAGGTGATTTCTGCAACTCCAAGCCAATTCTTTACACTTGAAAGTTGTGACATTCTTATTGGCTACCATCACTGCAGCCACATCACCTCTTTAAGTAGGTTATAGGACATCCTGTACCCTCTGCCCTTCTTATTGCCTATGTTAATGGTAACGCCAACCATTGAAAGTAGAGAAGAATCCATGGAAAGGGATTAAGGCACTCTGGTCTATGTACGAACATTGGATTTCTACATGCTTTATTAAGCAGAAATAGTCTTCAGCAAACACTGAGAAGGTTATGTCATTTATCCTCCAGCTCCTGACTTTTCTCCTAGATCCTCTCCTTGACCTTTCACCCAGTTGTCTCCTATCTGGAGGAGACAGATCTGAGAGGCAGAATGTAGAGCAAATAGCATGGCTTTGGCATCAGAATATCTATGTTGTCATCCTCACTCTGCTACTTTGAATTTGACCCCAGATTAATCATTTAAACCCTGAGACTGGTTTCTTCATTTATAAATTGAAGCTTATTGCAGGTTGCCAGAAGATGGTAACAAATAGGAAAGTATCTGTATGAGTTATACATTTAGGTTATTAATTTACCAAGATTTAAACAGAAATATCTAGTATATTGCTCCTTGCAGCAATTTGTGAAGCAACCTCAGGGACTTTGCAAGTGCTGCTGGCTCTGCTAGAATGACTTATGCCCTTTACCCTTAGGATTCTGACTCAGGAAGGCTGGTTAGAGTTCCCTTCTTAGAGGCTTCAGTAGCACCAATGCTTACCTCTGTTAAATGTTTACCACGTGCTGCAATTCCCATTTACCTATCTACCTCTCCCCCTGGACCAACTACAGTCTTTTGAGAGCACAGATTTTGAGGACATGTGGGTTTATCGGTCCAGGTAAAATTTAGTCTGTCCAATAGATAACTAAGCCAGAGGGAAGTGGAGGGAAAAGCTAGATAAAGTTCAGATAAAATGATAATACAAGGCAGACAATGAGTTGTACTATGGGAGTTAAAGCAGCAACAGGCTATGTTTGCTTTAGGAACCCACTTCATGGAAGAAATCGAATTGGAGATAGGCCTTGAAGGATCAGAACAATTTGATAGGCAAAAATCGGAAAGACAGCATCCTAGATAGTGAGAACAGTACAGTCAAAGGCACAGAATAGGGAAAGAGCAGGCTGTCTTTGGGGAATGGAAAGCACACTCATTGGCAGTGGGTAGAGTACAGATGGGGAAGTTGTGGGGGATGAGGCTGGAAAGGTAAACAGAAGCTTACTCTGAATTCAGAGATGAGGAAGTTTAAAGAGTTCCCACTGCTGCTTGGCCTAGATCCATTTCTTCCCCAAAGAGCTCAGAGTAAGCTCCTCCCCCATTTCTCCTAACACAGTTAAGCGGCAGCCTCTTTTCCACCATTAGTAATCAGTCGTCATGAGGAGCCTCTTCTGGGGCTTGCAGAGTAAAATCCTGCTAATGACTGATTTGTATTGCCTCTTCCTTCCACCATCAGTTTACACTTACTGGGTCTTCTGACTTTATTCCCCTGATTTCTACTCCTTCAACAATCAGAATCAACCATATGGACATGGGCTTGCTCTGAATTTTATTTTTAAAAAGTTACATGATTTCTCACATGATCCACAGATGACAAATAAATAGTAAGGTGGAA
Organism: Phataginus tricuspis; assembly: GCA_029783875.1. Taxonomy (NCBI): domain Eukaryota; kingdom Metazoa; phylum Chordata; class Mammalia; order Pholidota; family Manidae; genus Phataginus; species Phataginus tricuspis. Next base: position 23,758,401 of record JAQQAC010016209.1, read on the forward strand.
CATGATGCAGTGCCAACTGAGTCATATAGACAAGTGGTATGGCAGGTTGTAGGCAGGAGGCAGTGGGTTTACAGCACAGAAAAAAAAACCACTGTCAACTAGCAGCATCAATCTATGTTCTTTTTTTTTCTTGCCAGGACCTAAGGACCTTCAACAACCCTGCATCTCTGGCCCTAGCCAAGCCTGACCAGAGCAGACCACCTAGGACCAGAAGTAGTCTTGTCCGTTAACCTTGGGCTGGTACTCGCCATCATACTGACACCTTGCCTCTGATTTATTCTTTGTTGGCCAGATATATGACTGTGTATCTGTGTTGCTTTCCTGATGTGCACAGAAATTTTTCTATTCCAAGGAGTATGGCCCTGCCTTGAACAACCTGGCTGGCTGTGTCCACTGTAGGGCCATGTCACAGCCTAGAGATTGCAGCTATGACACCATATTAGTCTCCTGGAGTAATGATATTGATCCAGAGCAAGCCCATTTCCACCATGGCTCTTTAAACTCTGTCATTTTGACTGCTGACACTCTTAGAAACCATTCCAATAAAAGTTAGTTCCTTAGCCCTGGATCTATCTCTTGCAGCTCTTCACCATGAGTCACCACCACTACCATCTCTGCTGGCCCAAAGATGAGCATATGAAAGACATGAAAAGAAAAAAGTGTGCTAGGGTGCATTGCTGACCACAGTTCTTCAGTCCTATCTGCAGGCAGACACTTGCTTTGGTTTCATCATGGCTAGAGTGGATTTTCCTGTCCCTTGACTTTGGGCTTGGCCATGTAACTTGCTTTGGTTAATGATATCTGGAAGGAAGTGCCAGTATGACAATTTTGAGCCTAGGTCTTAATAGGTCTTGCACGTTTCCCCATGTTCTCTTGCACTTTTACCATCACCATGAGATGAACATGCCTAGGAACAAGCTATCTCACTGGAGCAAGAAACAAGAGAACATACATGTAGCACCTACTATATAGAACTACCCTATCCAATACACAACCTACAGTGGGAAAAGGGGCCACCCTAGCTACCATGGCCTGAAGTAGTAATACCCAGCTGAGTTCAGCCTAGAGCAGAAGAACTCTGGTGAACCAGCAGAAGCACAAAATCTTCTTGCCCACCCTATCTGCTCTGTGTTACCATTGCTCACCAGATTGGGGTGATCACTTGATTAAAGGGAAGCTTACTTATAAGCAGTAGGCAAATGAGCTGAACCAATCAAACCTTCTTTTTGAGGGTTTATATTTGGAAACAGATTGTAATCAATAAAAGATAGAGTCTTCTAGATGTGGAGATGGAGGTGTCATTTGCAGCCCTGTGCAACTTGATGAATAAATGGAGAAAGCCAGTCCTCAGAGTGAAGTAGGAAGACAGAATAGCTGTTCAAAGAGTTTCAGAGAAGAGTCTGAGAGAGAGAGAAAAAAAAAAGGTTGTTTGAGTAGACTTAGTTCTCAGAGGCTTCCCAGCACCAGCAAATATGAAGCCTGGTTGAGCTGTAAGTCTTTTGTCATCAAAATGATCGCCACCTCTCACTCAGATGTGTACATAAATACACACATATACACACACAGTTTTATTTTTAGCTAGCCTAAATGGATTTTATTCCTTCTAACTAAAGAACTGGACTAAGATGTTTTCTATAATGGAAGAGGAGAAAAGATAAGCAACCAGTTGCGTGACTGATACTCTGTCACATAAGAGAAAACTGAACTGACTGCATGTGGGACTGTGTATCACATAGCTTGTGCTGCATAACAAACTATCTGGAAATTTCGGGGCTTAGAACAACAAAGTACTTTATTCAGCACAGAATTCTGTGGATTGTCTGTGGTGGCTGGGACATTTGAGATATTTGTGATATGTCTTCTGGACTTCACTGGCCAGGCTGAGGCTGGATGTTCATTCACATGTCTGGTGATTGTTAAGCTGTTTTTTTCTAGTAGGGCCTCATTGGCAATGAGTTACCCCTGCTGCACAGTGTCTCCCAGCCTCTAGCTGGCTAGCCCAGGCTTCTCCACATGGTGGTTTGGGGACTATGAAAGGAGCCGCAAAGGAGCCTTAGCCCAGATGAAGAAGTTCATCTTAAGTTTCTGCCCATGTCACAGTCGCTAGTGTCCTTGAGCTAAAACAAGTCACCTGGTCAAGTTGCAGACACAGGGTGATGGAGACTAAGAAAGGATTTGGATACAAGGAGGAATGAACACATTGGAAGCCACTGTTGCAACAACCTACCACAAACTACAGTAGAAGGGAGGGAGAAAGGAATAACACTAAGAAAGGGCCTGTGAACAAAGGCCAAAGGCCAGGGAAGTGGTATTTTTAAGGGAGGGTCTAAGAAAACCTCCACTTTGCTATAACTTGACCTACATACCTTTGGAAGAGTACAAGATTTTAACTCAGGGACTTGTGACTCTAAAGCCATAGAAACACTGGTCTAAATGGTTATAAAATATGCAATAAGTATCTGGGTATTTTCACTCTCATTGGAATATATAGTCTGCATTTCCTCCTTTAGAGAAAAAGAATTTCAGTAGGATTAACGGGGAGAATTTCAAAAGACTGAAAGCCTTTCGTGAAATACAACCCACATAACAATCTCTCTTAGACTTGATAGCCGAGAAGCCTCCCAAATAATAAACACACTTATAGGGGAAAATTGTTCTGCTGCAAAACTCTTTACTGGGAGTACCACAGAAGGCACCAAACCCTTACTTGAAATGGGGTTTGTTCCTTTAAGCATCATAACCACACAGCTGTGAATCATAAGTTAAAAGTGACCACTCTTCCCTATTCCTGAGCATACACGCCAATCGGGGAATCCATATGTGCAAGATTGGCAGACTGGAGATCTCCCAAGTCTGAAGCAAGATGGACTGTCACCTGGGGAATATGCAAGCATCACAAAGTGTGTAGATGTATCAAAGCAAGTTCTCTTTAATAGAAAGACATTTTGTATCACCTCATCCAGAAGAAGAGGGAGTCATGAGAGGAGTGTCATAGAAACTTATGATTTCCTCAGTGTACAAATGTTCATTTACAAATAGCAGTTATTTCCCCTTTACCCACATTCCTCTCGCTCTGTTGCCTAACTGCAAACCAACGATTGTGACATCACTATCATTTCCAGGCAGCCAGACACAAACTACAAAGAGATCATTTCCATTCATAGACTGTAGTGTTATTAAGCAGCAATTAGGGAAAAGGGCATGAAGGGGAGGAAAGTGAAGGTATATTTGAAAATGTAACTATAAAGCGTACTTGAAATTTTCCTGACAAGCGGAGATTTGGGGGCCAACTCTTTTGAAAAGGAGAAAAATCCCTGTTCTCCGTAAGTTAGTGATTTCATGTTGTGCCAATATTTTACAAAAGTTTAAAATGGCATTAACTGTAAAATTTTTTTAAATTCATGAGCTTATTTAAATACAACTAAAAAGAATTATAAGGAAATTAATTTTTTCATAAGCAAGGAAATATACCAATGCAAGTAATGTGATCAAAAGTAAAGGAGGTCAAGACCAGAGAATCGAAATAGCAATGAGGGAAGATGTGGCAATTTCTAAACAAAGGTAATGGACACCCAGCAATATGCAGTCTGACAAGGAGGATGAGTAGGGGATAGAACCATCCAAATCTATCAAAACTACTTCTATAGTCTTTAAAAACAGATCTTACTTTTTAGAGCTGTTTTGGATTCACAGCAAAATTAAGCAGAAAGGACAGAGATTTCCCATATAACCCTTGCCCCCATACCCACAGCCTTCCCCATTATCAACATTCCCCCACCAGAGAGGTACATCTGTTACAAATCGATGAACATACACTGACACATTATTATCACCCAAAGTCCACAGTTTACATTAGGGTTCACTCTTAGTGTTTACATTCTATGGGTTTGGACAAATGTATAATAACACATCCACCATTATAGCAGCATACAGAGTACTTTCACTGCCCTAAAAATCCTCTGTGTTCCACCTATTCATCCCCACCAGCCCTCCCCACCCCCAAACCCCTGGCAACCACTGATCCTTTTACTGTGTCCATAGTTTTGCCTTTTCGAGAATGTCTTATAGTTGGAATCATATAGTGTGTAGCCCTTTCAAACTGCCTTCTTTCATTTAGTAACATGCATTTACGGTTCCCCCATGTCTTTACATGGCTTGATAGCTCATTTCTTTTTAGCACTGAATAATAGTCCATTGTTTGGCTGGACCCAGTTTATTTATCCATTCACCCACTGAAGGACACCTTGGTTGCTTCCAAATTTGGCAATAATGAATAAAGCTGCTATAAATATCTGATACACGTTTTTGTGTGGTCATAGGTTTTTTATTTCTTTGAATATATATAGCTAGAAGCATGATTGCTGGATCATATGGTAAGGGTATATATATTTTTGTAAGACACTGCCAAGATGTCTTCCAAAATGGCTGTACCATTTTGAATCCCCAGCAGCAATGAATGAGAGTCCCTGTTGTTACACATCCTCTTCAGCATTTTTTGTTTCTCTACCGTTTTTAATTCGTCATTCTCTGACATTGATTGAAGACAGAGATGAAGACCTAGGTTTTGTGTACACTGGTGAGGAATGGGTGTTGTGCCCAAGTCACGAGTCCCCAAAAGACCACCAAGGAGCCGATTCCGATGCAAGCACACAAGGGTTGTTTATTCAAGCTCGAGCTTGGGCTCACACCTGTCACCGATGCAACGGTTCCAAAGTGAGAGCCCTGAGCTCAGGGTAGGCAAGGTTTTTAAGCATTACAAGGTGCAGGGAGAGGGGGGGCTCTAACTTGGACATTTTCCAGGGTTAAGTCTGGCTGGCGCCCAGCTTCCAACTGATGTAACATGTAAGGTATTTTATCTTTAAGGGACAGGAGAGCCTGGACCTTGAGTGTCTGGACCTTAAGGTCGTTGCTGGGGAACTATCTGGGGTGAGGATTACTGGAACAAACAATGGGTGATTTTTCCAGTAACCGGCTTTTTTCTTAAGATGGCCTTTTTAAAATGGAGTTTCTCTTGCTCTCACATGGGACCTTGGGAGACTAGAGTACAAAAAGTATGCCAGAAAATCTCTCTGATAAATGGTCACAGGTTTTTTTTTTTCCCAGTGATGGCTTAATTACTTATACATATAATGTTTATATATTTACAGTATCTTTGGGAAAATAGTATTGTTGATTCACTATAAGCTGGCTTTTACTCTGAGTTGTTTTCTTCATTAATAGTGATAAACTCCTAAGACACACATGTGCATCTCATCATTTGGTAACCAATTTCATACATTTGAGTGATCTTAGATAAGTAACCCAGATTCTTGCCTTTATTTTCTTCAGCTCTAATAAGTGCAGTTGAACTAGACAATCTGAGAAGATTTTTTAAAAATTAAATCCATCTGTTCCTTCACAAATAAGTACTGCCAAAAACGCATGTGATTTCAGTGGAATATTTCAAAAAAAGTAGTTTCCCATTAAAAAGACAATGAATATACTTCAGTTAAGATCACTGTTCTTTCCTTACATGCCATTACAGTGATAAATGGTATGTTTTCTTCCAATTTTTTCCTAATCAAGTTTAAATACAGAGCGCAAAGTTACCTTTTCTTTTCAAGAGCACACATCTTTTTAAAGGAACCAGCAAATTAATGATTTTAATCTCATTGAGTTTACTGAGTTCCCTTCATCCATTCAAGATATATTTTGTACCTACTATGTGACTTGTCAGAAAAGGCACTAAATAAATTTCCTTTCCTTTGTATGATAATGTGTGAATGGAGCACTTGAAAAGTCAGTGGCCCATGATTAGAAATATAATACATAATTTATAATCATGAGCATAACTGAACATAACTGTGGTTACTTTGGCATCATTTTTGTTAGTATCTGTATTTTTACCTCTCTATATCCAGTGGCAGAAGGCAAAAAATAAAAAGAAACATACATTTTTGTCTCTCTTCGATTAGCCACCGGAGGCTTAGAGGTGAACATATGAAAAGGAAAGACAAAAGAAGTAAGCACACAACAGAGAAAGCATGAGAGAAATAACAGGAATGTGAAGCTGAAAAGCCAGGTGGATGCTGACGAAAAGAAATAAAACAGCCAAAGTCAGAGTGGCCTCACTTTAAGCACCACATTACCCTTAAGAGATCCAACCGACTTCAAGGGTATTCCAGGTATAGTCATTGCCCCAGACCCTTATCATGAACAGGTTTTCAAGGTGAAAACTTCACAACTTGTATCAGATGCAAGTTTTCCAAACATGTTTGGAAAATGAGAAAACTGCAAACTCATGCTTTGATTTTTCTAAAAGACCCAGTGTCTTGGTTGTAATGAAACTTTACAAGCAAGAATTAAATTCTGTGAGGAATAGAGATCACACCAAAATGTACTCGTTGTATTATGTGTCTGTTGCTGCATAACAACTCCAAAACCAAGAGGCTACAAACAAAAAACATTTGTTGTTTCTCATGATTCTTTGGACTCATTGGGCTCAGCTGGGTGGTTCTGCCACTCTAAGTGATAGTAGCTAAGGTCACTCATTCGGTAGCTGCAATCAGCTGAGAGGTCTTCTGGGGCTGAAATAGCCAAGGTGGTTTCATTCACGTATCTGGAAGTTGGTGTTGGTCAGCTAGAGTGCCATAGTTGTCCTTTATGTGGTTTCTCATCTGCTAGTTAGATTGGCTTTCCTAAAGCGTGGCAGCTGGGTTCCAAGAGAGAAAGGCCCACTTTTGTACAAGCATTTAATCAAGTCTCTGACTGTGTCATGTTTGCTAACGTTTCATTGGCCATACAAGTCATTCCCCTCTGCACCTGTGAAGGGACAGAAGTGAGTTGTGACTAATGTGGTGTGGCTGAGACTAGACTCCGTAGATTAGTTACAAAAAGATGGGGATTTATGTAAGGTAATGGATGGGTTTTGTCTGCTTATCAGGGGAAACATTGTACACCAAAGTTACTAACATGGGCAGACTTGACACAATGTATTACAAAAAGGCAGTTTATATTTTGAAATGGTTTTACAGCTTAGACTGTTTTACTACGACTCTACTTATGACAATTGTCTGCCTTTATTTGTATCCAGAAGCAAAGTCTACAGTAAAACTTTAATAAAACAATGTAAAAAATGCTGGAGGGTACAACACAAGGACATTATTGCCAATACGCATGATTCATTAGGAGCCACCCGTGTAACGGTCTACCACATTCATTCATTCATTTATTCGTTTTTTTGACAATCACTTGTAGAACACCCAGAACCTAGAGATACGAGTGATCAGCACAAAATCCCTGGCATCAAAGAGCCTCACTCCTCGCATTTGAGGGATGCGGTAAAGAGAAGAAGATGGCAGGTATCTGCCTCCTTAACAAGTGTCCTAGGTGATTCTGACACACACTAATGTTTGAGAACCTCTGCCTTAAGCCTTTCTAAATGGATTATAAGATTGTTAGCAGAGAACTAAGATTTGGGAAGAAAGGACATGAACACAAGTCATGAAACAGATTTCTCTCACCACACAGTTTTGTCAAATCCTAGAAAAATGGATTTTCCAGCATACCTAGAGTGCAGTGGTTGTCAAGGTGTGGTTCCAGTACCAGCAGGATGTAAAGTCTCAGACCCCCACCTACTAAACCAGAAATTCTAGAGTTGGGGCCCAGAAACCTGGGTTTTTAACAAGTCCTCTAGGTGGTTCAGATACAAGTTTGAGAATCATCACCATATCCTAACTCTCTTACAACTGAAACATTGCAGAAAGTGAAACACGATTTTAGGTAGTTACATGTAGATTATTAACATGCATATGAGCAGATTCTCCAGTTTGCATTGGGGTAAGGAGAGGGCTCCCAATGTGGCTTTTTTATCAAGTATATTTAAATTCTTAATCTTTCTTTAACTCCCTCTGCTACATTGGGCAAACCACTTCTCATATCTGCATAAATCATCCCAGTCCCATAAAATGAAGGAGTACCTCTCTGATTACTGTAATCCTTTCCAGCACTAACTTTCCATATACACATCAGTCCATATCTAAGTATCATGAGAATAGCCAGGAGACAGTAAGGAAAGGCTAGCTTTCCAAGTCCAAGAAGGGTTACTAAACAACAACAACAAAAACTTTTTTTCTCGAGAGAAATGTAGTCTTTCTGCTTATATAAATTATGTGTAAATTAATTAAAAACAGGACAAAATCAGAGAAGAATAAATGAAACACCTAGAAACTCTCCAATGGGGGTTAATGTTGATTTCTTGCTCTACCAGTCAAAAAATCTCACAGTGAGATTTAGGTGACTAAACTACTTAAATCATTTGCATATAACGACCCTTGGTCTTCACCTCTGGGTTTCTTTGGTGAAAACAAACTTGCCAGTGAGACTGCATCAGGCCTTTCACACTTAACCATGATGCTTGTGGAGTGCTCTCACAGGCATTACATCATTTATCCCATCCATGTCAGTGATATTTTCCCTATTTTACAAATGAGCAAAAAGAAGTCATGGGAGGAAATGAGTTACTTAATGTCAGGAAGATCAAGTGTAGAATGGCAGGGCCAAGATCCAACCAAGGTCCTTTCCAATCCAGTGTTACCTCCACTATTTTGCTTTCAGATCTGGGATGGATGGTGGGGAGATCAAGTGGACCAGCATCCTATCGTCTTCCTTTTTCCATTTTCCTTACTAAATGTCCTCAGCTTCCTTTCTCTCAGTCTGCTGTAAAAGGGCACTAGGCTTGATGTCAGGAAAACAAAATTCTAGTCCTGGTTCTGCCACAGAAGGCTTGCTGGCCTCAGACAAGTCATTTATGCCCTTTGGGCTACAGGGGCACCATCATTACTTCCAACTCTGTCTCAATGATAATATGAGAAATGAAATCAGAATATATATTGGTTAATTTTTATACTTCTGTGAACTTGAGTTTTCAGACTTCAGCTAGACTTTAAAGGAAGAGAAAGAACAGGTGTGTGGGAATAATTCCAAAAGGAAGAAAGAAACTAGATCTATGAGAGTCAGAGTAATATTTAGGATGTGGAGTTGAGATAGACAGAACTAGACTTTTCCATTGAAGTCCTTTTTCCTTGACCTTCCTTGGTCTCCAAGAGAGAGCTTAGATGTGTGTGACTCCTGAAAGCTCAAATAATATTTTGACCTATCAGTTTTGTTTTGGTGAAAAATAAGTTGAGAATGTGGAATACAGATGGTTGCGGGAACCACAGGATCAATAAATTTAAGAATCTTTCATGGACATTTAGCTCTACTTATTGATATGTCTAAATTATGATTCCACTCTTCTACTTAATAAATAATTTTGTGTCCTTTTAGAATCTTAGAGTCAAAAGTGAAGTGTGCAAAAGTTCCAAGATGATAAGGGATTTTTTTTTAATGAGTTAATGTGGTAGGCTTGGTGGCTTTTTTTTTATGTTCATATATTCTTTTTTATTAAGTTATTATTTATATACATTCTTATAAAGGTTTCACATGAAAAACAATGTGGTTACTACATTCACCCATATTATCAAGTCCCCCCCCACTGAAGTCACTGTCCATCAGTGTAGTAAGATGCCACAGAGTCACTACTTGTTTTCTCTGTGCTACATTGTCTTCCCCATGATCCCCCCTCCTACACCATGTGTACCAATCATAATACCCTGCAATCCCCTTCTCCCTCCCCACCCCTCCCCTTTGGTAACCGCTAGTTCCTTCTCGGAGTCTGCGAGTCTGCTGCTGTTTTGTTCCTTCAGTTTTGCTTTGTTGTTATACTCCACAAATGAGGGAAATCATTTGGTACTTGTCTTTCTCTGCCTGGCTTATTTCACTGAGCAAAATATTTAGCTCCATCCATGTTGTTGCAAATGGTAGGATTTGTTTCTTTCTTATGGCTGAATAGTATTCCATTGTGTACATGTACCACATCTTCTTTATCCATTCATCTACTGATGGACACTTCCGTTGCTTCCATATCTTGGCTACTTTAAAAAGTGCTGCGATAAACATAGGGGTGCATATGTCTTTTTGAATCTGAGAATTTGTATTCTTAGGGTAAATTCCTAGGAGTGGAATTCCCGGGTCAAACGGTATTTCAATTTTTAGTTTTTGAGGAACCTCCATATTGCTTTCCATAATGGATGAACTAGTTTACATTCCTACCAGCAGTGTAGGAGGGTTCCCCTTTCTCCACATCCTTGCCAGCATTTGTTGTTCTTAGTCTTTTCAATGCTGGCCATCCTAACTGGTGTGAGGTGATAACTCATTGTGGTTTTAATTTGCATTTCCATGATAGTTAGCAATGTCAAGCATCTTTTCATGTGCCTGTTGGCCATCTGAATTTCTTTTTTGGAGAGTTGTCTGTTTAGCTCCTCTGCCCATTTTTAAATCAGGTTATTTGCTTTTGGTTATTGAGGCAGGTGGGTTCTTTATATATTTTGGATGTTAACCCCTTGTCGGATATGTCGTTTACAAATATATTCTCCCATACTGTAGGATGCCTTTTTGTTCTGCTGATGATGTCCTTTTTTGCTTGATATAGTCCCATTTGTTCATTTTTGCTTTTGTTTCCCTTGCCTGAGGAGATGTGTTCAGGAAAAAGTTGCTCATGTTTATATTCAGGAGATTTTTGCCTATGTTGTCTTCTAAGAGTTTTATGGTTTCATGACTTACATTCAGGTCTTTGATCCATTGGTGGCTTTCTTTTTACTCCCTTCTAGAGTCAAGGAAATCTTAACCTACATTATTCAATTAATGCCTTTCAAATTGTTCAGAGGCAAGTTAGTCTAGTTCCTTTACATTTGCCTGCATGCCTCTCTATGTCTTTTCCTCTTCCAGTAAATTCAGAAATACTAATTCATCTGCACTCCTATCATAAGCAAGCCAGTTTATCAATTGTTATCAAGTCCAGCATCTCCATTTGGAACACCAGATTCTGGTTTCTAGACAGAGTACAGAAAAGTTTGCTTGCAGAACAAGTGTGGCAAAATTATAAACACAGAGATGGACAAGTAAGGTGGTCTAAGTAAGCCTAGAGTGGGAAAAATAGAATTTATGTACCGGAATATTGAGAGACTAGGAAAAGGGATGGAAAGAAATGAGAGAGTGGGAATGGTAGTGTTAGGCAGAAACACAGACATGAGTGGGGTGGAGAGAGAATAAAGCCAGTAAAGCCTACTAAGAGATAAAACCAGAGAGCCAGAAAGGACTCACAGAGTTAATTAGTTAATTAGTGGAAGTTTCAAAGGCCAGGTGTGACTTGGAATGTCTGGAGAGTCCGCAGATGAAAAACAATCCCCAAAATAAAGAAAAACTCAGAGCACAGCCCATGTCTTCATTGAACCAATTAGATCATGCCTCCAAGACCACAGTTTGTCAATCAAGGACTTCTCTACCCTACCCCAAGAGGTAGGGCAGGGAAAGGGGACAAAGGTCATGCCATTGTAAACTCTATATAGCCTGTGGAAAAGGCTCAGTTTATTCTTTAACTTAATCTATATGCCATTTTTCCTCTTCTTCCAGACCCCTTCATCAATTAAGTAACTTTGTAACTGGGACAGGAGATAGACCTCCTAAGTGTAAATAAACCTATGTAGATAAAGAATGCTGAGATCCAGACCAACACAGTCACCTAAATAACCCTATTCTTAGGACAGAACTTCAAAGGAATTATGAATCACTGGCATACAGCATGCCTTATGCTGACCCTTATCCAAAAGGCCCCATAAAACCCGAAAGCTTAGACCCTTAAGCATGCCTCCTTTCTGAGGTTACCCACACTCCCATTCGAGTGTGCCTCTTTGCCTTAAATAAAGACTTCTTACTGCTCAACTTACATTTTGTCTTTGAACTCTTTCAGTGGTAAGCCTCTTTGTCACTTTTCTTTTTCATTCTGTTCTCCAGACTTAAAAGCGCAAGTCTTCTTCACTACCTCTGTCCTACTTCAGACAAGTAGGGAGGGGCTACTGAGAGCTCTGATTTGCACTTGCAAGTTCCCGTCGCCTGGGTGACCTGGACAGGCCTGCAGCTGTGTGATCGTGCTCTTTAATAGCCTGCCTGAAAATCTCCTTCCTTTGCTTTGGCAAGTTCCCAGAACATAATCTCACTCCATCCAGTGCTCTGAGGCTGCCCCAAATCCTGGGGCGGTAGGGACTTAGTTCCCACGCCTTGCAGATTGAAGCGGACACTGAACGCCAAGAGCAGGAATTCAGTGGAGTTTCCGTTTCCTCCCTCTGTTCTTCCCTGCTCTCTGCTGCCTGTAAGGCAGCTGCCATTCCCTGCTGTTCTCGATTTAATGAATTCCTTCCTCACCTTTCACTCTGACTTCCCTGGTCTCAGAACCGAATTCCTTCCCAACAGCAGAGTGCTTTTCAAATTCAGAGAGCTTGGTGGTTTACATAATCAATTTATTTTCAACCATCATTTTTTTTAAAAGGCACGCAATAGAGTAAAACAATACAGAATGTATAGCATGGAAGGACAAATACTGCTTTGGAAACTTTTCAATGTGTAAATGTATATAAACATATTTTATATGTTATTATATGTTCATAAATTAACGTACACGTGTGCACACACGTTGTTTTGTAAACTATCTCACACAGTGAGTCTTGGTCCAAAGTTTAAAAGCCCCTGAAACGTAGCACCCAAAAGATCCTGGAAAGGTAAATTCAAGGTCAAATGAGAGAACCCCTTTTCTCTCCCATTGCAGTGAGGAAGGGGTCTGTAAGGGAGGGGACTCCAGAGAGGTCAAGCGAGGAGCAAAGGTGCTTCAAGGTGATGCCGGGGTTCTTGTTCACGAAGCCGAAGAATGAACTTTGCGAACAGTCAAGATAGGAGAGCAAGTACAAGCTTTTATTCAGAGATAGAGTGAAAGGACAGAGCTCCCGGCTCACGCCAGGAGGGGGACAAGAGAGTCCCCAGGTGGTACGTTGTCTAGGGGTTTTTATAGGCAGTTGAGAGACAAAGGGCTAGGGATGTACACCTGTTAAGTGGTTCCAAATACTTTTGAAGAAATACTAAGTTTCTTCTTAGTCTTCCTGGTTATTGACAAGAACTTTACTGATCTGATTTCCTCCCAGGATCCCAGCTTCCTGGTCGGGGAGCATATCACTCAAGGCTGCCTGCTTTGCTCCAAAGGTGGACTGAGTCATTGTTTTACTTTTAACTAATTGGATTTCATGAAATCCTTCCTGCCTTATGTTGTTTTGGGCTTGTTTGCTACATTGCCCAAGTTGCAACAAATCATTTGTTTAGGGCTGGAGGAAGGAAGGCAGCACTTGGGTAAAGTTAGAAAAATAAGTTGGGCTCCTGTGCAAACCTCACAATGGTTATCTTGTTGTTTTTTCCAGAGGCCCTCACCCTACTCTGTCTAAGCCCACGGTCCCTGTCTCAAAGGCATGGAGGTACTGGGTGCCTCCTGCAGGAATAGTCCACTGAGGGATCTGGGGAGCTTGACTTTGAGCGCTTCCCTTATATGCTAAATCGAAAGAACTTCCGCGTCTTTCGTTCCTGAAAAGCCTACAAAGGTTTGGGATTCGCGTTGCTTCTGGGGGTGACAGAACAGGCGGTACATCTCTGTAGAGGGGATTATTATTAATTATTATTATTATTAATTATTATTATTATTATCCACGGCGAGGAGCCAGGGAGGTGGGAGGGGCGCGGGAAACGCGGGAAGGACGGACTGGGTCTGTCCAAAGAGCGAGCGACTCAGACCGTGCTCTGCGCCGCCCACCAGAGGTACAAGCAGTTCTTCAGTTTGGGATCCTTTCCCTCTAGGGCACAGGTGGGGTTGTGTGCCCTTTCAGCAGCGCTGGCGGAGCTCTCCTCCAAAGAGCAGCAACCTCCTCCGCCCCTGGCCCCGCTGCAGGGAAGCTCAGCCGCTGGGGTGCCGGTTTCACGTGACCTGCTGCGCGGGCCACCGCCTCCGCCGCGCCCAGGCCCCGCCTCCATGACGTCTCTCCGCCCTCTGAATGTCAGAACATTCCTCCCCTCTCCGAGTTCGCTAATTGGCGGGCCCGGCAGACAGCCCTCCGCCGCGCCCCCGGAGTCCTATGGAACGCATTGAGGGCGGGGCGTGGTCCGGAGGGGCGGGATGAGAAGGCTCTGCGCGGGTAAAGGGGCCGCCTGCAGCGCGGTTCCAGAGTTCTGCCGTCGTGCGCCGACTGCACCTCCCCAGCCTGCCGCTGTCGCCCGGGAAACCCGCTGCGATAGCCCGCCGACCCGAAGCTGGTTTCATGGCAGCCGCAAAGAAAGCAGTCTTGGGGCCGTTGGTGGGGGCAGTGGACCAGGGCACCAGCTCGACACGCTTTTTGGTGAGCCCGGGGTGACCTATGAGGAGGCCGGGGCGGAAGCCTGGATACGCCGGGGCTGGGTGTTGCGTCCCCATCCCGCACCTGCCCCGGCTCCGGCCAGGCTGCCAGTCAAGGGGAGGAGGCCAAAATCCCTTGAGCGCGACTGCCATGCTGATGCTGCCCTGCCTGGGGCTAGGGGACCTCGGCCTCTTGCGACCCCCACAGCAGAGCAGCCCCAGCCTTGCTGGTGGAGCCGATCACCTGCTAACGGAGGGGACTTCAACTCTAAAGGGAGCTAGGACTTGCCGAACATCCGTGCAGAGCGGTCCGCCTGCAGCCAGGGACAGGTGGCCACAATGACCGCTGCTGCGGTCTTCCCCAGGAACATTTGGCCCGCAGGCCGCAGGACGTCCTTGGATGGGGGGAAAGCTGTGTCACGGCTGTGGGAACCTAACACAGCGTCCTTTGGAGCAGTAGAGCGAATATAGTGTTAGCGTGATGATGCGTTGTCATCCTCTCCCACAGAAATTGCAGAAGGTAAAATGCTAAGGGGGTGGGGATGGCAGAACACATTAGAAAAAAGTCACACTACACTGCTTTTAACAGAATCTATTTAATTTCGACGACTGGCAAACTTCAGTTTTGATACTTTGCCCATTACAAGCAGATGATTGACCTCTCCGTGCTTCATAGCATAAAGCGACAGGGAAATTCAGTTTTCTCTTTTTACTTACCATATTTGAAGCAGCATAATGGAGTGCTATTTAAGTGACTACTGATTAGTCTGTTTTGTGCAATTAGAACCTGCTTTTAAAGAGATTTAGCACTGAGTTCAATAAGCTAATTTCAAAGTAATTTAAGTAAACCTTTGCTGGTTTAAAAGCCCATGCTTTCAATGGGCATCTGACTAAGCTGGCAAGTTGATATAGTGAATGATTTATTTAGCTCTGTCTTCAATTCTTCACCTGAAATCATTGTTAGTGCATTATTTCCTATGTATATGTATGTGTACATACACTGTTTGTATATATTATATATACAGCATAAATATTTTTTTCGAAGTTCTGTTTAGCTGATCACTTGATTAAAACCTGCATTTGTACCTTCCTTTTGATACTCGTCTCTGTTGTCTGAAGGAGAAAGCTTTCAGACCAATTTTAGTCCGAATATTCCTTCATGACTTACCCTGGTTTGAGCTGCCAAGGCATGGTTCTGCCATCTCTTTCAATGTTTATCTTTTGATCACCCAGGGCAGGTTTTGCTTTGTCTTATTTTCATATAAATGTTTATAAAGGAATCCTGAATCATAAATAAGAAAGTCTGCCTAACTGGATTTGATTAATAGAAAATACACAATCATCATTACCATCTTCCCAAATTAAGAAAGGCCATTAAGATGCGTGTTAACGGTGGGTTGGTTTTGGAAACCATATTCAAAAATTGCCCACCCAAATACCTGCAGGGTCCACACAGGTAGAGGTAGAAGGGCAGACTGGAGAGCAGACTCATATCAAGGGGACAGCCTATAACCAGCTGCCAAGCAGGAGCACAAGTCCAGTATTGTCAGACTGTCACATTCTTTAAGAAAAGCAGGTGGTCTATAGAGTTTTCAGTGACATCTTCCTATTTTTAAATGTTGATAACTAGCTCACAAAATTCTATGGATGCCAAAGCAAACATGGTAATTGTTCTTGAATTCATACAGCCTTTGCCCTCTATGAAAGTGGATAAAATATTTTATAATTTTGTAGGCTTCCTTTTCAGGAGCCAGCCTTACTGTGCTTATCTTCTTTTTGACTCTTCCCTGTTGATGTCCTGTAGCCCAGCAATCTTCCTTATCTCTGACTGCAGGTTGTTCCTGGTCCCTTAGATTCTGTTGCCCAAGAGGCATCTTTCTGCCTTGGTGGGGAAGGAATTAATCAACTTCATATTACCACCATCAGTTGTTCAGCATGTGGCATGAACAACAAGAGCCTTCAAAAGTTGGGTTCTGTTTATTGGGCTCTTTGTGGCATAATCTCACTGGGTAAGCTAAGGTGCAAATTCAGAATATTCCCATTCTGCTTATAATAGAATGATATATAAAAGTTGATTGGTAAAGTTTTCAGCTCCTTGAGAAACAACTATGAAGGAATGCTTCAGAGGTAGATAAAATTCCTGTGTGATGTAGAGAAAAACTTGAGAATGGTTTAGCAAGGTGGGTTTTTTTTCTTTTGGTTATAAGGAAAGAGTTTTCTTAACCACTCCCTGCAAAATGTAGATAATAGATTTGCTGAATAAGTGTCAATCACAAGGTGATTCCCAGGAGTAGCTCCAGGCATATTGTTCCATGTTGTAATTATGAGTCAAAAATAATTGCTTACCTTCTCAGGAATAGAGTGGATAAGAACTCTCATAAGGAAGCATATGAAGTTAAAGGTATTTAAATAATTTTCTGACCATTACTCATTAAATTTGCATATCTTATTCAACTTTCATAAGACCTGTAACCTTCAAGCTTTCTTCTCCCCTTTCTAACAATATTAGCTTTCCTCCCATAAAGGACACAAGATTTCTTTATTCTTGCTTTCTCATATGAAGGAAATGCCTCTTCTCCCATTCTCCAGATCTGCTTCTTGAAATTCTACTCTACCTCCAAATAGTGGCTCAACTGCCATCTCTTAGACGTCTTTCTCAAACCCTTAGTACAAATTTGTCCCCCTTCCCATAGCACTTCTTTACCTCTATTAATAGCTTGTATCACCTCCTTTGTATTATACACCTGCTATACTTGAGAGCAGGGACCTCCTTGTTCATCATTGTATTCCTTAAAACACCTTGGTCAAACAACAAATGAACACATGTTTTGTCTATAGGGATCACTTCATAACATATTTATTGAATAGATTTTTATTTCTTGTTACTAGGTTACTGAATTTTAATTCTGGTTCTCTTTTTTACCTCATCAAAAAAAAAATCCTACAACTTTCTGACTTAGGTGTGTTTGAATAATTTCTCCTATTGTAGCAGTAGACCTGCAATTAGAATATGTTCATTTCTTCCTCCAGTTGTCAAAAAATTAATCTTGGGACCCTATGCATATGTTTTACACTAGAAGAAAATTTCCAACTTGTCTGATATGAAAGTAAACTGGGGCTGGCCCATGGTTACTCAGATTACAGAGTAGGCACTTCTTGGAAAGAGGATTAGTGAAACAGGTTTCAAGGAGGGGCCGTTTGTTTATAAGACAAAAGTTTCAATGTAAATAGTCAACTTCCTTCTTTAATTTGGTAACTTTGTTTTTTCCCTGTGAAGTTGAATGTTAAAAAAAACAAACAACAAAAACCCGCTTGGACTGTGTTGTGACTTGAAGTGCTTTGGGCACTGCATTGGGCTTTGCCAGCATTATCTCACTTAATTGTAACAACCATGATGAAGGTAATATTAGTAAACTCCTTTACACAGGAGATTAGACTGGGCTGATTGGGCCCAAGGTCTCCAAGTAACTGGTAGAACTAGGACTCAGGTTCAGGTGTGTCGCAGCCAGAAGCCTATCCCCCGACCTCTTGCCTAGGCTCCCTGGCAACCTAGAGTACTGCACAGGGAAGATAAGGGCCCGGGGAAGGCACGCACCCACCTCGCACTCAAGCATCAGTTCTGATTATGGTGACAGATGAATCTTCACCAAGAAAAACATACTTACACATTGGTTTCTCAATATGTAAAAAATGTTGCCTCTGAATATGTGCAGTTGGTTTTGATCATCTTGTGACTCAGATTCAGCGGGTCTGGGGCGGGCTCAGGTGTCGTCAACGTGGATAATGGTTGCACAATCATTTTGTTCCAATAGCCAGCATCCATGAAGAATGACTAGAATTGTAGTCCTGTGCTTGTTTTGGCAGGAAACATTACCTTGGCCCCAGCTGTCTCATCATACTCAGATTCCATAAGGCTTAGGGACAGATTTCCGCTTTCTTTCATTTATTTATTCAACACATGTTTATTAAGAACCCATTAGGGGCAGGAACTAATGAACAGTAAATTTGGTAAAAGTACTTTGGTTCATAGCTAGAATGAGGCCACTCTCATGATAAGTATAGGTGTGTTTCTTCTGTGGCTTTTTTTTTTCCCCAATAAGTTGGTTTGTTTTCCTGCCCATCACATTACACAAATGGCAAGAACACATTCTCATCAGAGAGCTGCACCCTTTCTTGTCCTCTTGAGTCTCACAAGCATGTGTTAAGAGCTTTCAATTTTGAGCTTCTTGAGGGGCAGAATGGTGCCTTTTTTTTTTCCTCCCCAAAGCCTAACACAGCATCTGGCATGTGGTAGGTTCTCATTACAGGTATAGACATCAGCAGAGAGGGGCCAGCAGGGCTCACATGTGTTGACTAGATTTCTTGGATTGGAAGACTAGGGAGGTTGAAACTTGTGGGGTCTTGGAAGTACTTGATTTGGCAACTGTAGCTGTATCACATCTATGTATATGCTATCTAAAACTTATTTTTTAAGAAGAATATAATGCCATTGGCTATGTTTCCTTACTTCTGTGGCTTGTTGAAAGATGTCATTATGGCTTTTGTGGTCAAGTTTGCAATGTAACATATCTGTAGCTGGTACTTTTATTTTAAGTAATTTGAATTTATATAGTATGATATAGTGTCCTAGAAAGGGAGTTTACGTTCCTGAAAAGCATGTTATCACATAGTAACGTTGAGTGTGGCATACAAGGGTAGGCTCATCGGGAAGTCATGTGGGGAGGGAAATGAATGTGCGTGTTTATGATGGGACTGAATTAGTCATAGGATGAGTAAGGCAAGCCTGAAGGACCCTTACTTAGTAAGGACAGCATTTCATCTCTCTGCTATTCCCCTTCTAAGACAGAGAAGGCATGCATTGTTTCAGAAAGTCCTTTTTAAACAGTTTTTTATAAAAATAGTTTTCCTTGCCTCTTCAGTTTTTAACCATCCCCTCTGCCGGCAAATCTGGAATTGAGTCATGATTTACGCATAATGGTGACTATAGAGCTAGCAGCTTCTAATTCTAAATCTACCACTTGTAGGTAATAGTAGTAGTTATTAATAATTTAATCATAATTATTATTAAAAAGACGTAGCAGCAGCAGCGCTGCTAACATCTTTGGATTATGCTATGTGCCTGCGCTGGGCTCCGTTCTTTTCCTACATTAACTTGTCTCTCCAGTTTTTAATTGCCCTCCTCCAAAAACAAAATCTGGAACTTATATGTGCTTTGGGCTCAGAGATGAATATACAACTGGTGATTTGGAATCCTAACTCTGTCACCTATGGGTCATGCTGGTGGTAGTAGCAATAGTAGCAACAGGAATAGAAATAGAAGCAGTCTAGCAACAGCAGCACTGTAGTGGTATAACATCGTTTGGATGCATGCTACATGCCTGCCCTGTATTAAATACTTCTCATAAGTTATTTTATTTGATCCTTTTACAGATGTAAAGGTTGAAATTTAGAAAAGTAAAGTAAAACAGCTGGTGGGGGCTTGAGCCTCACCCCCAGCGCTGCGTGTTTCCCAGACCTGTGCCCTCTGCCTCTATGTTACACCACTTATGAAGTTCTCATCTGCCTTTCTGGACCTCACAAAATTCTGAGAAGAGATCCCTTTCTTCTGCTGCTTCTTTTTAATTGAAATATAACTGACATATAACACAGTACAAGTTTAAGGTACACAGCGTATCGTTGGATCCTGCAATACACAAGTCTCCACAGCATTAATATAACTGTCACATCACATAATTATTACTTCCTTTTTTGTGGTGGGAGCAATTCAAATCTAATCCCTTAACAACTCTGAAGTTTATAATACAGTGTGGTTGGCTATAATCCCTGTGCTGTGTATTAGCTCTCCAGGACTTATCTACTAGTTCCAAATTCCCTTAACAGAACTCTTTCTTTAAGCTTATGACCTAAAATATAAGTAAATTACTGTTAGGCATCTCCACATATGTGCCAGAGTAACCCCTCCTTGGTGCACATGATCTAAAATGATATTTCTAATCTCCTTGCCCCTTTCTGTACCAAAATTACTGCTCCTTCCTTGTCCTTTTTCTTGTAAACACTGCCTACCCTAACCTGCATCCTTAAACCTGTCACCCTTGACTATCCCTCCTCTTTCTCCACTCCTCCCCATCCAAGCCCTTGACTTGCTCCTTTCTCCTGAATTGAAGCTCTCTCAGTTCATTGCTTTCACTCCCCCACTGTGGCTGTTTTCCTCTTCTAAGGGAAGCCCTCCACGTGTCTCACCTGGGTCACTGCACACATGTGGCAGCTGCTCTCCCTGCTGCAGCCCAGCCTTCCCCCCCACCACCACCCACACACACCTGCTTCTGCAGATCCATTTGGACTCCCTTCCATTCAACCTGAAATCTTTGTCTGGAAGTTCCTCCTTCTGGGAGCCCCTTTCTGACTTCCACAAGTCTGGGGTAGGAGTCCTTTCTCCATTACACTGGCAGCCCTGTGTTACAAAACTTGTTTGTGTTTGCTGCTACTTAATGGATGATAACAAAATCACAATTCGTATGATTTTGTACTGGAAAAGCACTGGTTGGCATTTAGAAAACCTAGAGTTTAGTGCTGTTTGTCAGTATGCGCCAGTCTCCTGGAGCTCACTTTGTAAGGATGAGAGCGTTACCTGAGGGCCATGGGTTTCAGTTTGCATGTCGTTTGTTTTTTTGCCTTGGAACTCCATGGTTAAACTTGTTTCTGAAAGAGTTTAAATCTGGAAGCTGAAGTCAATGGAATCTGAAATCCAAGGTAGGGTGTAGCCCAGAGGCTCCATAGAGCTCCCTGTCCCCCCTACCCAGCTTCTGAAGGGTCCTAGCCTCATTTTGAAAACGCTGACCCAGAGGACTCTAGGATCTCTTCTAGTGCCCATAGACTCAGTGTGTCTTAAAACATTCCTCCTAATTAATTTTCCTAAGAGAACTTTCTATTCTGTGCTATTGTGCTTCTTCTGAATTTTTAACTGACTTTTAGGTTTGGTGAATTTCAAATTTGGAAAGAGAGAAAAAGATGAGGGGCATCTGTAATTCTGAGGTGTTTCTCCCTAGCCATCTAGTGATTTTTAGGCAAATGGCCTTGCTAAATCTGTTATAAAGCAAACTATATAGCTACTGCCATCTTTAATTGACAATGGCTTTTGAAATCTACTTGAAAAGAACAGACTAGCATTCTTGCTTCTGGGCAATGTATTCTCATACGGAGTTAGTTCCCTCTAGCCATGAAGCCTCATGGAAGCATAGTTAGCTTTCTTTGTACATTTGTCCATCTGTAGGCAAATGGACAGACAGGAGGCTTCATTACAGTTCTTCACATAAACCTAGATATATGAGAAAAACAGTACTCCAGAACTGGACTGTCTGATACAATAGCTGCTAGCCACATGAGGCTATTGCTGAAGCAAATTGAGGTAAAGCATAAGTATAAAATATATACCAGATTTAAAAGACTTAGTACTAAAAAAATGTACAAAATTTCCATTTTTATACTGATCACATGTTGAAATGATAATTTTTAGATACATTTGTTTAAATAAAGTGTTATTAAAATTAATTTCCACCTGTTTCTACTGTTTTTTATGAGATAAATTTAGATTACATAGGCTTGCATTATATTTCTGTTGGACAGTGCTGTACTAAGTTGCAAACTGCAAAAATATTAAACCTAAAAAGTGTCCTACAAACTTAGAAGTGGTGCACAACAGGGTCAAATCCTAAATACCTAAAGGTGGTATCCATCTTGTCAGACTCAGAGATCTAAAAAAGTAGGGAGGTCCAGGCGCCATCCTGTTATGTCCAAATGCTGTGTGATCAGATGGTGTCATGTTCTAATATGGCAGATAGAATTTGCCAAATCCTTCCCTTTTCTGTACCCATTCCAAAGACCTATAAGTCAATTTTTACTGTGAGGGTACTCAAGTAAGCCTACTTAAAAGAAGTAAGTGATGATAGAGGGATCCTACTCCATTCATAGCCCCAAGAGTCTGCTATTGAGGTCTTCATGAATCCAGCCAACAAAAAGAGATGCCTTGTTTCTTAACCAGAGCCCTTTGGGAATTTGAGAATAGGATCCCAGGAGCTGTAGTAATATGAACAAAAATAATACAACTGTGATTTCCTATTGGGGTTTTTCTGCCACCGTTTCTCATTTTATTTGATAATTTTTCTCCTAATAGGTTCCTGATACACCATATTTTCAGACATTCAAGAAATAGTTACTGAGTATTTACCCTATGCCAGGCACTACTGTAGGCCCTAGAGATACTTCAGCGAATAAAACCGGACAAATGGAGTGGACATCCTAGACACATACCCTAATGCTAAGTTGTAAATTACTGGGCTATTCCTGCCAAGTGCCTTTTATTTATGATGTGTCAAGCTAGCCTTTGACTTGTAAGATATTTGATCTCTCCAAAAGATTTGAGAATTTGCCTTCTTGCTTTCATTATGTTTATCATTTCCTCCCGAAAAAAAGGCGTGCGTGGTGGGGAGGAAAGGGGAGCGAGTCACCGTGTTTTCTCCTATTACTTTCCCTTTCTTATCTGCGTTGAGCAGGTATTCTCCCACAGGAAACCTGCTCATGGAGACACTTTTCTTAACTAATTGGATGTGACTTTACTGCTGCAATCACAGCGACTTGGGAAGTTAATTTTAATTAAAATATGAATCCTTAACTTTGAAAGATGAAGTACTTTGGTACTTAAGTATAGGTACACCCAGATTAAAAAAACAATACATATGTAAAATGATTGAGAAATTTTCAGCGTTTTAGTGGTATTAAAATTGTGCAGATTTGTGTAGCGTTTCCTCCTTGGGAGCTTTCCTCCACTGGTTTTAATGTTTAAATCAAGGGTCAGCACTTCATTATAGTAGGACAGAGAGTGCTCTGGGCTAGGTGCCAGGATACACTTCTCCCTGTGCTGAAGCGGCTCTGTTCCTCTGAGGAGAGCTAGATGCGTTGCTGTGCTCTCCTTCAAAGGAATTGCCGCACTATGCTTCCCTGCCTGGGCATCTATGACTGTCTCAACATCCAAGATGGATGCAGAATGTAACTTTACACCCTCATTACCAGTATTTTGCCAGCTCTCTTTTATGCTTGGTTTTCCTATTTTATAAAAGAAAGCAATATTCTTTTCTTTTTTTAAATTTTTTATTAAGGTATTGCTATATACTCTTATGAAGGTTTCACATGAAAAAACAATGTGGTTACTACATTTACCCATATTATCAAGTCCCCACCCATACCCCAATGCAGTCACTGTCCATCAGTGTAGTAAGATGCCACAGATTCACTATTAGAAAGCAATACTCTTAATCTGTTGATATATTAAAATTCCTCCATCTGGAGCCAGTTTTGTTTTTTAAAGAATAAAGCATTGCCTCTTTAGGTTTATCTCTGATAGATTTCTGTTTATCCAGAGAGAAGTTATTTCTGAAGCTAACTTACAACTTTTAAGATTATCTCTGAAGAGAAATAACATCTTGTATGTCATGTCATCTGACTCATCTTTTTCTATCAGTGAAAAGAACTTCATGTGCTAAATAACTTTAAACATCTTTGCTGTCTACCCATATTTCCACCCTAATCTAACAATATATTTTTCAGGTTTTCAATTCAAAAACAGCCGAACTACTTAGTCATCATCAAGTGGAAATAAAACAAGAGTTTCCGAGAGAAGGGTATGTTTCCTAGTTTAATATGTAAAGATACATCATGTTTTTTAGTCCATCTCACCCCACATGCCCTGGGGCTTTGTAAAATAAACTTGACCATACACCATACTGAGAAGACTTGAGGGACAGGTATTAGTCATGAAAAGAAGCAATAACTGGGTAGCTCAGCAAAAGCATGTGGGTAATTGATGGCTTAGGAATTCAAAAAAGGGAGGGATAATAAAATAATCAAGCAAAGGAGTATTAAATAGCAGAAATTCCACATGGACTTTGAAGTCATTTAGTTCTGTGTCTCCATCATTGCCAAACTGCTTCTTTGCTAATTTGAGTGTGAGGGGGGTTTTCCTTAAATAAAGACACCTGTGTTTTAAAAAGCATTCACATGTTATCGTCTAATACTAAAATCATCATTTTATGGAATAATGCTCATGTGTAGAAATTGTGATTAAAAATAATGTTAAGTATGCTATTTAAAATTTAATGATGTTTATGATACAACCACTTAGAGCAACTGTATGGCAGTTTCTTGTAAAACATACAGCTGCAGGATTCCACTGTTAGGAGAAATGAAAGCATATGCTATAGGAAGACTTATACATGAACATTTACAGCAGCTTTATTTATAATTACTTGCACCAGAAACAGCCCAAATGTCAGTCCTCAGTAGAACAGATAATGATGAAATACTGTTTGGCAATTTTTAAAAAGTGAACTGACACAAGCAACAACCTGGTCGGATCTCATTGATATCATGGAAAGTAAAAAATGCTGGACACAAAAGTATACATACTGCATAGCTCTCTCTGAAATTCAAGAAGAGGCTAAACTAATCTAGGACAATAGACATACAAAAGGGTTGCCCATGGAGCATGTGATTGACTTGAAAGAGACGTGAAAGAACTCTGTGGAGTGATGGAAATATTCTGTATCTTGACTGGCATGTTGGTTAGATGAGTATATATACATTTGTTAAAACTTAACAAATTATGTGCTTTAGATTTGTTTGTCTCACTGTAAAGTTTAATTTAAAACAGAGACAAAAAATAGACATCTTCCCAAATTTTATAATTTTCTTTCCATGAAAAATGTTCTCCTATGTTTTAGAGAATTCCTTTGTGTAATAATAAAAGCTATTGGTATGTTACCAGCATTAGAATGACCATCCACAGCCCTGATCCCAGTGCAGTTTGGAGAGAGGATACTTGGGGCTTGGAGGAACAAAAGTTAGAAATCTGTGGAAGCAGATTGGGCCTTTAGAAAAAGAGAATTTTGAGAGAGAATTCAAAGCACAGGAAAGCCAGGTAGGCCTGAGGAGGGCAGAGAAGAAAGGCATTTGGAAATACCTTGCTGCTTCCAGGTCCAAGGGTAGGATTTTTTCAAATTATGTCAGAATCTTCTTTTGGGTTTCCTCAAGTGCCATTTGTTTCTCCCAGGTTTCTCTTCTTGTCACTTGCTATGAGACTTTCACCCTTCTGAGGGCCTCGTACCTTACCAAAATTGCACTGGGATTGGGTCTAAACGCTTGGACCAGTCACTTATTTACATAAAATAGTTATTGACAGGAATTTAAATTTTCCCCCTAAATTCTAACAAAACATTTTGGGGGAAAAAATGGCAAAAGAGATTCGTATACCTAGTTGACTTTTCAGAATTCCTTTTGCTTTATAAATAAGTAAGTAAATCAATCAATCCATCCATCCCAAGAATAATACATATATCAGACTACTTATAAATAACTAGTGACTAGTGAAACATGCAGACAGTTTATCAAAATTCATCAAACCCACAGGACATAAAGAATTGGAGAACTAATTTTTTACTGGATTTCAAAAAAAATGGTTTAAAAATAGGTAGAATATGTGCTATTTGTGGTCTGTTATTATTTGCATCCTTTCAAATGATTAATTACTCCATAAAGAATAATAAAAATGAAAGGGAAGTAGGCTTTTCTTTAAATCATTTCATTAGAATATTGAATATGTTTTGCTTTCCTTATCTGATTTTCTTTAATTTATGCACCACCCACACCCTTATAAGTGAACATTTCTAGAAAAGTTACATTTGTATTGCTTTCTTGTGGACTAACCAAATACGTTCTTTTGTTCAAAGATGGGTGGAACAAGACCCTAAAGAAATTCTGCAGTCTGTCTATGAGTGTATAGAGAAAACATGTGAGAAACTTGGACAGCTCAATATTGATATTTCCAACATAAAAGGTATTTTTATAGAATATTTTACTCCCTTTTATGATTATCTCAGTCTAATTCATTCATTTATTCATCTTACAATTGAGTGCCTATGAAGTGACAAGCCTCTTCTGTGAGAACTGAAGTTATAGCAGTAAATAGGAAGATTAGGTCCCTGTTCTCATGAAGCTTTTATTTCAGTGGGGGTGAGACCAACAATAAAAGCAGACAAACACAAGCTAATTTCATATACTGCTAAATTTCATGCAGAAAATAAAACAGAGTGAT
This sequence comes from Phataginus tricuspis, assembly GCA_029783875.1. Taxonomy (NCBI): domain Eukaryota; kingdom Metazoa; phylum Chordata; class Mammalia; order Pholidota; family Manidae; genus Phataginus; species Phataginus tricuspis. The sequence goes on from JAQQAC010016209.1 coordinate 23,784,824, forward strand.
ATGGTCAGGAGTGCATTAGAGGCTCACTTTAGATTGGATGGCCAGAGAAGGCCTCTCAGGAGGTGATGTTTTTGCTGAGATCTCAAAGGCCAAAGGGGTCCAGCCATGCAAATATCTCGGGGAGGTGTGTTTGAGAAAAAGGAAGCAGCACATGGAAAGGTCCTGAGGTGGGGATAAGCTTGGCACATTCCTGTATCAGAAAGAAGGCCAGCATGTCATAAACAGAGTAAGAAAAGGGGAGAGGGTGCAGGGTGAGGGTGGGTGACTAAGGAGTTTCCGTAGGAGCTGAAATCAGGGAAGTAGTTAGGGTCTTGTCAGCTGTAGTTAGGAGTTTGCATGTTATTCTTAGTATCACAGGGAGCTAAATATGAGAAGGTTTTAAGCAAGGTGACGGGATGACAGGATGATTTGCAGTTTAAAGACAACTTCCTGGCTGCTGTGTGGAGCAGTGTGGAGAGTGGACCATAAAGGTGTAAGTGTAGACACAGAGCAGAGTGGAGGCTGTGTGGCTGTCCTGAGATAGAGGATGCTGACTTGACTGACAGTGGTAGCAGTGTTGGTGGGGAGAATTGGCCAGAACTTGCTGATACATTGGATGTCAGGGTAGTAGAGAGAGTGGTTGGGTGGAGGGAAGAGATGGTGAAAGACAGTGCTTGGGGGTTTTGCTTGAGCTCCTGGATGGACAGAGATACCTTTTACTGAGGAAGGAAAGACTAGAATAAGGAAAAGCTTGGTAGGGGGAGGTTGTTTGAAATCAGAGCACTTCACTTGTAAAATCTCTCTGAAATAATTGTTGGAGAACTGTTACAGATCTCTGTGTGCTGATGCCTAGTAGGTCTAAGGAATATCTACTGAAATTTGGCTTTGAATCATTCATGCATGGAGGAAAAAAAATCACCCAGTCGTCCAAAATTGGTACGCTAGTGTAAAGAGTAAAAGCATAATGCAGTAATCGCCATCCCTTTATGGTTTTAGTTTTTCAGATTCATCATTAAAGGGCTATTTTTTTTTCCGTAGGTAGCCTGACTCTAGATAGGGGGAACCATCAATTGGTGGTGGTGGTGGTGCCCTGACTCACATCAACTTGGCTCTGAGATTTACCAACGCTCCTGAGTTGAAACTTTTATTTTTTTTAAGACTTTCCCCTATTTGCAAAAATATGACTCACTTTTAAAAAAAAGACTAAGCATAATCATAACTGTTCATTCAGCAAACTCATAGAGTGCCTCCTATGTGCTAGGTGTGCTAAACAATGGAGCACAAATGGGGTCATGCAGCTACCAGTTAAGTGGAGGAAACATGCTAATCCAATCCAAATTAATCGAAAATTGTAACAGTATCTAGTTATTTCTGCTATTACAGATTTTTAGAAGAAGCATACATGTACAAATTTTATATTTTGTTAATAATTTTTAATAGCTTATCCTTGTTTTATCCCTGCATCTAGGTGGAAGTGTTTCAAACTTCAGAGTTGCACTCACCAAGTTTTAGATGAATCGTGCATCAGTGTGATGTTTGGTCATTTCCTTGAATTGTTCTCACAGCTTTCAGTCTAAACAGTGTAAACATATAAGAGGCATTCAGTAGCATACTCTGTGGTCAAAGTGTGCATTTCCAAAGATGCAAATATAGATGGCTTAAAGCCATGTTAAAGGCATAGATTCTAGGATGGTGGGTCATGGTTTTTATATAATTCTACTTCCCTTACATGTAAGGTAGGCTTCAACATGTTGCCTTCTGGACCCACACAGGTGCCATTCCTTTTTCTGTTGTTTTTGTGGTGTATGTGAAGATGACACATAACTGCAGTCCCAGTGACTCGTCTTCCACTTGCACTGTCTGGTCTGTGAGAATACTGAACGCACAGCTCCCTGCTCTACATTATTCTGTGTCTGTCCAGTGTGAAACCCATACCTGAGCCAGAGTGACCCAACACATCCTTCTCAACAACTACCAGCCTATGGCCAAGGAAGAGAACGTACCATTAGCCCCTCCATACCAGTTGTGCTGAATTTTTTTCCCACATAACTTACTGAATTGGCACTTCCAAGGGCTAAGCCCTTGCTTGCCTATATAGAACCATAGATAACAGAATGCTAATGCTGTAAAGGACCTTCTGTCATCTAGACTAACTGAAAATGAGGGAAAGGGACTCCCTCATTTGCAGTTCATGTAGCGATTTAATGCAGGTCGTGTAGCTATTTAGTGGTGGGTAGCATTAAAGCATAGCTCCCCTGCTTCCTGGTGCAGTGCACTTTTTTCTGAGCCACTCTGATGACAACCTCACAAACTACTTTGGTTTTTAGTTCCGCTGTGGCAAATAAATGACTTTTTCCAACTGAAGAGAAATCTATTATATTTATATCTACATTTATATGCCTTATGTGATAATTATTAAGAGTCCTTCGTAGCTGGTTGTATTTCATTTGCAAATTCCAGTTTCATTGGGTGTAGTTATCCTCATCCGTCAGAAAGTTTATTGATTTTGGTCTGGTCCTTCTGAACAGTACCTCCAAAATTCAAGTTCACTCTCTAGCTGAATAGCACATGTGAGCCCAAGAAAAGTAAATAGGCTGCTTCCTTCCCTCTTGACTTAGAGAGTTGGGCAGCTATTTGCCTGACACTAGACTGAAGGAAGTACAAAATATAAATAATGACAAAACCAGCTACCCCCACTCACCCCCTCTCATGTGATACAATCAAAACACAACATACACTGTTCCAAAGCTGGAAGCATAAAATTCTCTGTGAGTAGATTCTCTCGTATTGGAAGTAGTTATGCTGTTGGAGGAAAGAGAAACCCCAAGATCCACTGCCTTGCCCTGCCCACACAGCCACACACATTTCCATCACCTCTCACCCTCCTGCTCTCAGATGTCTCCCTGGGGTCTCAAGGAGGCACCCCATTCTGCAAAATAACTTACCAGCAATGGGCACGTCTCATTTGCATTCATTATAACTTGCCTGAAGCACACATCTTCCAGAGACTGTTGTCTTAAAAGTTTTATACCTCTTCCCACATGGCATCCCTTGTAGCCACAGAGCCTTCTTCTGGGGCTCTTGTTATTTTGCTCTGTATGATTTTAGATTTTTTTTCAAAACTGTGTTCCAATTATAAATTATGATTTCATTTTAAAAGGATGCATATCATCCATAATTCTACCAAGACAACAATTATAACATCCTGGAGTATTTCCAAAAGCTTTTTTCTAACTATACATTTTAACTGTGATTATCTTTTCACAGGCATTTTAAGAAAAAATTTTAATGTAGCATTTTACTAGTTAATTTTACTAGTGACACTCAGTGTTGAGAAAAACACCCCCTGAGAAAGAGTATATTGGTGTGAAGCATGAATCTATGAGATACAAGAGTGATACATTGAGTTTTACATATGCCAATGATTGTAGTATCTGTAACTGAAAGCCTATGAAGCCGGAAAGTGTATACTTTATGCATGTAACTTTCATATACTCCTACATGGTAGATGTGCTAGGGTGGTGAATTTAAAAGCCTGAATGCATTAATCTGAGAAAGAAGAAATTAAAATTAGAAATTATTAAGAGAGGCACATGTGCTGGGATTAGCAATCAGAAAATATTAGGGTAAAAATGACAAGAAGGTAGAACATTGAAGATGTTCAGATATAATGCATTAAGGCTTGTGTACCCTGGGGAGAAACTGGTAATAATAATGTGTTTATGGCTGGAAGAAAATACTGAGAAACTATATCACTGGACTTTGATTATCTGCAAGAAAAGCAATTTTGCTTGGAATGGAGGAATCAAATTAAAATAGAGGAGAAAGGAGTGGTCAGGGAGGAACTTGTGATCAATGAATCAGATAGAAATAGCTCTAGGTTACATTCTGAATACAAGTTAGATTGAGCCAGTATGAAAGGTAGTGTGAGGGGCATAGAAGAGTGACACAAGGACTACAGCAAAGGGAGCAGCCAGCCTGTTTATGGAAAATTAACATAGTGAATGAATCAGTAATCAAAAACCTCCCAAAAAAACAAAATTCCAAGATCAGATGGCTTCACTGGTGAATTCTACCAAACATTCAAAGAAAATATTCTACATATCCTTCTCTAACTCTTCCTGAAAATTGAAGAGAAGGGCATGCTTCCAATCTCATTTTACAAGGCCAGCATTACCCTGATACCAAAACCAGACAAGGACACCACAAAAAAAGAAAATCACAGTACAGTATCCCTGATGAACATAGATGCAAAAATCTTCAACAAAATATTAGCAAACTGAATTCAAAAATGCATTACAATGATTAACCATGACCAAGTGGGATTTATTCCAGGGATGCAAGGATGGCTCATCCCCAAATTAATCAATGTGATACACCACACTAACAAAATGAAGGAGAAAAACCATATGATCATCTGAATAGATACAGAAAAAGCCTTTGACAAAATTCAACATCCATTCATGATAAAAACTTTCAAAGTGTGTATGGAGGGAACACACCTCAACATTTTAAAGGCCATATATGACAAACCCACAGCTAACATCATACTCAATGGTGAAAAGTTAAAAGCTTTTCCTTTAAGATCAGGGACAAGACAAGGATGTCTACTCTCATCACCTTTATTCAGCATAGTATTGGAAGTCCTAACCAAAGAAATTAGGCAAGAAAAAGCATACGAATTTGAAAGGAAGAAGTAAAACTGTTATTATTTGCAGATGACATGATTTTATACATTAAAAACCCTAAAGACCACCATAAAACTTAAAAGTAATAAATTAATTAGTAAACTTGCAGGAAACAGAATCAATATACAGAATTCTTTTGTTTTTCTATATAATAAAAATATAACTAGCAGAAATAGAAATTAAGAAAATAGTCCCATTTACAATTACATAAAAAAGAATAAAATACCTAGGAATAAATTTAACCTAGGAGGTGAAAGACCTATACACTGAAAACTATAAGACATTGATGAAAGAAATTGAAGAAGACACAAATAAGTGGAAAGATATCCTGTGTTCATGGATTGGGAGAATTAATATTGTTAAAATGTTCTTATTACCCAAAGTGATCTACAGATTCAATGCCCCAATGGCATTTTTCACAGAAATAGAACAAACAATCCTAAAATTTGTATGGAACTACAAAAGATCCCAAGCAGCCAAAGAAATCTTGAAGAAAAAAACAAAGCTGGAGGAAGCTCCCTAATTTCAAACTACACTACAAAGCTATAATAATCAAAACAGTATTATATTGCCATAAAGACAGACACATAGATCAATGGAACAGAATAGAGAGCCCAGAAATAAACCCAGGCATATATGGTCAGTTAACTTATGGCAAAGGAGCCAAGAATATACAATAGGGAAAGGAGAGTTTCTTCAATAAATGATGTTGGGAAAACTGGACAGCCACATGCAAAAGAATGAAACTAGACCACTATTTTACATCATAAACAAAAATCAACTCAATGATTAAAGACTTGATTATAAGACCAGAAACCATAAAACTCCTCTAAGAAAATATAGAGAGTAAGATCCTTGACATCATTCTTTGGTGATATTTTTTTGTATCTGACACCAAAGGTGATGACAGCAAAAGCAAAAATTAAAAAATGGGGTACATCAACTCAAAAGCTCCTGCACATTGAAGGAAACCCATCAACAAAACGAAAAGGCAATCTACTGAATAGTAGAAGATACTCGCAAACTGTATATCTGATAAGGAGTTAGTATCCAAAATATATAAAGAGCTCATACAATAGCAAAAAATAAAATGATAAAAAACAATTAAAAATGGGCAGAGGATCTGAATACACATTTTTCCAAAGAAGATATACAGATGGCTAATAGACATGTGGAAAGATGCTCAACATCACTAATCATCAGGGAACTGCAGATCAAAACCACGATATGATACCACCTCAGACCAATCAGAATGGCTAGTACCAAAAAGACAGAATATACCAAGTGTTGGAGGATGTGAAGAAAAGGGAATCCTTGTGCACTGTTGGTGGGAATTCAAATTGGTTCAGCTACCATGGAAAACAATATGGAGATTACTCAAAAAACTAAAAATAGAACTACCATATGATCCAGCAATTCCATTTCTGGGTATTGATCCAAAGAAAACAAAAATACTAATTTGAAAAGATATGAACCCCATGTTTATTGCAGCATTTCAAAATATGGAAACAACGGAAGTCCCTACTGATGGATGAATGGATAAAGAAGATGTCATATATGTACATACACACACACACACATTATGTACAGTGGAATACTATGCAGCCATAAAAATGAATGGAATCTTACCTTTTGCAACAAGGATGGACCTTGAGGGTATCATGCTAAGTGAAATAGCTCATAGAAAAACAAATACCATATGATTCACTTACATGTAGAATCTAAAACACAAATGAACAAAACAAAACTCATAGATTCAGAGAATAGATTGTTGGTTGCTAGAAGGGAGAGGTGATGGGAGATGGGAAAAATGAGAGAAGAGGGTCAAGAGGTGCAAAATCCAGTCATAAAATAAGTAATTCATGGGGATGTAATGTGCAACATGGCGGCTGTAGTCAACAAATTGTATTGCATATTATGTAACTTTATATGGTTATGGGGAATCTTATTGTGACCACTTCTCAGTGTATACAAATATTGAATCATGTTGTACACCTAAAACTAATGTTACTTGTCAATTATACTTCAATAAAAAATGTATATTGTTCATTTTCCACAGGCCAGTTTTTGTTGCTCTCTATTACACATAAAATATTCTTATGGTAAAACCTAAGTAATTATTGTTCTTTTTTAAGTTTAGATTTCAGTGTATTGTTTAAAATACAAATCATTGTTTTAAGCTTAATAAAAAAGATCATTTAGAACAAGGATGCTGCTGGCCCCCCTCAGTTCTGCTCATCAGAACACTGCTGTTGTTTTTTATTCTGAGTGTACAATCTGAGTAATATGGACAAATAGTTGCATGTTCCTAGGAGAGGTGATGAAGGGGCTTTAAACCATGCCATATGGAAGCAGGGTCAGTGGAAGGAAACTGAATTGTTGAGCTTAGTCAGTGGGAGAGAAAACTTGAGGGACAAAATAGCTTGTGCAGGACTGACATGTGAAAGAATGATTAACTTATTCTGTCTATCTCCATAGAATATAGTTAAGATCTATAAGTGGAAGCCAGAAGGAAAAGGATTTTTTTTTAAATACCAAAATTATGCAATAGAAATGGATCTGCCTTGAGAGAGGTAGTGAGTGTCTTTTCACTAGAAGTGCTATCTGAATGGCCACAGGGTGAGCAATTTTAGAGGAGATTTGAGCATATGATGTGTTGTTGATTATAAAGCCTTTAATGTCTGTCCTAATCTTAAATTCTGCAAGAGCTTGATCCTTTAGCTCAGTATGTTTAGCCTGGGTTGCACAGTAGAATCACCTGGGGAGTTTTAAGGAAAAATACTAATGCCCAGATCCAACCCCAGGTTAGTTAAAATTGGAATGTTTGAGGCCAGGGCCTAGGCATTGGAATTTTTTTAAAGTTCTGCAGTTAATTCTAATGCACAACCAGGTCTCAGAATCTCTGATTTAGCTGAATCAAGCTGAATTGAATAAGATGGAATGGATTAGTATTTTACTTATAATAACTTACTGTAACTATATAGCACTTGAGTTGTTATCTAGGTCAGTGTAATTTAAGTGCTATCACATATTGTATTTATGTCTGAATGAAACTTGTATGTCTGTAACATTAAAATACAGGAATAAAACTGAATTTCTAATTAATCACAATATGAGGTTGACATTGGGTGTACACTTTTCCTTGGGCCAAATGTTTTTTGAATTGCTATGTTTAGTTGTGCCTGTAAAAGAAAATGAGAACTATTTTGAAGTAGTTTTCTCCTTGTTTAATTTTCTACTCCCTTCTGTTTAACTCTCTCTTTAAAGCTATTGGTGTCAGTAACCAGAGGGAAACCACTGTAGTCTGGGACAGGTTAACTGGAGAGCCTCTCTACAATGCCGTGGGTAAGTTGTCATTCATGGATGTTAAATGCAAGGCCTTTCTCCACTTGCAAGTATTGTCAGACTAAAATATCTGACTAAAAAGCATGTAGTCATGTTTCCTATAATCTGATTGGAAGGGCAGAAGAGTCATCTAAGAAATTAATTGTTATATATTTACCATTTCCAGATATTTATTCACATCTTGAATTAACTCTTTCCCATGCTCTTCCCTTTTCCTGATTATTTATATCATACAAATGGGTCACTGTTGCCAGAACAGTTTTATAATCCCTGCTGTTTCTGACACCTAAAAGAAACCTCACCTCCTCCTCCCCTCAAAAATCAAAAGTGTAAATGTTTCATCATCTCTCTATAAAATATCTGTGTACTTGTTCTTCCCATCTAGGATTTTGAGTTGACTCATCTGAGGTTATGAAAATAAAACCTCAAAAATTTAGCTCCTTCTGCTACAAATTTGGTTATTTCAGCAGTGGTTCAAAAACTCAAAATCTCAAATATACCACCACTAGGTATCATGTCTAACTAAATGTGAATGACCATGGGTATATCTTAGCATCTTTCTTAGCACATGATAACTGAGCATTGAATCACACTGTCACTTGCTAAAAGGGAAGTTTTATTCTAAAGATACAAACACTAAAATGCATCATTCTATCACATATTTTTGTCGGTACCTCATTGTCGGGTGGGGAATGGAGGCAGAAATTGTCAGATAGGATGATTTATAAGGTGAGCTATTTTTACTTTACACTAATTTTAGGAATATAGTTACTTTAGTATTGATTGGAAGAAAGTGATACTCAAGCAGAAAAATACAATAAAAAGGTACCTTGTAAAAGGGGCATGAATCCTTTGGAAATAATCTTTATAAAAAACTAAGGTATTTAATGTTACTGTGTTATAAGAAAGCATCTGGTATATTTCTGTATCTGTGATAAAAAATTGAAAACTCAAAAAATGTCAAAGAATTGCAAACAGAGGTCTTATTACACAAAAGTACATCTTTCCAATCTTTATTTTGTTCTCATTCGCATGAGTGGCTTACTTTGGATACAAGTAAAGCAGGATGTTATATTTTTAATGACTAGTACCTAGGAGAGTAGTCTTTCACAGATCATTAGCCAGCTTCTTTAACTAGTTAGGGTTTTACTTTTTTTTCCCCTAGTGGAAGGAAGGGTCTACTCAAAGGAACCAGATTCCTGTTAAACTCTAAACTTAGATTTATAAAAATGCAACTTCGGACTTTGAGTTGTCATTTTAAAATAATGCAACCACATTAGTTGAAGTTATGCTTAGAGTGAAGGATTTAAGTAAATATTTTACCAGAAAAGTTTTCTTTTTATGATGTGCTTGTATACTCGTTTTCTTTTCTTCTACCTGTGTCCCTCTGCTCCCCATTCTATGGGTCTTGGAGTACTGATTCATAGTCTACCTGTGGGATATGAAGAACTTTTTTTCTATACTGAGCCACATACAAGTTTTGAGAACCTCTTATGTGTTTGGTGCTATACTGGGTGTGTTTTGGAGGATAGGAATTATTAGCTGTTTTTCTAAATACTTTATAATCTTGTTTTGGAAAGAGACTAATAAAAAATTAGGAAATAGTTGATAAATTGTATCCTAAGTTGAATAGGAATTAGAGCAAGTACACATTAGCATAAATTTTGAATTTTTGGCATACTTTTTGGGGGAGGTTGAACTCCATTTTAGGCCTTGAAGAATGTGTTGGATTACATTCAGAAAATGGAAAATTGATGGATAGTGTGAACAAACTATGAAAGTGAAAATATGTATACATATTTCACCAAAGAGTGAAGAGACTAATCATATTTGCACATAAGATGACTTATTAGATTTATAAAACTAGCAGTGATTATACTGGCTCAATAAGGGCTAACATTCCTGTGTACTAGGAATTATGGTAGATATTTTACCTATATTATTTCATTTCAATGGCCATCAAGCAGGTTTTATTAGCCTTATTTTATAAATTAGTCATGGAAAAGCTATATAACTTGTCCAGTGCCATATAGCTATAAGTAGAGGTTTGAACATAACCCTTTCCAATGCCAAAGCCTATGTTCTAATTTGGATAGATAGGGGTTGGTGAGGATATCGAAGACACCGAAAGCCAGGCACTGGGCAACATGGAACAGAGTGAGTAATAAAGGGGAGGATAGCTTCCCACAGTAATGGAATGGATTATTTCAAATGCACCTCTCTGCTGAGAATAGCTCAAGAAGTTGGACAAAACAAAACAAAACTGTCTGGAAGACTAGAGGGCTATCAAAGCAGTGAGGAATTGTGGGACTGAGATCCTCAAATGGGAGAGATAGGAAACCCAGAGAGGTAAGCCTGGCATTTGGTGTTGCTTATTCCCTAGAGATATCTATAGATTCTGAAAGGAATATCTGGGGGACTAAGTAGCTGTTTCATAGGTTCATGGATATAGGGAGGCAAAAGGTAGAGTCAGGGGCTACCAAGGATGGGGATGCGAATTAGCAAAATTCAAGACCTTGATTGGGACTGTGGAAGGGCCAATCCTAGAAGTAAGGCAAACTGCAACTATACTAACCCTCATAGGAATTGAAGCCACATTCAACTAATTTTAAATCCTTATTGCATTAAGGTGATCTGACATTGCTAATACTCCTAGCCTAACTTCCTTTTAGAAACAAAAGTGAACCCTTTCTGGAGGAGAACCCTCCCTAGAGTTTTTGATATACAATTTTTAGATTTCTGTAAAAAATAACCAAACAGACAAAACAAGACATGACTAAAAACTAACAGAAACAAGTGACATCAGAAACAGACCCATAATAAATCCTGGTATTAGAGTTATCAGACTTTAACCATGATCAACACATTTAAGGAATTCATTAACAACATTGATAATCTGAGGAAAGAATTGGAAATTTAAAAATAGAAATTCTAGAACTATAGTAAAAACTCAATAGATGAGTTTTACCTCAGATTAGACACAGAGGAAGGTCAATTAGTGAACTGGAAAAGAGATCAGAAGTAAATATCCAGACTGAAGCACAGACAGGAGAAGTTTAGAAAATACAGAAAAGAATCTAAGAGAAATATGGGGCAAGGTGAGAAGGGCCAACATATTTGTAATTGGAGTCCCAGAAGAAAGAGAAAGAGAAATGATAAGGTTTTTCAAAACTGATGAAAGATATGCTAGATCCAAGCACTGATCCCCAGGCAAGATAAATACACAGAGAGCCAAACATAAACATATGCTGAGACCTGAAGAGAAAAAGAAACATTTGAAGGTAGCCAGAGGATATGACCTTCAAGAGAGCAGCACTAAAACTTTCAGCTGATTTCTCAATGGAAACAAAATAAGTCAGAATACAATGGAATGAAATCTCTTAAATTGTTAAAAGGACAGTAACTTCCACCTAGAATTCTATATCCAGTGAAAATATTCTTAAGAAATTAAGTTGAAATATAGAGGCAGAAACAAAAACTGATAGAAATGAGTACAAGCAAACCCACTGAATAAAAAACGAAACACTTTTTCAGGTAGAAGGAAAATGTTCTTGAATGGAAATTTGGCAATGCCGGAAGGAAATGCAGAGCCCTAGAAAGGGTAAATATGTAGGTTAATCTAAAAGAAGTATGACTATATAAAACAATATCTTGTGTTGTTCAAAACTTTAAGAATTAAAATACATGACAACAGTTTTACATGAAAGGAATTTGGGGTAGATGAGGTTAAAGTGTTTTGAGGCCTTTGCATTGTCAAGGATGCCCATTAGTCTCTAGGATAAGCAATAAGAGTAAAACAGCTTGTAAAGGGGGAAAATGGAATGATATTTTAAAATAAGGCAAAAAGGAAAGAAAAAGGAATATGAAACAGGAAGGACAAATAGAAAGCATTTAAATCCAAATATGTAAGTAATTATATTAAAAAGGACCAGATTCATCTCAGCAGTAAAATCTAGCAAGGAGTTAATTGAGATTGCTAATGAGTAGATTGTATAAGTGCAGTGAGAATGGAGGGAAGGCAAATCTCTGAGCCCTTTCAGAGAAAAGATACCTGTATGTTTGTAAATTGGATAGGGCATAAAGATGAGGGAAATGTAAAACAGGGCTGTAAGATTTTTAGCCTGAGAAAACAAAAGGAAATTAATATTCAAGGGGTGCCAACCTGGGAGAAAAATGGCTTACTTTTTTGGACAAAGTGAGTATCAGACTTGGAATCAGAGCTAATTTCTGGGCAATTAGAAATTTGTGGCTCAATTGTAAAGAGATTGTTCAAAATGTAGACTTCAGAGTTGATAACAGAGGTGATAGTCTCTGTTTATTATAGATGACTTCTATAAGGAATGAATGTAAAATTGATTTATTTAATAAAAGTTTAGGTGCCTTTCTGCGTACTGGTTCTGTGGTGACCCCTAGGCATGTAGAGACAAACCAGGCAGGTGGCATGGTGCTTGCCTTTGTGACACAGTTAAGGATAGGAATCTGGAGGCAAGAAGGAGGAAGGGGAATACAAAGGAGGAGAGAGAAGGAATAATTAGTTGGGAAGAGAAGCCACTAAATAATGACAAAGGTAGATTCTGCTTCAATTTAATTTCATCCAGTAAAAACATCATTTATGAATATATTCTCACAAACTGTAGGATGTCTTTTTGTTCTACTGATGGTGTCCTTTGCTGTGCAGAAGCTTTTCAGCTTGATATAGTCCCACTTGTTCATTTTTGCTTTTGTTTCCCTTGCCTGGGGAGATATGTTAATGAAGAAGTTGCTCACACTAAGGTGTTAATCTCCACGCAAGTCTTCAGTTGAGAATATCAGCAGTATATTAAATCTTTAACAGCTTAATCTTAATCCCAACAGGGTGGGATTGATGGAAACAGAACCAATTTTCATATATATTTGTGTTTGAGCTTTGTCTCTGTTTACATCAGTCTCTCTCTTTCTCTTTGTATATTTTCTTCATTCTCTGTCCCTTTCTTTTGTAAATCTATTACTCTAGGCCTGTCCTCCTCTTCAGTTTTTTCTCCACTTAGTAAATTATATAACTGATAAGAATTATTTGTTAAAGATAAGCAAATGAGAGGAGCAGTTTACGTTTCTTTTTTAAAAACTGCCTTTTACGTGGCCTTCTTTTTTATATAATATTTTTTATTAAGGTATTATTGATATACACCCTTATGAAGGTTTCACATGAAAAACAATGTGGTTACTACAATCACCCACATTATCGAGTTCCCCCTCATGCCCCATTGCAGTCACTGTCCATCAGTGTAGTAAGATGCCACAGAGTCACTACTTGTCTTCTCTGTGCTACACTGTCTTCCCCATGATCCCCCCAACACCATGTGCACCAATCATAATACCCCTCAATCTCCTTCTCCCTCCTTCCCCACCTACCCTCCCCCACCCCTCCCCTTTGGTATCCACTAGTCCCTTCTTGGAGTTTGTGAGTCTGCTGCTGTTTTGTTCCTTCAGTTTTGCTTCATTGTTATACTCCACAAATGAGAGAAATGATTTGATACTTGTCTTTCTCTGCCTGGCTTATTTCACTGAGCAAAATACCCTCCAGCTCCATCCATGTTGTTGCAAATAGCAGGATTTCTCTCTTTATGGCTGAATAATATTCCATTGTGTACATGTATCACATCTTTATCCATTCATCTACTGAGGGACACTTAGGTTGCTTCCATATTTTGGCTATTGTAAATAGTGCTGCAATAAACATAGGGGTGCATATGTCTTTTTGAATCTGAGAACTTGTATTCTTTGGGTAAATTCCTAGGAGTGGAATTCATGGGTCAAATGATATTACTGTTTTTAGTTTTTTGAGGAATCACCATATTGCTTTCCACAATAGTTGAACTAGTTTACATTCCCACCAGCAGTGTGGGAGGGTTCCCATTTCTCTGCATCCTTGCCAGCATTTGTTGTTCTTAGTCTTTTTGATGCTGGTATGTGGCCTTCTTTTTTAAGTGGCCTTGGTAACTAATCTGCTCACTCACCCCCAGTACACTACTAGAGATAGGAGAATTCTAGGGTACTATCAGTGGACGTGAGATACACTCAGTGAAGAAGTCAGAGACTGACAAAGGCTATTTTTTCTTGCTTGCAATAAAGGTGTATTTGTTTACTGACATCTTTCATAACAGATACAATTATAAGCATAGAGAAAAGTTTACATGGGTCCATCGAGGCACAGAAGGCCTATTTTAGTGGTTTCACATGGTTTGAAATTTTGTGTGTTCATTCTGCGGTGACCAAGGTAAACATTGGTGTGGTGTCCACAGTGGTGGAGCGTCCCTTTGTATCCCTGCTTCTAGTCACTGTGCTGTGATGCAGCTGTTTACTATGCTGACCTCACAGGCTAATTGCAGGAGGTCTATGGCCCTGGATCTGGAGCAGTCCTTTCACTTCTCTCCACTGTCTTTAGGATCCTTGTTACCATGGTAGCTGTCTCTCTACCTCTTATCATCATCTTCATCAATATTCTTTTCCAAAGAGTTCCTTCCCTGCTACTCCTGCCATTTTTCTAAGCCCTTTCCTTCCAAAACCAGCTTTTATTAGTGGTCTACATACTTTGCTGTCTTCTAAGTATTATGGAAAAAAAATTTGGGTTTACAAATGCACCACAAACTAAACCAATAAAGAAGCACAAATCTACACAAGTGGTCCAAATGTCAAGTGGGGGAAGGTCTGATCAGTAATATTTAGTATGTTCATGTACACATTTCACTGATGCTACCGGTGAAATCTTCTGACCTAACCAGGGTGGCCCAACAGTTCCCCACTGTCTTGGCCAGGTTTTGTCACTCTCTGTTGCAGTCCATGGTGGCATACAAGCCTAGTGCATTGTGACCCTCACTCCAGTAGCTTTCTGCAGAGCACAATTCATGATTTGATACAAAAATATCATTTGTATAATATCACTTAATATGAAAATAATATCCAAGGAGGTAAGAATCACTCATTTATGACCTTTAGTACATAAAAGAAAACCACTGACAAAAATCATTTGTCTCTGAACCATTTTTCCTTATTTAAATGGTGTAGCAAATTTTTCTTTTGTCTAGGATGTTGGATTAAAAGTTCCCTATGACACATAACTCTTTTTGCAGAATATTGCAATTTTAAACATTGGTCATCTTTTAAAAGCCTTTTTTTTTTTTTTAACGTACTGGTTAACCCTGGGTCAATGATTAAACCTGTGTAATCATCTGTTGAGATCTAAAGGAATCTTAAGCTCAATGTTTTTATCTTTTCTGGAACTGGGTTATGTTTCAGAATATCAGCATAAAAGAAAACCATAGATGGCAAGCCATCTAAAACTCCTAAGCATACTTGGCCTTAATAAAAGTGTGGTTTTGTCTTTATTGTTTGGCTTTGGAAGGGAGTAGGTTTTTTACTTTTGTAAAATCTACAACATCCAGCTTTGTCAAGATCCACTTATTTTTCATTATGTCACACCTTTTATTACACAGTTCTTTGAATGCCTCACGTGTCTTTCAATCCTGGGTAAAGAAATACTGCGGTATTTCGCAATGATTGAATTCTTCAACTCTGGCCCGTTTAAATAAAAAAGAAACTGAGTTAGATTTCAACTTTGAGGTCTCTGATCTTTAATATTTCTTCATATTCCGTTTAAGACTAGGAATTCATCCTGGGTACACCTACATCATATAAGTTTAATTCCGTATTTAGACTCTGGCTGCAAATCCCGGCTTTTCTACCTACTATCATTCTGCACTTGTTCCCTTGACAGTTTAACTGGAGAAATTAAAAATATGGACCTCATATGCTTGAGATGAAGACCAATGAATTAATTCATGTAGGGTGCTTAAAACAGCACCTGACAGACTAAGAGGCTTCAGTAAGTGTTAGCCATGGCCACTGCTGGGAATTGGCTGATAGTTTTTTAACCCAGAAGTGCCAGATGAAATGATTGATTTATATGCAACAGGTATTTGTAGCAGAAATGCAGAGCCTACCTGGGGTCACACACATTGTTAGTCGTTGATATTTTGGCATTTACATACCTAGGAGCTGAAATAGGTTTCAATCCCCACATTTTGGCATATATACGTTTTAACTCACTTCCCTCCCAACTTTGCATGTTTCCTTTTGGCTCCACCTGACTGCTGACAATATAATCAGGTGAGGGTCTGTCATCAATTATAGTCTCTTCTTTTGCAGTAACCTCTTAGCCAGCTTAATTAATAGCTTACCTTTTGGCAAGTGGCAACATGTAGCAATTAAATGTCGTTTGCTATTGTTATGTCTCTTGTTAAAGAAACAACCTGATAACACTTTGTGTAACTTCCAGCAGTCCTTGCTTAGGGTGTGTGTTCCATAGCAGGAGCCTCACCTTCATCTCAGTTCCTGTCTGGTCAGTAGCTCCTCATAACGATCATAACGAACCATTGCAGAGATGTATTATTTGACTTTACTTCTAGTCAACTGAAAATAATTTTGTTGATCTCTAGTGTTTTTTTTTTAATTTTTTCTTAGGTACTTTTTCCTTCTGTTGTTATGACTAATCAAAATTGATGCAAATTTCTAAATGTTCTAAAAATAATTGCTTCCTCTGTACTATTACTACTTCACTAAATTAACCCTGTCCCTGGGCATTGAGGCAACTGCATTTCTCTTCACTCTTTAAACTTTGTTTTTCAGAACAAACGAAATCTACCAGACATATGTAACTTTATTTGGGAACTTGGATGTACCTTTATTTAATACAAATGAAAGTTTCAGATCATTCACTTGGGCTTTTTTAGCTTATTCATTTGATGGTATGAGCCAATTAAATCCAATTTACTTGGTAAAAATTAGGGACATGCCTTCTAGAAGCAGGTTGTATAGTGTTCTGGACTCCCTGACATCTGTTTTCTTTTATTTTTTTTCCAAATCACGTTGGAATGTCACAATTCCCGTTCCCTCTAGACATGCTGTTCTTTTTTGTGGAGGTGGCCTTCAATTCCTGCCACCCTACCAGGGAAGTGCTTTCTTAGGACCATGGTTTCCCAAAGCTACCCTTTCATGTCTTCGTGCAGATGGCCCCAATAGAGAGTGTGGCATGCCTTAGCATTCCTTTCTAACATCCCCTAGGGATGTGCTCACTCACTATATCACACATACAGCCTTTCAGCTCAGTGGTTGGGTGAGCAATCAATAACCAACTGAGCCACTTTTCTGACTAGGGTACAGATATATGGCCAGGTAGAGAAAAGATGTCCTGAACAAGAAGCAGGTATTTGCTTGGTCTTCATGCAAGTAGAAATACTGTTGAACCAGAGACTGTGACTGGATGGCCTTTGTTCCCCTTTGACTCCATGTCTCTTCCTTTTATTTTTCTACACTCATATGTGTAGAAAAATGTTCATTCTGAGGAATTTGCCCAGGTGACCTATCATTTCCTAAGTGGTCAACAAGAGAACACATACCTTGAATCTGGCCATCTCTAGCATGAATTGCCATTATTTCTCCTAATGCTCCAGCTGCTCCAGTTTCTCCTGGCCCTTCAGATCCAGTTGCTGTTGTGCCCTCTGGCTCTTCAGTTCCAGCTGCTGGCACTTCCTCAGGTATTGGTACTGACTCCTGCTCATTTCCTGGCCTTCCAACGCAGACATGTTGGGGGAAATTGACTGCTGCTGCTGGATCTGGATCTGGCATTCTTTTGATTGTTCTCAGAAATTACCTCCACACGGGGCTTAGTCCTCCAGCCTGGGGTCTTCTCTTTGGCTTTGGTCTTTTAATTCTACAGATCTAATTCTGCCATCTTAGCTTCCTTAATGAGTTTTATAATTTTTTTGTTCTTAATGTAATTAATTTTGAGTACTTGTGAATTGCTTGGTAGTGTACCAACCACTGACATTTTTTCTTTGGCAGTTTTACTAATTCATTCCATGTATTCTAATTGCCTTAAACTCTTGGGCTATAAAAACAAAGTAAATATTATGCCGGCCATCTGTGATCATGGAATAATGTTAGGAGAGGGACTTTAGAGACCATCTAGTCCAACTGCCTCATTTTATACTCAGGAAATCCAGGCCACAAAGGATAAAATGATTTGCTTGAGTCACATAGCTGGTTAGCAGCAAAGCCAGAAGACATAAAACCTTGGCCTCCTGATTTCACACTCAATGTTTTGACTCTTTTTGATGAGGGGTTAATTCTGCAGATTCCACAGTGGATATTTGCAAGCTTTCAAGTGGGGAGTAAAATGCCCAGTTATTTAAATGGTCCTTATCAAGGAGCAATAGAATCAGAGCCACTGGGACTCAGGAAGCCACCTGATTGTCACTTTGTCTTTACTCTTGATTTTAAATAAATAATCATAGCCAACCCAATATCCTAAAGAACATGCCCTAGAAAGAAGGTTCTCAAGTTCTAGTGTAATACCGAATAACTTGGGATGCTTATAACAAAAGTAGAAAGACTCAGGCCTTCTTCATCTAAACCTGCACCTAGAATCTGCAAGGTCGGGCCTGGGATATGTGATTTCAAAGTGTTCCAGGTAGTCCTGGTGTGTTTTCTGGATAAGAATCACTGCTGTGGAATCTAGCAGTGTTTCTTAAATGGGAGCACCTATTTAAAAGGTATATTTCTGGGCCTCTCCACAGACCTCCCATCCTAGAACCCCTGGGGATGAGCTCCATCTTTAAGCGGCCTAGTAGTTGTTATGTTCATTAAAATATGTAAAAATGCTGATCTGGAAAGCTGAGTCATTAAACAAAAAGCCTAGAGCAATGGCTTTCATGTCCATTGCTAAGAAATATATTTTACATCATGATTCATCAAACCCGCCATAACTAAAGCAAAATTACACACAAGTCAATGCTTACCAAGTTTAGTGAACTCTGATATTTTCCATTCCAAAACATTCTCTTATTTTTTTAAACTGGGTAATTGAAACTCACTCAATTGATATTAAACCACTAGCCCACTGTAGTTTGAAACTGAGGATTGAGATGTGTTTGTCAATTCTACCTATCACAGATTTTAATCTTTTTGCTCAAATTCCCCTACTGTCCCAATTACTCCTGTTAAGCCATTGACACCTGCTAGGGTCACTTGCCTAAAAGGAAGGTCCTCTTTTGTCACAGTCATACGGTACTGCTAGTGTGTACAAAGTGGACTGCCTGTATTCCCTAAACATGGGAACTCTTGCCAATTCCATGCTGCTGCTGCTAATGGCTTGTATAAGCCACAGTGCAAATAATAGAAAACTCAACCTCAACTAGATGAAGTTTTTAAAAAAGGAATTCTTTGCTCACGGAACCAGCAAAACAAGAGTAGCTTAGTTTCAGGTTCAGTTTGATTCCAGACTCAGAAAATGCCACATGGAATCTCCTACCAGTCTGTCTGTTCTGCCCCCAGGGGAGCTGATTCAGCTCTCTCTTCATGAGAGCAGCAGGTCCCAACCACATCCTGCCAAACTAAGCTGAGGAGAGGGACCCTTGCCAACAGAGCACAAATCTCAATCAGGCTGATTAGACCACATGCTCTGTCCTGAACTGATCACTGGGGTCAGGACCCGAGACTGGAGCTAGAAGTAGGGTTGAATCTCAGACAAACCATATGGCTGGGGATAAGGGAGGGATGGTTTCCTAAAGAGGATTTAAGGTACTTCTCCCAGCAGCAAGGGGAATGGATGCTGGGCAGCAAATACCTGCTAGGCCACGTATGGCCATAGGCTTTCTCTTTGCCTCCTGTTTTCTTGGTTTTGGTGAGTCTTTTCTTGCTGCATTTCACACTTGTGGAAACCAGTATATGTCCTGAAGTCCCCAATTTAGGTCTCGTGCGAGGTAACCATGATCAGAATCCAGCACAAATAGCCGTCAAGGGTAATGACATTTTAAGGAATTACAGGGAATTGATGAAAATCCACTACAGGAAATAACTGGCTTTGGAAAGAAAAGAATTGTATAGTTAAGGGTCAGTGAAACTATAACTGCCAGCCTTCATGTGTGGTGGGCAAGCAAGCATGTATAATCTTCTCTGGTGCCCTTTAAATAGACCACGGGCCCCAGTCTTTTTCAGGAGGTATCTGAGCACAAGTCAGTGTCTAAAAATATGGAGTGATTGCTAGCAGGTTAAAAGTCATGGAAGTTAAGTGCACAACTTAAACCTGACAAACAGAACTCAGCTGCTCCTATTGGTTCCCTTTCAGGATTGCTGATGTACTATTTAATGCCTCCTCTTTCTCAAGCCTTCTGTCATGAAGCAGAATAGAAATACTTTCTACTTGGGGATCAGAAAGTAGACGATAGTTATTTAGTAAAAATAATGTTGATCTGTTTAAAAATGGAATTTTTTTTTTTTTTTTTTTTTTTTACGATTCAACAGGGAGAAAGAATGGTGACCTTTAAATAATTCTTTTAATGATTCCTGGCTCTAGCCTACTAGAAAGAGTTTAATGTAAATAAGCATTTCATACGTGCTAGACTGAATCTTTTTTCTTCTTCCCCTCAATAGTAGTACCAGGTTTTCTACTTTTTCACAAATTACTCCCAAATTTTCTAAGATACACACTTTATACACAATATGATGATTCTAGGCTGTGCATTCTGCCCTGGCAACTAGCCTGCCTAACATTTAGATTTTCTCTGCACTCATGTATGCTTAGAAAATCCATATCCAAAACATTTCTCATCATTTTTTTTCTATAAAAAGGATGCAAAATAAGCACCCTAAAGTTTGTATTGTTCTCCTAACTTGCTCTGTTGCTCTGTAATTTTGCATACAAGCTTTAAATTCTCCCTCATAAATTTATTCTCTCTTCTAACAATACAAACATTCATTTCTAATTTTCTAAATTCTGTCTTTTGAAAGCTATAGCAATTTAATTGCTTCTGGAAACTAATCGGTCTCCTATCCTTGACAGTGATTTCATTAAGGTCTGATTTTTTTTTAAATGAAGTTTTTCATATATATTATTATATTTTGGTCTATAGTGTGGCTTGATCTAAGAACCCAGTCTACCGTTGAGAATCTTAGTAAAAGAATTCCAGGAAATAATAACTTTGTCAAGGTAAGAGATCTCTTCAAAAGTATACTATAAGAATGCTTGTTGTTTAAAAAAAAGTTTAGAGATTTCACCATAAAGATTATTCTGACCTTATATTTTATTGCACAATAGTTATCAGATACAATTTATAGACTATTTCCCCACAGATAATTGAGGACAGTTCAAGTCTTCACCTTTCTGTGTTCCTGGCCTTGTGGTAGATTGGAAGAATAATACTCCAAGGTTGATAGACTCAAAGGGATTGTTAAGTGACCCAGTGGCTTAAGCCATACTCTGCAGGGGGTGCCGCCTATAATTCAACCAGGCTTCCCAAATCCATCCCTCTTGTTTTCTGCTATCCATCAAAAAAAGATTTGGGTGTTTTTGAGATTTTAGGCATCTGGATTCCAGGAGAGAAAGCAGAAGATACTCAAGCCCCTTATCGAACTCCTCTTCCACGTCCCTCATGTGAAGAGGACTAATAAAATTGTTTTCAGACCTTATATAGAGTTCTCTTTAAGTAAGTGAAGAGAGGGAATTTTTTAAATGGCAAAGTATTTTTTTTTTCTTAGCAAGGTCAAAGCCACATTGTCTTAGTATCCAAAGGAAGATCTGTTTTTTGGTTTATCACCTTTATATTTGTCAGTGGGACTCTTAAGGCAGTTTCTTGTGGTTCTTGGTTCTGAAACTAGTATTCAAATCCCATTGATTGAAGCAATTGAACAAACCATTCCCTGGCCTCAGCCTGCCCAAATAACTTCAGGCTAGTCCTGATATACCTTTACCTGTTTCATATTTGATTCTCTTTGTCACCCTGCCCAATGCTCCGGCTCCTACCTCCAGCGGCACTCTTGCTTCAAAGGATGCATGTTTTTCTCTCCCGTGCCATTTTAGGCAACTTCTACACTTTCTACCTAATTCATGAAAATGAGACATTATATACTACCTTGCTACTGGCTTTGGGGGATGACCCTTGGTCTTTCAACTCAAAGAAGAATATTCCCATAAATTATTTCCTTTCATTATTTTTGAGCATTGATTTTTTTCCCCTAGAAAAGCTAGTAAGCCATGAGATAAGATTCTTAACTTACAGATTGCATTGAAGTCTTAAATCCTTTGGTTTGAGTTTTCTTACTAAACATATCCATAGGAGATAAGAAGGAAAAAGGTATCACTTTCTGTATGTAGTTAGAAGATAAATGAGGAGAATAGGGATTGGGGAGGGGACAGGTAGTTGCATTATTTTGATGTGTGTATCTTCTTAACCACTTTCATCAACCCTTATCGGTAAATTTGGTATTTAATATACTAACAAAAATAAGACTTGGACCTGATCCATTCTCAAGGAAGATTGATAAGCCTATATGTGTTTCATTTTTACCCTTTATTCAATCCACCCTCCCTGTGTTCAGGGTATTTGCTGAATTTAGGCAGCTATTTTCTTAGATAGAACAGCCCTGTGTTGCTTTCATCTGGCTTGTCTTTGAGCTCTACTTTATTCTCCACTAACTTTGTATTATTTGAATATGTGTGTGTGTAAATATATATTTATTTAATTATAATATCTATATTTACATAAATATATTGCTAAGTCATATGTTTTAAAACAAAATCTCAGGTGATAGTCATTATTTTATGATTTGATATCCTCTGGTTTTTCAATAGTTTAAATATCACTTTCATGGAATATAAAATCAAAAGCAGAGTTTCGGACTAGGTTCTGCATATAATACTAACTCATCACAAAAGTTAACATCTATGTCTTCGCTATCTAGGTTACAGGGCGTTGTGTCATTTAATTTCTCTTTACCTTGCTACGTGGATGCTCTTTGAACTGCAAACATACCACTCTGATCTTTGTTCATTAACAGGCTTTCCTGTGTCATGAGATAGGAAAAGTATTTTTATCTATGATATTGTGGGATTGCCTTTAGGGTCATTGAACACTTTGTGATTTGTTGAGTTTTCTGGTTTGATGGCTTTTTTTTTTTAACTGTTATGAACTGAATATGCTGGCTCAATTTCATAACTGTTTTTAGTCCAAGACAGGTCTTCCACTTAGCACTTACTTCAGTGCAGTGAAACTTCGTTGGCTCCTTGACAATGTGAAACAAGTTCAAAAGGCTGTTGAAGAAGATAGAGCTCTTTTTGGGACCATTGATTCATGGCTTATTTGGGTATGTTTGCATATAATGTGTGTATGGGGAAAATTTTTCAGAAATTTTTTTAGACTGCCTTGCCTGCTATCTATGTTCTCCTAAGAGTTCAAACTTTTTAGCTGGCAGCATTATTAACAAAAGCCACTCAAGAAAGAGAAGAACATTTTGGCCTTCATTTAGAAGGCATTTTTGCCTACTTCCTCTTTATTTTGTCTTGCCTTATTTCAATAAAAATGGAGGATGATTAACCAAAACCTTATCTCATATCTGTTATCTTTAGAATAAACAATTTAGGTCATTAGTAATTAGTAATTTAGTTCTCTTTCCTCTCTTGCCTATCATGTATTTCTTTTCCACCAGCCATTTCTTGGAAAATATAACTATTTAACATGATAAAACATGTAGGCAACTTTTATCATTCCCTTTCAACATTACATAGTGTCTCTAATTTAATTAAGACATAATAGGAAAAATCAAAGTGTAAATATCTGATATATAATCCTTTTGCCTAAGCTGAGCATGGATAAGTAGAACTAATATTTCAAACATTTCCCAGATATATCTTAAAAGTGTATGTTCTTTCTCTTTCTCTCTTGTTCCCTGTTATTTTTTTATTCTGGGTATTTTCAAATATACCTAATAGCAGAGGGAGTCGTATAATGAATCTCTACAAGCATGCACCAGCTACAGCTATCAGTGATGGCCAATCTTTTTTTTACCTACACTCACATACTCTTTCTCCCCACAGATAATTTTAAAGCAAATCCCAGACATATAATTTCATTTGTAAATACTTCATTAAGTATGTGACTACCTTTTTCAACATTCAAGGGAGCTTCAATTTTCCCTCTTCTCACTTGCCAGATCCACAGAGCAGGTCTTCTAGCACTACTACCAGGAAGTGGCGCCTTCTCTACCCGTCCCTGTGCTTGGCTAGGGCCTCTGTACTTTGTGCCCATGGCCAGCAGTTTTCCCACATGTCAGTCACAGTTGAAATAGTCCTAACCATAATTCTGACAATTGCCTGGAACCAGAGTAAGGCAGGATGTGGGAACTGGGAGCTGCAGGAGACTCTAGGGAGCACATTTGGCTGTACTCCCCACAGGATGCCATTTTCCCACTTTTGTTCCTTTCTTACTTCCTATTGTTCAACACAAAAGAAAGCAGCAGTGCTTCTAGTTGAGGTCTGAGGATATTAACATTAGAGAGTTTAAAACTGCTTTCAGGGTATGTGCTTGGGTGAGGGCAGGCAGAGCCCAGTGAGAATTGCTGCTCAAAACAAAGAAAAACAACAGTGTACAACAAAAACAAAGAAACACAGGGTTCAGTAAGATCCTGAAGAGGCAGGCATCTCAATGCATTTCACTTTGCCAAATTTAATAGGACTTTGCATTTTCCAAAGGTAAAAGGATGAAAACAAAACTGATTTTTATTTAACCTCATTTAACTAGAACTATGCTATCTAATATGCTAGCCTGGCTGTTGAGCACTTGAAATGTGGCTAGTCTGAATTGAGATGTGATGTGAATATAAAATACACACTGTATTTCAAAGAGTTCATACAAAAAAAGGTAAAGTATCTCAGGAGTGATTTTTTTTTACATGGAAAGGATGTTTTGGATATATTGGGTTAAATAAGATATATAGTATTGTTTAAATGAATTTTACCTGCTTTATACTTTTAAGTGTAGCTACTACAAAGTTTTAATTTACATATGTAGCTCACACTATATTTCTATTAGACACTGTTGAGAACTAGAAAGTTAAATAATCGAAACGTTCCATTCTCCGCATTATGTGCTGCACTGCTGATTATGGCCCTTGACAAAATGTAAACTAACTTGTAAATAAGTACAAATTTAACATGTCCTTTTTATTCTGTCTAGAGTTTGACAGGAGGAGCCAATGGAGGTGTCCATTGTACAGATGTAACAAATGCCAGTAGGACAATGCTTTTTAACATTCATTCTTTGGAATGGGATAAAGAGCTCTGCGAGTGAGTTGTATTTTGCCCTAAGAATAGTTTTCCAAATACATTACCTATTTATAACCTACTATTTTCAGATGTCAGTGGAGCACCAAACTTCTACTATTGATATTTCAACTACAGTAAACAAATCAATGTAATGTATTCTTTTAAGAGACTATTGTTGGCCTACTTAATAAAAAGGCCAAATTAAGTAATTGTCTTGATTTTTCTTCAAGGAAGATTAGGTTCCTTTAGAAATGTACTTTGCTTTCTTTGTGCTTTTCATTTTTTATTGATTTGTTTGTATAAAGTTAGAATGTTAAATACCCAAGCATGCAACTGTATTCTGCTGGCTTATTGATTTGTTACTATTTAACTCTATACTCAAATATATCCATTTTCTAATTGTTATTTACATTTTTTGCCTTTAAATACATATATAAGTGTTACCAGATATGTATCTTAATGTTTTTCAGATTTTTTGAAATTCCAATGAAAATTCTTCCAAATGTCCGGAGTTCTTCTGAGATCTATGGCCTAATGGTAAAAAGAGAGAGAGAGAGAGAGAAAATCATTAAAAATCTTTACTATTCAGAATTAATGTCAATTGTGTTATATTTTATAGTTTGAAAATTGTGACTTTGCTGTGAATGTTGACACTATGTGAAATAAGCATTTAACATTATTTAAGTAGTTTTATAACTTAAAAATGTCAAAGTCATTATCAATTGATTTTAAATTTTATAAAATTTAGTTAGCTTTTCTTTGAGTATGACACATCTAAAGTATTAATGGGGTAAACTAAGTGCAGTGGGTAGCTTGGAATATTTGAGCTAGTTTATTCTTTTAATCTAAATAACTGTTTAGTAGTTGTGGTTTCTGCTTTTAATTTATAGGAGGGACTCTTCACCTTTAAGTGGTGTTCTTTTTCCTGTAGAATCTCTTTTAATGGCCAAACCATGTTCTATATTAGATTCTCTGTCAGCCTGAGCAATACTTTAGCAAAGAAACTGAAAGCAAAAAGTCTATTTCTGATTTGTGATTGCTAATTAAACTGGTTTCCATAATGGACATTTTTACTGTTGCTTTCATTGAAACCAAGAGAAAAGTAGTTTCAGGAAAAAGTGTGTTTAGCATCCCTAATTATCTCTGACTATACATCAGTGATGAAAACCTCTAAGAGGATTTGAACTGGTGTTTGAGTGCAAAAACATGGAATTTATGATAAAACTTAATGTGTCTAAGATAAGTGGCAAAAAATACTGTTTAGACGTTTCATGACAAATAATAGAAGCTCTACGTACAGAGTTAATAGAGTTGAATGCTAAATGCTCTGGGTCAAACTTGAGCAAAATTCTTAAATGTTTCATTTATAATAAAGCCATTAAAGGCAACATGCAATTTTTTGGGAGAAGCATAGTTGCTTACCTACAATAAAAGTGCTTCTATGATTTCATAACTGCTTACAAACTCACTTGGGTTGGAGAAAAAACTATTCTTGAGAAACACTTTCAGAGGGTGGTTGAAAAAACATTTAACTGGACTAGTTTTCTTTTGCATTTAAAACATAATGCTTCTGTCCCCCTTTTTCCCCCTTGCTGACTATAGAAAATCTCTCATACCCTGGTGAGTAGGTTGCCCACCAATTATGCTACTCATTCATTTGGAAAAGATACAGTGCATTTCCATTTAGTTTTAGACAAGCAGAAGTCTATTTACTAAACAGATTTATCTAGACTTTCCATTGATCCTCCAAATTATTATAAGCTCCAGCCAAGCTTTAGGTTTTCTTTAACTTAATGTTGTTTTTTTAAGTTTTCCATAAGACTGAGAGTGATGTTTCAAAATAAAAGGCTAAGGTTTTTCTCTAGGATAAGAAATTCTGATGTTCCCCATTACAAAGTACAGTTGCAATGTGGTTTGGACTTTAGCATAAGAGGAAAATGAGTTACACTTTCTAAAAATGTCCTAAACATCTATCTTCAATGATACTTGGCCAACTTTTCATACCAGTTAGTTGGAAATGCACTGTCACTTTTTCTGCATGCTTCACCGGAGGATGCTCTCAGGAATCCTCTACAGAGCCCTCCCTGTGATAAAAAGGGGTGTTTTATGTGCCTGAAAGCACATAATAGGTCCTGTTGGTAGTTTTATAGTAACTTCAATAGTATAAGCAAAGACTTCTTTTAGTATTTAAATATATTAAGATATACAGCCTCTAGGTTTCCTACTGATTCACATTCAACCCTTTATGAAATTTACCCTTCATTTATTATCCACGTTCAGATTTTCTAAGAATATATACAATTAATAAAAATAGCAGGTCTTGAATTAACTGGAAGGCATGAAAGAAATAAAATAATATCCACTCTCTAGAGGGTGCTTTCTATTTGTAAAGGGTTCCGAGGTACATGCTTTGATTTCCTAATCATCACAGCCATGTGAGGTAGCTTCTGTCCTTACCCTCGCCATAATTTGTGGGGAACCTGAACCTCCCCAAGGCTGGGAGACTGGCTCACAAATGGCAAAGTGAGGGTCAGTCCAAAGCTTTTGTTTGGTGCTCTTCCTAGTACATCGCACCTACAGGGTTCACATTCCTTTCCCCTAATTCTTTAATACAGTACAAATTACTTTGAATTGGTATATGTTTTTTTAAATTAAGTTTGGTGAAGTACACAGTCATCCACTTAAATCTCGTTTTTCTTCCTAGAATGCTTGGTCATACTTGATCCAACTAAAAACCACTATTGACATAAATTTACTCTTGCTTATCTACACTGGAAGAATGATGTTGGCCAAGAACAAATAATACCTAATGCCTGAACACTCTTGTGTTTCTTACTCAAGAGCAGTTTGGGTAGGAAGAATAGTTGATAAAATACAGCCTTCCAAAAATAAATATGTTCCCCACTGGTTTGATAGCTATTTATGTGTTCATTTTAAAGGATGCATTAGTGTTTTCTTGGTAACAGCAGTAAAAGCAAAGAGCTAATGGACTTAGGCATTCATGTTGCCCAGACCCCACTGTGTAGATAAAGAAATTGAGGCATAGGGAAGTTTCGGTGGCCTTCCCAGTGGCTTACCACTAACTGTCCAGGAAAAAAGCACATGTCTCTTGAGTTCCAGTGCAGTGTTTCCTGTCAATATTCCAATGCGGTGTCTCTTCTTGTCACCTTAGGGATACTCCCAGTATCTGTCTCTGAACCACTCCTGTAGTTGAAACTCGCTTTGTCTTGTCTGCCCACATGCTTTGGCATGTTGCTATTCATGTTCATTCCTGTTGCACTTGTGTTCGTAGAGCCAACACTTTGTGATTATTCATAATCCTTTTTTTTAATTTAATTAGAAAGCTGGGGCCTTGGAAGGTGTACCAATATCTGGGGTAAGTTTCATCAACAAACATCCATGTGCTACCTCCCCTCCCCTGCCCTCTTCCATTTATGGGTTTCATCCTACATCTGAATCAATCTGCCCCTTCCTACACTATAGAAAACAGGTAAGAGCAGCAAACTTGGCTAATTCTTGTCATTCTGTGACATAGTGTGGGCCACTGAGAATATTTTGAAAAGTTAATTCTACTCTTCCTTCGTGTATCTGTTACCTGGCAGGAGTATTTTCAAATGGGAAAATGGCCAAATGGAGGGAGGCAATGTAAAACACCTGAGACAGTTCGTTACTCGATAAATAAAAAGGAAAAGTTAACCTATGGCTCGTCTAAGAAGGAAATTAATAATGTTGTCTGAGTCAGTGTTCTTTATTGTCATTTATACTTCCAGTGTTTGGGGGACCAGTCTGCTGCATTGGTGGGACAAATGTGCTTCCAGAATGGACAAGCCAAAAACACGTGAGTTTAAGAAACAGAGCTAAAAACCAATGGTATTTTGTTTGTTTTTCCTTTGGTGCTTTGAGCAAGAAAAAGCTTTTCAAGTTCATCAGAGCTGAAAATCAAGATAGTATAAGAGTTCCAATATGGATGTACAAATTTTTGCTATTTGTTTTTTCCCATCTCCTTCAAATAAAATCCATTAGGCCACATGTAAATACACTGATGAGGCTTGTGAAGACCTTAATTTGTAAAATTCAATACCTTTTCCATCCAGAAACTAAATTTTGGTTTAAAGTAGTCATGCCTCTTTTGGCAACATTGGTTGGGAGTGGGGGAGGGCCAAGCAGAGAGGGGGAAGAGCCATGGTTTAAACTACAGTTTTTAGCATATTGCTCCTGCCCTAGATTTTCTTACTGTAATTATGAAGTCATATTATTGTGGGATTTTCAATGTTATTTTCCACTGTGCTTTCTCCTCACTATCTGGGGTTTCTCCTTTGACAAGAAGCAGAAGGAATGATGGAAAGAGAGATTTGATACATTTTTCTCCTCATATCCTTACTACTCACATAATAGGCAGAGTTTACATCTAAGAGTGATAAGAATACTCCCATTTTAGGATGAGAACACAGATGCTCAGAGAGGTTAAACTAGTTAAGTAAGGGAGGCAGTCTTTGCACCCAGATCCATCTGATACTGACTTAGCCAGGAGCTCCCAACCTTTAAACTTTACTGTCCCCTGGGTGGAAAGAATTTCCGTAGACCTAGCAGGAGACTATCTACATTTAATTGTTCTCTTCTTGAGGATTTCCTAACTCTCTCATCAATGTTAACTTCAGTGGTTAAGTTCTTTTGTGAATAATGGAATGGCTAACATTTGAGTTAAATATCCTTGTTTTCTTAGCAGTGTGAGCAGTCCTCATGCAAGAGTATGACCTTATTGTCTGAGAATTTTTTTCGGAGGGGAGATAAAATTCTTTGTAGGTCATGGTATCCTGAGGTCACGATCAGGAGAGCTTGAGTCAGCATAGGTTTGGACACATTTTCTTTGAATTCTGGGTTCCAGGCAGCTAAATCAGTAACCAAGAAAATGATAGAAAACTAAGCTATTTCCCCCTTCTTTCCTCCTCTGCTGGTACACTAATACTAGTAAATGAGATACTACCTCTGTTTGTCCAATACCCAACACAGTTTAGAGCACATGGGAGGTCCCCAATAAAATTGTCTGATTTTCATCCTCTTTCTGTTCCCTTCCCCCTTAAGCATTACCAGCCAAGTCCTGAAATGATGCATTTAAGTTAAGGAGGGAAATAACAAATTGCAAGATCTTGGGTCTCATATTTCTCTTCCTGAGGGCAAAGAACACAAATATAGTAACTCATGTTAAAAATGAAAACTTAATGTGCCATAAGAAATTTTGAAGTACTGCTGTTGGGTTTCAAAGGGAGGGGAGAAAAATCAGAAAAGATTGTGTTAGTAATGAGATGTTTTGAAGAATGAGCTATATGGGCAGGTACAAGGAACACTGAACAAAGAAGCAAATAGGGAAATGGAAGACTTTGTTTATAGAATGTAGAGAACATTTGGGTAGGGAAGTGGTAGAAAGTAAGTCTAGGATCATGTTGTGAAGCTCTAAACTTCAGGCTAAGGAGTTTTTTCTTCTTGATA
This sequence comes from Phataginus tricuspis, assembly GCA_029783875.1. Classification (NCBI taxonomy): domain Eukaryota; kingdom Metazoa; phylum Chordata; class Mammalia; order Pholidota; family Manidae; genus Phataginus; species Phataginus tricuspis. The sequence continues at coordinate 23,815,457 of JAQQAC010016209.1, forward strand.
GGCAGAGGGACACTTCTGAAGGTGTGTGAGATGCTGTTGCGAGATGACTGGAGAGGTCCTTAATGTAGCAGTGCTGGGTGAAAGTGAGGAGAGACTGTTGGCAAAGAAGCCATGGAGGAGGCCACTTTAGCATCCCTGTAACAAGGACAAGGACTAAGAGGGATGGAGACAGAGAGGGAGTCTGTGGATGAATGTCTGTGGCTCTGCAGAGGGACAAGAGACAGGAAGTAGGTATAGAGTCTAGTCATCTGGCCCAGGGTTAGCTTAGTCAAAGAACAGGTCTGAGTAGATTTTCTGTCTGAGACATGTTTGTAGTAGTGGTAGGCTGTATACTGCACACATTTGGAAATGTGGAATGAGTTCAGTATAAAAGTAGAGATTTTGAATTTCACCTGTTTAGAGGTAATTTTTGAAGCAATAGAAATAGATGAAATTACCAAGAAAAAAGTAAAATAGTATACAGATATTTAGGAGAAGTAAGGGATGTGGAGATTGAGAATTCAGAAAAATAGAATGCAGTTATTCATTAATGTAGAAATCCAGGATAGAGATATTTAAGAAGGAGGCTTGGTTGGCAGTGCAAAATACTACAAAAAGGTCATAGAGGCTGAGAATGAAATCGGACCATTGTACATAGAAATTAGGCCTTGAGTAGTGACCTCCAAGAACAAAGCTTTAGTAGAATGCTCAAGGTGGAAGCCATATTGCAAAAAAGAGATGTAGATTAGTAGAAAATAAAGACAGCAAGATGAAAAAGTGCTTTGCACAAATGTACCATTCAGGAAGTGTCAGCAAAGTAGGTAGTTTATTAGGTTAACAGGATCATGCCTGTTAGTGGAATTCTGTTTGTTTTTATTTTTAAGTCACAGAGCGACCAGAAATTGTTTCTTTGGAGTCTGAGCAGAGAACAGATGGAGGTTGTCAAGTAAATGGGAGATAAGTGAGCGACAGAACAAGTCCTAAGAGGTTGAAGAGATTAGGTCATTTTTCCCTGCTGAGGTTTGGAAAAAATGATGTTCAACTTGGAATTTGGTGGAAAGCTCATCTGTTTTGGGGTGGAGGAACAGATTATGAGTAGTACTAATTTTTCTTTTAGTTTTTCTGTATTTTCTAATTTTTCTAGAATGAACATGGATTATGTGAACATTAAGTTTTCCTTTTAAGAAAGAGAACCAAAAATAGATCTCTCCTCTCCCCAGGGGCCCTGACTAACAGTAATAAAGGAGGTTTTTAACCTTCACACTCAGTCAGGGCTACTCACCCTCCCCTTTCTTTGTTCACTGTCTTTGACACATATCTCCCCAAAGGATAGTAAGCAACCTTTGCCTTTGCAGAGGTTAGAAAAGTCAGGCATCCTTCTGGGATGTTTAAACACAATACAATCTTAAGGAAGGGTAGGTAGACCACAGAATTGCTGAAAGTTCCATATGTGTTTGATAACTGGGAAGAAAAAATAAAATTTAAGAGGAAAATAATTGCCTGTGTACTGCTTTGGAAGCTTCAGCCTAAATGTAGCAAGGTAGTCTCTTCATACAATGATAATGTTCATTAATTACTTATTAAGTATACTAACTTAAGAATTTACTTTTATTCTTAATAAAGACCCTTTGCATCAATTTTGTGATTTAAGACTTGTACACTACTGTTCACTATACAGAGTGTTTATAGGGGAGTTAAATTGGTGCAAGTTTCTCCTTTAAAAAGTGTGAAACGGGTAATTAACTTCCATTTTTATGAATATTTATTAAAGTTGATGGACTAACATAAAACCTTACAAATTTTTCAGCATTGTGAAAGTAAAAAAGTATAGTGATTTATGTGTTTTCATTCATGAATGTATTATTACCTGAACCTCATGTTATTTGATTGGTGCCTTTAAAAACTTACATATTCATTAATTTCATGCTCCCTGAGTGTGTTAGCTGTTTGTCAGGCGGACCAATAATATATGTGGATGAGAAGAGAGAATGTCTTGGGCCAGGGCTAATTCTTATAACAGCAGTGCCTGGGAAAATGTTGATTGGGAAAAATTTTCCTTGGTTTCTATTTGCTCCACAAGACAAGCACAGCTGATGGAGTCTGTTGACTTAGTGCTGACTGATAGTAGCTTCTGCCGGGATCCCTCTGTCCACCCCTGGACTGAGTGCTTCCCCTCCTCTCTTCCCACCTGCCAGAATGTCACAGAGCTCAGCAGCAAGGCCTGTGTCCCCACTCGGGAATCCCAGGCTTAGACAGGACAGCTTGTGGAGAGCCGAGGGTTGTTTAGCCACCTCACTTGGAAATTGTTTTCTTGTGACTCTTAATTAGTATCAGTTTGGGCTGCCTGGCACAAGTCAAAACTACTCACTCATTTCCAAATGCCCAACTTGTTGCAGAGTCTGAAGCTTATACCAGTAGGTCTGCCACACCGTCAGTTCTGTTCCTCCATGGCAGCCATGTTACATTCTGGCCCTGAGTCTCCCGCCCCTGTGAGAATGCTCTGTCCTGCAGAGAAAGGATGAGAAGGCTAGGCCTTAAATAGCTTTCCCCTTTATGCCACTCCTGTCTCTGCAGTCCAACGACACTTTGCCCCACTCTGGACCTAGCCTCTGCTTGCCAGGGATGGCATTTCTGTTTGTGACCATACTGATAGAGCTAAGCTGGCCCGCCCCATTGGTGAAAGGCTCTTAGTCACAATGCTTCACTCCGTGGGGATTAATAACAGTGTAACTGTGGCTGAACTTAGAACTTGTAGTAATTCGGTGATATTTTATAAGCACAGCACTGGGCTATGGCTGACTGAGCACTAAATATGATGCTTGCATTTTGCCATTAAGATTGCACGAAGTAGATTTTCTTCTAGACTTATCTTTAAAACATTATTCCAAAAAGAGTATTCAATGTTTGCGAACTTTTGGAACTTTTCTAATACTTTAATGACTTTTGTTGTACTAAGTAAAATGTCCGTTTAAATAATTTGTATTATTAATGTTTCATGATTTACTTTTAATAACATTCTCACACTGTTCATTCTTCCCCCAACTATAGGTATGGAACAGGCTGTTTCTTACTATGTAATACAGGCCGTAAGGTGGGTTTTTTCAGTTAAAAGATTGATGGGAGTCTTCTTTAAGTTCATATAAATAATGCTTGAGCATAATATGTGTGTTTTTAATTGTGTCAATG
>JAQQAC010016209.1:23823621-23981388 GCA_029783875.1 Phataginus tricuspis
TTGCATCAAAAAGAATAAAATACCTAGGAATAAACCTAACCGAGGAAGTGAAAGACCTGTACTCTGAAAACTACAAGACACTCTTAAGAGAAATTAAAGACGACACTAACAAATGGAAATGCATCCCATGCTCTTGGCTAGGAAGAATAAATATTGTCAAAATGGCTATACTACCTAAAGCAATCTACAGATTCAACACAACCCCTATCAAACTACCAACAGCTTTCTTCAATGAACTGGAACAAATAATTCTAAAATTCATATGGAACCACAAAAGACCCTGAATAGCCAAAGCAATCCTGAGAAAGAGGAATAAAACGGGGAATTATGCTCCCTGACTTCAAGCTCTACTACAAAGCCACAGTAATCCAGACAATTTGGTATTGGCACAAAAACAGACCCACAGACCAGTGGTACAGAATAGAAAATCCAAACATTAACCCAAATATATACAGTCAACTAGTATTTGATAAAGGAGCCTTGGATATACAATGGGGAGATGACAGCCTGTTCAGCAGCTGGTGTTGGAAAAACTGGACAGCTACATGTAAGAGAATGAAACTGGACTACTGTCTAGCCCCATACACAAAGGTAAACTCAAGGTGGATCAAAAGTCATGAAACCATAAAACTCTTAGAAAAAAATATAGGCAAAAATCTCTTGGACATAAACATGAGTGACCTCTTCATGAACATATCACCCCAGGCAAGGGAAACAAAAGCAAAAATGAACAAGTGGGACTATATCAAGCTGAAAAGCTTCTGTACAGCAAAGGACACCATCAGTAGAACAAAAAGACATCCTACAGTATGGGAGAATATATTCATAAATGACGTATCCAATAAGGGGTTGACATCCAAAATATATAAAGAACTCACGCACCTTAACAAACAAAAATCAAATAATCCAATTAAGAAATGGGCAGAGGACATGAATAGACACTTCTCTAAAGAAGAAATTCAGATGACCAACAGGCACATGAAAAGATGCTCCACATCGCTAATCATCAGAGAAATGCAAATTAAAACCACAGTGAGATATCACCTCACACCAGTGAGGATGGCCAACATCCAAAACACAAACAACAACAAATGTTGGCAAGGATGTGGAGAAAAGGGAACCCTCCTACACTGCTGGTGGGAATGCAAATTTGTTCAACCATTGTGGAAAGCAGTATAGAGGTTCCTCAAAAAATTAAAATTAGAAATACCATTTGACCCAGGAATCCCACTCCTAGGAATTTACCCTAAGAATGCAGCAGCGCAGTTTCAAAAAGACAGATGCATCCCTATGTTTATTGCAGCACTATTTACAATAGCCAAGAAATGGAAGCAACCTAAGTGTCCATCAGTAGATGAATGGATAAAGAAGAGGTGGTACATATACACAATGGAATATTATTCAGCCATAAGAAGAAAACAAATCCTACCATTTGCAACAACATGGATGGATCTAGAGGGTATTATTCTCAGTGAAATAAGCCAAGCCGAAAAAGACAAGTATCAAATGATTTCACTCATCTGTGGAGTATAAGAACAAAGAAAAAAACTGAAGGAACAAAACAGGAGCAGACTCACAGCATCCAAGAATGGACTAATAGTTACCAAAGGGGAAGGGACTGGGGAAGATGGGTGGGAAGGGAGGGATAAGAGGGAAAAAGGGGCATTACGATTAGCAGATGTAATGTTGGTGGGGCACGGGGAGGGCTGTACAACTCAGAGAAGACGAGTGATTCTATAGCATCTCACTACGCTGATGGACAGTGACTGTAATGGGGTTGGTGGGGGGGACCTGATGAAGGGGGTAGTTTAATAACCATAATATTGCACATGTAATTGTAGATTAATGATACCAAAATAAATTATAAAAAAAAAGATTCTTACAGTATCTTTATTTTTCTGACCACTGAAATGTTTTTCTCTCTCCTACAAGTGTGTATTTTCTGAACATGGCCTTCTGACCACAGTGGCTTACAAACTCGGCAGAGACAAACCAGTATATTATGCATTGGAAGTAAGTCCTTTTCAATCAATATGAATAATATTAAAACCTTCAAAGCTAATGAAAGTCACAGTGTTTGCTAATACCTTTTCTGGTAAATCTTAATATATAGGACTGAAAAAACTGTTTTCTTCTTGGCATTTGGTTGATAGGAAGGAACCGGGGACTGAGCTGGGGGTCAGGATTCCCAGGAGACCTTGAGTTGCTCTGCTCTTCATTCTTTTAACAATCAATTGTGGGACCTTGTAGCCACTTTACAGTGTAAGATTTTCTATTGCTAAAATTTAATGAAGGCATGACTTGTTTGCTAATATTTCTTTCAGCTTGAAACTTCGGTGTTTTCATTACTACAATGCCCCAGTGTTTCAAAAGAGAAACTCTCTTTGTGTGACTCCATAAAAATAAATTTTGCATCACATTTTGATGTGGGAAAGAAAGTGAGGAGATTTAAGCCATTTTCCACTGGAAATGTGTTTCAAATATGTTTGTAGATTCTACTAGGAATAGGTTTAAGTCTATAGGGCATGGTGGGTTTGTATTAGACACATTAGAAACATTTATTTATGACATCAAAGAAGCAGTGCTCTTTTTGTAAAATCAGATACTTTCTTAAAAGCATTTCTCTACAATTCATTTTAAATAGCTCTCTTGTAATATACAAATATACAGTTGATCTGAAAACTCATTGAAGCTTGTTTCCTGATATATATGATAATTTGGTCACAAGTGTTAGACTTCTGCTTATAGTTAAAATATTTTATTAGCTGTTATGCCTAGAGCATAAGGAATTGTAGTTTATTTCCATTTTTTCTCACCCCCCTCCCTATACAAGCACTGTAATCTCTCCCTGGTGCCTTTTCTATGGATTACAGAAGCATTTGTGGAGCACTTGGTCTGTGTATTAAAGGTATCTTAATACTACAAACTCCTACAAGCCGTCTCCCCCTTTGTTTAACCCTGTGGAAAATGCTTGGAACAGCACTAGGCATGTGGGACATGCACTGCATAAATGTTACCTGTGACAGTAGCAGTAAACTGCCCTCTCTTTTCTTTTGCTGGAGATGAGCAGTCATTTAGAGTTACAGATGCCTTAGACCTGGAAAGGGCCTCAAGGGTAGGGGTTACCTGGTCTTAACTTCCCTCCCCATTTGAAAAACCTTCTCTTCTACCTTTTACCTATGGCCTTCCAACTTCGGTTTGAAGATAGCACCAAAACCTGCTTCCTGATAGCACCTCTAGCAGTGGACCTAGACCAGCCATCAAGAGCATTCCAATACTAGGAGACAGCTGTCCATCTCTCTGGGTCTTCCTACTCCACAATAATCTAACCCCAGTGCCCTGATGTCCCATGGTTTCCGGTTGCTTATGGTTCTCCACTCCCTTCATTAGATGCATTCCAATTTGTCAGTGTCTTCCAGACCAGAATAGAATATTCTATATGTAATTGACCTGTATTCCCTAGTGTGATTTGTGCCTCTGACCATACACAGTGCTTCTGCTACACTAGCCTGAGAGTTCATTAGTTTAGTCTAATAATCCCATCATATCATTCGCTCCAGGAGCATATGTTAAAATATCTAACTCTTTTTCAAATGAATCATTGTCAAGCAAGTCCACTCCATTCTGTATTTGCATAGAAGATCTTTCGTTAATCTAAATTGAGGTCTTTATTTCTTACTGTTGAATTTCGTGATAGTGATTTCAGCCTATTCTGACACCTTCTGAAGTCTTTTTCACTCTTTGTTACTCTTCCAGTGTTTTCTCATGTGGAGACTTACCAAACATATGTATGGTTTATGATTTTGTTTTGATTCGTGTAATTTTTTTCAGTTCATAGATTTTTAAAGCTAGGACGGACAGTAGATTAGATGGCAACAGGCTTCACTACACCTCCTATGCCCTTGTTTTACACACAAAGAATCTGAAAGTAGAGAAATGAAATTGGAGTCACGTGGCCAAGGTAACTAATAAGTAGATCCAGGATGCAAATCCAGGTTATTGGCCATCAAATCCTAGGTACATAGGCCACCCTACTGAGCTGTCTCTTCCTTGTAGTCTGGATATTGGGCTCCGGTCTCCTAAATCCAATGTTCTTTTCATTGTGTCTCACTTGTCACTTCCTTTGTCCCCTAACCTGGCAGTCTCAGCCACAACAGACACACACACACACACACTAATACATTAACAATAATAGATAGGATTTTACTTTTTTTTTCTTTCCTACGTTTTCTAACTTTTTTTCAATTAACAAACATTAAAAAAAACCAAATGAGTAAAAGAAGGTAGGGTATTAAAAGCTAGATTGGTAAAACTTTTTCTCAGTACATTAATGCTAATTACACTTAGTCACACTGCTTCAATTTTTGTGTAAGTATTTACGAAGAATATATTTAGTAATCATTTCTTTAATTTGACAGATTCTTCTTGGCTTGGCAATCTGACATATTAACAATTTACTTTCTACTTCTTAAGAACTGAAACCATAGCTGCACATCTTAGTCTTCTAGTATTCTTTTATTCTCCATCTGCTGACTTGGAAGCAATATAATGCATTTCTGCTTTTGCTGTGTTTAGGTTTTTTTCATGACTATCTTTAAAATTTTTAAGGTATTATTCAACTATGTATTTTCCTAACAGTGTTTATAGTTGTTTAGTATTTTACCCTCCCACCCACAATGAGAACCTCAAATGCTTTTACTTCTATCACTTCCACCAGCAATCATGTTACTGCATTTAAATTTTTCATTTCCCCGTTTTCTTTAACATGCAATAGTGAGTACTGTTTTCTTTCCAGTTGATAGATAAATCATAATGAGTAACATATGCATTTCTGTGCCCAGTATCATTTCTTTGATCTTATTTGTGTCCCCACCCACATTTTTTTGATGAGAGACAGCCTTTCATGTAATTTGATAAGAGTCTAGGCAGTAAGCCTATTCTTTTTAGTTTTGTCTTTATTTTGCTCTCTCTCTGGGGTAGATATAAAATATTAGATTAACAAATCTAATTTTAGAATTGTTTTTCCTACATCCCTTCTGGCCATTTTTAAGGCTGATGAGACCTCTGATGTAAATGTGGTTACTTTATAGATAACATAGCTTATTGTCTGAGACTTTTTTAACATTATCTCTTTATCACTGATGTTCCATAGTTTTACTATGATGTGCCTGGGATTGGATTTATTTTTACTTACCATGTTAGATAACTTGAATACAAGTTTGTCTTCAGTTCTATAAAATTCTCAGTAGTATCTCTTTAAATATTGATCCTCTACTATTACCTCCATCCTCTTCTGGCATTGATGATATATGGTATTGGAACCTTTTAGTCCATACTCCATGTCTGTTAACTGCCCTTTTATATTTTGTTAATCTCTTTGTGTCTCTGTGCATCCCTGGTGAATGGCTCAGTATCAGCCTTACCTTTCCAAATTCTCTCTTTAAAACGAACAAAACAAACTTTTTTATTGTGAAATATAAGACATATAGAAAAATGCATAAACTAAAGAGAAGACCCATGTGACCTCTCCCCAGGTTAGGAGACAGAACACTGTCAGCACCCAGAAAACCCTGTGCTCCTCCCAGTCACAGCCTCCTCCCCCTCCCCTGAGGTCACCATTGCCCAGACTATCATCACTTCCTTACTCTTTTTTATTATACAATCCTAACATTTAAATGTGTAATCCTAAATACTACGGTTTAGTTTTGCATGTTTTCAGTATTTTATAAATTAAAGATTTAAAAGAGTGAGAAAGAGAGGAAGTGAGAGTCCTACAGTATATATTCTTTGATCTGGCTTCTTTCACTTAACCTTATTGTGAGATTCATCCATGTTGTGAGATACAACTGTCTCATTCCTTTTCATTTCCATATGAAAATACCACAGTTTGGTATTTATCCAACTGTTGATGACATTTGAGCTGTTTTCAGTTTTGGACTCTTATGAAAAGTGTTACTGTGAACATTTTTGTATATGTCCCCATGTACACCTTTCTGTGGGAGTAGAATTCCTAGGAAGTAGATTATGTATGTTTCACAGTGAATGTAGCAAGTTATCCTGTCCCCAGCAGTGTGTAGGAACCCTAATTTACTCATCATCTGTCTAGTCGAGAGTTTATCCCATCCATGACATTTAAAAATTTCATTCAATCAGTTCATTTCCAGGACTTGTAATTGGTTATTTCTCATATCCACTTGATTTTGTTTCTCTTTTCTTTTGATTCATAATTTCATGGCTGTTTTTTTAAAACAGAAATCGTGCCTTAATTTATCTCTTTGAATACTTCCAGCACATACTTTATTTTTTTTTTAAGTTTTTATTTGTCGTATTGAGGTACATATAATAAAATGCACAGCATGTACTTATTTTAAAGTATTTGGCAGATTGGAGTGAATTCTATTTGAGCTGTTAAGTTTTGTTGGCTAATTTATTGATAATTGATTTCTTCCTGTATTTTGGAATTTTCGCTTCCAGTCTCATTTTGCATTAAGCCAGAGCCTTCGTCAGCAAGTAGCCAGTTGCTTGTTTCCTAGCGTCCCCACACAGCAGGAGAGCGCCACCTAGCCCCCGGCTTCAAGCACTGGAGCTGATTCTATGCCTTGCCTCTCACAAAGCATTTTGGACTCTCCTGGAGGAGCCAGTTCCTGGCCCGCCTGCTTCCTGACACATACAGAAAAATTAATCAGAACCCATCATGCTTGTGTCCTCAAGCCCTGCTCAGTCACGCATTTCTGTTTCTGTGCACATTGACACTATTTGCATTTGAGTCAGCAGGTATTGTTTTAGTTTCCTCTTTTTACTTTTCATCTGTTACCCTCTGTTTAGAACAGAGGGGATTTTTTAAAGTGCACACTCACCATCTCTGTCGACATGGACATCCATCTACCTCTTTCTCATCACCAAAGCATTCTTTTTTTTGTCTCTCTACCCCCTGGCATGTGATCCATCTAGGCCTGGCATTCACAACCTCTCTGGGTCCCTGTTTTCATTAGCAGTAAAAAGGAATGGGGACACATGATCCTTCAGTTGTTCTAAGACTTAAAACTCATTTTAAATTGCTTAAATTTGTCCCATTATTTCTAGATGGAAATTTTTTCTAGTAGTGGAAGAGACTGAAGCAAAATAGAGCAGTTGAGCAATTCTGCCTTCCCTCTGCCATCTCTTAGTAGTACACTATCTTCCTGAAGCGTGCTTCTCCCTTTCCTTGTTCATCTTCTACATATTATTTCACAAAACAATAATCCTTTTGGGAGCCTTTGGTATGACTATGAAATTGAGCTTACTTAGGATCTGTGACTTCCCTGTTCTGTATTCTGTCACTAGGATGTAAATGCCCTGAGGCCAGGGTACTTGTCTGTCTCATTTACCACACTGCTGCAGTGGGCTGGCATGGAGCAGACACTCAATAAATGTTGTTTACATACCAAATGTTATGCCATTTTTGTCTATTTTAAATACGAGCTTCAAAGAATGTTTCCCTACATTGGCTTTTCTAAGTGCCCTGTCTCCCACTTCATCTCTGCTATGATTTCTGATTACAGTGTTAAGATTTCCTTTTTGGAGTATTTCACCCCTCTTAAGGTAGATATTTCATTTTGGGTATAAGGCTATGCATTAGTTATCTATTGCTCTATAACAGTTTTACCACAAATGTAAGTAGCTTAAAACCACACCCATTTATTATCTCATAGTTTCCATAGGTCACAAGTCTAGGCACAACTTAGCTAGGTGCTCTGCTCAGTGTCTCTCAAGGCTACAGTCTAGGTGTTGGTGGAGGCTGCAGTCTCATCTGATGTTCCAGGCCCACTTGCCAGGTGATTGACCGAATTCAGTTCCTTTGGCTGTAGGACCAAGGGATTCAGTTTCTTGCTAGCTGTTAGCCAGAGACCACCCTCAGCTCCTAGAGGCCACCTGAAGTTTCTTCCCACATGAGGATCCCTAACACAGCCCTCCTGTTCCTCAAAGCTAGCAAGGAAGGAAGAGAATCCAGATAATAGGTGTGACAAGCTTGTATACCTTAATCATACACACTTCATCAAGTACGTCCTGTTACCTTTGATGTGTGCTATTGGTTGGAAGCAAGTCATAAGTCTCACCAAGTTCAGCAAGGGGTTTACCCAAGGGCATGAACACTAGAAGTGAGTACCATGGAGGCCCATAATTAAGAATCTGTCTGCCACAGCCTATAAACATTGTTTATGGACTTATGTAATGTACTTCCTTGGAAAGTATACTTTCTAAGCAATAAATGCTTTTAATTTTAATTCCCTAATTTGTTACTGAAATATAAATCATATAGATTACATTTCAAAAGTAATGCTCCCCCCAATTCAACTCTGGGTTCCTTTTTTCTATGCAATTAAAAATGCTATAGCATTAGATTTTTCATTTGTAATCTTACATAAATTAAGTGCACTATAAATTATGTGGAGATACATATTACTGTAGCATAGATAAAACTATGTTTACTATGTCTGATGGATGATTTTAAGCAATTTAAGAATAATCTTAATTTTCCATAATTTTTCTCCACACCCAGTGATTTTAACTGTAACTGTTTTGTAAGATGGAAGTCCTCTGCATCCTGAAATATCTACTTTATATGGATACTGTTCATGGCAGTGGCATTCATGTCAAGGAACTTTTGAGGAAAAGTATGTTTGCCTGCTATGCCATTACATCAGATTTACTTGATTATTTTTAATCCAATCATCCAATAGCCTGTTTCTTAGCTTTTTACTTTCCAGGCTATGTATCTAGTTTTTAAATAATTTATTCCTCTTGTCCTGTTACCATTTAATTTATTCTTCTTTATACTCTCTCATCTCTATTATGTCTTTCTTAGAGTGCAGCTATTACGCTTATATGCAACTTTCCCAGAGGGTCATGACTTTGAACCAGGGTTGATTTCATATTTTAGATGACACGCTGAAATATTGGATCTTTATATTTAGGATATAATTGACAGTAACTTATTTGATAATGATAGATGGTCACCTTCTATCTATCATTTTAGGTTTCCGTTCCTGTATTCTTTTTCCTGCCCATCTTTAAAGCATTATACCATCTTCCACTTTATCTCCTGCCTCTGAATTCAGAAGACCACATATTTAGTGAATTTGGAGGTTTCTCTAATTTTTATTAATTTTTTAAAATTAATAACTAATACCATGTATTATATCCTGACACCAAAATTATGTACCTCTTCCAGATAAGTGTTTTTAATCTACTTTTTACTTTTTTATAGTAAACATGTTTCTTAACTCAAACCAAATACTCTTGTACACTCCTGATGACCAAATTTAAAATAATTTTCTTCACAGTGGCTTTGTATTTTTTTTCTTTTCTTTTAATCTTAAGTAATGCCCTCTGGTTCCCAACCAGTTTCCTTTAATTAAGGCCTTGATATTCCTTTTGCTAAAACCATATTGCTTCCTGTCAAAAAAAAATTTTGTCTTAAGCATGTAACATCCTGCCCTTTTGAGTGAAAATAAGGTACATCAGTATTTGGTTTCCCAAAGTATAAAGTTGTGAGTGATAGCCACAAAACCACTCTACTAGATCTCTAGTACACTGGCTTTTTAAAATTCATAGTTTATTCACCTAAAAGTATTTAAAATATACACATTTCTTGGTTAGATGCCATGTAGGACCAGTGTCCTTTGAGAGTATAAGGAAAATGGACACCTGTCTTTTCAAGTAGATCTAGAATTGTGCTGTCCGATATGGTAGTCACTAGGAACATGCGGCTATTGAGCACTAGGAATGTAGCTAATCCAAATTGAGATGCACTACAAGTATAAAATATATACCCAATTTCAAAAAATATAAAATATCTCAAAAAAAATTTTATATTGATTGCATGTTATAGTGATAATATTTTTAATATATTGGGTTAAACAAAAATCTATTACAATTCAACCTGTTTCTTTTTACTTTTTTAATACAGTAACTGTGAATTGCATATGTGGCTCACATTATATTTCTATTGGACAGCACTGGTCTAGAAAATCTTATACGCTTACTAGTCTTTGGCCACTGCCATCCCTGGATTGGTTGCTTCCAAAGGAAATGTGAGAGTAAAATTCTTAAGTCTCTCTAAACAAAACATTTACTTAGTTCTCCTTGCTGGCCCTACTAAGAACCTAAATATATAACATATCAAAGTTAAGAAATGTATTAAAATCTTCTTACCAAAAATGGGGGATACAGTGGGTTAGAGTCCCATGTAAGGTATTTGTTGAATTCTTTTTGTCCCATTTTTAAAGCCTGGTTATATTTGCATAGTGATGTCAAATCTGTTCCTCAAATAATTTTTTACAGCTAAAAGTCACTTTCTGACTCCAAATAGTATGTTTTCTTCCTTCTTGCCGCAGCCCCCTCACCAACCATTCCTTGGTGGTTTTGTTGTAAAGAACAACTGTGGTTGTCTGCAGCTTGGCAGTAACATATAGTGACGTATTCTCATAGAAGCTATGAGTGATAGAATGTATCACCATATTCAGCATCTAGTTGTTTACATCTGAAAACTGATAGCAGGAAGGGGTGGTCATTTGTCATTTAGTTCATTGAATTGGGGGCAGGGAGGTGTGATAAAAATATTCTTCTCCCTACACTTCCTATCACCTGATGTTTTGGTTTGGGGGATTATGTGGATTTAATTTACATTAATAATCTATATAAATGAAACATCAGATTCAAAAAAACTTCTTTTGGAACTCCTAATGGTTTGTGCTGATACTTTTTTCTTTACCCTCAGGATCTTTTTATAATCACTTTATTGAGATATAGTCCACATATCACACAATTCACCCTTTTAAAGTGTATATTTTAGTATATTCACAGTCATGCAATGATCAGCCCAGAAAATCACACCATCACCCCAACCCTAGGAAATGACTAATCTCTTTGTTTTATGGGTTTACTTATGCTGGACATTTCATGTAAGTGGAATCATACAATATATGGTCTCTGTGACTGGTTTCTTTCACTTAGCGTAATGTTTTCAAGGTTTATTCATGTTGTAGTAGTACATTCCTTTTCGTGGCCAAATAATATTCCATTGGTGGATACACTTTTTTTTTTAATCCATTCATCAGCCAGTGGAATTTGGCTGGTACTTTTTTAACACTTGAAAAAAATTAATGAAGCTAATATTTCCATTCAGTAAGAACCTTCCCTTATGGTCTCATATTGAGCCTCATAGTAGTTTATTTAGTTAGGTGGTGTTAGTCACTGCCATTTTATGGATGAAGAAATGAAGGCTCAGAAAGACTAACCTATTTGCGTCAGATCACATAGCAATTAAGAACTGGCACTCGGACTCAAACCCAGTTCATCTGACTCTAAATAGTGTTTTTCTTCTTTATTGCCACAGCTCCTCCCCAACTATTCGTTGGTGATTTTGTTGTAAAGAATACTTTGTTGTTAGCTTCTTTGCTAACTTTTTTGTTGCTGTTGCTTGATTTATATACTATTAGATGTGGGAAATGGAATTGAAAAAACATTTAGAGTGGCCTCTGCCGATAACTTTGTGGATACAACAGGAATGTATTCTGGGTGTGGATGGACCTCAGTCATTTAGCAACAGATAGAACAATTGTACACAAAGCAAACTGCTCATCACATTGATGTCCACCTATGGGGAAAGGTCCAAGGGTGTGTTGCAGGCTCTGTTCTGTTCCGTGTCTCACAGAAACTATAGTGACTTAGGTACAACTATGTATTAGAAGACCTAGTTAATGATATCTGTAGAAGTCCCAACATTGAAATTTTTTATCTTTATCCATTTGGTAGTGTGATACACAGAGAATATGCTCAGTAAAACCTTTTTAGAGTAATGACATGCATTCTCTCTTGGATTCCTTTTTCCACAGGGCTCTGTAGCTATAGCTGGTGCTGTTATTCGCTGGCTAAGAGACAATCTTGGAATTATAAAGACCTCAGAGGAAATTGGTGAGTATGTTGTAACAAAGGACTAGAATGTAAATAATGAGTATTTTTAATCTTTTACCTTTGTAATCTGTTAATACTTGTGCTTTGCCCCCATATGACATTAAATTATATGGACCCCTGTTATGAGTTTGACATATATAAGAGACTGACTATTTTGTGAAAATATATAATAGACCGAATTGACATAATTGGTGGTGGTTATTAAACTGGCGAGGTAGGGCATAAAAACTACCCAAGTATAAAATTGAACACCAGGACTGCCAGAATCTTCAGGTAAAGCAGTCCAGTTAAATTTATGTGATGAGAAAAGCTTTAACTCCTAAAGTGAGCATTAAAACTCCAGTACCTATAATTTAAGACTGTTTTTCAGTTGATGGATAGTTATTTTGAACTCACCTACCCATTCTTTCATCTACTTGCTTAATTTTGCCTGAAGGGGAGACAAGCAGAAACACATTTCTGATTAGGGGTGTTCTGGAAGCTACTTCTTCATCCCCTAGTCAGCAACCCAAAAAATAGTGAAAGTGAGCTAAAATACCGTAACAAAACTAATCCAGTTCTTTTATTTCTTGGGCTGGGTTATATTTTAGTGGGGGGCATGCAATGTGGGAAAATTTGTTTTTGCTGTTCCTAGCATACTGGTATAATTAGGAACATTTTATTATACTAATGAATGAAACCAAAAGCCCAATCCTGATTTTTTAAAAATATGTGTTCACTGACTAAAGTAAGTAGAATATACTACAGTGATTTTCATTTTGTTTTGTTTTTTAATGTTAGAGAAACTTGCTAAAGAAGTAGGTACTTCTTATGGCTGCTATTTTGTCCCAGCGTTTTCGGGGTTATACGCACCTTATTGGGAGCCCAGTGCAAGAGGGTAAGAACTGAAAATAAAGTATGATTTTGTGGGTCTTGATTTACTTAGTTAACTAATAACTTATTCGTTAATAGTTTCCTATTTTCAAATGATTTTAAAGTGTTGAAGAAACCTTTTCTGTTTGGGGAATATAATTTCAGAAACTTTAAACTCTAAAAAGTTATAAATCAATCTGACAGTAAGCCCCTGCCATATCCATATTCATGTTAATGTTATTATCTTGTATCTTCAGTGCATCTGCAATTTATGTACCAAAGGGACATCATCTAGATGAATACTGATCTGGTTCTATAGTACTGTCATCTATTCAGATGGATTGTGAACTTTTTCATATGTGGATTCAGGACTGTGGACAATAAGGACTTTCTAAGCTGTTTTAATGTTTATATCCATTTTTATTTTTAATGTCCATTTTTCCCCCTGCACATTTCTATCTACTAAATTCACCCTTTACATATTCAGGACATTTCTTATTGATGACTCATTTATTCTACTGTAATCTTAAAAACCTTTATGTCTATCTGTAGGATCATCTGTGGGCTCACTCAGTTCACCAATAAGTGCCATATTGCTTTTGCTGCATTAGAAGCTGTTTGTTTCCAAACCCGAGAGGTAATAAATATGGGCCTTTCTTTTGTACTTAATCTGCTTTTATCACTCTTAAAACAATTCCATATTAATGTTGAAAATGTATTAAATACTTCATCAAAAATCAAGCCTTAAACAAAAATTAAGTTTTTATTCTTTTTCCAGCTGTCATTACCTCCTAAGTTCCTGTTACCTGCCAGGGACTGGGCATTTTTCAGTTGGGGGGATGCCAAATGGTACATGTTAGGCAAAGGGAATAGCACAAACACAGGGATCAGGGCAGGAAACCAGGGTGCAAAAGCAGAGCTGTTTGGCTTGGCTGGATGTAAGGGTGAGTGGAGTGCAGGGATGTGAGAGAAGAGGTTGGTGGTGACCAGATCAAGGAAGGTTTAACCTTCCTTGAGAAACCAGAAGAAGTCCAAATTTTATTCTGTGGGCTTTGGGAAGCTCTGGAGGGTTTTCAAGTAGAAGATTACCATATTCACAGATGCTACTATGAAGTAATAGTTTAATTATGTTCATTGCTTGGGCTTTTTTAAGATTTTGGACGCCATGAACCGCGACTGTGGAATTCCGCTCAGTCATTTACAGGTAGACGGAGGAATGACCAACAACAAAATTCTTATGCAGCTGCAAGCAGATATTCTGTATATCCCAGTAGGTTAGTAAGCCTTCATTCCCTTTAACTCCAGCAAGAGTTAGGTCTCTTGTGGAAGAACTGTAACTGCAAAGATGTTGACGAAGCTCTCTCCCCTCAGTGAAGCCCTCAATGCCGGAAACAACTGCCCTGGGAGCTGCCATGGCAGCAGGGGCTGCAGAAGGAGTTGGCGTTTGGAGTCTTGAACCCGAGGACTTGTCAGCTGTCACGATGGAGCGGTTTGAACCCCAGATCAACGCTGAGGGTACATTTAAAGAATGAAACTTTGATGGTATACTGTGAAAAGGACCTTAGCGAGAGAGAGCCTGTCCTTCTGTTATCATAAGTTAAGGAACTAAGTGAAATAGCAAATGCTACTGATTCAGATTTGGCTACTAAGCACATTGGGCTACAATGAATGAGGGTGAATGAGAGAAATAGTTCCTTGTAAAACAAAAAACTTCTAAAATTACTTTCTTTTCACCATTCACTTCTACTGTTGACAGACGTTTCACATAGGAGGATAACACTTCCACACTGTCAGTTCTAGCTTGTTAGCTCAGCCTTTTTCAAAAGTGAGAAGGAAGATATATCAGCTACCAACATCTAATATCTACACCAGATCATCTTTGGTGCCAGTGGCCCATTTTAGGACTTGATTAGCTGGGCTAAGGAACATTCTGGTAACTTCTAAGCACAGCTGGGCTATCCTGACAAAACAGCAACAATTTCAAGAAATGGGAATTAAATATCTGATTCACTGTCCTAACAAACTAAGATAAGCCACAGCTCTGACATTTTTATTAAAATAGTGATGCAGCTCTTAAATTGAAATAAATTTGAGTACAAAAATAAGATATTTATATATATTGAATTCAGTTTTATAACTTCTTAAAAACCTAGGTATAAAATATCATCAGTGGATTTTGGGCTTTTGGGAAATAAGCTTCCAAATGCATTTTTGTTTAATTTTCTGGATGACTGTGCCAGTGGTTCTTAATTTTATTCATTATTTTCCATATACAAGAAAATGGATTGCAACTGGTCATTTTGTAGTCAGACCATATACCATGTACCTTGATGTAGGAATGTTTTTCAAATTCTGATATTGTCTGTAAGTAATTTTTAACTTTTGCAATATTGGCTAAAATAAGAAGCAAAAAAAATTTTTTCTACTTCTGAGAAAAAAATCAACTTTTTAATAATCAGATAATGTTCAGAGCAAGTATCTGGCCTTGAGATGCTAATCCCACTCAAAGCAAAGCAGTTTTGTGCAAATATTTAATGATTGCTGTTTTCCGAGAGCGGCCTTTGCCATTTTTTAAGGCTTTGGCCCAGAGTTGATCAGTTATGTCGGTTGTCCTTCCCTTCACCAGCTCCTCCCCTCTCCCCACAAAACACACGCACACACACATGCACACACATGAACGGGAACCTAGATGTAGGTTTTATACCTGTATCTTCATTATTCCTTGTTTGGGGCCAGAACAGAAGCAGGTGATACTTGAGCAGTGTCTCACTGGTGTTCCAGGCTTCAGGTGCTGTGGAAAGGTTGGGAGGCTTTCAGGAAGGATAGCTTCGTGTCATTGTGAGGGGTACAGTGTATGTGGATGCCCCAGTGCCCATTTTTGTTTAGTCCTCTTATTGTGAATTTTCACCTTCAAGAAATCCTGTCTCCCAGGAACACAGTTGAATCTTGTGAGAAATCAACACTTGTTAAGTCCTTTGACTGGACCAAAAATAATTACCCTTCTAGGTTTTCCATATTGTAATATCCCTCCCCATAACCCAAACTCCCTCCATTATAAAGAGAGAGCAGATCAAATGGGATTTTCCTTGCCAGTATTCAAAATATATAAAGAACTCATACAACTCAGCACCAAAAAACAAATAATACAATTAAGAAATTGGCAGAGAACCTAAATATACATATTTCCAAAGAAGACATATAGATGGCCAACAGACACCTGAAAAGATTCTCAGCATCACTAGTCACCAGATAATTGCAAATCAAAACCACCATGACATATCACCTCACACCTGTCAGAATGGCTAGTATCAAAAAGGTAAGAAATAACAAGTGTTGGATAGGATGTGGAGGAAATGGAACCCTTATGCACTGTTGCTGGGGTGGCAAATTGGTGCGGTTACTATGGAAAAGAGTATGGATGTTCCTCAAAAAGCAGAAAACAGAAATACCACATGACCCAGTAATTGCACTTCTAGGGATTTACCTGAAGAAAACAAAATAAATAATTTGAAAAGATATATGCACCCCTATGTTTATTGTGCCATTATATACAATAGCCAAGATATGGAAGCAACCTAAGTGTCCACTGGTAGATGAATGGATAAAGAAGAGTGGTACATATACACGATGGAATATTATTCAACCATAAAAAAGAATGAGTCTTGCCTTTTGTGACAATATGGATGGATCTCGAGGGCATTATGCTAAGTGAAAAAAGTCAGACAGAAAGGCATATATTTCACATGTATGTGGAATTCAGAAAACAAAACACATGAAATAAACAAAACAGAAATAGACTCATCAACACAGAGAACAGACTGGTGGTTACAGTAGGGGAGGGCGAGTAGGGAGATGGGTGAAATAGGTGAAGGGAAAAAATTAGTGAGAATGTTTGATATCTTGATATGGGTGATGATTACATGAGTATATACACATGTAAAAATTCATCAGGCTGTGTATGAATATTTATGCATTTTATTGGATGTACCTTAATAAAAATTTCTAAAAATGGGATTCTTTTTCTAATATTCTTTGAATAATATTCCATCATGTGTTATGTACAACTCTTATTTATCCATTCTTTCTAATTCATCACCAATTGTTTGTCTATGACCTGGTCTTCACACATAGTCTATCTCCCAGTCTCCTTTCACCCTGAAGACCATTCTGAACTTCCCTCCAACTTCCAAGTAAGCTTATGTCCCAGTTATGGGCAGTCACTAGCAACCATACTCTCCCAAATCTGAGTCCTGATGAAGCCTCATGTCAGTTGAATACATGTAACAATTTGTCAAGACTACTGAGGAAACATAAGTACAATACTTAGAAGATCTCAGTAAACTACCCTTCATATGTGTTTTTCCTACCTTCTGTTTCTAGAAAGCGAAATTCGTTATTCTACGTGGAAGAAAGCTGTGATGAAGTCAATGGGTTGGGTTACAACCCAGTCTTCAGAAAGTGGTAAAAATGCTTTTATTATTTTGTCACTTTGTCTTAGTATGTTAAATGGCTCATTTAAGTATCTGACCATTTGTACTTAGTAAGGTTGCTCTGAAGAAAAGCATTATCATACATTCAGAGTTTCTAACATTTTGAAAACACTTTAAAGTTCAAGACATAAAATGTCAATTATCAGGTTGATACACATGCTTAACTCTCTCCTGCCATATCTTTCCTTATTAGTTTATTTCTGGTCCTTAATAGATAACTTAGTATTCTAAAAGTAAAATTATTTCTAGTTTCTTCTTAATGAAAAAAAAAATCAACTAGAGTCTTCTTTCTTTCTCTTCCTGTCTTACTTTACCTTTTGGGGGGGCTGTCTTCATGACCTGAACCAACAGAAAGCTACATTAATTTCAGAATATATTTCACTACTTCCCAGGCTGATTTCAAGTTTTTAGTGAATGTACATTAGGGGAATTCCTTGGAGTCAGAGAGGAAGAAATGTACTAAACATAGTAAGTTAGAAGTGTCATAATAGATTGGGAAATGGTCTTGGGAGAAAATAGAACTTTTTTCAATCATTTAGGTGGGAAGATGTTCGTTAAATAATCCATTTTGTTGTAAACAGCTGTAAGCTGCCTTTAAGTTGCCTTTATATTTAAACAGCCTTAAACATGCCTTTAATGTGGCATAATATTTTAATTCTTTGCTAAACACAAGATTTGGAATATAATGAATGGAACAATGGCCAATAATATATTAAAGCATATACTTTAATGGAGAAGAGTTTATAAATGAAATTTAAATATAAACTTCCTTCCAACCCCAAAGTGAGTAAAGAACCACTTGGAATCTACCTGGCTTTTAGGAGAAGCTTTTGGGAACATCTACCATCACAGATCACTATGATCTGTATTTTCAGTCCTGGATGTTCCTACATGAAGCTTTTATTTTTTCTCCTAAATATGCTTAAATCCTTTTTTAAAAAAAAAATCTTTTGTTCTAAGACTCAGCTTCCGTTCCAGGATGATAGCAAAGCTTTTCTTGCTAAGGCTGCAATCTTGAGACCCTTTATAATTAAACTTCTCAGCCACGAGTATTTTTCTAGCACAGTGCTAGTTGCTGTGCAAGATATAACAGACGTGCATCCTGATTTATTTTCTAGTTGCCCTTAATTAATGGCTAGTGAGAAATTGAGTTTTCTGATTTCTTTGACTAATTAGATTTTTAAAAATGGTGCAGTCTTCTCTGTGTCCCTCCCTCCACTTCAATGCCACCCTCCCACATACACACAATTCTCCTTACTAGCAGTTGATGACAGAACTTTAATTGCAAAATTCCCACAAAACCAATTGATCATTTTCCCTTTGTTTGCATACCTTAGTGTCAATGAATTTAAAAGGTCAAGAAAAAGTGGATGAAAGAAAATTACATGATTTCTTTAGCTTCTGCTATCAACATTTGATAATAGAAGTAATGTGATTTTTGAGAGTTAATTTAGATTTTTCAAATTTTATTTTGTCTCAATTAGACTGTAGTGGATTTATGCCAAATTTGAAAATGTTTCCTGATTATATTTATGAAAAGCACTCTAATGTACAACATTTTGAGAGTCTCTAAGTTGTATAATAAACTCAGAATAAAATATTCAATTAGTGAAATGCTAAATTGTATTTCCTTAAGCAGTAGAAGCTATATGACACAACTATATAATATATGAATAAGCTATACAATAACAGCAATACAGATAGAATCCTATTTTAATCATCTTAAAAGGAGATGAGAATTGCTACCTGGACTCTTATTCTCTTTAAATTGCTTTAATTTATGGGAAATATATTAAGCTAGCTTAACTTCCAAAGCAGTTGGCCAATTTTGAAGTAGTCATATTTATTTTCTCATAACTATATCTGAATACATCATAAACAATTTTTAATACACATTCAACATGAGTTTAAAATGTTGTAGAAGTGATTGGAGATTTCATATTTTTTGGAGAGAGCTTATCATGAGTGATGACTCCTTGGCTTTGTACTCCAAACCCACCAAAACAACATTTGAAAACAGGTAAAATTTAAAATGCTATCAGATAACAGATAACAAGCATATTATATATATAACAAGCATATGATTTATTATTATATATATAACCATATCATCACCAAAAGGAAAACATTTTCAGTAAGTAGATGCCACCTAAATCCCCAAGGACTTGTGAATGCAGATACTTCTCAGGATCTTTTTATCAGACTAGACCTCACTGCAGCCACATCAGGATGTCAGTTACTGTATCTTAGCATAACTGATGGGTTTCTCTGAAAGAACTAGAAAGTAGGTTCCCTTTTCTAAAATCAAATTAAAATGTGGCTCTACAAATATGGAAGCATAAAGAAACCTTGTCTTTTATGTGAAAAATAACATAAGCAGTGGCAAAGTGGGAGAAATGGTTCGTATCCCTCTTTAATGAATATCTGCCTTCTAAGGAAAAAGAAATACATGGTGAAAGGGAAAAAATCCTCTCCCCCAAAAAGCAAAGAAATGACTCTCATCAGCTTATTATATATCAAAATATGCCCACAGTGAATCTTTAACTAGTTGCATTCCAGTGAAGCCCCTTTGTCTAGTGGTTGTACTTTCTTAACTCTTAGACGTTAATTTTAAATATACTTCTCTTTGAAAGAGTATTAAATATTCTAGATATATAACTTAAATTCCAGAAAAACATATATATGTATACACATACATATATATATGTGTGTATATATATACACATACACACATATAAGGAATATTCCTTAAAGTAAGGGGTTCCAAGAGAATTCAAGTTAGAAAATATCAAAACAATCATGTTCTCAGGCAGTTTTAAAAAGTGTGGATTAATGCAATTTATTTTTAAATTACAGTATTTTAATTGCCAGGTGCATTTTCATTTAACACCAAATTCTGTTGAAGAAAGAAATGAAACCAATATTTGAGCAAAAATGCGGTTTGAAATTCATTTTCAGTAGACAAATATAACTTCTCTGATAGGCAAAGGATCTATAATTTGAATTATGGGGGAATTTGGCTTGCTCATTTAGTGTCTTTTGGGGAAAAATCAAGAAAGCCAAAGTCAACAGCCTCCCTACAAGTTCTCCATCAGCTCTCTTTGGCTTTGCCAGTGGAAGGCTTATGTTGGTCTATATATATTATGTTCTTGACTATTTGTGCATGCTATCTGTACTGTTCATTAGCTGTTATAAGCCTTCAATATTGATTATATTTTTGATTTGAAGTAATAACTCTTTGCTAGCTTTTATGAATGTACTATTTTTGTAACTTATTTTGTTTTGCTATCATGTGATTCTTAACACAAATATTGTAATTATGTGTCTCTCTTTTGGTTTGCTTGACTGGAATTCCCTTCTACTTGGATGACCACAGGTGACTCTAGTATCTTCTGTAGTCTACCCTTGGGCTTTTTTATAGTGAGTAGCATGGTAATGTTAATCGGAGCAAGGTACATCTCAGGTCAGTTACTCTTTAGACAATTTTATTAGTTAGCGTTAATGTATTTTTTGTGTATAACTCAGCACAAAGTTTTCAGTGTTTTTCATTTTTCCTGAAAAATCTATTAAAGGTCTAATTAGTAAGACCAATTAATCTTTGGGGACAGTCAGAATTAAGGACTGTGACTCTGCTTAACCTCTTTTATTTTTAGTAGGTGATGATTTCTTTAAGAGGCTGCATTCTGCTGTCAGCTGAGCGATAAACAAGTGAAAGTGCTACGATTAATGCTTAAATGAAAGGACGTTCAGAGTGACAGATGAAAGTTAAAGTGTAATTTTTGACATTAATTAAATTGGTTTTCAAACATACGTAAGGTTTTCATACTTGCTATACAAGTCGTATTTCAGTCTGGTAAGAATTTCAGCCAGACTATGTTAGCAGAGTTTCTGTAAACCTCTAAAACTGAGGAAAAGTTATATTCACTTTTATTTAGTTGTAAGAATACATTTTGTGAAGTTTTTAAAATTAATGCTTAAGTAAATTGGAGTTGAAATTAAAACTGAATGACTATTTTTGCATATGAACTTCTGAAGATTCTTTTAAAAGTAAAATTGCTCAACACGTTGTGATATACATTGCATGACTTGTGTTAATTCAACTATAATTAATCATTTTTGGAAGCTGTTCCTGATGATAGCTCAGTTTTTCTTCAAATTAATGGCTTAAATGGAAATGACTTGTTCCATATGTTGCCAAGAAAGTAAAACATTTAAAAAATCTTCATAGTTACGGAAAGAGTTAAATTATTTCTCTTAATTAATTAGATGATGCCCTGGCTTTAAAATGTAAAATTTTAACTTTATTGATATGGGAGGAATATCTGTAGATATTTCTCTGACTAGCCTTAATTCAGTTTGGCATCATCTGTTCATTTTGCTCTATACATAAAAATATGGAATGAAAATTATTTACATCAGTAGAACATTAGATTCTCTTTTAATTAATGAGAAAATGTGGGTTGCGTGCATGAGAATATAAATCGAGATTACCTTATTCTGTATTCTTCATATTCAAGGTAAACGTCTTCAAATCTTCTGCTTTCCTAGTTACAATACCTTATATTGGTATTAGAGCTTTCCACCTTACAAAGGGTTTCTGTATACATAAATCTATACAGAATTAACTGATGTCTGTTTTCTTTTTGCTTCTCGGGAAGGCTTGGTGGAACAGTCCAAATATTGCCCAGAAGAACTGTAATTTAAAAGTTTATAAAGTTTATAAGCTGTAATTCAATAAGTTTATAAAGAAACTTGTGTGTTGTTTTAGGAAAAGTTCTATTACTTTTTTCATTATCCTGAGTTTTTTGGCTGCATAGTGATGGTCTGGAAAAGGAAAGATAAAAGCATTGCAGCTGAATATGTTCACTGATTTTTTTTTTCTGTTTCCCCTTTGGTACCATAACAGGGTGAAAAAGACATCTCTGTGAAAATTGAGACATGTAGCATATCTCTAAGCTAAAGGATGCATTAGGTGTCCAAATTCCTAGGGTTCCAAAATGAATATGGTTATCTCTTTAGGTTCTCTCTTGGTAACATATGCTGAGATAGGAGAACAGTGGGAATTGCTTGTCTTGGTAAACAATTAGCAACGGTTAATATTTGCTGATTTTGGAATTGGCCCAGTTATATTTGTTGCATTTTAACTGTGAAGCAGTATTTAGAAAACATAAAGAATTTCTAGCTCAATAAATGATTGAATAATCTTCATTGGTTTAACTTGTGAATTGCAGGTATGTTACATTGACATATATGGTTTTTGTCCCCCATTTTAGGTATCCAGTAAGTAATTCCACTCATGGATTCCAAAGATGCAAGCTCTTTACTTAATGAGAGAATCCAGAAATTGTCTCCTAATGTGATGACACTATTCATAGACTGATTTTATTTATAAGCCACTTGCTGCATGACCCTCCAGTAGGCCTGTGGCTCCAAATAAAGAAAATGCAGCAGAAAGAATGCTGTAGAAACATTTGGTGTGTTTTTTAACATCAACAGTTAAGAACAGACCAGCCATCTTTGGGGCTGACCCCTCCTGTGCCATCACTTCCTGCCCCATTCTCTCTAAGATGTAGGAAGAATTCAGATCCTGTCTGTTGGAATCTTTCATCAAACATATTTCAGATGCTGATGGGCCAGGGTTTGATTCTCAGTACTAAACACACTTGATTAAGAGGCTAAAATGAGCGATTTTTTTTTTCTTTTTCACGGAATCCCAAAAGTCTTTTTTCTGCCTATTAGCGAGACCACGCATCACTGAATGTTTAAAGGGAAATCTCTGTTAAATTATGGGAATTTAGTGCTGTCATACCTTAGATTTTTTTCTGAAAAGGATTTGCCAATACTGAAATTCTTCAGATATTTTACATGGTCTCACTAATTACACTGAATTGCTATCTGGATCTTACAAGGAAGGACACTGTTTCCTTTTACTTTTCATCTCTCCTTTTTATGTTTTTTACTTTGTATGTACAACACAGATGCCTAATATATTTTATATACTGAGGGTAGCCCCTTTATAAATGAAGAGTACATTTTACATGGTCTCACTAATTACACTGAACTTCTGTCTGGATCTTACAGGGAAAGACACTTGATTTTTTTTTCTTTTCATCTCCTTTTTATATTTCTTACCTTGTCTGTATAGCATACATGCCTATATATTTTATATACTGAGGGTAACCCCTTTATGAATTAAGAGCACAGTATATTCAGTAGGTTACAATGGGGCTGGTCTTAAGTGGACCACTTACGTGTATAAATACTTTGAGGAAAACACTGTATACATTTTTGGGCAATGGTTATGCATATTATATTTACCAGGAAAAACTTTTTAAAGAGCCAGCATTTAAAATTTAAATATATGTCCTATGTCAATAAAAGAAAATGTACTTTATTGTGACTTCAACTATATTTCTTATACCTTATCTTTTTATTTGTTTCAGCTGGATATATGCTAAAAGAAAAGAAAAAATACTGTGGAACACTACTGTAAATATTGTTTTCAAACACAGTACTAGTCTATATAAATATTTTCCCTTGACATAATTTTAGCATATTTGGGATCCTTTTGAGGGGATGTTAATAAAAGGTTGAAAAGTAGGAAAAAAACGTTAAGAATAAAGCCGAGAGTCTCTTTCCATCCAAATATGTTATCAGTTGCTGATAAGCAATTATAATTTCTGTTGGGGATGACAGAATTACCTCTGCTTACTGTCATATTTCAACTGAAAAAAGGCTTACTCTTAGAAATGACTTCCAGTGAAACCAAGAATTTCTCAAAATATTTAGTATTATGAGTTTACAAACTTACATAATCTAGCTTCTTAATGTCAATTTAAAAATACCTTAAAATTAATTTGTTTACTACAATAAGAAAATACAGCCCCCTAATTATTTTTTCAATCAGTGCTGAGAATGGGGAAATATTTATATATTAACATGTAAGGTTTTGTTTGGAATTAATGGTGGCTTGCATTTGCAATTCTGATAGGACTGTTTCTAAATTATTGAATCTGTTGGGTTTTATTGATGGAGCTGCCACTTGAGTGAATAAATATTAAAGAAAGATATTGTGAAATTATTACTCTGTGGCCAGAGTACTTTTAAATGTAACTATGTCTACAAAGGGAGGTTGGGTTCATTGTAAATATTGTGGAAAATCACTTCAAATACTTTTAAAAGTAGTTAATTTTCTATAAATTGCAATATTTATAAATGTTTGAAACTATACACATTGATATATAATGGTAACTTGACTCAAAATAAATTGACCCCTCATTCTTACTTGCATTTCTCATTTACAGATAGAACTTAGATCAAAGTTAAATTAAGAAAGACGTTTTAGGAAACGTGAAACCCAGCTGTTAGCCACTGATCAGGCAAACTCCGAAGAACTAACCACCAGCCAAAGAAGTAGTTCAGAGTGATGAACACCTTAATCATTCTGTTAGAAAAGACTTCTCTTCCCCATCTCAGCATCCAGAAAATATCCTGGTGAGGTCAGTAACCATTATCAGTGGCGTCTCGCGTGGCTAACCGTGACCATCTACTGGTTTCATTTTGTGGTTCAGTTTCTTTCTACCTGGGTTAGTTGGTGGTGCCAAGCCATTGTTCTCTCAACTGGATAGTCAGCACCTCAATCTTTTGTTCTCTAGTCAGTAAAATAAGTAATACATCTTTGCTGCTATAATGATAACTTGGAACATTTTAGTGTGTTTCTTCTGAGGTGCCCAAAGCTCAGTTATTTGGTTTTTGGGTGTTTTGTATCATGGGAATGCAGAATGACAGATGTTTAGGAGAAACCACCAAACCAAAGATGTCATAGCACAAAACCTAATGGCATTGACAGTAGAGAAAGTTGTATTTACCTCACAATGCCTACCTAACAGTAAATAGAAGTATACAATTTATTTTTTACAGTTTTAATAAGGTATAATTGATATACAGAAAACTGTATACAGTTTGATGAGTCTGGACATACACATGTACCCATGATACCGTTACAATGTTTATTACGATAACAGTAATAAACATATGCATCACCTCCAAAAGTTTCCTTGTGTCCCTTTGCATTTTGTGTGTGTGGTGGCCAGGTTGGGGGGGATATGAAAATGAGATCTGTAGCGTATTTTGAAGTGCGCAGTACTGTATCTTTAAGTATAGGCACTGTGTTGTACAGATCTCTGCAGCTTATTCATCTTATGTTATTTATTCATCTCTTATAACTATAACTTATACCCACTGAAAAAAACTACCCATTTCCCCCTCCCCCGAACCCTGGTAACCACCAATCTACTCTCTGTTTCTATGAGTTTGGCTTTTTCATATCGCACACATAAATGAGATCATGTTGTTCTATTTGTCTTTCTGTGTCTGTCATGATGTCTTCCAGGTACAGTGATGTTGTCACAAATGGCAGGGTTTCCTTTTTTAAAGCTGAAGAATATTTCATTGCATGTATATACCACATTTTCTTTCTTCATTCATCTGTCAATGAACATTTGGGTTGTTTTCATGTCTTTACTGTTGTGACTAATGCTGCAGTGAGCATGGGAGTGCAGAGAGCTCAGTGAGATCCTGATTTCAGTTACTTTGGGTATGTACCCAGGAGTGGCATTGCTGGACCATATGGTAGTTCTGTTTCTGACTTGGGGGGATTCACCACACTGTTTTCTGTAGTGGCTGCACCATTTTACATTCCCACCAACAGTGTACAAGGGTTCCAAAATTTATTTTTTAACTAACTTTTTAATAGTTTGTTTTAACTAATAATGAAGTTGACTTGATCTGTTGTTCTTGCAACCTAACAACTTTTGTAAGGTCACATAATAGACAATTGGTAGAAAACTGAGTGACTTTTTAAATCAACTTGATTGCTCTTTGGTCTAAACTTTATAGGTGCATATCTTAATTCTGGTCTTACCATAAAATAAAAGATGTGCTAAATGCCATAGACAGAAAACTCTCACAAGTATTTCCTGAGATTTCCCTGTCATCAGATTTAGTGAAAATGACCCATTAAATTAAATTGGGGATGAGAAAGATAAGTATTCTGAGAAGCAAAAGATAGGTTAAAAACAAGTTGCTCAACCAGACCATATCTGTATTTGCCAGTTTCATCCTATTTCAGATAACTAGTTCTACCTGACATAATACTAGTTGAGAGGATGACAATATTTTATTTTGAAAAGCAGCCTCAAGCCTTTTTAAATTTTTCTGTTTAGTATTAAAGTTACGGAGCTTCTTCTATTCTTCATTATTAAACCTGGTTTTGTCTGTCTCATTGGTTGCTTACTGCTGTATGACTAGTTTACAAGTAGATTTCATAAATACCAGATCATTTTAAATCATCACCAAAACATCCATCAAAGGGAAAGTAGTTAAATATACTGTGGTTCAGCCACATACTAGAAAATGTGTAGCTTTAGAGAAGAATAAGGACTCTGTCTAGAAACATATGGAAACATACCCAGGACAAGTGAAAAAGCAAGGGTGCTACCTTTCTACTTAAAAAAGAGACAGAAACCTAGGACATTTGCCTATGCTGGAAGGACACTTAAGAAGCTGTTACAAGTGCTCACTTACTGGGACAGAAAGCAGTGATAATCAGGCATGTGGGAGATAGGGGTGGGAAAAAACTTCCCACTATATATATATGAACCAGATTAATTGTTAGTATGTATAATATTGAGCCATATTAACATAATAACTACAAAACTAATTTTAATTTTTTGAACTTAAATTCAGAGGTCATTGTACATGAATGTTCATGTCAGCATTATTCATAACAGCCCAAAAGAGAAAAACAACCCCAATATTTGTCGATTGATGAATGGATAAACAAAAGGTGTTAACCCATACAATGGAAAAGTGTTCAGCTATAAAAATAAAGTACTGATGTAGGCTACACCATGGCTGAACCTTGAAAACTATGCAAAGTGAAAAAAGCCACACCCAAAAAGCCACATTTTGTATGATTCCATTCATATGAAATGTCCAGAATAGACAAATCCATAAAGACGGAAAGTAGACTAGTGGCTGCCAGAGTCTGGGAGGAGGAGGAATAGGAAGCGACTGATAATGGGTACAGGGTTTCTTTTGGGGTGATGAAAATCTTCTGGAATTATATTGGTGATGGTCACACAACTTTGTGAATGTGCTAGAAACCACTAAATCATACACTTTAAAGGGGTTCATTTACGGTATATGCATTATATGTCAATAAAGGGTGTGATTTTAAAAATTCAGTTGTCATAAGTTAGTAACCCATGGGCCAAATTTTATTGTTTAAGACAAATTATTTTTAATTTGCAATTATGTAAAATAAACATATACGGCCAGTCCCTGATGGCATGTGAGCTTGTAATCCCTGAAATGAGCCCTCTGAAGGAAATGACTTTTATCTATTTTTTGAAATACGGAGATTAGTAAATTTGACTCCTTTTTATTCCACTTTAGCTAATTGTCTTTCAAGTATTTAATATTAGAAACGGAAAAAATGCTTTAGTCACTTACACATAAAAGACTATGGTGAAACAGAAGATCTGGACTTCCATTCCCTTCCGAGGGTTTTTTCATGGTCTGTGCAGTAAAATATAGGCATACCTTGTTTTATTGACCCTCGCTTTGTTGTGATTCATAGATACGCTTTTTTTACAAATTGTGGGTTTGTGGCAACCCTGCATGGAGCAAGTCTGTCGGTGCCATTTTTCCAATAGCATCTCCTCACTTTGTGTCTGTGTCACGTTTTGGTAATTCTCACAGTATTCCAAACTTTTTCATTGCTATTTGTAGTGGTGAGCTGTGATCAGTGATTACTACTTGCTAAAAGTTCAGATGGTTAGCATTTTTCATCAATAAAGTATTTTTTAATGTAGGTATGTATGTACATTGGTTTTTTCAGACATAATGCTATTGCATACTTAATAGACTACAGTATAGCGTAAGCATAACTTATACGTACTGGCAAACCAAAAAGTCATGTGACTCACTTTATCAGGGTATTGGCTTTATTGCAGTGGTCTAGAATCAAACACACAGTATCTCTGAGGTATGCCTGTATACTGATATTAAAGGATGCAGCTAACTCATTTCCTCTAAAGACTTGATCAATGCGGAGGCAGTCTTCTGAAAGTATTAACCAAAATGTATTGCCATAGTTATCAGTAACTTGACTTTTCCCTAAGTGGAACCTTTTAACTCTGACCTTTCTTATTGTTTACAAAGCTTATAAGAGTAAACAATAGGTCTGCTTGTAATCTGCCTCTTTGACAATTGTGAATCTAATTCAAACGGCAGTGAATATTTGCAGGTTCACACTCTATATTACTGGTTTCTCAGCAGTTCAAGGAGCTCTATTTCAAACAATCCTTCCTGCCTTTTTTGTTTGTTTGGAAGTAAGAGTAATACTGCTCTTAGAAAAATTGGAAAATAAAAGAGGATAGAAGGAAGAGTAGAAAATATCTATAGTTCTAAAATAATGCCTGTGTTTTTTTCCCCAAATGTTAAGGGGATATACTCATAGATCCTGAATGTTCATAAACCTTACATAAAAACTTTAACATACAAAGCAATGCAAGGTGTCATGTATATGGACACTTACAGGTGAACTAGAACTACAAAACTTGCATAGGGATGATAAATACCAAGATTAAGATGGTGGTTACCTCTGGAAAGGAGAGGATGGAATCTGGGAAAGGGACTTCACTGGAACCTGAAAAGCTGTGTTTCTTAAAAAGTTAAAAGAACTAAAGCAGATATAGCAAAATCTTAAGTTTTAACACTTCTGAGTGGTGGGTACACATGTATTTACTATATTCTCTGCTGTATGCTTAAAATATTTCATAATCAAAAGGTAAAGCATATCACCCTCCTAATTGTATGTATCTAAGTCCACGAGTGCATTTTTGTTTATCCTGACAGCCTTCCGAATTAAAAGGGTTGAAATCTTATTGATCTTCTGGCACAATTATTGCCAGCACCTCACATGAACTATTAATATACAGAAGGAATGATGTATATTAGAAAGTACATCCTTGCTTAGCCATTCACTTATTACGAATTGAATTTGGAAGACTCAAAAAAGAAAAATCCATCTGTCTAATTTCCTATATAGCACCTTCAGCAAATTTGAATAGATAATTGCACTGATGCCAGCCCACCATATTTATACTTATAGATTAAGACTAGAAAATTTCTGGAAAGAAAAGTCTCAAGGGGAAACAGATCATTGTGATCACTGGATTTCAAGTCAGGCACAGGACCTGTTTTATTGTATTCTTTGTACAGTTGTATTGTACGTGCTGAAGTTCATTACAGTCAAAAGAAAGCACTAACTACTGAAATTGGATGAAATGTGTTTCCCTCTGATCATGTGTTTAAAAAACCACAAAGACATGGATAAAATGGTCAGGTGACAGTCAAAATGATTACCACCTGCGATGGAAGGGAAACGGGCTCTGAAACTCAACAGTTACCCAGTTTCACCTATATTGGGGTTTTTCCCATTATGGCTTGATATTTCGCTTCTCTTCACTGACACTCAGGGAGATGTTACTGCTAGTTAGTTGCTTTATTTAATAGGTTTTCAAGGAAGAGACATAACTTATGACTCAAGAGAAATTGTGTAGATTGTTCCATGGCTTTTCAATGTTTTATTTATGTACCCATTCCACAGATCGGGTTAGTTCTATTTGTTAAATGTGGATAATAAAAATTATTGGAGGTAAATTTTTGCCAGGTTTCCAGTGTGTATATGTGTTCATCAAAGCCACCAGGTGCCCCTTCCTTTTCCTAATGAATGTCTGTGACTGTGTTTGGCTAATTGAACTGCACTCACTGGTAACTGTATGGACCTTCCAGAAAGAAGGTTGCCTTTCAAAACTTAGGAAAATCCTCACTTCAAACGTGTCCCCAGGTTCTTGGCTTGGGCCAAGTGACTATTCAAGCCAAGGATTTGTGTCCCACAACTGGAAGAACTGGTGAAGCTCCAAGTGTTAACATAGGTTTCTTTCATCTGATACAGTAGACATGATATCAAATTTAATGGTTTTTATTCACTGAGTTATATTTTAGACACCATAATGCCAATATTAAGTCCTGAAAGGTCTCAAACATCCAATCACAATTTATAAAGTAATGTGTACCATACACAATTCCCCTATCTATTCCAAGTCCATCACTTGTAGTCTAAAGTCTTTTGTCAGTTTGCTAAAAGGCCGCATGGAACAGAATCTAGAGACCATCTATTGAAAAGCTGGTTTCTTCTTAGAAACAAATTTAACCCCTAGATGTCGCTGCTTCCCACACTCAGGCATTTTTGTTTAGGCTTCCTCCCTTCAAGTGTGTACTGCAGAAGTTGCCAGGCTACTCGTTTTTTGTTTTTTGCTTGTATTTTTTGTTTTTTGTTTTGGTTTCTCAGTTAAATGCATGGAGATGCCCAGGATGCTTCATAACAGGATCATAAAAATCAAGCTTAAGTGAAGCCATCAATCCACTTGCACTTCCTACAGCTTTGATTTCCCCTAGTCTCCTCAGTTCATCATAAAAGTCAGATTTATAATTCTCTTCCTAATATGTAACTTAACATTTAGCAATTATTTAAGAACTGGGTTATCTCTGGTAAGTGCACATTATATACTCTCCTAAATTTATTCAGTCATAAAGATCTTAGTTATAGCCTGTTTACTTCAAAGCTGTTTTTAAACACCTCTGTTCGTAGTTTACTCTTGGGATAACATAGTAAAATAAATTCCAAGGCAAAATTGTGCCCCCATTATTTTCCCAATACCAGCCAAGCTGTTTTTCATCCTTACTCTGTTGCTTTTGCTTTTCACCCATTTGGTTCTTGAAAATTATAGAGAAATAATTATAAAAATTGACAAACATGACCAAATCAAGACAAAATTTTATTAGTAGTACCTTATGTTGATATCATCATTATTGCCTGAGTACCAAGCAAACCTTTTTTAGCTCTATTATTGTTGTCATTAGCTTTTCATATATTGAGCTTTACAAAGTTATTAAGAAAGTAATCAAATTCAACTCATTTGGAAAATGGTAAATAATTTATAGAATATTTTGTAGTAAAAATGTCCACATACAGTTGTATGAGACAAAGGTTTTATTTTGAAAAAACAATCACAATAAATTCATATCAACATTAATAATAGGCCTAAATTCCTTTAGACATAAAACAGTTATTGAGCCAACCACTTTTAACACCCTAATTCCTGGCTTCTTTCAGATAAAGTATATTTTAAATTGAAATCTTTTTATATAAAATAAGACATTTTAAAAAGAAATTTCTTTGAATATACCACTTTAAAAGAAATCATAAACTACTTTGAAACTGAGTAATTGAAACTAATTTTCATCTAAGAGAACTAATGATATTTTGCTTTGCATTGTACAATTTGTGAGAACTTTAGTTGTAGGTGTACAGATACGAAAATATACAAGCAGGAAGGCACACTGCAAGACTGTTCTACTCTCAAATTCTTTGTGGAACTCTGCTGTAGAAAGACATTAAAAAGGTTTTTATCCAAAACATGTGAGTGGGATGTTAACTTGAAGTAAAGCAAATGGTCTTAAATTTACACTCTTTCTCTGTGCTCAGGTTTCTAAGTTAAGGAATAATGAGTTTTGTTTCTGAAATTGCGTTTAGTGGGGCTAGTTTTAGTCCCCTGGGGACAGGTTTGGAGAAAAGAAGGTACAGTTTTTTTCCCATGCTTTAGTGATCAATTGACTTCAGTTTATTCAAATGAACTTGGCCACTCTAACCACATATGCCTAAAGATTTTCCAGAAATCAAAAAGAAAAAAGGATTAAAATCCAGTTCAAACATTTGGTGACTAAAATAAAATATACTTCAATTAGTAACAAACTGTACATAAATATCTTCTCAAAATAATGAGTAACAAAAAATGAAGGGAGTGATGTCTTCAACATGAAAATTTCAGTTTCAGGTAGCCGCAATTTTTGATAGCGAGCTGGGTGTATCTGTTATCTGTTACTACATAAGAAACCACCAAAGAGGAAATCCCAAAGGCTATACTATCTTTTCTAAGGAGACATATATATTGGTAGTGAAACTAAAAAATGCAAGGGACTGATTAACAGCAGAAGTCAAAATGGAGGTTACCTCTGGGAGTCTGGAGGGGATCACGGTTGGGCAGTGTCTTGGTCTGTCAGGGCTGCTCTAACAAAAATCCCATAGACTAGTGGGTAGACAGTAAACATTTCTCCCTGCAGTCCTGCAGGCTGGCAAGTAGAAAAGCAGGGCACTAGCAAAATCCGTGTCTGGAGGGGGCCTGCTTCCTGGTTCATGGACAACTGTCTTCTCACTGTGTCCTCACAAGACAGCAAGGAGGAGGGAGCACTCCAGGGTCTCTGACACGGGCACTAGTCCCATTCATGAGGGCTCCACGCTTATGAACTAATCACCTCCCAAAGGCCCCACCTCCAAACCCTGTCACGTTGGGGATTAGGCTTCAACATGAATTTGGGTGTCACCAACATTCAGTGTACAGCAGGCAGTGACACACGGGAAGCCTTTAGGATGATGGAGGTTCTAGGTCATCATGACGAGTGGTGGGTACATGGATGTCCACCTTATAATACATAATTTATATATTATGTTTTATGTACTTTACGTAAATTATATCTCATAGTAAAAAAGGCTAAAAATACAAACTATATGAGGCTATAGAAGAAAATAGCTTAAATGAGATAAAAGCAATAAAAGCAAAATCATGAGCCTATCCAACACTACACTCTCCCTGGTATTTTTTCTCCATAGCAGTTATGACCATCTGACATATTTTATTAAATGACTTTGTTGTCCCTTTCCCTTAACTTCCTCTGGGAAGTATGCTCCATGAAGACAGGAATTCTTTTCTGATGTGTTCATTTCTTAATCCTCAATACCTAGGAGAGTGTAGCACAGGGTAGGTGCTGAATATATATGTATTGTATGAATGAATGAATGAAAAGCATTCTAAGAATTTACCTTTAGCTACAAGAGACTGTTCTGGTAGGTTGGAAATGGCCACCTTAGACTACGACTATGATCAATGGGCCTCCTGGCTTAGATAATGCATTTCCATCATATATGTGAGGACCAGTGACTGGAGTGTTCAGCTTCCCATGGCGTCTGGTTTGAAGGAAGACTGGTTGGTTATTTTATCTCCTAGGAGTTGCCTTCAGAGTCACTTTTCTGCTTCTCCTTGAAGCTTGAGGTAAAGTGAGGAAAGCTTAACAGAAATTATCAGACTCAGAGCAGTTCTGGACAAACTTCCTGCATACTCTAGTCATCCTATTACAAACTCCAGGTTACTGGTTTTCTCCTGCTGTGGCCATTGTGATGTCCCTGGAGAAAGTTACTGAGGTTCATAAGAAAGGTCTACACTGAACTATCAACAGTGTCTTCCTGGTGGATTATGGGGAAGGAGAGTTTTCACTTGTACTGTATATACATCTGTATTGTTTGACTTTTAAGAAAGTTTAGGAAAGAATTACGACCCTATAGAAAACAAATTGAAATGAAATCACAACTTGCCAGAAGCCTGAAGGAAAAGAAAACACATTTTAAAACAGCAGAGGAAAACAATGGGGAAAAGAGTGCAGTAGTTAGGATCTTGGACTCTGCCTGGGTTTGACACACAGTAATTAGTTGTGTGGCCTTTGTCTAGTTATTCAACTTGTTTGCATCATTCCCTCATCTAGAAAATGAAGGTATGAACAATCCCTCTCTCTTAGAGTTGTGAGGATCAAATGAAATAACACATACAAACTGCTTAGAGAAGGGGTGTTACAGAGCAACTGCTCAATAAGTGTTAAGTATTATTGTCATCTAGCAAGTAGGAAAAACAGTAATGGTAAGAAGGTGTTACAAAAGGAAGACAGTCTCCTGGTTTTTTTTCTCCTTCCTTCTGCATGCTCCTGGTCCCTTTATGCCCTATGCCTATGTCCAAATGTCAAATGCCCACAGAGGTCAGACAAGAAATGTAAAGAGGGAAGAAGAAAAAGTAAACAGGGAAAGACAAAACTGTAGAACAGAGACTATGTACCCGGAGTGAATGGGATTCCCGCCTTGGGGAAATGCAGGCCCTCCTGTGATAGCTTAATTAGCATAATGCTGCTCCTCATAGAAAGTAGACATTTGGGAAATAAGAATAGGATATATTAAATTCAGAAGCTCTTGGGAGATGGGTCACGGAAGCCTGAAAAATATTGCATGCCCTTAAAATGGAGGCACCAGAATTTGGTTCTAGATCTGTCTTACTTCAAGGCGAAATGCCTGTGAGGTTTAATATAAAGTATAACCATCTGGTTTATAAAATGTTGCTTACATGAGGTGAAAGGTAGGCAAAAATAATATTTATTGAGTTGTTAACTATATATCCAGCTCAAGTGTTTTACATACTTTATCATACATTATCACACTTAAATCACATAAATAACTTTCTTTCCTCTCTGACTACATAATTTGTTGAACTGTTAGAATGTGTTTTGCTTCTGCTGATTTTTTTTTCCATTTAATGCTTGGAGGACTTTATGCTTAGCAGGAGAGGAAAGATAAATGCTTCTAAGGTTCAGTGAGTGATGGAAGGCAGCACAAGGGCAGAGCCCTGAGTCTCCAGAAGAGGGAGCACTAGGCTCTCCTCCCTACAAAGACTCAGGAAGGGAGCCTCAGAGGCCGCATGGAGGGGCAGGAATGGGGAGGAGCGGAGAGTGGAGTGCTGCTCAGGGAAGCTGATCCTAGCCCTGGAATCTTCCTTAGGAACGACAATCTCCCCAAATCCCTAGAGGTGGCTCAGGGAAGCTGAGGGATTTGCCCAAGGTTAAAGAACAAGTAGCTAACAGAACTGAGACTCATGCCCAAGTGTGTCTCTTAACCATTCTACCAAACTTCTTAGCATTACGGACTCTCTTCTGATCACAATTAACTGTTGTCCCCCCACATACATTTTTAGCCCAAAAGCTGGGTAATATACATATTCATAAATGTTATCAAGAAATGGTAGTAGGACCGTTGATGGTCATGTGCAATTCAGCTCCTTGCTCTGAAATCCTACTGGGAGGTTAGCTTTGATTCCACATACTAGTCTGTCACATAGGTCAGCTTCCTAGAGATGTGGCTTTCACTCAGTAAAGCTACGATGATGAATATTTGCAGGCTAAACCTTTATTTTCTATTTCAGTAGCCTCTGCTATTAATATTTACTATTAATCCATAAAGCATATATAATTATACCTAATTAGGTGACCCTAAATTAACAAATTCTCATCCCATCAACTGCAAAAGATTTATCTGTTCTAGGAGGAGTTCATTTTTTTAACACTGATTCTCTGGGGGGATTTCAGAGCTTCTTTTCATGGCCATTGCTTCTCAGATAACTGGCAAAATAGCCTGAGCAGGCTTTGAAAGTGCTGGATGTTTGATAAATGTCTAGAACTTTCATTTAAAGTTAAGGACAGAAGGTGATCTTTCCTCTGTGAATAATAATACCAGAAAATGAAAGAATGTCTTGATATACTTGGGATAAAAAGGACACAGTGATACACTTGACAACTTAGTGAACGAATTTCTTACCCAACTGTTCTGACAACTGACAAGTACACAAAAAATAGACAAACTAAAATGTCTCTATAAATGTCTTTTGTTTTATATTTTACATTATAATTAATGAAAATGAAATGGATAAAAGAAAAGGCATCTTAGATAAAAAGCCTTCATTTAGGGGAAAACTGGAAGTAAAAAGTCAGAGAAATAACTTACTGTACCTTAAAACTTTTTAAAAACCACATTTTAAACACAGAGGAGAGGGGGAGAAAAGGAGAGAAAGAAAAAGATGGAATGGGGAAGAAGCAAACTTGAAAACAAGCAAACCAGCCAACCCGGGAACTCTATGTGGCCAGTGGATTTAAAAGAAGTCATTATTGAAAAACCCTTGTTAGGTAACCCTGTGGATCAAGGACAATGAGAAACACATGGAGCTGATCCAGAACCAGCTTAAACCAACAGACTCCCTGGCTGACCCACAGACATGTGAGCAAGATCAATGTTTATTGTTGCATGCAATAGAAATTTTGTGTTTTGTCAATGCATATCAATAACTCACTGATAGTCATTATGTCTGTTAGAAAGTGTAGAGAAAATGGAAGTTCCATGGCCAGGATTCTGCCTGACTCTGGTCTGCTTGCCCACTGCATATGTGCAATGCTTGCAGGTGCAGGCTTGTGCATGTGTGGGCAATGAGTTATTATTGACTCTATAAGATCTTCACCCAGTGCTCTGGGGCTGCAAGGTGGGGGAGAGGCCTAGAGGCAGAGACTGGCTTGCTGCATGCAGACTTGTCCTGAGGTCAATTCTAGTGATTGACCTGCTGCCATGGGAGTAAAGCTGGGTATAAATGTATAAACCCTTTTACCCCAAGAACGTTCTGTTTTCATTTTTCAGTCTCACCAAATCCATAGTGAACTTCCCTGGGCCTGAAACCCTCAGGTGAGAGAGAAAGAAAGGACATTTTTTTAAACGGAAAGCTTATATAAGCAAATCAGTAGTGATCCATGAAACACTTAGAGTCAAACACAAGATGATGGAGACCAAGAAATAACTCAGTTACCTCATGAAAGGCATAAAGGCCACAACAGGTGATACTGCATTGGCTGCGGAGCCTGCTAGGGAAGCAGCGGATCAGAGCCCTGGCGATCCAGCAGGAGACCTAAAGCCTGCCATGAGCCTCGCTATCTCTGTGCTCTGGTCTGGACGACTGAGGACATACATAATGTCACCACAGCTAGACACTAGGTCAAGAACACTAGGTCAGATAGTGGTATGCCTAGATAATGTATTGGTTCTGCATAAATGTCAATAACTCCCTGAGGTCATAGGAAATCCACAAATTTTGAAGTCACTCATAGTTAAGACAATGAAAGCACATGTGGCAGACTGTTTCAGTAATTGCCCCAGTTTGTTCACAGCTCCCTATATCCATGCCTCTGAATGATCCTCATACAATGACTCTGGGCTTGACTATGTGACTTGTTTTGTCCAATGGGACAACAGTAGATGAAATGCAAGCAAAAACTTGAAAAGTGATAACACTTTGAGAATAGCTTCTGTTATTCTTTGGATCCCTGAGACCACCATGTAAAGAAACCAGGGTTGCTTACTGGAAGACGTGATCACGCAGAACAGTCAATCAGTCATTGCAGCTGAGGGCTCTTAGCAGCACTGTCAGCTCACTGCATTCACAAGTGTGAGCCCAGAGGCTCACGCCCAGAAACCACCCACCTGAGCACAGCCCAGATGGCCAAACATCAGAATTGGGAGTGAATGATTGTTTTAAGCCATTACCTTTTGGGGGTGGTTTATAACTCAGAAAGAGGTAACTGATACACCATGTCAACAACTTCATGGGTTGCGTTTGCAGTTCTCATCCAAAAGAATGTGTCTTGCTTCTGTCTCTAACAAGTTGGTAGGGTGATACTGTGATTTGTAATAATGTATATTTGGTTCCTGGCACAGAGCTCCTAAAACACTTGGAATTTTCTGTGATAAGATCTGTCAGGGGTGTGTTTTG
This sequence comes from Phataginus tricuspis, assembly GCA_029783875.1. Classification (NCBI taxonomy): domain Eukaryota; kingdom Metazoa; phylum Chordata; class Mammalia; order Pholidota; family Manidae; genus Phataginus; species Phataginus tricuspis. Next base: position 23,861,507 of record JAQQAC010016209.1, read on the forward strand.
TTATGCTAATAAAATGACTTGTGGAAAATCCCTGAGTCTGGGGCTGGTTGCCAGTGGAGCCAACCGTATGATTAGAACGTTGGAACTTCCCGTCCAACCCCCTGAACTCTAGGGCGAGGAGAGGAGCTGGAGATTGAGTTCAATCAACATGGGCAATGGTTTAATCTATCACACCTGTGTAATGAAGGCTCCATTAAAAACGCAAAAGAAGGCTCTGAGAGCTGAGTTGGTGCACGCACGGAGGTGCTGTGAGACTGGTGTCCTCCAAGCGCGTGGCAGCTCCATGGCCCTTCCTCACACCTCTTCTGCATCTCTTCCATCTGGCTGTTCCTGAGTTACATCCTTTCCTGATACACCAGCGATCTAGTAAGTAAAATGTTTCTTGCAATTTTGTGGGCCCCTCTAGCAAATTAATTGAACCGGAGAAGAACACGGAACCTTTGCTCCATAGCTGGTCGGTCAGAAGCACAGATGACAACCTGAACTTGTGACTAGCATCTGAAGGTCAGGGGCAGGTGGGCAGTTTTGTAGGACTGATCCTTTAATCTGTGGGCTCTGATGCCATCTCCAGGTAGACAGTATCAGAACTGAGCTGAATTCAGGACACCCAGGTGATGTCAGAGAATTGCTTGTTGGTGGGTGAAAAAATCCCACACACTGGAATTACTACAGAATCCTAAATTGAAGCCTTACTAAAGTTATTACTGAACCATTCGGGGACCTAGGAATTAGCTTTGAGAACCCTCTCCCTGAGCCTGCATATACCTGTTACCAAACTCTCTGTTTTTACCTCCTTTAAATCTGGAATCCATCTCCTTTTCTCCATTGACACTGGCACCACCCTAGTGCCCCCATCCCTGGACTACTGAGCAGGGATTCCTCCTCCCATTTCCCTGCACCCCACTCGGCCCCACTTGCATCTGTTCTGCACTTAACAGAGCAAACATTTTAATGCAGATCCAGAAATGCCCCCCTCCCACATAAAATCCTGTCACTCTCATTTACCTGATAAAATCCCACATGTTTACCATGACCTGCAGCCCTTCACAGCATGAACCACCCCTCATCCCCACAATTTCCTACATGCACTCTCTACCACAGCTCTTCCTTCAGCTCTGCTAACAGACACTGCTCCTCCTGCCACAGAGCTTTCCGTATACTGTCACTTTTGTCCCCCATGGGCTCTTCTCAACCGACGCCTTTCTCAGGTGTCACTTAGGGGAAGCCTTTTCTCTCCCCATTAGCACAGGTTATAATCTTTTCCTTTACTTACCCCGTGTTGTGATTGAATATACTTGCATTGATGTGATTTTAAGATTAATGTCTGTATCCCCAACTATACCATAAACTCCAGAAAGTAAGGAATGCCAAGCCTGGCTCACCCTTAGAGCTCTAATGTCTAGCATAATGCCTGGCACATAATCAACCCTCAGTACATATTCATTGATTGAATGAGTTTGATATGCAAATACAATTGCATTTGGCATATAAAATATACTCAGTAGATATTTACTGAATGAATAAGGAATTTATGACAGCCTGGGATAGAAATAGGAAAAACATATCTTACATAGCATTGTGTTCTTTTTGCACATAGTAAGCTAAATAACTATTTTTGGAAAGAATTGAGCCCTCTAATTAGAGGATTTGGAAAAGATAATTAAGAATATAGACAAAAAGAGAAAAAGAATTGGTTTCTTTTATACCTGAAATCAATTAAATGGTCTTTGTGTAGATAAGGAACTAATTTGTAAACAAATTAAATGGGTACTTGGCTAGAGGTAGATCTATGACAAGTGGTGAGGGTCTATGAGCTAACACCTTGTGATCATAATTAAATAACATTTCTGAAAAGTCTATAGGATGAATTCTCTCGGTTGGTATAACACTAAACTTTTCCCAGTAGAAAAATGAGCATAAATTGAAGTTAGATTTTCTTAAACATAAATAGAAATCAAAACAGAACGTATTATTCTGTCTGTCCCCTGATCTTCCTCATTAACCTTGTTAAAAGCCTCATCTTCTCTCAAATGTACACAAATGTAAAAAAAAAAAGTCACTGGGCTGTAGAAGACCCATGCAAAGTTCTGAAGTAACTCACAGATGACACCCTGCAACAAAGGTCCTCAACTATTCCCACACCTTTTGACTGGTCCCCATGTGCACTAACTCGGGGCTTGGCCGTGTAATTTGCCCACAGAATCCTGAACAATAAAATGATTGTTTTGATAATCCTCTATATTTGGGGGTCATTTTCTTACACAACAAAAACTAACCACCTGTCTTGCCAATGGGTTTCAGCTCCCGGCAAGTTCACTATGGATTCAGTGTGACCAAAGAAAATGACAGTAGAATGTTCTTGGGGTGAAAGGGTTACACCCAACTTTACTTCCACGGTGGCAGATCAATCACTAAAATCCCATTCACTCAGAGTGAGTTTGCATGCAGCAAGCCAGTCTCTGCCTCGGGGCCCCTCTATCCACACAGCCATCCTCTGGGCCTCTGTCCTTGGCACTGCCACCACTCCAGCCTCTGCTCTCTTGCAGCCGTGCCACCGTGTTGCATGCACTGCACTAGGCGGAGCTCTTTATATGGAGTCAACAGCAATGTATTGCCCACAGGTGTGCAGTGAGCTAGTCAACCAGGGCCAGGTGAGAATCCTGGCCACAGGAACTCTCATTTTATCCACACCACCCCAGTCTTGCCACACTAACAGTTTTCTAAACATGAACCTAAAATGTCACTCTACTGTTCCAAAGCCATCAACATTCTATAGTGGTCTGAGGAAGGAACCCTCAACGCTGAGGGATCAGGGGCTCAAGGAGGAGGCCTCTCAGAAGTCAAGGTTCATTCACAAGTTTGGTCAGATTGTGTGGGTGTGGGTGCGTGTGCCTGAGTGGGACAGGAAAGGCTCAGTGCCCATGAAATCACAAACGTTTCTGTAAGGATAAGTCTAGGGGCAATTTCTCACCTTCTTTTGAAAATTCAAAAAGACTCAAATACGGAAGCACAGACTGGGGATTTTTTTGCCATATATAACACTGACTGAGTTCTAAGTCTTAGGGAAGGAGACAGGTCGGCAGTCATTTCTTGTTGAATTTCTTTTCAATGTGTACTTAGCATTTTAACGCAAACTCTGGCTAGAATGCCACCCCTGCACATTGTTAAACTGATAAATAGGTCCAGATGCTTTACTTTAAAAGGACATTTTAGTTAATGTTCCTTGAGGAGAAGCAATAGTAACCAATGTTGCCCATTTGGTCATTCTGGGCTCTAGATGGCCTCATCAATGCTTGAGGAAATAGGAGTGTGTTATTGAGCTAGAAGATTAAATAATATGTGCTGAGATGCTCCTACCAATTCGGGAGGGGTTTTAAGTTTAAGCCTCCAGGCATTTCTGGTAAAGGCATGCCAAGTGTAACCAAGTAACCAAAACTGCCCTCCTTTGCAGCAGAATAAGTGAGTTATCTTCTCCACAAACAATGATTTATAGAACTGTCCCTCCTTGCCTACTAGTAGAAAAGCACTGTGGAGTATTACTAAATTTACAAATTAAAAAATTTTTAAGACAAAAAAAGTACATATATATGTATATATACATACACATACATACATCCGTATATGCAATGTGCATCTCTGAGTTAAATACCTCATCCAAAATCCCTGAAAATGGGCCTACTCTGTTAAAATGCTAGTAGAAGATTGCTTTGAAGTCATTGTTTATCAATTTCAAATATATTTTTTATAGAGGTACATACAATAAAATGCACATATCTTAGTGTACAGCTTGATGAATTTTGACATGTGTATACATTCATGTAACCATCACCCTGATCAAGATACCAAACATTATCACTTTTCTTTTCTCCCATCCACCTATTTCACCCATCTCCCCACCCTGCTCCCCTATGGTAACCACTGGTCTGTTCTCTGTACTTATGAGTCTGTTCCAGTTTTATGTGTTCATTTGTTTTTTTAGATTCTACATATAAGTAAAATCATACCATATTCATCCTTCTCTGTCTGACTTATTTCACTTTAATTTAATATCCTCTAGGTCCATCTATGTCATCACAAACAGCAAGGTTACATCCTTTTTATGTCTGAGTAATATTCCATTGTATATATGTACCATATTGTTTCTATCCATTCATCTATGGATGGACATTTAGGTTGTTTCCACATTTTGGCTATAGTAAGTAATGCTGCAATATGTAGGAATGCATATATCTTCTTGGATTAGTGATTTTGTTTTCTTCAGGTAAATTCCCAGAAATGAAACTGCTGGGTTATATATATTTCTATTTTTAGTTTTTTGAGAAACCTCCATACTGCTTTCCATAGTGGTTCCACCAATTTACAATCCCACCAGTTGTGCCTGAGGATTCCCTTTGCTCCACAGCCTCCTCAGTACTTACTGGTTTTGTCTTGTTGATAGTAGCCATTCTGGCTGGTGTGAGGTGGTGTCTCACTGTAGGTTTGATTTGCATTTCCCTGATGATCAGTGATGTTGAGCATCTTCTCATGTGCCTCTTGGCCATCTGTATGTCTTCTTTGGAAAAATACCCATTCAGGTCCTGTGCCCATTTTTTTAACTGGATTATTGGTTTTCTTGAATTTTAGTTGTACAAGTTCTTTGTTTTGGATATTAGCTCCTAATCAGATATACCATATGTAAATATTAAATTCAGTAGGTTGCCTTTTTGTTAATGATTTTCTTTGCTGTGCAAAAGCTTTTTAGTTTGATGTAGTTCCTTATTTCTTTTTGTTTCTTTTGCCTAGAGAGACATATCCAAAAAAATATTACTAATGCTATTGTTCAAGAGTTTATTATCTATGTTTTTTTCCAGGAGTTTTATGTTTTCAGTTTTATGTCTTAGGTCTTTAATCCACTTTGAGTTTATTTTTGTGTATGGTGTAAAACACTAATCCAATTTCATTCTTTTACATGTAGCTGCCAGTTTTCCCACCACCATTTATTCAAGAGACTGTCTTTACCCCATTGTATAGTCTTGCCTTGTTTGTCATAGATTAATTGACCATATAGGGGTGAGCTTATTTCTGGGCCCTCTATTCTGTTCCACTGGTCTATGTATCTGTTCTTATGCCAGTGCCATACTGTTTTGATTGCTGTAGCTTTGGTAGTATCATTTTAAATCAGGGAGAGTGATACCCCCCACCCTGCCCCCAGCTTCGTTCTTCTTTTTCAAGAGTGTTTGGGCTACCCAGGGCTTTTGGTGGTTATGTATAAATTTTAGGATTATTTGCTCCAGTTCATTGAAAACTTCATTGGTATTTTGATAGGATCAAATACATTTCTTGTAAAGTTGGCCTGATTAGTTATGTGATTGTTGCATCAGTGAGATATGATTGTACATATTATTTCATATTAACACTTCTAAAAAATTTTTTATCAGTAGTTGATCACATGTGATAGGAATCAGATTTGGAAGACAGAAACCCAATTCAAACTAGCTGTGGGTGACTGCAAACATAACCAAAATTTTTCTCCCTTCAAAATGTATATTTATCTATCCCTTGAATTTGGGCTGGCCATGTGAGTTGCTTAGCCAATAGGACACTAAAAAATGTGGAGCAATCAGAGGTTTGACTAAACCATATAGTCCTGTCATTTCCCTAGCACCCAGCCAACAGCCATCCATATACCAGACATATACATGAGGTCATCTTGATCATCCAGCTGCCAGCATGAGTGGTGCACAGGTGAACTCAGGTGAGATCAACAAAGGCAGCCTAGCCCAGAATCATCCAGCTGACCCATGGTACCATGAGCTAAATAAATAGAAGCTTTAGCCACTGAGTTTTTCAGTAGTTTGTTAGGCAGTAAAAGCTGACTGCTGCATAGCTTCAGCCAAAAATAAGAGCCATTGGCATGTGTGTTTTGAGACTGAATAAAGTGGACTTTAGGACTTGAATGTCAGCACAAAATAGAACTGAATATTATTTCCCTGATGAGTAGTGATGTTGAGCATCTTTTCATGTACCTGTTGACTATTTTTATGTCTTCTCTGGGAAAGTGTCAATTTAGTTCCTCTACCCATTTTTTAATAATATTTTGTTTTTGTTATTGAGTTGTATGAGTTCTTTATGTATTTTGGATATCAGCCCCATATCTGGTGTGTTACTTGTAAATAACTTCTCCCATTGCTCAGGTTGCCTTTCGTTTTTTTTATTGTTTTGCTCTGCTTTTTAGCTTGGTGTAGTCTCACTTGGGTTTTTTTGTTTTTGTCTTTGTTGTTTGTTTTGGTGTCACATCTTAAAAAAATCAGTGCCAAGGTCAGTAATAAAGAGCTTCTTCCTTATGTTTTCTTCTAGAAGTTTTATACTATCCAGTCTTTAGGTCTTTCACCCATTTTGAGTTAGTTTTTGTGAGTGGTGTGCGATAGGGGTCCCATTCCATTTTTCTGCCTGTGGTTATCCAGTTTTCCAACACCATTTGGTAAATTATCCTTTTCCCACTGAGTGTTTTGGCTCCATTGTCAAATATTAGTTGACTGTAAACACCCAGGTTTGTTTCTGAGTACTGTTTTGTTCCAAAGACCAATGTGTCTACTTTTGTGCCAGTACCATACTGGTATATAATAATTAAATTACTATAGCTTTATAATATAGTTTGAAATCAGGAGGTGTGATGCTTCTGGCTTTGTTCTTTCTCATTATTGCTTTGGCTATTCAAGGTCTTTTGTGGTTTCATATGAATTTTAGAATTGTTCTTTTTCTCTGAAAATACCTCTTGGAATTTTGATAGGGATTGAATTGGATCTATAGATGGGTTTAGGTAGTATAGACATCTTAACAATAATATTCTGATCCATGAACACAAGATATTTTCCACTTGTTTGTGTCTTCATTTCCTTCAGCAAAGTCTTGTAGTTTTCATTTTACAGAACTTTCCTTTCATTGGTTAAATCTATTCCTCAGTATTGTTTTTGTTGCTATTGTGGATGAGACCGTTTTTTTTCTTTCAAATGTTTCATTGTTAATGTATAGTAACACAACTGATTTCTGTGTGATTTTTGTACCTTATGACTATTAAATTCCTTGATTAGTTCCCACTGGTTTTTTGGTTGAGTCTATATGGTTTTTCTATCATAGCATCTGCAAAAAATGATGAATTTACTTTTTCCGTTCTGATTCTGATGCCTTTTATTTCTTTGTTTAAATTGTTCTAGTGAGGACTTCTAGTACTATGTTTAAGAGTAAGGAGAGTGGGCATGCTAGTTTTGTTTCTCATCTTAGAGGAAGAGGCTTCAGCTTTTCACCCTTAAATAGAATGTTAACTGCAGCCTTGGCATATATGGTTTATTACGTTGAGGTGTGTTCTTTCTATGCCCAATGTATTGAGGGTTTTTGTCATGAAAGGATGTTACATTTTGTGAAATGCTTTTTCTGTATCTATGGAGGTGGTTAAATGATTTTTACCCTTCATTCTATAAATGTGGTGTATAACCTTTATTGATTTGCTTATGTTGAACGAGTCTCGCATTCCAGGGATAAATCCCACTTGGTCATGCTGTTTAGTCCTTTCCGTGTTGTAAATCCAGTTTGCTAATATTGTTGAGAATTTCTGCATTTCTATTTATCAGGGATATTGATCTATAATTTTCTTGTAGTATCCTTGCCTAGTTTTGGTATCACAATAATGCTAGCCTGGTAAAATGAATTTGGAAGTGATCCCTCTTCTCCAGCTTTTTGGAAGAGTTTGAGAAGGATTGCTTTTAATTGTTTGGTAGAATATATGAATGAAGCCAATCTGGTCCTGAGGTTTTCTGTGTTGGGAAGTCTTTGATTACCGATTCAGTATCCTTACGTGTTGTTGGCCTGTTCAAATATTCTACTCCTGATTCTGTCTTGGTGGGTTGCATGTTTCTAGGAATTTATCCATCTTTTCTAGGTTATCTAATTTGTTGTAGTCCCTTCTGATGCTCTGTATTTCTATAAGTGTCGGGATAATGTCTTCTTTCGTTTCTGATTTAGTTTGAGTCTTCTTTTTCCCTAAGTCTACCTAAAGTTTTCTCAGTTTTGTTTCTTTTCAAAAATCCAGTTCTTATTTTCAGTTGTTTTTCTTTGTTCTGCTAGTAATTCTTTCTATTCTGATCTCTATTTCCTTCCTCCTGTTATCTTTGGGCTTACTTTGTTCTTTCTGTAGTTCATTGGGGTGTAAAGTTAGATTGTTCATTTGACATCTTTCTATTAATGTATGTGTTTATCACTAAACTTCCTCTCAGAACTGCTTTTCAACATCTTATAGGTTTTGGTATGCTGTGTTTCAATCTTACATTTAGAGTCATTTTTAATATGGAGGAACTTGTTAATGCCGTTTTTTTTCTGTTTTTTTTTTTTTTTGTGTGTGTGTATTTCTAGTGCTTTTTTTTTCTCCCTCTGTTTCTGCGTACCTTTGTAAATCGGTTGTTTTTCCATGGTGGCAAGCTCTGTTTCCCCCTGATCTTTTGTGCATTTACTCTAAGGTTTTGCCTTGTGGTTACCATGAAGCTTACATAAGATATTTCATTGATTCAAACAGTCCGCCTTAAGTTGATAGCAACTTAACTTCAATTCTCTATAAAAGCTTCACTCTTTTACTGCCCCCTTTTATATTCTTGGTGTCACTATTTACTTCTTTATATTATATATTCATTAATAAATTTTGGTTGCTATAAATTATTTTTATTACTCTTTTCCTTTAACTTTCATACTATAGTTAAGATATACCATTCTTTTACATAAGTTTTCTAAGTCTGAGTGTATCTTAATCTTTACTAGTGTATTGTATATTTTCACATGTTTCCATGTTTCTGATTAGTGTCTTTTCAGCTTGAAGAACTTTGGTTTTTCTTGCAAGGCAGAGCTAGCAGTGGTAAACTCCCTCAGCTTTTGTTTGTCTAGGAAAGTATTTCTCCCTCACATCTGAAGGATAACTTTGTGGGATACAGTATTCTTGGCTGGTGATTTTTTTTTTCTTTCAACACTTTGAATATGTCTTTCCACTCTCTCCTGGCCTGTATGACTTCTGGTGAAGAATCTACTGATAACCTAATAGGGGTTTCTTTGTAGGCTCTAATATGCATTTCCCTGGATGCCTTTAGGATTTTCTTTTTATATTGAATCTGTCAAAAATCAAAGATAATGTCTTGTATAAAGTCTTTCTGCATTGAGATAATAGGGTGATTAATTAGCTTCATGTAATTGGATGTACAATTTTATTCCCAGATTTGGAAAATAATTTTTTAAAAGAAACTTTCTCAGTATGGAGGTTCCTCAGAAAACTCAAAATAGAAATACCATTTGACCCAGGAATTCCACTCCTAGGAATTTACCCTAAGAGTGCAGCAGCCCCGTTTGAAAAAGACAGATGCACCCCTATGTTTATCGCAGCACTATTTACAATAGCCAAGAAATGGAAGCAACCTAAGTGTCCATCAGTAGATGAATGGATAAAGAAGATGTGGTACATATACACAATGGAATTTATTCAGCCATAAGAAAACAAATCCTACCATTTGCAACAACATGGATGGGGCTAGAGGGTATTATGCTCAGTGAAATAAGCCAGGCGGAGAAAGACAAGTACCAAATGATTTCGCTCATCTGTGGAGCATAAGAGCAAAGAAAAAACTGAACAAAGAAAACAGCAGCAGACTCACAGAACCCAAGAATGGACTAATAATTACCAAAGGAAAAGGGACTGGGGAAGATGGGTGGGAAGGGAGGGAGAAGGGGGAAAAAGAGGCATTACGATTAGCACACATAATGTAGCGGGTGTAGGGGTGGGGTAGGGGGATATGGGGACGGCAGGGAAGGCAGTGAAGACAGAGAAGACAAGCAATGATTCTATAACATCCTTCTACGCTGATGGACAGTGACTGCAATGGGGTTGGTGGGGGGGACTTGATAATAGGGGGAGTCTTGTAACCATGATGTTGCTCATGTAATTGTATATTAATAATAGCAAAATTTTAAAAAAAAGCTTTCTGTCCCCTTCTCCTTCTGGAACTCTGACTTACTCTGATACTTGTTCCTTTAATTGAATCCCACAGATCACATAGGCTTTTTTCTCTCCTTTTCATTCCTTTTATTTATTCTGTCTCCCATTTGTTCTGCTTTACTGCAGATGTTCTATATCGCATTTCCACTTCATTTGTTGAATTCATCAGAATTCTTGATTGGTTCTTTTCTATGATTTTTATCTCTTTGGTAAACACCTCATTTTGAACATTTTTCCATAATTTTATTGAACTATCTAGGTTTTCATATAGCTTGTTGAGTTTTTTGAGAACTGATATTTTAAATTCTTTATCAGCCAGATTGCAAAATTCTGTGCCTTCATAAGTTACTAAATTATTGTTTGACAAGTTTCCTTGATTTTTTTCCCCTCCCACGGTCCTTGTAGTTTTACATTGCCACTTTGAAAGAGCAGACACCTCCTTAAATCTTTGCTTGTTGCCTTCAGATGTGGTGTTCTGTTCATTGGTACTGTTTTTTTCTGGGGTTCTGTCTGCTTTTGTGTGGGTACACCTCCACTTATTGCTCCCTCTTGTGGCAAAATTCTTAAGCATTTATGTCTGGTTCTTAAAACTCATCAGGCCGGCTACTGGAAACTTCTTTTGTTTTCCAGAAGGTGGCACTATAGTTCAAGTTTGTGGCTTCTCCCTCGTCCGTAGACCTTAGCCAGTTTTCTGAACACATTCACTATCCGCCAGAGCTTGCTCTAATTGTTGTACTCAGGAGTATATACAAATATCCAGCTGCAGAGTCGGGAAAGGTACATATTTAGTACTCAGTGCACTGTGTGCATGGACAAGGTAGGGAGATCCCCTGCTGTGGTACTGCCAGAGGCTCATGGGTAGATTTCCTAATGAGTGTAGTCCAGAAACTGGGTCCCTTTAAAGCCATTTGATACTCTTATCTGCCTCTTATCTGTTCTTTTCCCTTCTCCCTGCATCCAAACTTACATACACATTTTTTTTTTTGCTCCAATGGCGTGCTGGAATCTCCCTTCAGAAAGGCTAGACTCAGAGTTTCTCTCTTGTCTGTGGGTATCTGCATAGAGGGCGCTGACCCTAGATTTTTATTTTATATTTTGCACCAGTGGAATAATGAAACCTTCCCCAGTCCCTCTCATTACAGCTGAGGAAAAAAACCTGAGAGGGACTGGGGAAGGGTTATTATTCCACCGGTTCTACCTCCTGTATTAAGGTCTCTCTGCCTACTTCCAGATGCATAGGTGGACAAGACTCCTCCCAAATCCCTTCGCACGTAGTGCTGGATACAACTCCCACAAAGGCACTTTTGTTCATGGATTGATGTCTAATTCTTTGTAGAAAAAGGACAAAAATGAGGAACATCTTATGCCCTCATGATGCTCTTAATAAAAATCAGTCTTGCTGGAAAAAATTAAAATATCTGTCCTCAGTTTTGAGACAGATGCTTGTTGGTTATAGAACATTACTGTCAGGGCATATTCTTGTGTACTAGTATAAAACACTATGTTTGAAAGCTGTGTACAAAAAAAAAAAAAAGAAAATCATCAGATGTTTGATTCATTTTAGATTTAAAAGCACTTCCAGGTTGTGCATTTGACTAAGTTCAAGGCTAAACTCTAGTATAGCTCTAGTCTAGCAATTCTCTTCATCTCATTTCTCTTTCTTTGAAATACAGTAGAAAGCCAAAAATAAAGGGCAGGAAGAATGTGATTAGAAGCAAGAATCATTAGAATATCAAAACTGGGTTCATAAATATTTGGTCATGCACCATGACCACAGACAAGAACAAAACAATGTCTTTTATAACGAATTTACCAAGAAGTCATCGTATTTCCTTTAGTAAATTATTCTTGAATTAAATACTGTATGCAGTTTAATATGCTGAATGCGTGTTTTATATAAAGTAGCATTTTATCACTTAATATTGATGTAAAAAGTATCTGTATCTGCTACTATTGAATATAGTTTAACATTAGTGATTCTGATTTCATTCAATAGATCTGTCCTTTTTAAAACCAGCAATTCAGCTTCAAAGGGCATTTTCATGATTATTATTTGCATATGTTATGCTACCAGTAATTTGAACTTTGGCCTCTTTGATACACTGATTAGAATTTACTTATGAGAAACTTGTTTCATATCATGCAGCCTTTATTACTTCCAGACTGTAGTTTTCCATTTTTTATGTAGCTTTGGTGTTTATGTGGGTGATAAGGCAATGATGTCATTTATAAAGTCATATGAATATTTTAAAAATTAGCTTAGAACTGTCTTCCTGATTAAATCAATATTTTTTTCCTCAAGTAATTGCCCAGTATAGTCCAAAAGCACAAACTATCTGTACTCATACATTCAGGTATGTTAAATATTTTAAAGATTTTGTCACTGCATTCCTATAATCATGAATACTTTCATTATTAAACAGAAAATCACTCCATTCTTTCCAAATAATGTTTTAAAAAATATAATGGTGAGGACAGCTGTTAGCTGATACACTGTTTCCTTTGGCCAGAATTCCAGAGTACCATTTAAAGTAGTTCATGAATGTGGTAACTGGAGGGATTCATTGTAATACACAAACGACCTTCCTTGGGGTGGGGGGAGGAGGGTAGAAAGTGAAGCAGAAACATCAGTGATGTCAGCCTTCACTGCTCCCTCGCGCTCTCGCTCTCCCCTCTGCACTCTGGCCTCCTGCTCTCCCACAGCAAAGAGAATTCTTCACAGAGAGAGTACCTGACATGGAAGCCCTAGGCCTCCATCTCTGCAGTGTTCAGACCAAGGAGGAAGGAAAACTTCCTCTCTAGGGCAATCCGAAAAAGTCTGGGGAAGAACTTGGGCCCAATTGGAGCCGTTCGCCCACCCCTCTGACTACTTTGGACAAGGGGAAGGACAGACTATGGGTGGCGGGTCCAGAAACACCTGGATGAAGTGCGGAAGGAGCAGTTTCTTAAAGTTCATTGCGCTGTCAAGATAATAAATGTTCTCCAAGTCAATCTAGTTGTGAGCCAAGAGATCTAAATACAGAGCAGAATACAAAGCAAAGAGCCTTTGCAAAGATTTTTTAAAATAATCATTATATTATGAGTTCTTGACATATTGAAACTTACAACAAATTATATGTACTTAATAGAGACTCCAAATATAGAGAGCAAAAAATTGACAAATGTAAGGACAAATAAACCAATCTATAATTGTAGTGGGAGTTAATATAGTTCTCTAATTGAAGGTATAAAGATAATCATTAACTATACAGACTGTTTGAACCAACAGTTAATCAAATTTGACTTAATAGGAATACTGTATGCAACAGTGGCAAAATACATATTTTCAAACATACACTTTATACAAATTGGTCCATAAAATATCAGCACATACCACAGAATCAATATAATACAGGTCATGTTTGCTGAGAAACTGTAGTTCAGCAGGAGTTTCACTTCTGCCATTGTCTACTTGGTAGGCCTATAAGGTAATCCTGCAACAGAGAGTGTAAAAACTCTGAACAAAACACAAACAACTCCCCAAAGGCTCCGGACAGTGAACCATAGCAGGTGTATCTGGGATGGGAATAAAACTTGGAGGAAGGGATTAGCCTAGAGTGAATTCACCATTTTAATGGGTTTTTACTTTAAGCTACTCTTAAAAAAAAAATAAACAATGCACAAAAAGTTTTGGCACTACTCATTTCTTCACAGACGACTTGATGGAGAAAACTGATTAACTTGAAGTAGAGATTTGGTAACTTGGCAGATGTCATTTATTACAAAAGTATATGCCCAAAGTTGTCCCAGCCAAATAATCCATATGGTTGTCCAAAAAATTGTTTCTCCAAGCCTCCTAAAATCACTTCTGGTCTGTGATCCTGATCCTTAAGCCATCTGGACTCCCTGAACCTATTCCATCATAACTGTCATGCTCAAAGTGAGTAGTCCTAGCTCACTGGTTACCTTAGAAAATCCATTCCCAAGAGACACATATTTACATAGACATTCTAGAAATGTGACCTAATTCCTCCTGAGAGGGAAGTCTGGATTTATTTACTAGTCCTCCATCCTTTTCTCCTCTCTCCCTCCCTTCTTTCCTTCCAGTAAATTCCTAAGAAATGTACCACCTCTGAAATCATGTTGTTAGGCTAGTAGCAGGTCACTAAGTCAATGATGGTTTGTAATTAGGCTAAAGTTCTTTCTATTTGTCCATATTATTTTTTTAACCATGTGTAAAGTCTCAGTAATGAAGGAGAAATCTGGCAAATTGAGATAATTTAAACCGCATTCATGTGGCTCCTGTGTGTTTGTAACAGTTTTGAATGGGAAAGACCCCAAGGACACACCGATACACTTGCTAAAAGTTCAACAAGAAAGTCAATTGGAGATTGATCACGGCAGCCAAGAGCTGAAGAGGGGGCACAAGAGCTGAAACTGCTGAAAGTGGATTGTCATCTATGTGTGTATTAAAAACAAAGCCTCTTTAAAAAATGGAGCTGCTTTTTCACTCACGCATGGAGGAGGTACTTTGGGCAAAAATCCCTTGTAATGAGTCAACTAAAGGAAATGTTTCTGATGATATGAGGAATTTTTTTAAGAAAGAAAATAGGACATATTTATTTATATAGCTTGTCAGTAATTGTGCGTTTTATGGCTGTGACTTCTTGTTTGCTGCCAAACAAGCAAGGGAATGTTTTCTGTCTCCTGGTGATTTCTCTGTCACCGTTCCTGGTGCACTGATAACAAAAAATAAATGGCACATCATTTAGTTGGGTTTTATTTCAACACACAAATGTTTTTAATAAGTTTACAAAGTAGGGAATAGTGAAATCCATTTGCTCTTTTCAGAAGACGTTGTTACTTTGTAAGTTAACAAGATTGAAATCCATAGGAAAAAATCCATAGGAAACAAGGTCAAAGTGAAGTCTGAGATGTTAGGAGTGGTTCTCTTAGGAATGGGATTTTACTTCATTTTACTTTTCTTTTTGTACTTTCCTATATCTTTCTACCAGGAGGCTATATTTAAAAATAAGAAGAAAAGACATAAAAATGGAAAACATCTCTGACAAGGGGCATATTAAAACCAGTCTATTTCTCAGGGCAATCATTTCGTTTATATAAGCAGCAGATATTTACTGACACCCTTTATCTTTATATTCTTCACAGTTCCTAGCAAAGTCATATACAAAGGGTTTAAGTGTAAGACACAATACCAAGCACTGGAAGAGGTGTAAAGAATCAACATATGAATCCACGTAAAGAATGAACAATTATTCATCTTTACAAGGGCCTTATGATATAAATGGTATCTGTATTTCAGACTAAAGAAACTAAAGCTCCCTGGGATAAGTGGCTTGCCCAGTGCCACAGAACCAGGAAGTGGTTTGTTGCCCTTATGGCCTCAAAGAAGTGCATCTCCTTATATACATACCCTTTGATCCACACTGACTCTAGGCCATTGACTCTAGGCCATGTGACCTGCTGGGTCCAATGTTGCATTAGCAAAGACACGAACACAGGATATTACATGTCAATTGTATCTCAACGAAAAGATAAGCAGAGACTTGAAGGGTGCACACCAGAACCTGTCCTGTCTTGCTGCTCTTTGGAACCCCGGCCACCATGTGAAGGAGCCTGTGCTAGCCTGTTGGAACATCAGACAACACGTGGTGCAGAGATGAGCCATCCCAGCTGAGGCCTATTAGACAAATTAATTTGACAATAGCTAGACACAAGACAATCCTAAACCATCCAGTTTGAATAGAGCCTCGAGCTGATTGCAAAGATCAAATGAGCCAGCTAGACCAGAACTACCCAGCAGATCCACGGAATTGTGAGAAACAATAAAAGCAAATTGTTCTAAGCAATTAAGTTTTGGGGGTCATTTGTTCGGGAATCCCACTCCTTGGAATTTACCCAAAGAATACAACTTCTCAGATTCAAAAAGACATATGCACCCCTATGTTTATCGCAGCACTTTTTACAGTAGCCAAGATATGGAAGCAAGCTAAGTGTCCATCAGTAGATGAATGGATAAAGAAGAAGTGGTACATATACACAATGGAATACCATTCAGCCATAAGAAGGAAACAAATCCTGCCATTTGCAACAACATGGATGGAGCTGGAGGATATTATGCTCAGTGAAATAAGCCAGGCAGAGAAAGGCAAGTGCCAAATGATTTCACTCATTTGTGGAGTATAACAACACAGCAAAACTGAAGGCATAAAATAGCAGCAGACTCAGAGACTCCAAGAAGGAACTAGTGGTTACCAAAGGGGAGGAGTGTGGGAGGGCAGGTGGGGAAGGTGGGAGAAGTGGATTGTGGGGTATTATGTTTTGTACACATGGTGTGGGGAATCACGGGGAAAACAGTGTAGCACAGAGAAGGCAAATAGTGAATCTGTGTCATCTTACTACAATGAAGGACAGTGACTGAATTGGGGTATGAGTGGGGACTTGATAATATGGGTAAATGCAGTAACCACATTGGTTTTTCATGTGAAACCTTCATAAGAGTTTATATCAATAATACCTTAATAAAAATTTTTAAAAAAGTTTTGGGGGTCATTTGTTATGTAGGAAAGACAAGCTGATACAGTTTCCAAACCTGAATTTTATCTTTCTCCCTCTGAAACTCATCTTTGCTAATACGCACAACTGCCTACCCATTCCTGCCAGCTTTCAGACAGGTGAAAGGGCTAGACACGATCCAAATAAATGTTGAGGAGCCAAATCATGCATGTATGTAATTTGTGTTCAACTAAATACATATGGCCAAAAAGAACATGTTTAGTGTGAGTGATTTCATCTGCTATATACAGCTCCACGTGGTCTCTGAAAGGAAAGCATGCTTTTTGGTCAGAGTCCACACAAAGAAGATTGATCACTGGGTGGGACTCAGAGGAGAATTGACGAGGAGAAGGCTTTGGAGCTAGGCTTTGATGATGAATAGAATTTTGACAGGAAAAAGGGAGGAAAGAGACGAGATCAGCAAGTGTGTCCAGCCCAGTGGAATGATATATACTGCTTGAGTTTGAAAGTCAGTCCATGAGGCTAAATCATGCAAAATCAAAACTCTGCATGGAAACAACTTAAGCCCAGACAGAGGGAAGAGCAAGTGCCACGACCCTCGGGGAGGAAGAAGATGGCCTTGGAGAGGAAGGCAGGGTCCTGCAGATCATGATTGTATGACCTTGATCAACAAATACAACAAACTAAGAACGGGGTTTCATTTCTCAAGTGTAGATTTCTAAGAAAAATATGTAAGATGGCTCAAAAAGCCATCACGGGAAGGAAAAAATGGGATAATTGCAGCCATTTAGGAAAGAAGCAATGCAATGGCCACATTGATAAAAAGGATGCACACATTCGAAGCCTGATGTGGAAGCTGAATGGTCAGGACATAATGACTAAATAGATGTGGAGGGTGACATCCAGGGAAGACACATGGAGGACTAACATTTTGAAAAGTTTATGGTCAGAGAAATAATTTTTGACATCTACTGTGTGCCAAGCACTTGACAATGTCTCCTTTAATTTTTACACCAATCCTAAACGAGGTGAATGTTATTCTTCCCTTTGAACAAAAGAGAAAAGCGAAGCTGGAGACAGTTTAAACAATGTGTGCAATTTCAAGAGATGGTCAAATCAGAATTTGAAGCCCAGCCTGGGTAACATCTGGCTGACTGGGGGAGTAGTGACATCATAAACAAACATGGGACAGTGTAGAAGGAAGAGTTGAGTTGAACTTGAAGTCTACTGCTTCGAAGGCAAGGCAAGTATGCAGATACAGATATTCAGCCGCCAAGGAGAATGGAAACTCCCAAGGGTCTGGAGAGAGGCTGAGGACCAAATCCAGGTCAGCTGCATTTGACTGGCCTCACATACCATACTCATACATACACTGATGTATTCCTAAATAAAACCATTCATATCAACTTTAGTCTACATAAGTCATCCAAAAATTTCATCTGAGCCAACCAAGTCAAATCTTTATCACACTGAACAGAGTAATTCTCTCTAAACCAAAGATAACTTGTCTGTTAGTTGAAGCATTCTTTTTAATGTTTTCAAGGTAACAGTGACCCAAGTAATCAAGGTCTTATATTAGTGATGGTGATGTACTGTCTGCTGAATTTGCAGAAAGCTAAAAACCAGACAGTCAAATGCACGTAAAAGATTTGGAGGACATGTGAAATAACAGTCATCTACATTTTATATAAGCATTCTTTTCCCCATTAGATAAGTAGTTGACAAATTTATTCTGTAAATGGCCAGATAGTAAATATCTTAGACTTTTCAGGATATATGGCTTTCATCACAACTATTTGTATTGTTGCAACTATTCAACTCTGCCACTGTAACAGGAAAGTAGTGATAGCAGGCTAAGTAAACAAATGAGTATGGGTGTTTCCAATAAAACTTTATATCCAGAGAGGCTGGATTTGGCCCACAGACTACAGTTTGATAACCTCTGCCTTAGGTAACTATGGAAGCTAGTAGTGATATTTTCTGATTTACATGTACATTCTAAACCTCTTCTTGGAAGAGGTACTTCATTTTATTGTGCTTAAAACTTTTATAATGCTGTTATCTGTGGGTATGAAATATTAGAGATCATTCACATTTTGAGGGAAGAAACTATCTTTGTATCTGCTGCACCTCAGTGCATAGAATACATTTAAGTGCTCAGTTAATGTCCATTGGTACATTGCTGAATTAATTCTATCAACCCCCTTGTCTCAGCGGTGATGATATGGTACCCTTAAAGAAGCACTATGCCTACTAGGGGATGCTCAGAGCTGCACTGTGGGAAGATACTGTTTCTAGTTCTTATTCTGGCCATAACGTTAAATCGGTACAACTCACTTCTCTTCTCTGAACCCATCTTCATTATCTGTAAAACCAGGGAGTAGAATCATGGCAGACTCTGTTGGCCACCTAACTGACTGCCATTCCCAACTACCGTCTTCTTTGCCTGTCTCCCTATAGATGTTGAAAATGCCAAATCCTTACTTACTCAGCCTCTTTTGCAATCAGAATTGACTGTATAACCTCAGATGGCCAATGAGATAGAAAGGAAATTATATGAGGCTTCTGGGAAAGAATCCCCTCTCACTCTCCCCCAAAAGGGGCAGGGCATGTAAGGAGAGGTCCTTTTCCTTTCCCACTTTGGATACCCTGTTATATGAGGACCTAATGCCTGAATTGTGACAGCCACATCACAACCATAGGCCATTAGCCTTTAGGAAGCCATAGACACCTCTAGGTTGGTACTGTTATTGGTTAAAATGAACTTGGTTGAAAAATATGATCAACTAGGGTATCTTTTAGATCTGTGACAAAAGTTACGTATTCAATTAATCAAAGAACTGATCCTTGAGCTCAATGATCTTTATTCATGTGCTTTTACTGATAAATGAATTTCTTCTTTATTTGATGTTCCATTTAATATTTCACTCATCCACTCATTAACTAAATTTATCAGGACTAGTCTACAGTATAGTCATTCTCTTAAGTGGACATTGATACCCATAGCCTTTAGGTATTTTGCATGGATGATCTCACAAAGGACACAAAATAACCTGAGATATGTCTTAATAAAGGCTGA
Source organism: Phataginus tricuspis (assembly GCA_029783875.1). Lineage (NCBI taxonomy): Eukaryota > Metazoa > Chordata > Mammalia > Pholidota > Manidae > Phataginus > Phataginus tricuspis. The sequence continues at coordinate 23,881,108 of JAQQAC010016209.1, forward strand.
GGGTTGCATTGCTTTCTTTTTTAGGCAGATGCGTGATCCAATACAAAACCATATTTTTGATTTTTTATTTATTTTTTAAAATTCTTTTTATTGAAGTATCATTGATATACCATCTTAATTGGTTTCAGATGTACAACTCAGTGGTTCAACAGTTACCCATATTATTAAATCATCACCCCCACTACTGCAGTTACTATCTGTCAACACAGAAAGATATTACAGAACCATTGACTATATTCTCCATGCTGTACTACTAACCCATGACCAACTTATATTATGACTGAGAATTTTTGTGCCCCTTTAACCCCATCACCTTCCCCATCCAACCCACCCCAACCCCTCCTCTATGGTAACCACTAGTCACTTCTTAATATCTATAAGTCTGTTGTTTTGTTCATTCTGTTTTGCTTTGTTGTTATACTCCACAAATGAGTGAGATCATTTGCTATTTGTCTTTCTCTGCCTGGCTTATTTCACTGAGCATAATACCCTATAGCTCCATCCATGTTGTTGCAAATGGTAGGATTTCTTTTCTTTTTATGGCTGAATAATATTCCATAGTGTATATGTACCACATCTTCTTTATCCATTCATCTATTGATGGACACATAGGTTGCTTCTATATCTTGGCTATTGTTAATAATGTGATAAACATAAGGTTGCATTTATCCATTTATTGATGTCTTCTTTAATTTCTCTTTTGAGTGTCTTTAGTTTTCAGAGTACAGGTCTTTCACCTCCTTGGTTAGGCTTATTTCTAGGTATTTTATTCTATTTGATGCAATCATAAATGGGTTGTTTTCCTGATTTCTCTTTATGCTAGTTCTGCTAGAATCCAGTTATTAGTTCTGACAATTTTTTTGGTGCAGTCTTTAGGGTTTTCTATGTATATCATCTCATCTGAAAATAGTGAGTTTAACTTCTTCCTTACCAATTTTGATGCCTTTCATCTCTTTGTTTTGTCTGATTGCCATGGATAGGACCTCTAGTACTATGTTGAATAAAAGTGGTAAGAGTAGAAATCCTTGTCTTGTTCCTACCTTAGAGGAAAAGCTTTCAGCTTTTCACCATTAAGTATGATGTTGACTCTGGGTTTGTCATGTATGGCCTTTAATATGTTGAGGTACATACCTTCTATACCCATTTTTTATTATGAATGGATGTTAAATTTTGTCAAATGTTTTTTCAGCATCTATTGAGATGATAATATGGTTTTTATCTTCTTTGTTAATGTAGTGTATGATACTGATTTATAAATATTATATCATACTTGCATCCCTAGAATAAATCCCACTTGGTCATGATGGATGATCTTTTTGATGTATTTTTTTCATTTGGTTTGCTAACATTTTGTTGAAGATTTTTGTATCTTTGTTCATTTTCTTTTTTTGTGGTGCCATTGTCTGGTTTTGATATTAGCATGATATTGGACTCATAGAATGAGTTTGGAAGTATTCCCTCTTCTACTTTTTGGAATACTTTAAGAAGGATGGGTATTAGCTCTTCTTTAAATGTTTAGTAGAATTCAGCTGTGAAGCCATCTGGTCCTGGATTTTGTTTTTTGTTTACAGATTCAATGTCATTGCTAGTAATTGGTCTGTTCAGATTTTCTGTTTCTTCCTGGGTCAGTCTTGGAAGGTTGTATTTTTCTAGAAAGTAGTTCATCTCTTTTAGGTTGTTAAATTTATTGACATAATTTTTCATACTATTCTTTAATAATTCCTTGTATTTCTGTGGTATCCATTGTGACTATTCCTTCTTCATTTATGATTTTATTTATCAAAAGAGTGTGTATGGTCTTTTTTTCTTGATAAGTCTGGCTAGGGGTTTATTTATTTTTTTCTCAAAGAACCAGCTCCTGATTTCATTGATTTTTTTCTATTGTTTTATTCTTCTCTATCATATTTATTTTGCTCTTATTGTTATTATGTACCCCCTTCTACTAACTTTGGGTTTCATTTGTTCTTCTTTTTGATTCGTTAATAGTGAGTTTAGACTGTTCATATGGGATTGTTCTTTCCTGAGGTAGGCCTGTATAGCAATATACTTTCCTCTTAGCATGGCCTTCGCTGCGTCCCACAGATTTTGGGGTGTTGAGTTGTTCTTTTCATTTGTCTCCATGTATTGCTTGATCTCTGTTTTTATTTGGTCATTGATCCATTGATTATTTAGGAGCATGTTATTAAGCCTCCATGTGTTTGTGGGCTTTTTCGTTTTCTTTGAGTAATTTATTTCTAGTTTCGTACCTTTGTGATCTGAGAAGCTGGTTGGTACAATTTCAATCTTTTTGAATTTACTGAGGTTCTTTTTGTGCCCTAGTATATGATCTATTCTTGAATGTGCACTTGAGAAGAATGTGTATCCTGTTGCTTTTGGATGGACTGTTCTGTAGATGTCTGTTAGGTCCATCTGTTCTAACATGTTGTTCAGTGCCTCTGTCTCTTTATTTTCTGTCTGGTTGATCTGTCCTTTGGAGTGAATGGTGTGTTGAAGTCTCCTAAAATGAATGCATTGCATTCTATTTCCCCCTTTAATTCTGTTAGTATTTGTTTCACATATGTAGGTGATCCTGTGTTGGGTGCATAGATATATTTATAATGGTTATATCCTCTTGTTGGACTGACCCCTTTATCATTATGTAATGTCCTTCTTTGTCTCTAGTTACTTTCTTTGTTTTGAAATCTATTTTGTCTGATATAAATACTGCTACTCCTGCTATTTTCCCCCTATTTGCATGAAGTATCTTTTTCCATCTCTTCACTTCTAGTCTGTGTGTCTTTGGATCTGAAATGAGTCTTTTGTAGGCAACATATAGATTGGTCTTGTTTTTTTTTTTTTATACATTCTGCCACCCTGTGTCTTTTGATTGGTACATTGAGTCCATTTACATTTAAGGTATTTACTGATAGGTATGTACACATTGCCATTTTAGTAATTATTTTCTGGTTGTTTTTATAGCTCCTCTCTGTTCCTCTTCCTCTCTTATACTCTTCTCTTGTTATTTTATGGGTTTTTTTTAGTGTTGTGATTGGATTTATCTTTTTTAATATTTTGTGTATCTCTTAGAGGCTTTAGGTTTGTGGTGACCAAGGTTCAAGAATAGCTTCCTTAGTATATTACAGTCTATAATAAGTTGATGATTGCTATATTTCAAACACAATCTAAAATTTATTTTTTCTTTTTCTTCCTCCTTCACACTTTATGTATTAGAGTCAAAATTGCACTTTTTGTTTATCCCTTGAATGATTTTGTTTATAGTTTGTTTTACTACTTTTGTTTTAATTTCATACTTGCTTGGTAAATAATTGGTCTACTACCTTTACTATGGATTTATTTTCACTGGTGAATACTATTTAGCCTTAAGAACATTCTCACCTACATCAGTCCCTTTAACATATCCTGTAATGCTGGTTTAGTTGCTATAAATTCTTTTAAACTTCATTTATCTGTAAATCGTTTAATCCCTGTTTTAAATTTGAATGATAATCTTTCCAGGTAGAGGATTCTTGGTTAAAAATCCTTCTGTTTCAATACATTAAATATTTCATGCCACTCCCTTCTGGCCTGTAAAGTTTCTGCTGGGAAATCTGCTGATAGCTTAAAGGGATTTTTCTTATAAGTAATGTTTTTTCTCTCTCTGGATGCTTTCAATACTCTCTCCCTATCCTTAATCTTTGTCATTTTCATTATTATACAAAATCATATTTTTTAAAACTTAAAGTGGAAAACCACTGAGAAGTATCATTTGATATTTGACAAAAAACAAATGGTTCATTTAAGTTCTAATTAAGCCAAACAGAACACTTCTAGGTCAGCTGAAAAAAGTAAGTTGCTATGACAACTTCAAAAATACTCTCAGATCACACCAGAAACATTTAGAAGCTATATGCAAACCAAAGCTTATTCAATTTCCCCTAATTCAGAATAACTATTTTTCATTATGCATTTTACTTATTTTCTCTTTCATAATGAAGTCAAAACTACCCTTGTATAATAGTGGAGCATTTGAGATCAAATATTTAGGGAAGATTCATTTTATGCAGCAATGGACCAGAGAAGATTTTAGAAAGTAGTGATAAATCTGAGAACTGGAGGGAAACTAATAAAAATATGATAATCTAGGTCATTAATGGGACAGATGTGAATGTCAGGAAATCAGAATATAAAAATAGTATGAAGCTGTTGTTTAATATTAATAACAATGTGGCACCTTGGAATAATTTTACAATTTTTAACTATAAGAAGTTTATGAAACAGACAAAAAAAAACCCTGAGATTAAAGAAAGGGAACAAGTTCATGATATAAGTATAAATGACAGCAATGTTTGTTCTTTCCAAAGAACATATTTAGAAATTCATTTTTTAGTAGAGAATGGCTTTTTGGTGAGGAAAACATCTTAGCCAGTCTATCTTTCAATAATGACTCAATTTTATGATTACAGTAATAAATTGCTACATTCATATTTTATATACCAAAGTATTATTTCGGGTGATCACATCATTTGTATTGTTATAATGTCTTACTTTCAAATCATGTAACTAACCAAAAGTTACATGATAGACTAACAATTTCATTGATTCTGATATTTAATGTTATGCCTGCTGGTCCCTGGATTTACATAAGATGTTTCTAATTCAAACTTTGGAATATGATTTCTTTAATTTAAACTTTTTTCTCTCCACATTGTTTACCACAATATGAGGGTAATTTTTTTTATTATTGGCTTCTATACTTTAACAGTACTAAATTAATACTGTTTAGTCCTGCTAAATTTTAGTCTAGATAATTTTACATTATACAAATAAAGTTCTATATTTCTGAAAATTTGTTTTTATTCTCCTATGCACATGTGGTAGATTGCAAAAATGGCCACAATACTTTGCAGCTCTTCCCACCAACAAGTAAAGTCTGTTTCCTCACCCCTTGAGTCTGGGCTGGCCAAGTGGCTTGCTTTGATGAATAGAATGTAGTAGAAGAGATCTGCCAAGTTCTGAGCCTAGGACTAAAGTGTTCTTAAAGATTTTGCTTTCTTCTAGATCTTGAAACCTGTTCACCACTTCTAGCCTGCTAGAGGATAAGAGATTAAAAGGAGTAGAAATAAGTTATTTTAGCTGAGGCCCCCCCAAATCAAGTATACACAAATAAACCTGGCAGCTAACTACAGAAATATGAGTGAACTCACCCAAGACCAGCAGAACTTCCCTATTGAGCACAGCCCAAAATGCTGACCCAAAGAATACTGATGTAAATGAATGATTGTTCTTTTAAGCCAATATATTTTATGGTGATTTGTTACACAGAAATAGCTAACTGATATAATCTGCCTCTGAGAGACATTAGTGTCTTTTTCCACTTTCATATTTCCATTTCTACATGTTTATTCTTTTGTAATTTGGTGACTCTTAAAGATCATGTAAATGATTCGAAATAGGTCATTTTAAATTATAGTCTTGAATAAGACAAAAATAGATGTGTGTTGGTATTTGAAGGAGATCAGTAATCTCCTTCCCCTCAATCTCCCACTCAAGTTTAGAACCAATTAACTGACAGGCCCAGGTAGGAGGAGAGTAAATCGTCACTATGACTACTGGTTAGGCTTTGGCCTGGAAGATTATGAGCCTGATGCTACTGACTCTCCTGACTGAAAACTACATACCCACTCAGAGCCCCTGGCTGAATTGAAAGACTTCAGGCCACTCTGGGTGGGGGTGAGAGGGTGACAGCCCCTGTGAAACTTAGATCAGGGAGGAATAGACTAGCATATATACCCTCTGTAAGCAGGAAGTACCTGAGGATAGGAAAAATTGTGTCAAGATGGATACATTCCTTCTCAAAGATTCACCAATAGATGAGTTGCCACCTCAGCAAAGCAGCAGAGAAAGGCCAGGAATACTGTTTTAATGGACTGTTTCTCCAAATATAAAGTACATCAGGAGCAATGAAAAAGTATTTCTGCCTAACATTGTCATGAACTGAAAATAAGGGTAACCAGGACATTACTCAGAATTTAGTAGATTTAAAATAAGAAATATATCATCTTGAGAAAAAGCAAAAACCCATTTGTTCATAGATAATAAGAGTAATGATAATAGCTAATGGTTTTTGAGCATTAATTATGACCAGATAGTGTTCTAGTGAAAGTACTTCATTTTGTCCTTATATAACCCTATGATGTAGATACTTTTGTTAATCTTTTTATAGATGGGAATAATGAGGCATAGACAACCTAAAACTTCCCTATAATAGACAATATGGAATAGAGTTGGGTCTTTTTTGGACTGTTTCCATCCAAGAGTAAGTGTATTTTAAAAGACAGATAAGTTGCTGGTGAGTATGTGGAAAAATTGGAAGCATCATACATTTTTGATGGAAATATAAAATATTTCATTTCCTTCTGATATATACCTAGAAGTGAGATTGCTGGATCACATGATAGTATTTTTAATTTTTTTTCATCTAAGTTATCGAATTTGTTGGCATACAATTGTCATCCTTACTTTATAGCCATTTTTATTTATGTGATGTCAGTAGTGATGGGCCCTCTTTCATTGCTGAGTAATTTAAATTCTCTCTTTATATGTTTTTATTCTGGTCAGTTTGACTAAACATTTATCAACTTTGCTGATCTTTACAAATAACCAACTTTTCATTGATTTTTCTCTATTACTTTTCTATTCTATATTTAATTTAATTCTACTCTGTAAATTATTTCCTTTTCTCTGTTTGCTTTGGATTTAGTTTGCTCTTTTTCCAGTGTTTTTAGGTGGAAGATTAGGTTATTGATTTGAGATCTTTCTTATTTTATAGTATAAGCATTTATAGCTATAAATTTCCCTCTAAGCCCTGCTTTAGCTGTATCCTATAAGTTTTGATACCTTTGTCTTCTAATGTGTTGAGTTGGAGGTATCTGGGAATGTTGAGATGGAGCAATTTTAGAAGGAAGTTGGAAATAGGTATGGAATTGAAACTTCAAAAGTTGAGATAAATAGAAATAGGAGTCATCCCTGTCCGTGTGATTGGGTTGGTCTAAGGAAAAGACATGGAGTGAAAATAAAACAGGGTCAGTGATGAAACACTGTGTGTCAACAATATGAATATGGTAGGCAGAGGAGGTGATATCCCAGGAGGAGGCTGGAAGGCCATCAAGAGTAGAAAGAAACCTGGAAGAGGCCAGGGCAAGAGAAAACAAGCAGCAGCAATTAACATTACAAGGTCAATCGAGATGAGGCCTGACACCACGGAATTTCAAGTTAAAAACCACTTTCAGGAGGCAGTTTGGCACAGTTTGGTCTGTGACAGAGGAATCAGCAGTAGTTGAGAAAGAGTAGAAAGAAAGCTAGTATAAAGCAATAAGTGTGCCTGTGAAAGGCACTGAGGAGAGAGAGAAGAATTAGTGTCTGGGGAATTTAAATACATTTAAAAAATCAAAGTCATTCGTGCTCATTGTTCAGATAATACAGAAGGGCTACTATTGAAAAGTAGCCATCTTCTACCCAGAGGTAAACACTGGTAACTGTTTCTCTACCCAGTATCACTCTCTAAATCATATGTTAATACAAATTATTGATTTGTCAATTTTAGATAATACCTAGTGACTTTCTGCTTTCACAGATGAGGATTTAACTCATTCACACCTACAACCCTTCTCCTTTCTTCCAATATAATCATATTACTATTATAGTTCCCTTCTTAGTGACCTTTGAAACTTTAAAAAATATGCTTAGAGCTTTTTCTTATCAACTGTAACCAATGTCCTTTGTCTTTCCACTTCTTAAAATTGAGACATCAATGCTGGTACCCCCTGACCCTCTGCTCACTTCTTTGTTCACTACTACCTCCCTGTTGCTGACAAGTGTACTTTCACATTGACCAGTTGATAACATTTATACTCTGCCTTCTAACTACAATGCAGTCCTTCCAGCTTGGTTTCCAGGTTGATTTTAAAAGTTGAAAATCAATAGTGTTCATGTTTCTATGACTTTGTTAACTGCAGAACCAAACTGGGTATTAATATGTTATTTATTATAATGCATTATATTATTAATGTTAGAAGAGTTCTCTTCTGAAGCCTTCTGTCAACCTGTTGCAATCTGAACTAATTGCCTCTCGACAGCTATCACCCAGGGGCTTCTTTTCATTGCTCTGCTAAGATGCACCATCTGTTTCCTAGTTACCCTTTCTTCTCCTCCTCCTCCTGTTTACCTCCTCATTTTGCCAGAGCATATCCTCCAGAAATTTCTCCAAAAGGGTATGGAAAAGGTAAATTGCTGATTCCTGGTTTTGACTAAAAATGTATTTATTCTGTCCTCACACTTTATCATTTTAGTTTGAAAATCACTTTTATTCAAAACTTGGGATGAAAACGCATGTAATGTTAATGTTAAGCATTCTGATACAAGGCTGATTGTTACTTCTTTTTAGGTAATGTGTTTATTCTTCCTGGAAGCTTTTTAGGTCTTCTCGTGATTAAGAAAGTTCGTTGTGAGGTATGCAGGTCTTTCGCTATATATCTTGTGTTAAAAAAAAATTCAACAGAGTAAATTTGAAGACCTAGTTGGCTTTATTAAGTGATTCATGAATTGGGCAGCATCTCCTCTGGCAAGTAGAGGGGTGATCCAAGGAATTGTACAAAATGGAAGGTTTTAATAGGAAGGAGGGTGGGGCAAAAGGTCATTACCAAAAGAAAGAAGGATTGTTATAGGCAAGTTTACCTTCCCTTAGGGAGAAAAAAGGGGGTTGCATGCAGATGACCCCATCTTTTTGGGGGGATACAGAGAGCCCATGTGACAGATTACCTCATTGGTGCTGACTAGAAATTCTGTTGGATTTCTGATGGACTGTTAAAAGGTCACATTCCCGGAAAAGGTTGAAAATGCAATTGAGTCTTGGCTTGGGGGGCAAATGACCCCATTTAGGCTTGTTTCTTTCTCAATAATTGAATATCGCTGAATATTTTCCTTAAACTCCAACCATGTTCTTGTGTCTCTTTGGTAAGATTCCCCCTCTGTTTTCTCCACTTTCTCTCTGGAATTCAGTATTTGGAGATTAGACCTCCTAAATTAAGCTTTTCTTAGGTTTTCTCTTTTTTTCCCTGTTCTGTGTTTTGCTGTACATTTGGGAGATTTCCTCAACTTCCAAAATTTTCACAGATGTTTATGTTGAAAAGGAAGAAATTTCCTCTACCCCTTGAGGTTCTTCTAGGTGGTCTAAAAATCAAATTGACATAAGACAGACTAACAGGAGGAAAAAAAACCCGAAGTTTAATTACATACATACGGGGAAGCCATAGACACCAATTCCAAAGACAGGGAGAATGAGGTATATATGTCTTCATGAACCAAGAAGGATGGGGTAGCAGTCTGAGACTTCAAAGGAAAAGTGGAGTAATTCACTGGAATACCAAAAGAATAAACGTTTGGTAAACAAATACTCGATGGGCCACACAGAAACACTGGAGTACAGAGAGGAGTTTTAACACTTTATCACATTCCTTCCCATCTACCACCCCTAGTTTACATTATAATATAGCTAGCTATGGTGATAGCTTTCCTCCTGAAGTAGTTCTTTCATCTAAATTCTTTTTATGCAGTTGGGGAGTAGGCGGGCAGGTGAAAATATCCTCCTGAATCTTTTGGGCCTTGATGGTTTTCAGCTCAAAATAATCTGCATGTTAAAATGGCACATCTTGGGGTGGCCTGTCCTTGGTCCCTATAGTTGCTATTTTAATCATTGTATTAACTTTGAGAGGTTTTTTTTTTTACTCCAATTAGTCCATGATGTTACAGCATCATGTTCTAGTTTAATGAATGGAATTTCTATTCCTATTTCTCTTATGCAAATGAGATTTGTTTTCTTAGGTTTGTTTCTGATCCCTGAATTATCTTTGTTTTTTGCTCAGTTAGTTATTTCTGTTTCTTTAAGTTGTAGGCTTATTCAACTGTCTAGTGATCTTTGTTGGTTATTTTAAAGGGCTGACTGGGCCTGAGGCTTATTATCTGGCAGAGTGAGTTGTCAGGAAGCTGCCAATATCTCCTATTTGTTCCATTTCTTTAGAGAAATATCCCGTTTTGTTGCTGCTTTTTGCTGGACGATTGAACACATGATCACAAGCATTGTTTTGAGCTGGAGTTTGTGAGTAGAGTACGGATATTGCAAGGTTTTCCATTCCACTTCTCTCTCCTGTCCTCCATAGAACATACAGACCCTGACCCTACACCTTGTCACAACTTGGCAATAATGTTGGCTGCCTCCTCAGTTGTACGATCTTCCACATATAGTCTAGGTTATAGGTTACTCCCATCTGCTGTCAGCAGTCCACTGTTAGTGCCTACAAGAAATGTTGTGATCTCTTGCCCCTCATGGCCCCCAGTCTGTTTATTTAATGTTGTGGGTGTTAACTCTAAGAATAAGAGAATTAGCTATTTTACCAGCAAAGATGGGTTTATTCGGGACTAGCAGAGAACTGCAATTAGGAACAAGCAAGCTACGGCAAAAGCATAGGCAAGTCCACCCAACAAAGTAGAGGACCATTCTTTTTATAGATGATGGGGCCAAGTTGGGAAGGCTATTCTAAGCAAAAAGTCCACTAGAGGAAACTGGGAGTTCCACATATTGTGGCTTCTCATTGGCTGAATTGTGAGTCTCTCATTGGCTAGGATATTGCAGGAAGGCGGAAACCTTCTACCTGCTAAGGAGTAAAATAGCTAAAACAGTATCAACTTACCTCCAGTGGGGTCTGTAGTTGAGAAGAAGTGGTAGGATTCAAGAGCTTTCCCTACTGGCCCCCTGCCATGTTAGTAAGGTTTTCCTTTATTAATTTTCATATGAATTTATACCTTCTTAATTCCTTTAGTATCATTTTAATGGAGTCTTGATAGGGAGAAGATAAATATGTGTGCTCATTCCACAACTTTGAACTCAAAATCTGGAGGATTTTGTGGGGTGGGATAACTTTTTATTTGGATATAATTTGAAACTTCCAAAATAATTTTGCTCCATTTGTGTTATCATTCTCATATATATGTGTGTATACATATATAGTACATATATATATATACACATGTGCACATACTTTTCTCTAAACAACTTGAAAGTACATTAATGATATTATCCCTTTTACCCCTAAATACTTCAAGTCTCTATTTCCTAAGAATTAGATATTCTCTTACAAAAGACACTAACATTTTCAAATGTTGTTGTTAATTTTTGTAATAATATTTTCATGGGAAGGTTTGCTGGTCTAGGAGCAAATTCAGGATCTCACACTGCATTTAGTTATCATGTCCCTTTAATATGGAACCATTCTTCTTCTTTCTTTGTCTTTCATAACATTGATATTTTGAGGCCATTTTTTTGTGGAATGTTCCTTAATATAGATTTTCTCTGATATTTACTTATGATTCTATTCAGTTGTACAGTTTTCGCAGGAATACCACATGAGTGGCGTTTCCTTCTCAGGATGTCCTTATCAGGAGCCACAGGATATTGGCTGGTCACGTTACTGGTGATGTTAACTTTGATCATGGGTTTAAGTTAGTATCTGCTGAGTTTCTCCACTATGAAGTTACTATTCTTTCCTTTGTAAAGTATAAGCTACTTGTGAGGAGATCAGGGGATTAAAGGGTGGGGAAACCCTGAGCGTACTTGAAAAGGAAGGAGCTAGTGAAGATGCAGAGTTAGGGAAGACAATTAAAAGCATGGGATCCTGGAGGTGGAGAAGATGTGGTGCCACTTGGTGAGTGAATGCTCCTGCTGAGAGTATCATACAAAACAGCAGTAATCTCAAGAACAGGCATGGCAACAATTTATTCACCAAGAACTATTGTTCTCTTTCACAGATGATTCACATTATTTTATTTCAGTGCCTTTAACATCTCATGCTCCTTACAGAACTGGTTGACACGATTTGTCACTGGGGGAGGAGCTGGACAAGCAAGGGACAGGGGAGGAGGGGACAATTTTCATTCCAGGCTTTTGTGTAACATTTGGATGCTGAGCCTTTGGGTTACATTACCTATTATAAACTATAAATTTTTTATTGTTTGAGCACAACTATTTTTCCCTTTCTTTACCTTTTCTTCTTTAAGTATTTTTAATTACACTTTTTATTTTGAGACAACTGTAGATTCACATGCAGTTGTAACAAATAATACAGAGAGATCCTGTGTAGCCTTTACTTAGTTTCTTCCCATCTTGCTAAACTATAATACGATCATAATTGGATCACATGGATCCAGTGAAGACAACAAAACATTTCTAACATCACAAGGATCCCTTATGTTGCCCTCTTACACCTGCACCCACTTCCCTCCAACTGTTACCCTCCATAATATCAGTGAGCACAACTATTTAAAATGTATTAATGCATATACATTTAATGAAACAAGGAGCCTTTTAGAGCTATGCTCCTATGATATAAGAAAAGAAGCATAACGGATCCCTTTCTTTCCTCTACCTTAATATTAGTAGATTGGCTCACAAGTCTAATTCTCCCTAATAAGGTCATGTAAATGGCAAACATTCAAGATCTTCTAGAGCAAAGGCTAGTGGGACATACTGTCTTATTTATTAATAAACTTTTTATTTTGGAATAATGTTAGATTTACAGAAAGATGTAAATATGGTACAGAGATTTTCCATATACCCTTCACTTGATTTCCCCTAATGTTACATCTTACATATTAATGATATATTTGTCAAAGCTAACAGATGAATATTAATACCCTACTATTTATTAAACTCTAGACTTTATTTGGATTTCACCTTTTTTTTTCACTAATGTCCTTTCTCTGTGCCCAAATCCAATCCAGGATACCACAGTGTATTTAATTATGGCATTATTTTAATTGTAAGAATTCATCTAATGCATGTTAGTGAGAAATTGTAGAACAATTCTCTTTCTGATCCTAAAATACTGACATGTTAAGATGATATCCAGTTCTAGCCATAAAATAATAGTGGTTTAACATGATTCCAGGAAAACCTGCCATGCAGCCCAGAGAAAAACTGAACCAATAAACGAACAGGCTATTAGGTATTTCAAAACTGCTTAGGGGATTGTGCTTATATTTTTTCATGGTTATTTGCTTAAGAGAGAATTAGAACTGGGGCATTGAGGTTCACAAAAACAAGTTGTAGCTCCAGACCAAAGGGGGTTTCAGTTCTGGTCAAGTTCACTCTGGATTCGCTGAGACTGAGTAAAAACAATGGAACGTTGGAGTTAAAAGGGGCTTATACCAAGCTTTATTCTCACAGTGGCAGGTCAAGTGCTAGAATCCCATCCACCTCTGTCTCTGCCTGTGGTCTAGTCTCTGCCTTAGGTGCTGCCTCCACTCCAGGCTCTGTCTTTGCTCCAGGGTCTGGTCTCACCTCCAGTCTCTGCTCTCCTTTGCAGGCTCTGCTCTGCCTGGTGCTACTTTTACAGCAACACATGCAATAATGGTTTGTTGCTAAGGGGTATGCAAGCATGTACCTTCAGAGTAGGCTAAGTATTACATCATTGCTTGTACACAGGATCAGGTGAGGATCCTGGCCATAGAACTCCCATTTTCCTTACACAAGTACCATTGTCCATCAACTTATTCCCAGTCCCCGGGTGGTGGAGATATAATATGATAATTATTTTAGAAATCTTCCTTCAAACTTATTCACTATTAATTTAACTCAATAGCCTTTCATCAGATATTTGTTAAATGCCCACAATACGACAATCCTCAGGTTAAATCCTTGGGACTGATTCATGCAGATTGGATATCCTGATTATAAAGGCTTCTCAGACTCCACTCACAAATCACAGCAGGTGTATTTATCACCCCAGCTTTTATTGATCCCATTTACAGATAGATCCATGTCACACTGAAATAGTAAACATCCCTCTTATCCACTGAAACTATACTCAAGACTAAATCCCTCCTTTCAAATAAACAGAGTATTTTCCTTAGTGGCTATGAGAAGGATTTTATAACTCACCCTAGCTTTTTTGGTAGGACAATACTTAGAGTGAACATGACTTGGAAAGGGACTCCTTATATTCTACAACCAGTTTTTTTATTTGTTTTTTCCTGAATCCCACCGTCAAATGTCCTCTGACATTTGACAATCTTAGTTAAAAACTTTCCTCTCCTCAAAAAAAAACCCCAGTAATCTGTGGGATTCCTTTATATAAAGTCCTAAATGGGTAAAACTGATCTATGATGATAAAATAGTAGTTACCCTTTGGGGAGAACTTATGTGGAGAGGCCACAAAGGAGCCTTCTAGGAAGTAGAAACATTCCCTATCTTGATGTGGTTAATGGTTACCTGTGTGTCTACATATGTAAAAATTTTCAGGTTGTCCACCTAAGATTTATGGACTTTTATATACCATTGTCAACCAAAGAACTCACACAGAGGTGTAAGAAATAAAAGCTCTATTTGGGGTCTTAAGCTTTGTAATCTGGGTGACACAGATTTAGGTAACAACCAAAGTAGCACACTATTAGGGAACAAAAGGTAAGGGTGTTTAGAGACAGAAGTGAATGCTTATACATGTTGTTTACAAAAAATTTTGATTGGAGTTGGAGGCAGAAAATCTTGATGGAATATAATTGGTTGGTAAGGCTATTGCTAAGCAAATGTCTCACTGTAGCAAATAGCAGGTGTTTCAGCTGAGTCGTTTGAATATTTGCAGTTTGGCCCAGTTCAAAATTTCCTGGTTCTACCAGTGATGATGTGCATAAGACCCACTTCCTTAATGGCCTCCTGGCTCTGTTTTAGTTGTTTCCCTTAGCCATGCTGACTCCATTTTGATTTTAGCTTATCACAATACACACCACCAATAACTTAAATAAGGAAACACACCCTTATTATCCTCTCTTATTTAAATAATTAATTTTTTTTTGCTATCTGTGATATCATGATTTATTATGAGAAACATTTGGTTTTTGTCCCTTCCTGGCACAAAGCTCTTAATGTCCTTGGAATTTCCTAAGTGATGACAATGATAGAGGTGTGTTTGTTATGTTAATGAGGTGACTTTTGGAAAGCCACTGAGGATGGGGATGTTGCCTGCGGAGCCAACCAAGTGGCTAGAGGGTTGGAACTTTCATTCCCATCCCCATGACCTCCAGGGAGTAGACAGGAGTTGGAGGTGGATTTAATGGTCAATGATTTAATCAATCATGTCTGTGTAATGAAGCCTCCATTAAAAACACAAAAGACAGTATTTAGAGAGCTGCTGGGTTGATGGACAGGTAAATATTTGGAAGAGGGACATGCTCCAAGAGGACAGGGAAGCTCTTTACCCTTTCCCCATACTTTGCCCTAAGCATCTCTTCCATCTAGCTGTGCCTGAGTTATATCCTTTTATAATACATCGATGATCTAGTAAATGAAATGTTTCTCTGTGTTGTGTGAGCTGCTCTAGCAAATTAATCAAACCTGAGAAGGGGGTTGTAGGAACATCTGATCTATAGTTTGTGGGTTAGAAGCACAGGTGACAGCTTGGACTTGAGATTGGCACCTGTAATTGGTGGGGTGCAGTCTTGTTGAACTGGACTCTTAACCTGTAGGATCTGGTGTTATTTGTAGTAGATAGTGTCAGAATTGAGTTGAACTGTAAGACATCCAGTCAATGTCTACTGAGAACTGGATTGGTGGTACGATAAAAGATTATACACATTGGTCATACAGACTTTTTCCACTTAATTTTATCTGTATTTACATGTGTATGTCTATTTTCAAATCTCTTGTATATAACCTCTTTCTTTAGCTTTGAATTATAGAATATTAATAAAACCCCTGGTATAGAAATATGATAGGGATTCTGGAGTAGGTTGGAATAGTGTGGAGAAAAAATAGTCTCAAAAAACAGAAACCCTCATATATACCATGAACAGAAGCCATACACTTATGTGCCAGAAACTAGAACTCAGGGGGTTCTAGAATTAAGAGGAAGATATGGAAAATGGATACCATGGGACAATTAGGGGGCCGTGCTACACTAAGAGTTCCCGGGATACTGCAAGACCCTTTACGTGTGCACACAGTTCTGGTTGAGAAGGCTGTCATGATGAGAGGAGCTGGGATTCTGTTGTTGAACCTCCATGCCACTGGAGTGCAAGTTCTCAGCTGTGCCTTCATGTCTATTCCTGATCATTTAAAATGTTTTCCACCATTTATGTTCCTAAAAAAAAGGAGGGGCACAGACAGTCCTTCCCTCTGTTGTTTTCTCAGTAAGAAAATGATCCTAGAGAAGGGTGTTGGTGCCTGGAAACATGGCAGTTAGTTGAGTTCACGCATGTAGTCTTTGTTCTCACACACAGCACACCTCCTTGGTGGCTTAGGCCAGGGCTGCTCTGGTACTGCCATACAACTGTATTATTATCACCATGAGGTTAAAACCATCACTTCCTTTCAACGCTCAGTGGAGACTGGCTCGCTGTACCAAATTTATATTTCCCTTATGACAAGTAACTCTCAGTGATCCTGTTGTTCATAAAGTATGCCTTTTCCAGCAGCCCCCTTGACTCTTTGACCCAAGTATACCAGACATTCATTCAACCAAGTCTTTATCAAGCATGTTATTTGCAAGGCAATGTGCATGCTGTCTATGTATACATAAAATATCGCTGGGGACACAGGTTGTCTTAAGTTACTCCTCAGCAGTATATAAATCAGGGTAGAATTAGGTGGTAGAAAAATGTGGCTTAAATCTATCTACAAGAGGAAGGTTCAAGTCCAGCCCCAAATCAGCAAAATGCTCAATTACATTTTCTTATGAAAGAACCCAGAATGTTCCATGTGGAAACCCTGTCCATTACCCAAAGGTAATATACTTATAGCAGCCCCAATAACTGATTATAAGAAAGCAAACGAGACTATTGAAGCTAAAATTGGAAAGTGTGTGTGTGTGTGTCTCAGAGTGAGAGAGAGAGTGTACTAGAAAGCACTCTTTTCATTTGACTTTTTCTCATGCAAAAAAATAGCAGCACCAAATTTATTAGAGTTGAAAATGAGAATGACTGATGTAAGGGTACTCTTAGGCCAACTATTTGATGAGCAGGTGATTCAACCAAATCTATGACTCTCTTCAAGTGAGGGTACACTTAAAAGATGCACAAGGAAAAAAACCCACTCCTACAGAATTGGCAAAGTCATGTTGCTAAGACGATTGCTTCATGCACACAGGATCTCAGGTATTTCACTGAAGCAGGTGGTATGTCAGGAGGACACAATCTTAGCGCTCAGACATTTGAAAGTAAAGAGGCTAGTCTAGTACATTCGTTCTAATCTTGGCTAGAGGTTAGAATTATGTAGGGGGTTTTGTTAAAATACTGATTCCAGGGTCCCACCATCTATAAATTCTGATTTAGGCAGACTACGGTGAGGTCTGAGCAAGTCTCATCCTATTGAACAGCACTGTGCCTTAGAAGGTTGGGTAATAAATATCTGTCATCCACATTGGTTTAAAAAGATAATAAAGGGAATAAAACAACAATCCATCCATCCATCAACTGAAATTCCATAACTATAGCAATCTTAAGGGACCCAATCATCAGGTATTATGGTCCAAGAAAATATCCTTAAAGACCAAACCAAGGACAGAGGTCATCTGCTCAAAGCTGGGGTATAAAACTTAGTCTCATCAAATTTCTATGGCAGAGACAGGCAAGTTATATCCCATTGCTGGAGATGAGACATGGGGCTCCCTCAGAGGAGACCTAAAGACCAGAAATGAGATCAGCAGGTGCTTTTGTCAAAATAGCCATTTGTGAGACTTACATTGAACTTAGGAACATGAAAAAGTAGTCCATTGGCAAATCCTAACTCCACACAGTTGAGTCATCTGCTGCCAAAGCTTCCCTGATCCCACTTCTGTAACAGTCATAATCATTTATAATTGGCTTTATAATTCTAAACCATGGCTGAAATCCATGGTTTTAAAACCAATTTTGTATGTGTGTGAAACAGTTCAAAAGAACCTAAAAAGTAAATACAGTTTAAGTGATGATAGCACTCGAGATACACACACACACACACACTCTCACACTATTTTATACCTACAATATACATCGCTTCATTTATTTCATTTCAGTTTTCCCTGGGAGCCAGCATTTCCAACTGGGGAAGTAAGGCATTGTCTATAAGAATTTTTATCAGGGCATAAACAATGACTCTGGGGGAAAAGTGGAAATCTAAGCATACAGGGTCTATCTTTCTGTGTCCTGTATTTTTTTTTTTATGAATGGACAAAGATTCACATCCCAAATAGCACAAGGACATGTCATTTTTTTAATTCAGGTATAATTGTCGCACAACATTATATAAGTTTCAGCTATATACCACAGTGATTTGATTTTATATATATATTGTGAAATGATCCCCACAATAAGTACCATTAGCATCTGTCACCATACATAGTTACAGAATTTTTTTGTTGAGAACTTTTAAGATCTGCTCTCTTAGCAACTTTCAAATATGCAATAGAGTATTTTTAACAATAGTTGCCTTTCTCTATGTTACATCTCCAGGACTTGTTTTATTTTATAACTGGTATTTTGTACCTTTTACTCCCTTCACTCATTTGGCCCACCCCCCACCCTCCACCCTCCACTTCTGGCAACAATCAATCTGTACTCTGTATCTATGACTTGATAGGTTGGTTGGTTCTAGATTCCACATGAAAGTGGGATCAACTGTATTTGTCTTCTCTGACTTATTTTACTTTGCCTTAAGACCCTCAAGGTCCATATATTGTCAAAAATAGCAAGATTTCACTCTTTATTATGGCTGAATAATATTCCAGTGTGTGTGTATATATAGATATACATACATATGCATGCCATGTTTTTGTCATCCATTCATCTATTACTGGACACTTAGGTTGTTTCCATGTCTTGGCTATTGTGAATAATGCTGCAGTGAACATGGGGATGTGGATATATCTTTAAATTAATTTTTTTCATTTTCTTAGGTTAAATACCCAGAGGTGGAATTCCTGGATCATATGGTATTTCTATTTTTAATTTTTTGAGGAACATCCATACTGTTTTCCATAGTACCTGCACCAATCGACATTCCTACCAACAGTGCATGAGGGTTTCCTTTTCTCTACATCCTCTTCAACACTTATCTCTTGTCTTTTTTGATAATAGCAATTCTAACAGGTGTGAGGTGATATCCCACTGTGGTTTTGATTTGCATTTCCTTGATAATGAGTGATGTTGAGCATTTTTTCATGTGTCTGATGGCCATCTGTATATCTTTGAAAAAAATGTCTGTTCAGACCTTCTGACCTGAATTGAATTGTTTTAACTTTTAATTGGATTGTTTGGTTTTTTGCTATTGTGCTCTAATAGTTCTTTATATATTTTGGCTATTAACCCCTACTGGATATATAAATAGTTTCTTGATTTGCAAATAGTTTTTCCTCTTCAGTAGGTTGCCTTTTCATTGTGTTGATGGTTTTTTTTTGCTGTGCAGAAGCTTTTTAGTTTCATGTAGTCCCACGTGTTCAATTTGACTTTTGTTGCCTTTGCTTTTGGTGTCAGATCCAAATCAACAAGACTGATGTCAGGGAGCTTACTGCCTACATCATCTTCTAGTTATATACTTTCTGGTGTTACATACCTGAAGGAGTTAATTTTTGTGTATGGTGTAAGAGAGTGGTCCAATTTCATTCTTTTCCATGTGGCTGGCTGGTTTTTCCAATACCATTTATTGAAGAGACTGTCCTTTCCCCCATTGTGTAGTCTTGCTTCCTCTGTCACAAATTAATTGATCATATATGCATGGGTTTATTTCTGGACTCTCTCTTCAGTTCTATTGGTCTGTGTGCCTGTTTTTATGCCAATACCATACAGTTATGATTACTGTAGCTTTGTAACATAATTTGAAATCAGGACATGACAAAGATGCACATTCCTAACATCACAAGTACATGTGAATTTGAATGCCATAGTTTTTAAAGAAAGAAACAGTGATTTTTTTTTACTTTTTAAGTTTATTTTACTTTTACTTATTGTTTTATTGAAATATATTTGACATATGACATTGTATAAGTTTAGGTATATAACATGTTCATTTCATACATTTAAATATAGTAATATGATTGCCATTGTAGTGATAATTAGCAACTCTCATGTTACATAATTATACTTTCTAGTGGTTGGACCAATGCCATACTGAAAAAAAAACAGAGAAAGGATGGACAAAATGGTTAATTTTGGTATGTTGTTGAGAAAATCTCCAGAATTAGTTTTAAACATCAAAGTGGAAATTAGATTATGATTCCATTTTGTGTTAATATGAGGTTTACTTGGATCTAATTAAGATTTTTGAAAGTCAGCATTACAGAGCACTTTTTTATAGATGAGTTTGTAGGAACATTGTGAAAACCAGAAGATCCAACCTGGAAGCAGAATTCAATGAATCACTTTGGAGAGTAGGATTATGGTTTGGGTACCTAAGATAATTTGATGTCTTTATAAGCCTTTGATATCATTTTTAAAGTTATTTTATTTTGAAATAATGGTAGACACAAGAAATAGCAGAATAGTTCATAGAGTCCCAGGAAGTCCTACTGAGTCCCTTCACCCAGCTTCCCCACAATGGTGACATCTTATATAACCATAGTGTATTACCATGATAATCATGTTATATTACTAATGTTTTGAGTTCAGTTAAGACTTTCAGCAGAGGAAACAGATTGGCCAAATAATTTAATCTCACATGTAATTTCTTCTGGCTCTAACTGAAGAAGATTGCATAGAAAAAAAGTGGTGACATGCTCATTTAAGATAAATGACCTTTAATCATGTAAGGGTTTATAATTTATATATGCAAGAGAACCCTTCAGTAGTTAGAACATATTTTGTTTAAGCTTCATCTGCTTTAACTTTAACAGTGCATAATGGTTAGCTGATCAAACTTTGATTCTCTCCAATTTCATATATCCTCATAATTTTAGTTGAATGTATTCTAAATTCAGTTGCCTATAATTAATGTGACAGTCCTTAAGTCATAAGACATCCAATTCTGTAAAATAAATTGTGCTATTCTAAGAGATGATGTGGCAGTTTAAAAGCTAATGATCCTCCTACAGATTAATATCTCAATATAAATAATCATTATACTCACTACTTGATATCTGCTTAATTGAAGTATATATAATATAAATATTTTGGCAATGCAGCCTATCCACAAGGATGAATGAACAGAGCTAAGGTTTCTAGTATCTTACTTTAGGTTTATAATCTACTCTATAGACATCTTAAATTTACCTTCCAGGCATGCTAAGACTTCAGCGATATGGGCTAGCAAAATAGAAGGGAAGCTGGTTCTAGGGAAGCATATTTTGCATTTTTAAACATTTTCCACAACTGAACCTTTAAACATGTTGGTTTGGTCTATGCATCTGGTTTTTCAGGGGGAAAAGAATAACATAATCTGAGGGGAAACGTCCCCAATTCAGAGCCCATCATTTGTTTTAACTTTATATCTCCAAAACAAGGTTACATAATTCCAACCATATTTTTAAGAAATATCCTTTACGCGGAGGATTTGCAATGAGCTGATCTCTTGTGGACAGTGGTGTGCCAGTTCATTTGCCTGGGACTTGGGATGTAGTCTGTATCAACAAAAAATATTTTTAAAGGATGGAGGATGTCTATTTGTGTTGTAAGGAAATCATGATATTGATTTTTTTGGAGTATATCAGAGTATGTGTATGTACATATATATGTGTGTGTATAGTATATAAGCATTTTGAAATATGCCAACTGGAATATTTATTACTAAATAACTTGAATTTACCAGAAAAAAAGAAATGCCAAATACTGCAAGTTTAAATAATCTGAAATAGGTATTTCAGAAATTGTACCAGTGCAGCTGAAAATAGAAACCACTCTACTTATGCCAAAGGAGAATTATTTAGTGTAAGGAATTAGATGCTCACCCAATCACTGGAAGAGATGGAGGAGTAGAAGTCTGGAGGGCCTGTCATGGTCTTTCAGGTCACACTGATGGAACTCAGATTGAGAGAGAAGGAAATTCTAGAGACTCTAGATAAACATACAGTTTCTATACCCTTCTCCCAACAAAACTAGTGTCTAAGCAGTGTCTAAGTGTGGAATCTTGCCACTGCAAAAATTCATATCTGTAGAGACTTCTGGGAAGATGGCAGCATGAGCAGGGCGGTGGAAATATCCTCCCAAAACCATACATATTTATGAAAATACAACAAATACAACTATTCCTAAAAAAGAGACCAGAAGATACAGGACAGCACCCAGGCTGCATCTACACCTGAGAGGACTCGGCACCCCGCAAGGCGGGTAAGATACGGAGCCGCAACCTGGCGGGACCCAAGCACTCCCCAACCCCAGCGCACCGGTGGGAGGAGAGGATTCAGAGCTGGGAGGGAGTGGAAGTACAGGCCCGTGAAATAACAAGCCCTGGTGATCTGCGCCGGGAGCGCTGACACACATCACATGGTGTATCGGAGATTGGAGAGACAGAGGGTGCAGGATCTGAGCTTGGAAACGCACCTAGGTCCTCGCAGCCGGCTCCCAGGACAAAAGAAAAGTGTGCACTTTTTTTTAGCGGTCTTAAAGAGATGGGCCCAGGATCGTCCCAGCACACTCAGCCCAGCAGGCTGGGAGTCCTGGGGAATTTCAGACCCCTTGGCTGGTGACTGGGAAAGAGTAGCCACACTCAGACCTCCCACAGAGATCAACAGCCTCCCATTTGTTCCCGCCCCAGCCAGAGCTACAAAGGGCCCTGCGGAGCGGTGTGGCCACAGCTGCGGAATGGTGGAGCAACAGCGCCACCTACAGCATCCCCACAGAATCTACTCCCGGTGGGTGTTTTTTTTTCTTTCTTTTTTCTTTTCTTTTCTTTCTTCTCCTTCTTTCTTTTTTTCATTTTTTCTTTTTTTCCTTTTTAAAAGTCTTAAAGAGCCCAGCTGACATACATGGCACCTACCAGTGACCACTTCTATCACGATGAAAAGACAGAGGAATATAGTACAAACAAAACTCACCCAGACCCAGAAAACACCAGAGAGGGAACCTGAATGGATAAAAACGCACAACCTTCCTGAAAAGAATTCAAAACAAAAGTCATAACCATACTGATGGATCTACAGAGAAATATGCAAGAGCTAAGGGAGGAAGTGAGGTAAGTGAGGAAAGACAATGCAGAAATGAGACAAGCCATCGATGGGCTTAGCAGCAGACTGGACAAGATGCAAGAGACTGTTAATGGAATAGAAATCAGAGAACAGGAATACAGAGCAGCTGAAGCAGAGAGAGATAAAAGGATCTCTAGGAATGAAAGAATATTAAGAGAACTGTATGACCAATCCAAACACACAATATTCACATTATAGGAGTACCAGAGGAAGAAGAGAGAGAAAAAGGGATAGAAAGTGTCTTTGAAGAAATAATTGCTGAAAACTTCCCCATGTTGTGGAATGAAATAGGCTCGCAGTCCACGGAAGCCCACAGATCTCCCAACACAAGGGACCCAAGGAAGACAACACCAAGACACATAATAATTAAAATGGCAAAGATCAAAGATAAACACAGAGTATTAAAGGCAGCTAGAGAGAGAAAAAAGATGACCTACAAAGGAAAACCCATCAGACGATCGTCAGACTTCTCAATAGAAACCTTACAGGCCAGAAGAGAATGGCATGATATATTTAACGTAATGAAACAGAAGGGCCTCAAACCAAGAATATTGATTATCATTTAATATGATAATCAAATAATATGATAATCAAATAATTATCAAATAATATGATTATCATTTAAATATTATGGAGGGATTAAATAATTTCCAGACAAGTGAAAGTTGAGAGAGTTTGCCTCTCATAAACCACCACTGCAGGATATCTTAAACGGACTGCTCTAGAGGGAAGCACTCCTAAGGCTAAAAAGGTGTTACCAGAGAAAACAAAATCATAGCAAAGAAAGCAGACCATCCAAATACTAACTAAAGGCAAAGAATAAAACACCTAGTATATAAAGAATGGAGGAGGAAGAATAAGAAGGGAGAGAAATAAAGAAACATCAGATGGTGTTTACAATAACATAACAAGAAAGTTAAGTTAGATTGTTAGATAGTAAAGAAGCAACCCTTGAACCTTCGGTAACCACGAATCTAAAGCCAGCAATGGCAATAAGTACATATCTATTGATAATCACCCTAAATGCAAATGGACTGAATGCACAAATCAAAAGACACAGAGTAACAGAATGGATAAAAAAGCAAGACCCATCTATAAACTGCCTACAAGAAACTCACCTCAAACCCAAAGATATACACAGACTCAAAGTGAAGGGATGGAAAAAGATATTTCATGCAAACAACAAGGAGAAAAAAGCAGGTGTTGCAGTACTTGTATCAGACAAAATAGACTTCAAAACGAATAAAGTAGCAAGAGATAAAGAAGGACATTACATAATGATAAAGGGGTCAGTTCAACAAGAAGATATAACCATTATAAATATGTATGCACCCAACACAGGAGCGCCAGCATGTGTGAAACATACTAACAGAATTAAAGGAGGAAATAGAAAGCAATGCATTCATTTTAGGAGACTTTAACACACCACTCACTCCAAAGGACAGATCAACCAGACAGAAAATAAGTGAAGACACAGAGGCACTGAACAACACACTAGAACAGATAGACCTAACAGACATCTACAGAACTCTACAATGAAAAGCAACAGGATACAAATTCTTCTCAAGTGCACATGGAACATTTTCCAGAATAGACCACATACTAGGCCACAAAAAGAACCTCAGTAAAGTCAAAAATATTGAAATTCTACCAACCAACTTCTCAGATCAAAAAGGTATAAAACTAGAAATAAATTTTAGAAAGAAAACAAAAAGACTCACAAATACATGGAGACTTAACAACATTCTCCTAATTAATCAATGAGTTAATGACCAAATCAAAACAGAAATCAAAGAATATATGGAGACTAATGACAACAACAACACAAAGCCACAACTTCTGTGGGACACAGCAAAGGCATTTCTAAGAGGAAAGTATATTGCAATCCAGGCCTATTTAAAGAAGGAAGAACATTCCCAAATGAATAGTCTAAAGACACAATTAACGAAATTGGAAAAAGAAGAACAAATGAGGCCCAAAGTCACCAGAAGGAGGGACATAATAAAGATCAGAGAAGAAATAAATAAAATTGAGAAGAATAAAACAATAGAAAAAATCAATGAAACCAAGAGCTGGTTCTTTGAAAAAATAAACAAAATAGATAAACCCCTAGTCAGACTTAAGAGAAAAAGAGAATCTATACACATAAACAGAATCAGTACTGAGAAAGGAAAAATAATGACGGACCCCACAGAAATACAAAGAATTATAAGAGAATATTATGAGAATCTATATGCTAACAAGCTGGAAAACCTAGAAGAAATGTACAACTTCTTAGAAAAATACAACCTTCCAAGACTGACCAAGCAAGAAACAGAAAAACTAAACAGACCAATCACCAGCAACGAAATTGAAGTGGTAATCAAAAATTGACCCAAGAACAAAACCCCCAGACCAGAGGGATTCACCTCTGAATTCTACCAGACGTATAGAGAATAAATAACACCCATTCTCCTTAAATTTTTCAAAAAATAGAAGAGGAGGGAATACTTCCAAACTCATTCTATGAAGCCAGCATCAGTCTAATACCAAAAGCGGGCAAAGACCTCACCAAAAAAGAAAATTACAGACCAATATCCCTGATGAACGTAGATGCAAAAATACTCAACAAAATATTACCAAACCGAATTAAAAAATATATCAAGGGGATCATACACCATAATCAAGTGGGATTCATCGCAGGGATGCAAGGATGGTACAACATTCGAAAATCCATCAAAATCATCCACCACATCAACAAAAAGAAAAATAAAAACCACATGATCATCTCCATAGATGCTGAAAAAGCATTTGACAAAATTCAGCATCCATTCATGATTAAAACTCTTAACAAAATGGGTATATAGGGCAAGTACCTCAACATCATAAAGGCCATATATGACAAACCCACAGCTAACATCATACTTAACAGTGAGAAGCTGAAAGCTTTTCATCTAAGATCAGGAACAAGACAGGGATGCCCACTCTCTCCACTGTTATTCAACATAGTACTGGAGGTCCTAGCTGCGACAATCAGACAAAACAAAGAAATACCTGGCATCCAGATTGGTAAAGAAGAAGTCAAATTGTCACTGTTTTCAGATGACATGATATTGTACATAAAAAACCCTAAAGACTCCTCTCCAAAACTACTAGAACTAATATCTGAATTCAGCAAAGTTGCAGGATACAAAATTAACACACAGAAATCTGTTGCTTTCCTATACACTAACGACTAACAAAGAGAAATCAGATAAACAATTCCATTCACAATTGTATCAAAAAGAATAAAATACCTAGGAATAAACCTAACCAAGGAAGTGAAAGACCTGTACTCTGAAAACTACAAGACACTCCTAAGAGAAATTAAATAGGACACTAACAAATGGAAATGCATCTCATGCTCTTGGCTAGGAAGAATAAATATTGTCAAAATGGCTATACTACCTAAAGCAATCTACAGATTCAATGCAATCCCTATCAAACTACCAACAGCTTTCTTCAATGAACTGGAACAAATAATTCTAAAATTCATATGGAACCACAAAAGACCCCGAATAGCCAAAGCAATCCTGAGAAGGAGGAATCAAACAGGGGGAATTACACTCCCTGACTTCAAGTTCTACTACAAAGCCACAGTAATCAAGACAATTTGGTATTGGCACAAAAACAGACCCACAGACCAGTGGAACAGAATAGAAAATCCTAACATTAACCCAAACATATACAGTCAATTAATATTTGATAAAGGAGCCTTGGATATACAATGGGGAGATGACAGCCTCTTCAGCAGCTGGTGTTGGAAAAACTGGACAGCTACATATAAGAGAATGAAACTGGACTACTGTCTAGCCCCATACACAAAGATAAACTCAAGGTGGATCAAAGACCTGAATGTAAGTCATGAAACCATAAAACTCTTGGGAAAAAACATAGGCAAAAATCTCTTGGACATAAACATGAGCGACTTCTTCATGAACGTATCTCCTCGGGCAAGGGAAACAAAAGCAAAAATGAACAAGTGGGACTATATCAAGCTGAAAAGCTTCTGTACAGCAAAGGACACCATCAGTAGAACAAAAAGACATCCTACAGTATGGGAGAATATATTCATAAATGACATATCCGATAAGGGGTTGACATCCAAAATATATAAAGAACTCATGCACCTTAAGAAACAAAAAGCAAAGAATCCAATTAAGAAATGGGCAGAGGACATGAATAGACACTTCTCCAAAGAAGAAATTCAGATGGCCAACAGGCACATGAAAAGATGCTCCACATCGCTAATCATCAGGGAAATGCAGGTTAAAACCACAATGAGATATCACCTCACACCAGTGAGGATGGCCAACATCCAAAACACAAACAACAACAAATGTTGGCGAGGATATGGAGAAAAGGGAACCCTTGTACACTGCTGGTGGGAATGCAAATTAGTTCAACCATTGTGGAAAGTAGTATGGAGGTTCCTCAAAAAACTCAAAATAGAAATACCATTTGACCCAGGAGTTCCACTCCTAGGAATTTACCCCAAGAATGCAGCAGCCCAGTTTGAGAAAGACAGATGCACCCCTATGTTTATTGCAGCACTATTTACAATAGCCAAGAAATGGAAGCAACCTAAGTGTCCATCAGTAGATGAATGGATTAAGAAGATGTGGTACATATACACAATGAAATATTATTCAGCCATAAGAAGAAAACAAATCCTACCATTTGCAGCAACATGGATGGAGCTAGAGGGTCTTATGCTCAGTGAAATAAGCCAAGCCAAAAAGACAAGTATTAAATGATTTCACTCATAATGTGGAGTATAAGAACAAAGAAAAAAAAAACTGAAGGAACCAAACAGCAGCAGACTCACAGAACCCAAGAACGGACTAATAGTTACCAAAGGGAAAATGACTGGGGAAGATGGGTGGGAAGGGAGGGACAAGGGGGAAAAGGGGCATTACGATTAGCAGAAGTAATGTTGGGGGGGCACGGGGAGGGCTGTACAACTCAGAGAAGACAAGTAGTGATTCTATAGCATCTCACTACGCTGATGGACAGTGACTGTAATGTGGTTGGTGGGGGGGACCTGATGAAGGGGGTTGTTTAATCACTGTAACATGTAATTGTAGATTAATGATACCAAAATAAATTATTTAAAAAAATTCATATCTGTTAGAAACTATCAAGCCATCCCTGCCCCAAGCTATTTGTCTCTACTCAACAATCTAAATCTCAGATGACATGACTGAACTTACATTGCATCCAGTGCCTTAGTGGAAGACTGGGAAATAAAAATTTCAAGCCCTTTTAATAGAAGGAGGAATACAGAAGAGATGGAAAAGATGTCACATGCTAAGTGACCATATCTGGGACAGAAGTGATATATGTATGCATTTGGAAATACCATATGTGTATATGTTAGGTGGTTTAGTGTGTCCCCCCAAGTATTTCATGGAGCATTAAATCTGCAGATATCAATCAGGAAGAAATAGGATTTATGATCAAAAGCACTTAGAAATCTCTACATCCCCATATTTGGCGAGTCCTTCTGCACAATAGCCTATTAAAGACTCTGAGAAGGCCTGCAGCAGAGAAGCCCTCTTTTCCTTTCTGGGGAGTTCACACTATGCCATACAGTGTTGGTCTCTGGGAAGTGGAAATAGGTTATCAAGAGACTGTTACTTGCCACTTTCTACCTTTCTGAGCAAATAGAATTTGATATAATGGTGAGAAATTATCTTTTATAAAAAAAAAAGTTCATTTCCCTTTTATCAACGGTTCAGATAAGAATACTAGGTGTAAGAGCTGGAGGTATGAGCCCCATGGAAGAAGGGCCCCATATGATATTTGCCAGAGAAGAACAATGCCAGTGTTTTTCAAAGTGAGGTATTTGGACTCCCTGTATCAGAATCACTTGGGGGGGAAGAGTGGCTTATTAAAATGAAGATTCTAGGCCCCCCATGTGATCTACTGAGTCAGAATTCCTGAGGGTGGACCTAATTATTTCCATTTTTAAAATATAGGTCCCATAATTTTCTTTTTTACCATTCTTTTATTGTGGTAAACTGTATGTAACAAAGTTTGCTATGTAAACCATTTTTAAGTGTATAGTTCAGTGGCATTAATTATATTCACAATATTGTGCAACCATTAGTACTGTTTCCAAAACATTTTCATCACTCCAAAGAGAAACTGTGTAATCATTAAGCAATTGCTTCCATTTCCCTTTTCCCCCAGCCACCAGTAACCTCTAATCTACTTTCTGTCTCTATTAATTTGCCTTTTCTAGATAATTCATATAAGTGGAATCATACAACATCTGTCCTGTTGTATTTGGCTAATTTTACTTAGCATAATGTGCTTTCAATGTTCATCTATGTTGCAGTGTGTATCAGAACTTTATTCCATTTTTTATATTGAAGTATAGTTGATACATATTCTTATATTGGTTTCAGGTATACAATATAGTGATTCACAATTATATACATTACTAAATGCTCATGACAATAAGTGCTACTGTCTGTCACCAAAGATATTACAAAATTATTGACTATATTCCCTGTGCTGTATGTTTGTATCTATTTATCTCCTTCACCTATTTTACCCGTTCCCCCAGCCCCCACCTCTCCTATGGCAACCACCAGTTTGTTCTCAGTATTTATGAGCCTATTTCTGTTTTGTTTGTTGGCTGGTGTGTTCATCTTATTTTTTTTTAGGTTCTACCGACAAGTGAAGGTATTTGTCTCTTTCTGACTTATTTCACTTAGCATAATACTTTCAAGGTCCATTCGTGTTGTCACCAATGGCAAGATTTCATTCTTTTTTATCGTTGAGTAACATTACATTGTATATATGTACCACATCATCTTTATCCATTTATCTATCAATGGACACTTAGGTTGCTTCCATGTGGGCTATTGTAAAAAATGCTGTAATAAACATAGGGCTGCAGACATCTTTTCAAATTGGTAATTTTGCTTTCTTTGGGTAAGTTCCCAGAAGTGGAATTAATGTATTTCTATTGTTAATTTTTGAGGAAACTTCATCCTGCTTTCCATAGTAGCTGCACTAATTTGCAATCCCACCAACAGTGTAGGAGGGTTCCCTTCTTTTCACATCCTTGCCAACACTTGTCATTTCTTGTCTTTTTGATACTAGCTATTCTGACGGGTGTGAGCCAGTATCTCATTGTAGTTTTGATTTACATTTCCCTGATGATTTGTGATGTGGAGCATCTTTTCATGTGTCTATTGGCTAGCTGTATGTCTTCTTTGAAAAATGCCTATTAAGGCCCTCTGCCCATTTTTTAAATCTGATTATTTGTGGGGCCTTTGGTGTTTAGTTGTATGAGTACTTTATATATTTTGAGTTATTAATCCCCTATGAGATGTATCATTTGTAAATATTTTCTCCCACTCATTAGGTTGTCTTTTCATTTTGTTGATGGTGTTCTTTGCTGTACAGAAGTGGTTTAGTTTGATGTAGTCCCACTTGTTTATTTTTGCTTTTGTTTCCCTTGCCTTGAGAAACCTTCATATCCAGAATAAAATACTGCTAATGCTGATCAAGTTTACTACCAATGTTTTCTTTTAGGAGTTCATAGTTTCAGGTCTTATATTTAGGTCTTAATCCATTTCAAGTTTATTTTTTTTGTATGGTGTAAGTGATCCGGTTTCATTCTTTTGCATGTAGCCGTCTAGTTTTCCCAGCACCATTTATTGAAGAAACTCTTTTCCCTTTTTATGTTCTTCCCTCCTTTGCCATATATTAATTGACCATATAAGTGTGGGTTTATATCTGGACTCTCCATTCTATAGATCTACATGTCTATTTTTGTGCCAGTGCCATACTGTTGTGATTACGGTAACTTTGTAGTATAATTTGAGATCAGGGTGCGTGATAGCCTCAGCTTTATTCTTCTTCTTCTAAATTGCTTTGGCTTTTTGGGGTCTTTTAGATTCCACACAAATACTAGGATTATTTACTCTAGTTTTATGAAAAATGCCATTGGTATTTTGATAGGGATTGCATTGAATCTGTAGATCGCTTTTGTAGTATGGCCATCGTAACAATATTAATTCTTCCCATCCATAATCATGGAAATACCTTTCATTTATTTGTGTTATCTTCAATTTCATTCATCAATGTCTTATATTTCTCAGGGTATAGGTCTTTCATTTCCTTGGTTAAATTTGTTCCTAGGTATATATATTTTTCTTTTTGATGCAATTGTAAATATGATTGTTTTCTTAATTTCTCTCTTTTCTAGTTTAGCATATAGAAATGCAACAGATTTCTGTATATTGATTTTGTACCCTGAAACCACACTGAATTCATTTATCTGTTCTAATAGTTTTGGTGGCGTTTTTAGGGTTTTCCTAATACAATATCATGTGATTTGCACATAGTGATAATTTTACTTCTTCCTTACCAATTTAGATGCCTTTTATTTCTTTTTCTTCTCTCATTACCGTGCCTAGTACCTCTAGTATTATGTTGAATAAAAGTGGTGAGCAGGGCATCCTTGTCTTGTCCCTGATCTTAAATAAAAATCTTTCAACTTTTCACCATTGAGTTGATGTTAGCTGTGGGCTTGTCATATATGGCCCTTATAATGTTGAGGTATGTTCTGTCTGTATTCACTTTGTTGAGAGTTTTTATCATGAATGGATGTTAAATTTTGGGTTTTGGTATCAGGTAGATGCTGGCCTCATAAAATGAATTTAGAAGTGTTCCTTCTTCTTCAACCTTTTGGAATCATTTCAGAAGGATATGTATTAACTCTTCTTTAAATTTTGAAGAAGTCACTGTGAAGCCTTCTGGTCCTAGACATTTGTTTGTTGGGTGTTTTTGGGTAACAATTCAATTTCATTACCAGTAACTGCTTTATTCAGATTTTCTGTTTCTTCCTGGTTCAGTCAGGGAAGATTGCATGTTTCTAGAAATTTATCCATTTCTTCTATGTTGTCCAATTTATTGGTAAACAATTTTTCAAAGTAATCTCATATTTTTATTTCTCTGGTGTCAGTTATAACTTCTCATTTCTGATTTTATTTCTCCTTTATTCTTGATGAGTCTAGCTAAAGGTTTGTCAATTTTGTTTATCTTATCAAAGAACCAGCTCTTAGTTCCATTGAACTTTTGTAGCTTTTTGGTCTTGAAATTGTTTAATCCCTCCATCATATTTAAGTGATAATCGTGCTGGATACAATATTTTTGGTTCGAGGCCCTTCTGTTTCATTACATTAAATATATCATGCCATTCTCTTCTGGCCTGTAAGGTTTCTGTTGAGAAGTCTGATGATAGTCTGATGGGTTTTCCTTTGTAGGTGATCTTTTTTCTCTCTCTCGCTGCCTTTAATACTCTGTCCTTATCTTTGATCTTTGCCATTTTAATTATTATGTGTCTTGGTGTTGTCTTCCTTGGGTCTCTTGTGTTCGGAGATCTGTGGGCTTCCATGGACTGCGAGACTGTTTCCTTCCCCAGCATGGGGAAGTTTTCAGTCATTATTTCTTCAAAGACACTTTCTATCCCTTTCTCTCTCTTCTTCCTCTGGTACTCATATAATATGAATATTGTTGTGTTTGGATTGGTCACACAGTTCTCTTAATATTCTTTCATTTCTAGAGATCCTTTTACCTCTCTCTGCCTCAGCTTCTCTGTATTCCTGTTCTCTGATTTCTATTCCATTAACAGTCTCTTGCATCTCATCCAGTCTGCTGCTAAGCCTGTTGATGGCTTGTCTCATTTCTGCATTGTCTTTCCTCACTTCCCTCACTTTCTCCCTCTGCTCTTGCATATTTCTCTGTAGATCCATCAGCATGGCTATGACTTTTATTCTGAATTCTTTTTCAAGAAGATTGTGCATTTCCATCCCTTCAGGTTCCCTCTCTGGTGTTGTCTAGGTCTGGGTGAGCTTGGTCTGTACCATATTCCTCTGTCCTTTCATGGCGATAGAAGTGGTCACTGGTTGGTGCCATGTATGTCAGCTGGGCTCTTTAAGACTTTAAAAAAAAAGAAAAAAAGAAGGAAGAGAAAGAAAAGAGAAAAAAAGGAAGAAAGAAAAGAAAAGAAAGGAAGAAAAAACCAAAAAAACCCCTGCCCATCAGTAGTAGATTCTGTAAGGATGCTGTAGGTGGCGCTGTTGCTCCACTATTCCGCAGCCGCGGCTGCGCAGCTCTGCCGCCCCTTTCAAAGCTCTGGCCGGGGCAGGAACGAATGTGAGGCTGTTGTTCTCAATGTGAAGTTTCAGTGTGGCTACTTTTTCCCAGTCGCCAACCAAGGGGTCTGAAATTCCTCAGGACTCTGGGCCGAGTGTGCTGGGATGATCCTGGGCCCTTGCCTCTTTAAGACCGCCAAAAAAAGCACGCGCTTTTCTTTTGTCCCGGGGAACCTGCTGCAAGGGCCCGGGTGTGTTCTCAGCTCAAAACTTGCACCTTCTGCCTCTCCAATATCCGATACACTGTGTGATGTGTGTCAGCGCTCCCAGCACAGATCACCAGGGCTGGTTATTTTGCGGGGTGTACTTCCACTCCGTCCCTGCTCTGAATCCTCTCCTCCTGCCGCTGCGCTGGGGTGGGGAATGCTCGGGACCCCCCCCGGGTCGGGGCTCCATATCTTACCTGCCTTATGGGGTGCCGAGTCCTCTCAGGTGCAGATGCAGGCTGCGCACTGTCCTGTATACTCTGGTCTCTCTTTTAGGAATAGTTATATTTGCTGTATTTTCATAGATATATATGGTTTTGGGAGAAGATTTCCACCACCCTGCTCATGCCGCCATCTTCTCGGAACTGACTTTTATCAATTTCTAATTTCATTTCACAATGGTTGGAGAAGAAGATATTTTATATCATTTCAATCTTTTAAAATTTATTGAGACTGGTTGTGAGGTCTAATGTTATCTATCCTGGAAAATTTTCCATGTGTTCTTGAGAAGAAATGTGCATTCTGCTGTTGTTGATTGAAGTGTTCTATGTGTCTGTTGGGTATAGATGGTTAATAATGCTGTTCTAGTTCCCTGTTTCTTTATTGATCTTTTGTCTGTTTTATCCATTAGTTTAAAGTGTTATATTGAAATATCCAACTGTTTATAGCACTATTTTTCTCTTCAATTCTGTCAGTTTGCATCATATATTTGGTAGTAATGATAGTTTTAAAATAGTAATGATAACACAATAACAGTAGGTAACAGCTTTTGCACATTTAGAATATGCTGGAAACTATTCCATGTGCCTTAAATATAATAATTCATTTACTCTTCACAACAACCCAGTGAGGCAGAGTGCCATTACTGTCCACATCTCACAGATGAGGTGACTGTGCTTTAGAGAAAGTAAAGCAGTTTGTAGATGATCACAGATCAACTACATTGTAGGGAGAACAGGTAGTCCACTTCCACAGTGAGAACCTGTAACCATTAATAGCCCAAGCATTTCTCACTCCTAAAACAATGACAAAACACTGTCATAAGAATTTATTTACTGTAAAAAAATAAGGTAGTATGTATGTGTGTGTGTGTGCTTATAATTGGAGGAATATGGTTATTTTAGAGAATGAACACAAATGGATGAGTTAATATAGTGTTTCATTCATTGTGGCCATTCAGAAGGTAAACTTTTGTTCTTTGTACCTGAATGTTAATCCTGAGAGCAATTCATATTTGCTATTAGAACCTAGCATATTAATGGGGTAGAAAGACATGTTTATTTTTAATTAAAATTTTACTCTTGAGTACAAATTCTCCTAAAATGGAAATATTTTGTATAACAGCAGAGATTCTAACTTTTATGTCTGGCCTCTGAAAAACTTCTGTATAAAAAGTTTTAAAAATATGAATAAAAATGACAAGGCTTAGTAAGCTAGGGAAGTTATAATTTTCTTGATTATCTGTGCAGATACTGTAATTGTCTCTCAGATTTCTAATTCCAGATGTTTCTATACATCACTTACTCATTCTTCCTTAGACTTCTTGATACTTGTGATTATAAAATTATTGTGTGTATATCATAAATAATAATTCCAAAAATTCAAGTAAAGTACAGAAGATTAAGATTATTTGTAATCCCATCAATTGGATATTATTTAAACTATGGTTTTTTAAGGAAAATCAGTATCATGGAGATCTTTCACAATTTAAACCAGCCCCATTAAAAATAACTTGTTTCTAAGTCTTCACTGTGGCAAACAGTTCCTTGACAAACTGATATACATAATTCTTTGCACACCTGTCTAATGTTCTCATTGGAAAAAGTTCCCAGAATAGGACCCACATTTAGACTTGATTAAATGTTGCCAAAATTGATCTGTAGCAGTATAGGAAAGTCTCCAAGCATTGGGCAGTGCTTGGTATTATGTTTTTCATATTTCTTACTCTAGTATTTGTTCCAGTAGATTACTATTGAATTCGAGCCAAAATATATCAGTTAAGCATTTTATATATTTATTTGTATTGAAAGCCAGCATATTAGGTTAATAAACATGTATTAGATTTCTTAGATAAATATTGAATACTAAGCCTAATGTGAATTGTACAAAGGCCATAGTTCAAATTCCTTATTCAGGAAAGTCAGTCCTACCACTGGCACTTTATTGTGAAAATGCTGAATGTGCTGCAAAATAGTGAAGATCTCTACAATTTACACACATTAAGTAGTTTTACTATATCTTCTTTAATTGGTTCTTATGCTCTGAAGCCCTAAACAGAAAATTACAATTAAATAAATTAATACAAACAGAAAACACATTAACTTTACTACAGGTGTAACTAACAAACTACAACTAATGCAGGACAGAAATAAGAACTAATGTCACCAGGGTGTTTGATCCAGCAGTTTAGGAACTGAGTTTGTGCAACTGATTACTTAGTGGCCACAGATCAGGGAATGAAATATATCAATGCAGAGGCCAGGTAGGAAGAGGAAGAGTAGTAGTTAACTTCAAGTAATCCTTAATTTTCTGTACCCATTAGCTAAGAAAAGGACCACTGTGTAACTACCACAATAACCAAATGCTGTGGTCTAATATTGAAGAAATTTAAAACCAGATGGTTTATAGACATTCAAATAAAAAATATATAAATTTGCCTTCTAATATCTCAAAATATAATTAAAGTTAATTTCTTGCCCTTTATGTAAGTTAATGCATTAGATTTGCATTATGCACTAAGTTTATATTTAGAAAATCCTTTTTAGAATTTATTTTTTAAAAGTGCATTAACTGGCATACAAGAGGATTCTCAAAAATTTTCAAGAGTATATATTTCTTATCTTCAGCAACTTACCAATCTATTAGAAATTAAACAAGCTGAATTGAATTTTGAAATTCTCTTTTGGTAAGATAAAAACACCAAGTATATATTTGAAATTCATTTTGAAAATGTAGTTTCAAACCAAAAGCACTGTGCATCGTTTCCTCCAGAATACTGAGTTCTAAACAAGTATCCAAAAGACAAGAAAGAACAAGCGTTGGTAAGGATGTGGAGAACAGGAACCCCTCTCACACTGTTGGTGGGAATGTAAATTGGTGCAGCCACTGTGGAAAGCAGTCTGGAGGTTTCTCAAAAAAACTAAAAACAGAATTACCATATGACCCAGTAATTCCACTTCTGGGTATATACCCAAAGAAAACAAAAATCTCTGATTTGAAAAGATATTCACACCCCTATGTTTACTGCACCATTATTTATAACAGCAAAGATAAGGAAGCAACCAAAGTGCCCATCAATAGATGAATGGATAAAGATGACGTAGTACATATAGACAATGGAATATTATTCAGCCATAAAAAGAAATCCTGACATTTGTGACAACGTGGATGGACCTAGAGGATCTTATGCTGAGTGAAATAAGCCAGAAGGAGAAAAACAAATACCATATGATTTCACTTACCATGTGGAATGTAAACAAAACGAACAAAACAGAAATAGACTTAGACATTGCAAAGTGACTGGTGGTTACCATGGCAGGGTTGGGGTGAAATAGGTGAAAGAGTTAGAGGCCAAAACACCCCGCAATCATAATATAATTAGTAATGGGGATGAAAGTACATCAGAGAGAATATTGTCAATAGTTCTGTAACATCTATGTTGGCAGATGGTAGCTAGTTGGGGTGAACATTTAATAATGTAGTTAGCTGTTGAATCACTGTGTTGTATACTTGAAACCAGTTTAATATTGTATGTCAACTACACTTCAATAAAATATAATAGTAACAAAAAAGGAAAAAAGTCCTAAATGGAAGAGCTAGTTAGAGCTAATATTTCAGAAAACTTTAAATGCATAGTTCCTGATATGGGTCATTTCCATATGGAAACTTGTTCACTCAAAGCACTAGAAATCTAGAGCTTTATTATGGAATGGATTTTTTATTTTATGCTTCTTTACATTTTTAATAGCTTTATAAGAATTTTGATATAATAAATGGCCTTTCCTACTGACGAGATCAAAAGTTTTTGTTGATCTAAAAAAGTTTTCCTACAGACACCTTACTACACTGATGGACAGTGACTGCATTGGGGTATGGGTGGGGACTTGATAATATGGTTAAATGTAGTAGCCACATTGTTTTTTCATGTGAAACCTTCATAAGAGTATATCAATAATACCTTAATAAAAAATAATAAAAAAAAATTTTCCCATAGATAACCCCCTAGGTATGGCTTTCCCCTGTATGCTTCAAGTGTGTGTGCCAGGAGAAGTAGAAACAGCAAATGCCTTCTCATGGGTATGATGCATTCAAGTGTGCCTACAACTGTGATAGGTCAATGTGCTGCCTTGGGCAAATCTTTATTCACTCCTATCATAAACATATGGCTTTTCTCCACTGTGTGAACCTGGAGATTACTAGTTGTAAATTGTCAATCACGTGCATCACATTTATAGGTTTTCCTCTCACCATAATGCACGTGGCTGGCATTTTTGAGCAAAGCCTCTATAAGTCACATTTGTATGGCTTCTCACCTGTGACTTCTAACATGAGTTTTCAGTGGACTATACTAGGTGATTATCTTTCCACACTTGTGGCAGATGTAGAGTTTGACTCCTTTATGTATACTCACACGCCTTCTCAAGCTGTTGGCTTCGAAAAGCACTTTCCCATACATGTTACACATCAGCTTGGCCTTGGAATATCGGTATCCCCTGCTTATCTATCTACTGTGTTCATTCCTCTAGTATTCCTTACAGCATCTCCTGGATCTAGAATTCATGTTTCTCGTGTGTCAGAACTTCAGCTCTTTCCCTCTGAATACTACTTTCTCTATTGACTAGATTTTCTGACGTTTCACTACCATACTTGCAGTTCAGATTTTCATAAAAAATTAGTTTTCTTTGAAGGCAACCATTGATCTTACAGATCCTTTTCGAGAGAGACACTGCTGTTAAATTTTGTTTTGGAGTTAAAATTAGAAATTAGTTTTCTCTTCTGCTCTGATTCTGTAGAATGAGGTCCTTCTTTCAGAATACATCTTCCCATATGTTCACTACTTTTTAAGGAACTTTTAAACTATGGGTCACACTGCTCAAATCTTTTAATCCTTAAGATAAAAGAAAGTATAGTTTTCTACTTTTCCTGTAGCTTTTTCTCAATTAGAAATTGCTGTTACAGAGTATATAGACAGACAGGAAAATTTCGGTGTTTCAGGCTCAGCATTTGTTTTTTGCCACCTAATGTGCAAGAGCCAGTGGGTACTGCTCAGGTATTTGCTACAGGGATAAAAATTGCTCCCTGTAACCCGCAGCTAGGCCAAGGTTTTCCCTCCAGTGTTCACTGTGGTAGCTTGAAGTTAACCTGGTGCATCATGCCACTTACCTATGTGACCAAAACACTCCCATTAGGCACCTTCCTTCCTTCTTTAGTGAAGTGGTAAAAGACAAAAAGAAACGCCCCAGTATCTGTGCTTCCTATCCAGGGCATAGATCCTTCCATTTGCCTGCTGCTCAATCTGGAGATCCTCATGGGCTGTTGTAGTGTCACAGACCTGCTTTGCTTGAACTTCACTGGTGGCTGGAACTGTGGGCTGACTGACACCGGGTGCTACTGTCCTCAGTGTATCACCATCAGCATCCTATCACTTCTGACCCCCTAAGAACACCCTTCTTGTTATCCAACACTTAAACAATGTTTCCAGTAGTTATTTCAGTAGAATTTGGGAAGCAAAACTCAAGTTGTAGTCTTGAAATAGGAGACTTCCAGCCATGTGTGACCATTTGA
Organism: Phataginus tricuspis; assembly: GCA_029783875.1. NCBI lineage: Eukaryota > Metazoa > Chordata > Mammalia > Pholidota > Manidae > Phataginus > Phataginus tricuspis. The sequence goes on from JAQQAC010016209.1 coordinate 23,920,465, forward strand.
TTCATTGTCAAAGTATAGAGAGAGTGCAAGCTATTTCAATATGCTAGCCCAATTTTCCTCCAAGTACAAATGCCTTTTTGAAATGCCTATCCAAAGCAGACTACTCTCAGTGATTTAAAAGTAATCACAATTGGGGGATGGTATTTAGAAATGGCTATAGATATTAGTGGTTCTCAATCAAGAGAACAGAACTAAGTGAAAACAGCCTTTGACTCCAAAAGAATAAAAGAATAAATGAGTCAAATGAAAGCAAAGTGATGTGGAGTATACTTAAATAGCATTTTGAGTGTATATCAATACCTTAATAAAAAGAATAGCATTGTGTTCCCAAACTACAGTGCAAAACTGTAGCAAGCTAGGCTGCCTCATCTGACTATACCTGTACTCTTGATTTCTTACCACCACATTGTCCTGAATGAGTGGTCAAGAGCACATCAACCACTGTTCAAGAGGCAGAACAAGTGAGATGGCTTGACTGCTCTGAGAATCTCTAACTAGTGAATCAAAAATCTCACCCACATATTATATAACCTATTAAAACCTTTGAAACCTCTATCATGAAAAATCACCTGAGCAATGTCTGAGAAAAAGGCCAACAGGCCAAAGTCAAGTTGGGAAGTCTTTGGAGGAATGCAGTTGGGCAACAAACACTGGGAGTCCCACAACCAACAGTCCCCCAAACTTCTGTATGGAAAACTGAGCTGATCAGTACCTAAAAGGAAGCTATTAAACAGATACATAACGTAGTTCTCAGAGATGTGGGGAATGATGAGGAAGAGGGGAATTAGAAAGATACCTCACACAGCGGTTTTAAGGTTAGCTTTGATGCTCTTTCTATGCATTAACTTCACTGTAAGCTGTGGTTGAGGGTAACCAAATAGCTAACAAGGGAAAGTTTCCTAAAGATGTCCAACTGAGGGGGAGGGAAAAAAATATATACATAATTACCAATTTCAACTATTCTATTTAGGCTGTAATTTACACATGCTTATTAAAAAAATCATGAGACTGCTCGGGAAATATAATACTGGTTACTTGACAATTGATTTTGTAAGGTGTGATACGGATATATGGTTGGAATTTATTTACAGATGAATTACTAGGATGTCTACGATTTTTTCAAAGTAATAGGGAGGGGGTAGATGAAAATACAGATGGAACAGATTGCTCATATAGGGATAATTTTGGAAGCTGCATAATGAGTAAATGTGGCATCACGATTCTTCTGTACTTTGTATGTTTGCAAATTTTCATGAATTAAAAAAATTTAGTGGAAATTATTTTGACTTTAAATATGCTTAATCACTAAAAAGGATGTCTACTATTATTTATCTGTGGTGATTTCTGTGTATAAGTTGGGGAGGTTGATGGCTACAGACCCTACCAAGATGAGGGTTAGGGTGTCTGTGATTATTTGCTTTTGAAAAAGAAGCTTCAAAAGATATAAAAATTAAAAAAGATAATTAGTCATTATTTTGTAGAGTAACATGTTGAAGTGGAATGAAAAAGGTAGGTTCCTAACATTCTTTTATATAAAATTTGCTTATACATAAAATTTACCCAATTTTTAAATTAGAGCAATGTACACAATACCCCAAATCCAACATTACTTCATGTACTGACAGAGGAACAGAAATGTGGTAAAAGGTTAGGTTTCTGACACAGTATATATATTTCAGTCCAGAAATATGAATTCTGGAACTAGGATTAGTATGATGCTATAAATCATTTCTCACTACACAGAAAAGATGCAGAATATAGTGTTTGCTTTTAGTTTATTAATTTATTTTGCAGGAATCTTTGACTTTCTGAATATATACTGTTTGGAAGTACGATGATGCATGCATAGCTTTTTTAAATGCCTTTGTACAATTTCACCTCAAAATAATCTGATTCACAGCATACACAGAAATCTAAGAGACACGGTATTTACAAGATTTAAGTTCTTGCTGTTTTAATGAAGAAAATGATCAATTCTTTTACAGTAGGGAAATATGGACATTGGGTGTCATTATAAATAAGAATTCAGAATTGTTCAGTCTCAAAGCAACTTTTCATGGCTTTAGAAATTAAAATTAAGTCATCATTCTATTAATCTCTGAATGCCCAAGCCATGCAAAATCTATTTGTATTAAATATTTGGGGATGTGAATAATACAAAAAAAAAATGCACGTCTGGTGAATGTGAAAATGTCATTAAAACTTCCTTTTACAATAAGAAAATACTGTTAATTCTTTCAAAAATACAGTAGTGGTGCAACACAGACAGTGCCCAATTCTGATTTTTTAAAGTAACATTTCAATTGTCATTTTTCTTTCTCTACAGATATACAGACACACACTGTAACATGGACTCATTCCAAGTCTGGACAATGATTACAATATTAAAATAAATCAATTTTAACTATAAAGGGACATCTTCACATTCCAGGATACATCACTGATATTTTCAAAGGACAGTTTTTCTATGTTCTTATAGTCTTACTTTCTGTTTATACTGTCAAAGACATTACAATTACCTTAAAAATACTATATAGAATTGAGTGGCCACAGAAAGTTGGATATGAACCCTAGATAAGTGGGACACAGTAATGACAAAATTTAAGCAAACACTGATTTCTTTTAATAATTAAAAGGTACTAAAATTGAGACCAGCTCCTTAAAAATTAAACTGCTTATCACACTTCCCATTTCTTTCAGGGAAATAAGCAAACAAATTAGCAACACTTTCCCAACCATCATTAATCTTCTCTAAAACTACCTTTTTTACAATGTATTTCTTTTGTTTCTTTAAAACCTCCCTGCCGCTACACTCCCCCCCAGAGAAGGTCACTATCAATTTTACAAGGCCCAATTTCTGGTTCCTCTATTACCCCCGTCAGCTTTTAAGACCTACTCCAAAATTTAAGAGGCAATATACTTCAACAAAATGGCAAATGTGTTTTCTAAAAACCCAGTTTACAAAAGAGTGAAATAATGTAAAATGTATAGTCAGATCTGTGTGTCAGATACATCAGACTAGTCTTATTTTAAGGAAAAAAAACTTTACTAGCCCTAAGTGCACTAACTGATGCAAGGTGCAGAGGCACCTCAGTAGGCTGCCTGCCACTCACAGGCCAATTGTCTGAATAGTCTGACTGGGAGATCTTTTGGAAAGGCACCTTGAAAGTTGACTGAATTCTCGAACTGCTCACAGGCAAGAAGTAATCTATATATGGGACATAGTTAAATACATCCAATTTTTTAATGTCAAATAACTTTGCTTATTTGAAAAACTGAGTACAGCCTATGTTGGCATATGAAAGTTGTGCACAACCAGAAATGAACATACACAAACATCATTCAAATCAATTTCTGATACCCCACCCTCTACACCTATCCAACAGACTGGTTTCTCACTTTTTTCCTGGCAGGTAAAAACAATGATGTATAAGACTTTATCACCAAAGGACTGGAACCATGCATCTACTGTATGATCACAGCTTAGTAACCTGGATGTAAATTCATGCAATAGTTTTAAAGTCATCTACATGGTTTTATTAAAGCATCAAACTGTTTTCATAGATGATACTTTCATTTTCAACTGACAAGTGCCAAGTCATTGCTGCCACTTCGGCATATCACTAAGAATACTGGTAAACCTGTAGCTAGAACACCAAGCAGTATATGTATGTATTTCCCCCTGTTTGTTACTTACTACCAAGTGGGGCTGACCATCACTAAAGAGATATGAAACCATACAAAGGCACTGGCATATTGCAAAACAGGAGGACTGATGGACTGTTGCTGGAGACTGACAGCTACCAGTGTTACAAAACCTTTAAAGAATGCTGTTTTCAGGTCAATGCTTTTAAGCCCATCTGCTTTCTCACCATTATTTTCACAGTTTTGCCATAGTTGTATGAGAGATGTCCTATCAGTGTAATTACATACATGCTTAATTTGAGACAAGTGGATATTTTTTTTTGAAGTTGTAGATAAAAGTGTGAAATTATGATTTTAATGGAAAACTATGATGAGTTATTATGCCTTTGGTTTCATATGCTATTAAGTGCAGCTTATTTTTTCCGGGTCTGCCAAGATTACTGTTAAAAAAGAATACAATGACAGCTTGAGAGAGAGAGAGAGAGAGAGTGTGTGTGTGTAGGGGGGATACCTGGTGCGGTAGAGTGGACATTATATATCCACTACAACCTCAGGTAAAAGCCTTTCGGATTAGAAAACCTACCAATTTTATTGCTGTTTATATTCACCCAGATAATGGGAAGATTCAAAAATCCAATTCTGAGCTAGGAAGGTAAGTCAACAATGGTAGAGACCTTGATTAAATGTCCCATTACTTTTCCAGTGGTGTACCCTAGTAAGTCACATGACTTTATATCTCTTCAGTTATTCATGTCCTAAAGTTCTGGCTTCATAAATAAGGAGTGCTTTTGTTATCACATGAACTACCTGAACAAACTCAGTATTATCTCTGAATATAGTATGTGAAATTTTAAAAGGTCTTAGTTTCAAAGTCCTTTGTATTTTCCTTTCTCTTAATCATATTTCTTGACTAGCCTTCTCTTCGTCCCCAAATAACGCAGTGTGCAAGTTTATGGTATTGGCCGACTGTAATTTCCCTTGCACTGATTTATTAACATATGTGCAAATCTTTACTGAATAGTTAATATTGATTTTTTTCAGCTAGGTTAGGATTATGGCACAAAATATCTGTGCTGTAAACATTATGAAATCATCACAAAATTGGAGAGAAAAAAATCAGGCCCTATGGACTGCAAACATTTCTTATATAACCACAGCTGTGCTCAAGATTTCCAAATGGATTTTGGAATGGATTTACATTTGGTATACATTCACTGTGCTAGTGGCAAAGCGCAGTTATATGAGAAGGTCATTCATAAACTCATACTTTGTAAGGACTTGTTATTTTTAAAACCAGTGGCCTGATAAAAGCATGCAGTAACTTAAAAAATGTATCTATTATGTGGCATAATTACGTCTTAGTTACCAGTGTTGATGTAGCTTGATGAATCATTGTACAAGCAAAAGGGATCTTATCACCTCTGATTGTACTTTCAAACAAAGGGCACAATGTGCCTAATTCCTGACTGCTACAAATCACATTGTAAAACATCTTATGTTTGAAATTACCCCTGAAAAAAGCAGCAATTACAAATACCCTTATTATTTTGCCCCTCCCGCCCTCCACCCCGAAAAAAGAATCATATTCTGGGTGCTTTTTCCTGTCCTTCTCTCTTCAGGAGGAAGCAACGGGAAGAAGCTGGGGAGCCTTGGTTTTTCAGAGAGCTGTGACAAGGTAAGTCTGCTCTGGGAATTCACAGTTTGTTTGCATAAACTGTAACATGTCACACCATGATCCAAAGTTCTCCTTTATAAAATAAGGGCCTCTCAGCAGTAACTTTAACAACTGGGATTCCACAGAAGAGCTCTTGACTTCTCTGTGTACATTCTCTCAGGAGTGAACCCTTTCCCAGTTTCAAGTACCCCTTTCTCTAACTCTGTAAGAGTTAAGAAAGGAAAAAAGACCTCCCCATTTTTCCTTTAGTGAGCACAAGAGGCTACAGAGTCATCCCTCCTCCCCCCATGGAATCTGAAATAAAAAGGCTGGGCAGATGAACAGATTCCCAAGGTTTCCTTTTCTTTAAATGGATGCTCAAAGTTTCACTCTCAACCTGTTGCAAACTCTTTGGAATTCAAGTGTACCGTGGCATCTCACACTGCTCACAGCGATTTAGTGCTGGGTGGTTCAGAAAGGTGCAGCTATCACAATTCCATGGAGCCCCTTCATAGTCTTCGTCTTGGGGTTGGGTCCGAGGACTCTGTTTTGAGCCAGTGAGATGCTCTGAGGGAATTTAAGATAAAAAAGAAAAAAATAGAAAATAGATGGAATATTTTTCCAAGTATAATCCAAACTGAAATTAAAAACTACCCCAAAAAAAAGCAAGAAGTTTCCTACCTTACCTGATGTGAAAGCCAATTAGAATACATAGCTACTGGTAATGCATAATTGAACAGGAAGTTTAAGATATATGTATGTCTACTCTGTTCCAAACAATGTACTTCCTTGCTATGAGAAGATAGGTGGTTCAACAGAGATTAACTTCCTAATTCATCATCCACAGATATTGGTTAGGCTATATTCCGGCCAAACAAAAAGACAGGAATGTTATATAGCACGTTATGTTAATTTTGTACGTTCCCTAAGTTTTCTCTGATTTTAGCCTGCTGTGTGACTCCCCGACCTGGCCATAGCACCTGCCATACTGTACTGAACATGTGGTTTTCATGTGTGCTTCCTTCCGTGAGCCCTCCAGCTCTACAATATGCCGGTGTTTAATAACAATGGTTCATCAATAGTCATGACAGTTTATAACAGTTTTTCCTCAGAATGGTACAAAGAGAAAATGAAGACTCTACAATTTTTCATAAAGCTAAATTCATTTAATATAAAAGATCATCTTTTATTCTCAGATTCTTTCCTACGTTTTTGGCATTAAAATATCTATACCTGGCAACATAAAGTGCTGGCAACCTTATGTTGGTCCTCGGGATTTTATTAAAACAAAACTATAACCTTACATTCCCCCTAAGTCATTCTCTCTGGCCTTGTGCTCAAAAGGCTCTTTGGCTCTAGAGTTTTTTAGGAACAGTCCCTGCTGAAGGTAGGGTCAGTGACTAGAAGGCTAACAATCTCTGGATGGAATTCTCCCTAGAATCTGGAGCCTAGTCAGAAGACTAGGAAAATCCACCTGTAGAACACTGGAAATCCTCACTGTCAACTGGAAATGAGATTAACATCTAAGGTAAGCAGCTTTCCTAAGCAGGTAAGAAAAGAAACTGAGATCTGGGGAAGCTTTAATCAGTTTCATTTGGAGTTATGCTTAAAATTAATGAGCTCACTTGTAGTTGACCAATTTGTCTTTCATGATAAATGGCGGAACACTTACCCAAGTGGTAAAGAGAACTGAGTTTCAGACCGTGAACCTTCCTTACTGCAGGCATAATGAGACAGGCCCAATGAGGAAGGTGAACTTAGCCTTACAGTAGAACAGAAACCCACTGGGTTCTTCAGCTATTCCTATAACTACAAAAAGGAGAGGATGGGTTTGTTTCTCTGACCTCAACTGCTGCTTTTAACTGCGATTATCACCCACCTTGTATTTCTGGGCTCATGACTCCAAAACATGTAGATTTAATAACTGTTTTCTTTTTTGTCTCACATGGAGGAATAAAAAACACATTTAACTGTTAGCGCCATTTCCAGAACAGATCCTCTCGCATTTAGTTGTCTTTACCTTATAAAAAATAGAATCTGAACACTGTAAACAAAATCTTATCTTATTGCTGTTAGTTTTTAATGGCAGGTTCTAAAAACTCAATTTGTACTTTTCTAGGGTAGACAACTTTTATTTCATGAAACTTATCACAGAGTGAGACAATTTAAGATGTTAAACCCTTAGGCCATTACATTCCACCTTTCTATGCTAACTCCAAACAGAGCCTTCAATCTTAGGTTGTGGCAGTGCAAATGTTTAAAATAAAAAGGGTTTTCAAATTCCTCTTTTTTTCTAAACTACATAAATAACTGAAAAGCCTCTTCTGACCTAACTAGTACAGGATACTGGGGACTCACTTCACTGTTGAGTACAGTAGGGGAGAAAAGAATTTTTCCCTCTACCCTTCTGAGTTCTTGGCTGAGACCCCCTTATAATAAAAGACAGACTAACAAGAGAAAAACAGAAGCTTAATAACACGTATACCTCATATAAACATACACCCAAGAAAACCAAGTAACTCCCTGAGATGGCCCAAAACCACCACCTTAAATACCATCTATAGTTAAAGACAAAAGAAAGATGTTTGGGGGGCAGCAGGCAAGTAAGGTTTGTTACTTATATTTAAATTGGTGACTTTGAGTCTGTGACTTCAAGTCACAAGACTCTCTGGTACAGAGGCACTTACAAATGGAAATTGCCTTAATAAATGTAAATGTCCCTTACCAAAAGGTAACATCTACTGTGTTTTCAGAGCTTCTCTTACATCTGCAGTTTTTCAAAATAATCCTTATGCCAAAGAGGCATTATTTTGGGGGTGGCATTTTCTGCTCCCCTTCGGTACCACAACAATTTAAGTTGGAATAACTTACTCTGAAGTAATTTATCAACATGTATATTTAAAAGCTACCTAATTTAGAAGTTGGTAAGACGCTGCTCATTTCATCATAGGGATGAACTGTTTAAATAGATAAGTCTGTTTAAAACCTGAAAGACCTTTTAAAGGTCTGTTTTCATTTGATTAACAGGTGTGAAATCTTTTTTTAATGGAATATTCTACACAAGTAAGAACTGAAGTAAATAGGTTTTTGCTTTAAGACTAATTATTAAGTGGATTAATTTTAAAAGGGCAAATTTCCATAAAAATGACCAACCTCACAAATATCACAAATCATAGCAATTAGAATATAGACGACAAACTGCTTAAAAGGATGCAATTAAAATCTTCAGAAATTCTTGATATTTTGTACACTGTTTCAAAGATAAATGAAAAATTCATAGAAAAGCTGTTATTTTTCCAATAATGGGAAATATGCCAATGGTAAAGGATGAAGGATTTTTTTTTACTGCATGAAGTATAATGTAGTTTCATGTTTGGTTTGTTCTTAGGTTGGGATCTTTCCATTTCAGTTACATGATATTTTTTCTGTAGTAAGGGGAATTTAAGAAATATCAAGTAGAATACTTGCACAAACTCAAACATATACAGTGTTTTTAGAAATCTTATTTCAACTGAGTCCCAGGATAAAGTTCAAGAAGCATTAAAAATGTCAGTGAGAAGTTATAAAGTCCAGAGCTTTCAAGTTCTTTTGAAATTATTTACTTGGCCTTGCTTTCTAGTATCTTAGAGCAATCTGTCTGATATGGCTACTCTGAACTGAGATGTTCAGTAAGTGTAAAACATACACCAGTTCTCAAAGCTTTAATAAGAAATAAAGAATGTAAAATATCTCAATAACTTTATACTGACTTCATACCGAAATGCCAGTACCATGTACTGGATTAAAATGTATTAATATTAATTTCACTTTTGTTTTACTTAACATAGCTACTAGAAAATTGTATGTGGCTCCAGTTCTATTTCTACTGGACAGCACAAGCTTAGAAATTCGTTAATTTTTAAAGGAAAAAAAAGCCAGCCCTTACTCGTGATGACTACATGGATTAACACATGTCTTTGGACACTTTGCATAAACTTTGGGCAAGCGAGTACAAACCATCTGCAACCGCTGCCTGGGTGTCATGGACGTCCGCCTGTACTTTGGAGGTCACGCTAATTCTTCGGGCCTTCCTCTCAATGGTGCAGGGATCTGACGAGTCTGTGTAAGAAGCAAAGGCCAGGAAGAAGGGATCAAGCCACTCATTTGAAGAGTGGACAGGCTCACCAGGACCTCTCACAAGACATGCACAGTTGAGTTTTTACCCTTCATGTGACCTGTAGCTCTCCTATGAGGCCAAGTGCCATATTTACTGCTGCTTTTACAACCTATCCAGAGTAGTGTCTCTTACAACTTTTTCCAACCTCTCCAATTATTTGGAATAAATGCATTATTTCATCAGTTTCCCACTTTCTCGTGGGTTAGGAGTGCAAACTCAGTGATAGCAATTAAATGTCAATGTGAAAGCAAAATTTGGGAGATAAGCAATTCCCTGATTAAGCAGGTTATTAGAATATTATGGGTTGAAAGTACAGTATCCATATAAGGCTAACCAGAGAACCCACTTTCAATAATGGTTAACATTAAACTACAACATTTTATAATTAAATAGCAAGAATAGCAGTACTTGAAAAATCAGAGCCAACTCAAAATACTATATACTGCTAACATATGCTCCATAAATATATGCAATTTTTAATTTCATAAATTCCAATTACCTACATGTGCAAAATCCTAGTATGACACTTTGCAACATGGACTGCAGGCATCCCAATTTCTTGCTAGAATACTGTTTCTATTAATTTATCAGTTACTATAGTATAAGCAGTCCTTTCTATTAGGTAGAAATGAAAAATGGAAGATTTCATATTATTTGCCCTTGAAGAACCAAAGATTGCCTTTTCTCATCAGTTCTGAGCCCATAAGCAGTCCCCTAGTACAACCCACCTTTGGAAATCACTGCTCCAGAAGCCAGAGCATGGGGCTTAGGCATTTAAACCCTTTATTACCAGAGTAATCAAAAGCAGAGTAAATGGTCTCCTTAGGCTCCAAAGAGGAAGGTAAAGTTCTGTTTCATAGACTTGTAAAGCATTTTTATAGGGTCACATACCACCTCTCGTAACAACCCTGTAAAATACACAAGCTGAGTATTTTGACTGATCACCTCTCTGGTGCACAGACTGGATCTGAACAAGGTCAGGTGGCCAGGACAACCCTGACCAGCTCTCAAGTCATGGGACAACCAAGGTCAGTGCTCTCCCCACTGTGAGTTACCCACGACAGGGTGGGGTGGGGGGAGGGAACTCTGTGAACCAGTTGAGAAGCTTATATATATGCACACTGTATTGCATAATTACAAAGTCCAGTTCAAAAAGGTTTCTCTGTTTCTTTCTCTCTCTCATTTTCTCCCTTGAATTATCATACTTATTATTCAGATAAATGTCTGTATTCCACTTGGACTTATACTATATATCTAATAAATCTAGACATTTTATTCTAACCACTAAACCAATTTCTATTAGTTATTAATATTTTACTTCTTAAATTTAAATAAATGGTACCACAAGATAACCTGCATTAAACTAGATAAACTTTTAGGAAAGGGTAATAAAGAGAATCTGCAAGTGCTTAAAAAAATTGACGTCAGAGAGAAAATCAAATAACTTTTATAAATCTGTTGTGAAAAGGCTTCCCAAAGAATTACAGAATTTAATCAAGTTCTCTTGTTTGTAAGTTTTAATAGAAAAAGGTGAAAGGTTTAAAACCATGTGATAATGCCATTTTATTGTATATATTTTATAAAGCTCAATTATATTTCTATAGTACAAATTCATTTATAGTGAAGATTTACTTTAGATGGCTTTCTAGTCCACTTTTAATTAAAACTGTATATGTACAGTATGAGCTTATCAGGGCTAGGAGTCATGTCTTACCTTTGTAGCATCAAGCATCTACCTACATAATCATCCACATACTGAGCACCTGACACATATATAAGAAATTGATTATAACTGGAATCTTGTTACAACTATGTCTAAGGGAGTATCCAATACCAAAGTTTCAGCAGATTTTATTAGACTTAAAAGTACCACAGAAAAGAGCTTTTTTAGTGTACGATGAAGCTTGGTATTAATAGCATACTACGAGAGCAAGTCCTACACAATTACCAGCTGGGAAGTATACCAAACAGGAACCTCCCACCTCAAATACACAGTGTTGGTCTCAAAGACAGAAAGCAGAATAATGTATCTGCAACACTAATATCACTACTGCTAGAAAACTCTTGAGTACATGGGGTCCAGGCAGCTTGACCCATCATATTACCTCAAGAAATTTTCCTTTACTTCTTTGTGAATTGTAAATATGAAATGTAAACAATGAACTACGCAAACTTTAAGTGTAGCATTTGATGAGTTTTGACAAATGCATATGCACTTTGGATAATCCAATCCCTACCAAGACAGAACATTACCATCAGCCCAGAAAACTCCTCCCAAGTCCTTTCGGAGTTAACCTTCAACTCCCAGAAACAACCACTGATCTGACTTTACCATAAATTAGCTTGTTCTAGAAATTCATATAAACAGAATCATACAGTATTTATCCTTTTGTATTTCATTTCTTTCATTCAGTACTATGTTGGTGAGATTCATCTATCTTGTATGTTTCAGCAGTTTTATTGCTGAATAGTAGTCCATTGTATGAATATACCACATTTCATTTATCCATTCACCTGTTGAGGTACACTCAGTTTATTTCCAGCTTTGGGTTATCTTGAATAAAAATGACACACATCTTCTAATTATTTTGGGGACATACGCTTTATATTCTCTTGGATAAATTTTCAGAAGTGGGACTGATGGACTATAAGGCAAGTGAATGTTTGGTTTTGTAAGAAATGGCCAGACCATTTTCCAAAATGTTCATACCATTTTATACTTTCACCAATAATGTGTAAGAGTTTTAATTGCTCTACATCCTAACATTTCATGTTATCAGTCTTTGGAATTTTAGCTGTTTGGGTGGATATGAAGTGGTATTTTAATTTTCATTTCCCTAATGTCTGCTCAAGTTCGGTATTTTCATGTACTTAATGGCCGTTTATATATATATTCCTTTTTTTAAGTTTGATTTTCTTTTTATTAGGTTGTCTTTTTATTTTCACATTATAGAAATCCTTTTTCTGAATACAAGTTCTTTACCAGATGTTTTGCAAATATTTTCTCCCAGTCTGTGGCTGTCTTTTCACCTTTTTAATAGTGTTGAATTTTAGTGAAGGCTAATTTATCAGTGCTATTTCTTTTCATTGCTTCCTGTGCCCTAAAATAATCTTTAGCTACACCAAGGTTGCAAAGACATTCTAATATTTTGTTTTGGAAGCTTTACAGGTGTGTATGACCTATCTCAAATTTTTGTGTACAATATGAGGTAAACATCAAAATTTTTTTTTTCCATATGGATATCCAGTGCTTCCAACACTGGTTATTGTTGAGAAGTCTTCCCATTCCCCATTGGTTGCCTTTGTGCTTTTGTCAAAAACCAGTTGGCAGTGTGAGGGTCTACTTCTGGGCTCTCTATTCTGTTCCACTTATCTATATTTTTAACCCTATGCCAGTAGTATACTGTGATTATGGTAGCTTTTTAGTAAGGAAGCCCTGAAGCTGGTTAACATGATTTCCAACCTCACTCTTCTTTTTCAAAATTGTTTTGGATATTCTAAGGCTTCTGCATTTCCATATGAATTTCAGAATCATCTTATTAATTTCTACCCCAAAAAAGCCTGGTGGAATTTCAAATGGTACTGCATCCTACCTACAAATCAATATGGGAAGAACAGGCATCTCAACAATATTGATTTAATCATGAACATGGTTTATTACTCTACTTAGGTTTACTTTCTTTTAGCAATGTTTTGTAATTTTTGACGTACATATCAAACTTATTTCTAAGTGTGTCATATTTTTTGATGGTACTGTTAATTATGTTTGTAAGTTCTTTTTCAAATTCTTTGCTAATATGTAAAAATAAGGTTTCTGCACACTGACCTTGCATCCAAGACCTTGTTAAATCCACTCATGTCCTAACAGCTGTTTTTCAATATCCATAGATTATTTTTTGCAAGTAATCATATCATCTGGAATGGCTATTGAATTTTGTCAGATGCTTTTCCTGCATCTAGTGAAACAATCAGAAGCTTTTTCTCCTTTACTTTGCTAATATTGCATTCCTGAGCTAAACCCAACTTGGTCACGATGTATTATGTTTTTTAAATATTGTGAATATTAAGGATTTTTTTGCTTTTATGTTCATGAAGGATATTGATCTATAATTTTTTTTTCCTTTTTGTGGGATGGGTAGGTAATGTCTTTATCAGGTTTTGGAATCAGGGTTCTGCAGGCTCCATTTAAAAAGGGGTGGGGAGGCTTTTCTTCCTCCTCCATACTCTTAAAAACTCTGAGTAAGAGTGGCATTATTTATTCCTTAAATGTTTCATAGAATTGGCGTGCCCAGTGAAACCATCTGGGTCAGGAGTTTTTTTTGTGAGAAAATTTGACAATGGTTTCAATTTAATTGATATACAGCTATTAGTATTTCCTACTGCATCTTATTTTTAGTTCCAGTAGGTTACATTTTTCAAGCAATGTGTCCATTTCTAAGATGACAAGGTTATGGGCATAAAGATGTTCATCACATTTCCTCATTATTTTAATGGATAACCCATCTTTTACTTCTAATTTTGGTAGGTTTGTGTTCCTTTTCTTTCCTGATCAGTCAACCTTAGAGTTTATCTTTCAAAGATCAAACTTTGGTTTTAACTTTCTCTGTTGTTTCTGTTTACTAGCTCATTGACTTAGCTTATCTTTCCTTTCTTCTACTTACTTTGTTCTATGTTCATAAATCTAGTTTCTAAAGGTGGAATATCTCAGGTCATTTATTTTAGATTGTCTTGTCTTATATGAACATTTAAAGCTATACATTTTCCTCTAAACACTGTTTTAACTACTGTAAAGAATTTGGTCTTGCCCAAAGAGATGTTTCGCTTTGTCCCCAGCTCCTGGGAGATAACCTCTAAAACTGAAATTTCCCAAGTGATGGGAATGTCTTTGTTATTTATGGTGGGCCCTTTGGATCATACCTGACAGTTTTTGCTAAGGAGGTAGCTCATAGTGGACAGATTAGCCATCAACTTGGTCCTCTGTTTCCAGGTTAACAACTTTTCAATGCACTCCCTCAAACAGGGTGCTTCTTCTGGGACAGCCCTTGAATCAATTAACTGAAGTTTGTTAGCTTACCAGTAGGAAATGCTTCTTTAGTAGACAATCAGGCAAAAGCAAATTTAAAGACTCACATATTATTAACCTAAATGGTTAAAGTGATCAATGATATATACCTCAGTGACTTTCAGCTTGAAGCTGCATATAATGTTGCCACAGTACCAAATCTCATACTTGGCAATCATCCACTAAGATTCTTCTTTGTACCAATTTTAGAAATCAGTAGGCTATTTTAAATATAGATCAGATGAAATATCCATGGTAGTATTACAATAAAAAAAAGAGATTCTGCATTGCAACCTATAAATGAAATACTTAAAACACTGTATACCAAGCTTAAGATACATAGAAACCTGTTCAACCAAAATTTAAATAATTTAGGTCAGGTAACATTATTTAGATAGAATTTATACATTTCCTGATTTAATAAGATGATGAAATTTTAAAATATTATACCCTTAGTGAAGAATGCCTCACTTTAAAAAAATTACCTATTCTATATGTCTTCATGATCTATTTTGAGTTGCTTAGAGCAAAAAGGATTAAGATATGAAATGCCTAATTTAGCTAAGTCTTGAAAATTCTATTTATAAAACAACACAGGCCATTAAGAAGAATGGGCAGAAGAAGTTTAAATTCAATGACTTAACATTTAACTTCAAGTTAATTTTTAAGACACTGAAATGCCAATTAAACATTGGTACATAAAAACAAGGAGAACAGATCTGGTACCTTTAACATTACATAGAAATGTAACAATTATCCAAAAATGATTCCTGTAAATCTTGTTTATGGAGGATTTATTTTGTCTTTGGTGATAAATACCTACTGACGATCTAAGGATTTATTTTGTCTTTGGTGATAAAATACCTACTGTCGATCTAATTGTTATGTTCACCTGTTAAGTACACAGGATTCTTTTGTGGCCTGCCAATGATGATCTTAGATCTACTCCAGATCAAGCTCTCCTTTCTAACATAAGACTTTTAAAATTCTCATTTTATAAGAATTATCTTTTAGGATTATAGTTTTTCCAGCACTGCATAAATTTATAATAATAACTAGATAATACACTGTTTCAACTGAAAAAAAAAACTGTATATCCCATTTGATTACCACTGACAATAATCCCAGGAGTTACTAATTTTAGTGCTTTTTAGATTGTTCAGAAGCATTTCATTTATTGCCACAGTAACATCAATATGGTAACATTTTTTACGCTGAACAAGTTAATGAGCATCTCCAATGGAAGTTTCTTTAGCTAAATATGTAAACTCCCAAAGAATTTTCATATTTATTTCTGATCTTTGTGACATTTCCCTACTCACCTTTCTTAGATGGCTTGGGTGGTACAACTGGGCCAGGTTCTATATTGTCATAAAAATTATTCATGGCTTTTGGATCAAAGTTTCCTATAAAGAAAATAAGATCAACAGGCATTTAGGGCTTTTTCCCATTATTTGAACTTTTTGTTAAGGAAAATAAAACATGTATGAGGGGAAACAGTTTCCCAGGGTTTTAAAACTCATATTCATATTCCTCCCACTGAAATTGTTTTATCATTGTGAGAAAAGACCGAAGCAATCTACCACACCAGTGTCTAACTGTAAAGCTAATCTCTTTAGGCAGGGTTAGGCACGTGGTACATTTAGGGAGGGAAATGAAGAAGAGAAATGAAAGAGTAGTTAAACTGTTTGGTCTGTTTTGATTTTAATGAACAAATCATGAGACGATTTAAATAGTTAATGTTCATGTCTTTCATAATTTACCTGAGAATTTTATCCACTATAAATTCAACCATGGAAGCCAAATTTATAAATTTACAAAAATTAATCAAGTTGTATGATATCAGAAGCTCATGGATTGCAATCGTTAAGAAAAGGAGAATCTTAAATGCTGCCTACAGATTTATCAATAGTAAAAGATATGGTGCCAATTTCAGAATAACAGAACAATCCCTGAGAATTTTGTCTTGCACCCAAATTTTTGTCTCTCTTAAAATATTCACCCCCTGATCTAGTGTCTATTTCAGTCCTACCTCCTGCCATGATTCCTCCAAGGTCAGTTTTGATCCAGTGCCAAGTCTGAGTTCTACCTTTACTTCTGTGAATCTGTCACTGTAATCTGCTTGCTCTGCAGTTCCAACTAAGCTTTATAACTGCACCCATGCTTATTTACAAATGATGCTATATGGTACTGATAGTTCAAATATATCGGATCTCTTGATTTCTCGACCCCATTTTTTTTCCCAACAAAGTTTTCTCATCAAAACCAAGAGTAAAACTGCTTTTTGGGCTGATTTGCATCTAGTCTAAATGTCCCCAAAAATGTTTAGTTTCCTTCTCTCGCTTATAAGTTTAGATTGGAAATTCAGTATAAAATTTTTCCAGAGCAATGGAAGAGTATAATTTAGTATAAAATGGGTATATTTGGACCCCTTAGGAAAGGAGATTTAGAAATGCTTAAGTACCCAAAAGAGCTCTTTGTTGCCCAATGGAGACCAAAAACACAGCTCTTTGCTTATAAAACCTTAATAGTAGTTTCATTTGCAGGTCCTATTACAAATGCTTTTATCCATTTGGATATGGTATTTTAAGGTAAGTTTCTGAAAGTAAATCCTACCTCAGCTCGTGAAAGCCACAATGCTACTGGATATATTAATTGGATCATTTTATGTTTTAAGATGGTACATATGAATTTATTCAATTACTTAACTTACAGCTGATGTTCTAATTGCTAGATCCCATAAGGCTTACTATAAATATCCTAACCAAATGTTTGAGTGTTTCTTGTTTTGCTTCAAAGAATACACAAGCAGAAAAAGATAAAATCTTCTAATACAGTAGCAATAGTTTGGGTAACTCCCACGTTATCCAAGGTAATTCATTGCTTAAAGCTAGTAGGCTGTAGAATGACTAGGCTTCCGAAAAGAAAACTTTAAAGGGTACCAGACTACATACATTGCTCAACTTCACATGCAAATTCACTTCTGTCTATCATGTAGATAGTTCCTATCTTTTGGGTTCCCCAGCTTCTGCTTAAGCTCAGCTAAAAATAGCAACGGGGTATTATTATATAATCTTAAGATACAGTAGAAGCTCCCTTAAGCTGTCATAAGAATAATAAGTGGTTGGGGGGGAACAGCTGATTAAAACACAGAATTAAGAAAAACTACACATCTTTATTGTAACAGAACATATAAACATACCAATATTTTAGTGTTGGACCAAGACCTTTGCTTTTATATGTCTGGTGACTGAAGTTCTAGACTGTATTTCTAATATAAACTATACCCATCATGCCTTAAAGTGACATCAACACACTTTTTCTGTACAGGGGCTGATTAACATTTTAGGCTTTGTGGACCTGTGATACAGTCCCTCCTGCAAGACCTCAACCATGCTATTGAAACATAAAAGCAGCCCCAGACAATATATAACCAAATGGGCATGGCTGAGTTCCATTAAAACTTTATTTACAAAAACAGGCAGCAGGCTAGTTTGCTGAACCCTGATCTATAATTTGCTGTTTTGATTTCTTTAGAATGGAGCAAGAAAGATACTTTAAAAACATTTGAGGAGAGAATCCTTTTAGATTTATATGATCCCCCCACCCCCTGCTTACCTCTTTTTAGTTTTGTTTTCACCCATATCTAATTCACAATCTCTATTTTTTTAAGTAATTTGCCTTTGAGTTCTTAACAAGCATTTGCCTTTTTTTTTTTTAAATAGAGCAGCTTCTCCTGCTTTCATGTCAGTTTGAAAAACATTTATTACAGAAGTACAGTAACTGGCATACAGGTTTGGGAATAGGCATGAGTGATTCTTGGTAAGCAGACAATTCAACTGACAGAACCAATAGTCACGGACATGCCAGAAGGCAGCATCCTAGTCAGGAGTGTGCAGCAGCCATGGGCTTGGTCAGTACATTTTACAGAGGAAATGAGGAACATCTGTAACCCGGTGAACTGGGTAAATGAAAGTCAGTTAAGAGAGCTTCTACTGTGGTACATGTGTATAAGGAAGCCCCAAAAAACAGACTCTAAAATATAGTTGGATATTTTCATGTAACAGATATATAAAGCAATGGCATATAGAATTTATTTTAAAACTAAGTAATTCTGATTTGGGATTCCTATTTTTACAGTTATTGTAGATAACCATCACATAATAAGTTTTAGAACTAAAACCCATCAGTTTACAAAATATTCACAGGAAATGACTAAGAGAATAAATGCAAAGTAACAACATAGAACATGATAAGAACTTCATGATGAAATTGCCTAAAACTATTTTTTGATCCCCCAAATCTGATCTATGACCATGGGGTGGAGGGATCTCTTTACCAGGACTGTAAATCTGTGAAACCAAAATGATGGCTACTTAAGCAGCTTAAAATACCACACTATGATTTATAGTTTACCAAATAATCGAGTCTATACCTCTAGATTGAAGGAGGTCAACTTCTTTCAGTGTACAGTCAACATTTATCTGGAGTTGTCTGTTCATGCTTCTCAATCTTGTCATTTCCTCAGGCTAGTAAGAAAGGACCCAAAATAGCAATTGTGGGAAAGTCATTATCAAGCCCAACATTTAAGAACTGCTATTCATGTTAATCGTTCTGATTGGTTATTACCAAGAATATGGCCTTAACCCATAAGAGAGCATGTTTAAGAAGTCGTGTATGTTGTTTTTCAATGAATAGGCAGGTAAAATGGGGGCATCAGTGTGCCACATATAAACACAATCTGCATATAGTGTGGCAGGTTATAATATTAGGCTGTTCTATCATATAAACTACTACTATTTTAATCACAGAGCATTGACAATATTTCTGTTTTCATAGTAAGGGAAACTCTAAGAGTCAACCTTTTAAACAAGTACTGTTCATGATTTTAGTCTTGTCTAGAGTGGTAAAAATTACAACAGTATTAACATTTAACTAAGTGTCAGGCACTGTGTTCACCAGAATTCTCTCATTCTCTTCCTCAAAATAATCTTTCAAGGTAAGTACTAATATCACCCCCAATTTATACATGAGGAAGCTAAGGCACAAAGAGGTTACATAATTTTTCCAAGGTTATAAACGCTATTAATTGGTAGAGCTGGGATTTATATAAAAGTCTTCCATAGAAACTTACACAGAAACCTTTTTGTTTTTTTCTAAATCAAGGGAAGCAATCTAGCACATGAAAATCCCAGAAACAAATGGACTCCATTTTTTGCCAACTTTTTGTTTCCTTTCCAAGCCAGCCTACTCCCTTCGGCTTTTGAGGGGCATTCCTGAGACACTGAAATATAGAAAAAGCCCTATTCTTTGATTAAATTATGCTTTTTGGAACCCTTTATTTTCTCTGACATTCTGAATTTCTTTACCATTTACATATATGTACAGTAAAAAATAAAGATATGGCTTAGACTCCAAGACATGGGTATTGAAGCTTTCAGTACAGCCCAGGTATTAACTCAGTTACTTACTAAGGTGATTTCAACTACATAAAATCTGCTATGACAGGAAGACAGAATAAAATCCTATTGTGTTAAAAACACATGCTTTGCTAAAAACTAAATATTTTAATGTAAGAATCAAGAAAAATGAGCAAAAAAGTTATCTTGATTCACAATAATGCAAGATCTTATGGGGTTAAGAGGTATTATCAGAATAACAACTTAGTGTCCATTAAATGAGCAGGCACCAACATTTATAATAAGTGATATAACAGCCAGAATATAACTACAATCCCTTAGAATACTAGGGGAACACAACAGTCATTTAGAAGTATTTATTAGGGATTGCTTTTCTTCTCATCCCTATGGGTAAACCATGTGACATTAACATGTAAAATGCTTACACTTTGATTACCAGGCAATATTAAAAGAGTTTAAAACATACCTGAGCATTTAAAGACAAAGCACTTGTTCAGGGGTTTCAAAGAGTGATGCTGTCTTTCAAGGAATGTGTAAAAACAAAGTAAAAACAAAACAACCCTATTCTTTTCTTTCTAGAATCGTACTGAGAAAGTCAAGTACCTGAAGGACCTGATCACTGCCCATTTATTGTGTGTGTGGGGGGGGGCATCACCCACAGTGGCCCCGAATAGTGAAGCTCTGTAAGTATGGAAGTATTATAGGATACTGTAGAGCCAAGAGGCTACTGCACATTTGCTTATATCAACAAAACAAGCTCTAGTCAACATGTTCACTTCCAAAGACAGTAGAACCACTGTAACTCACTAAAAGTTTACCTGTAAGATACCTATGTCCTTTTTCATAGCTTCTGATTAAATTCAGGAGGGAAAACAGCTGTCTCTGAAAGCTACTACCATTTGTTAAAAAGTACACTGTATTTTCATGGAGGCGGGGTTTCAAGATTGGCTGTGTGTAAGTCATTGTGTGAATATGTGACATTTCAAAGTGGAAATTCTAAGCTTTTTTTTTAAAGTTGGGAAGAACACCTTAAATCAACTATTTTGGCACTTTAAAAAAGTTGTCTCACGAAGACCAAGGTTGAAGACCAGTGATGTTCTTTCGTAGCTTGGCCCCAGTTACACATCTGGGACTCAAAGCTCTGAGTTAGTCCAAAACCCAATTAATCAGAACAAGACAAATGGGAGGAAAACCTTGGCGGAGGGGGTAATTGGCAGCTCTCTGCTTACTAAAATCTAATTTCCCCCTCTTCCATGAGGCTGGCTCACTTTTGAACCCTACTAGCAAAAAGGTAACATTTCTAGCTCAGAACTCTCAAAGTACTTAATATTATTACCATTTAGCTGGCCAGCTTCTGATTTACTGTCACATTCTTTTAGTCTCTCACACACACACACAAATACATACAGGTTCACAGACAGATGTACATATATCTTTCCACCTCTGGATCTCTTTGAGATGGTATCATCCACAGCATTTAACACAATGGTTTAAGAACAACACATCGAGAAAAATGATGGCCACGATGCACTTCTGCCTTCCTAGAAAGATGATCTCACTGCTCCTCTAAAGTTCTGCAACTGCACGTATAGTCACAAGTATGCATTCCACTCTCATTAGGCACATGCATTTCTAACCAATTTTTTATACACTGCCTGATGAGAAATTAATCTGTATGAAACCTGAAGGTAGCAGTATGTGCTTAGTAGCCAAAAAGTCAATTCTCTATTACATAATCTACACAGGAGGACAACACTAACCATTTACTGAGCATCTACTCCACAAAAGGCACTTTACAACACTGTCCCTTTATCATCTTGACATTAAAATGTACTTGTTATAATTCCCTTTTATAAATAAAGAAAATCAAATGGAGAGAAGTTAGATATAGCACTGAATGCCAGAGCTGTTCTATCTCCACAGCCTATGTAGGAACTCTTCAATTCATGGCACCTCAAATAAGTCTCTGAACAGAAAGGGAATTATGACTGAATGCTTTATTTCTTGGTTAATCTCCTACATAATTTACCCTTATGTTATACATGTTCCTAAAGTTAAAAACAAAATTTTGCAAAATGCTTCAGATTTGTTTATGTGTTATCTATCTCAAGCAGATTTTTCCAGTATCTTAAAACCAATCTTTATAAGAATACTTACTATTTGTTGGACATTGCATACACTGTTTAATGTATATTATTTCATCCTAACAAAAATCCCATGAGAAGGTATAGGTAAGAAAACTAGCATAGAGAAAGCCAACTTATCCAAGGATATGAGTGACACATAAGTAGCAGAAGATTCAAATTCACACATGAATTGAGAGCCCACTGTCTGAACCATCGTGTATACTTGTCCCTTAGCCATGCATTTCTAAGAGTCCTCCATTTTACTCTAGGCCCAGCAGCACATACTCAAATTTCTCATCTCTCAAATATCATCACCCACATGAGCTACCAACTTCTCAAGTTGGGTGATGGCTACATGGAGGTTTATTAATACTATCCTATCTACTTTATATACCTTTGAAATTATAATAAAAACTTAGAAATGAAATGGCTGCCCTGGGCTGTAATTTAACAACTTCCCTCTTTTTTCTAAAAAAGCTTCATCAATAAAAGCACTTACCTAAAATCTGGATTGTTTTTTTTTTTTGAAGCACTAACCTACGTTAAATTAGACAGTTCCCTACTTCCAACATCAACAAAAATCAATAGGGTTTTCTTTAGCAGGGATTATCACACAGCAAAATGTTGCTAGACAAAGCTTATATGGTTATGTTAGAAAAAATTACTTAAATGCTAAGAAAATTTGTTTATGCTCTACAAGTACTTAAAGGACTTCAATGTACCCAACCACCTAGAATAGGGCCACATTCATCAACTGTAAAAAATGCTTGTTGAATACAATGAATGTGAAAGGTAAAATGACAATTTAGACCATAAAAAGTGTGTGATGTCACAAGATTTTAGGAGACTTGTTTCAAAATTTTCAGAATTAAGATATTTAGAACTCATAAATATTAACCAACACATTAAAAATGTTATCCCAATCTTTTCATTAGCACAGTTCATGTTAAGACCACTGTCAATACTGTCATCTCAGTTTCTACAATTACTTACATTTAACAAAATTGCTCTTAAAATATCCTATAGTCAGGGAGGATTCAAGATGGCAGCCTGAGAGGTCAGCCTGAGAGACAGAACTCCTCCCAAAACCACAAATAGAACGAAAATATAGTTAATTAATACAACTAACCCTTAAACAGCAACAGGAAACAAGGCTGAACCAGACTACATACAGACATCACGAACAGAGTACGAAACAGGGTAAAGTAGAAAAGCCTTGATCCAGTGGGATCCAAGCCCTTCCCCCACCCCACCTTACTGGCAGAGAACAGAAATGGAGCAGGGAGGGGGTGGAAGCCTGGGACTACTGAACACCTAACCCTGGAAATATGCTTTGTGAGCAGAAACCAACTCTGTGTGGTGCTCGGGAGACTGGGGAGCTGGGACAGGCAGAGTGCCTGAGAGACTGACATTCCAGCCGTTTGTGGAGGACGGGATCCAGATCTGGCCACTCTGGGACAGAGGAAAGGCAGGCAGTCTGAGAGGCTTCCTAGCAGTGAGAAGGCTGCTGAAGGGGCGGGGGTTGCGCGGAGCTTGCTGCTTGGGAGAAGGGAGAGCTGGACAAGGTTGTCTGAGCATGCTCTGCCCAACAGGTTGGGAACTTTGAGGAGCTTCAGGCGCTTTATCCCCCTGGCTGGCTGCTCAGCTCCCAGGCCCCCCACTGTGACACACAGCCTTCTGAGCCTTCCTCCTAGCCTGACAGCACTGCTTTGCAAACAGGCAGTCACTGCACTGGCATCAGGCCAGCCAGAGGGAGGCCACGCCTACATCAGCTAGAGACGCCAAGCACAGAGGCTTTCACCTGTGTGCTCGGCCCACTGGCTGTGATATTGGAAACAGACACCGCAGATGGGAATCAGGAAACAGATCTTTCCTCCCCCCAGACACCAGGTCCGCTCCCCAAAAACCCCCAATCTCACTCTAGGGGCTGAGAAGCCCAGGAGACTGGAGTTTTTGGGCACTAGAGGGCACCACATAGAAATACAAAACGTCAAAAGAACCTGGATCAGACAAAAATCTCACATACCCCAGAAAAAGGGCCAAATGAAACTGAACTCACCAATCTTCCTGAAAGAGAGTTCAAAATAAAAATCATAAACATGCTTATGGAGGTACAGAAAAATATTCAAGAACTCAGGAACAAATTTAAGATGGAGATTCAATCATTAAGAAATTCCATATCTGAAATGAAACATACAATGGAGGGATTTAAAAGCAGATTAGATGTAGTAGAAGAGATGGTAAATGGAATAGAAATTAGAGAAGAGGAATACAAAGAAGCTGAGACACAGAGAAGAATCTCTAAGAATGAAAGAATACTGAGAGACCTGTGTGACCAATCCAAACGGAACAATATCCACATTATAGGGGTACCACAAGAAGAAGAGAGAGAAAAAGGGATAGAAAGTGCTATTGAGGAGGTAACTGCTGAAAACTTCCCAAATCTGAGGAAGGAGATAGTCTCTCAAGCCATGGAGGTGCAAAGATCTCCCAACACAAGGGACCCAAGGAAGACAACAAGACATATAATTAAAATGGCAAAGATGAAGGATAAAGACAGACTGTTGACTCACAGAACCCAAGAATGGACTAATAGTTACCAAAGGGAAAGGGACTGGGGAAAATGGGTGGGAAGGGAGGGATAAGAGGGTAAAAGGGGTATTACGATTAGCAGATGTAAGGTAGCAGGGGCATGGGGAGGGCTGTACAACTCAGAGAAGACCAGTAGTGACTCTATAGCATCTCAGTACGCTGATGAACAGAGACTGTAATGGGGTTGGTAGGGGGGACCTGATGAAGGGGGTAGTTTAATCACCATAATATTGCACATGTAACTGTAGATTAATGATAACAAAATAAATTCTATAAAAAAAAAGGACAGACTGTTAAAACCAGCTAGAGAGAGAAAAAAGGTCACATACAAAGGAAAATCCATCAGGCTATCATCAAACTTCAAAACACAAATCTTACAGGCCAGAAGGGAGTGGCATGATATATTTAATGCGATGAAGCAGAAGGGCCTTGAACCAAGAATACTCTACCCAGCAAGGATATCATTTAAATTTGAAGGAGGGAATTAACAATTTACAGATAAGCAAAAAATGAGAGAATTTACCTCTCACAAACCACCATTACAGTGCATTTTGGAGGGACTCCTATAGATGGAAGTATTCCTAAGGTTAAATATATGTCACCCAAGGGAAGACAAAGAGTACAGACTATGATTCATAACATACAAAGAATGGAGGAGGAAGAAAAAGAAAAAGGAGGGTAAAAAAAAAAGAACCTTTAGATTGTGTTTGTAATAGCATAGAAAGTGAGTTAAATTTGACTGTTAGATAGTAAGGGAATTACCCTTGAACCATTGGTAACCACAAATCTAAAGCCTACAATGGCAATAAGTACATACCTATCAATATCACCCTAAATGTAAATGGTCTTAATGCACCAATCAAAAGACACAGAGTCACAGAACGGATAAAAAAACAAGACCCATCTATATGCTGCCTACAAGAGACTCACTTCAAACCCAAAGACATACACAGACAGAAAGTAAAGGGATGGAAAAAGATATTTCATGCAACTAATAGGGAGAAAAAAGCAGGATTTGCAGTACTTGTATCAGACAAAATAGACTTCAAAACAAAGAAAGTAAGAAGAGACAAAAAGGACATTACATAATGATAAAGGGTCAATCCAACAAGAGGACATAACTATTATAAATATCTATGTACCCAATACAGGATCACCTACATATGTGAAACAAGTACTAACAGAATTAAAGGAGGAAATAGAATGCAAAGCATTCATTTTAGGAGACTTCAACACACCACTCACTCCAAAGGACAGATCAACCAGACAGAAAATATGTAAAGAGACAGAGGCACTCAACAACATATTTGAACAGATGGACCTAACGGACGTCTACAGAACACTACATCTAAAAGCAACAGGATACACATTCTTCTCAAGTGCACACGGAACATTTTTAAGAATAGATCATGTACTAGGACACAAAAAGAACATCAGTAATTTCAAAAAGACTAAAATTGTACCAACCACCTTCTCAGATCACAAAGGTATGAAACTAGAAATAAATTACACAAAGAAAATGAAAAAGCCCACTAACACATGGAGGCTTAATAACATGCTCCTAAATAATCAATGGATCAATGACCAAATAAAAACAGAGACCATGCAATATATGGAGACAAATTACAACAATAATTCAACACCACAAAATCTCTGGGATGCAGCAAAGGCTATGCTAAGAGGGAAATATATTGCAATACAGGCCTACCTCAGGAAAGAAGAACAATCCCAAATAAGCAGTCTAAACTCACAATTAATGAAACTAGAAAAGGAAGACAAATGAGGCCCAAAGTCAGTAGAAGGAGGGACATAATAAAGATTAAAGCAGAAATAAATAAAATTGAGAAGAATAAAACAATAGAAAGAATCAATGAAAGCAGGAGCTGGTACTTCGAGAAAATAAACAACATAGATAAACCCCTAGCCACACTTATCAAGAAAAAAAGAGTCTACATACATAAACAGAATTAGAAATGAGAAAGTAAAAATCATTATGGATACCACAGAAATACAAAGAATTATGAGAGAAAACTATGAAAAACTATATGCTAACAAACTGGATAACCTAGAAGAAATGGACAACTTTCTGGAAAAATACAACCTTCCAAGGCTGACTCAGGAAGAAACAGAAAATCTGAATAGACCAATTACTAGCAAAGAAATTGAATTAGTAATCAAAAAACTACCTAAGGACAAAACGCCTGAACCAGATGGTTTCACTGCTGAATTTTATCAAACATTTAGGGAAGACCTAATACCTATCCTCCTTAAAGTTTTCCAAAAAGTAGAAGAGGAGGGAATACTCCAAAACTCATTCCACGAGACCAACATCACTCTAATACCAAAACCAGGTAGACACCACAAAAAAAGAAAATTACCGAACATAGATGCAAAAATACTCAACAAATATTAGCAAACCGAATTCAAAAATACATCAAAAAGATCATCCATCATGATCAAGAGGGATTCATCCCATTCATGCAAGATTGGTACAACATTCGAAAATCCATCAACATCATTCACTACATCAAAAAAACGAAGGACAAAAACCACATGATCATCTCCATAGATACTGAAAAAGCATTTGACAAAATTCAACATCCATTCATGATAAAAACTCTCAAGAAAATGGGTATAGAGGGCAAGTACCTCAACAAAATAAAGGCCACATATGACAAACCCACAGCCAACATTATACTTAACAGCGAGAAGCTGAAAGCATTTCCTTTAAGATGGGGAACAAGACAAGGATGCCCACTCTCCCCACTTTTATTCAACATAGTTCTGGAGGTTCAAGCCATGGCAATCAGACAAAACAAAGAAATAAAAGGCATCCAGATTGGCAAGGAAGAAGTCAAACTGTCCCTGTTTGCAGATGACATGATATTGTACATAAAAAACCCTAAAGAATCCACTCCAAAACTACTAGATCTAATATCTGAATTCACCAAAGTTGTGGGATACAAGATCAATACACAGAAATCTGTTGCATTCCTATACACTAACGATGAACTAGCAGAAAGAGAAATCAGGAAAACAATTCCTTCACAATTGCATCAAAAAGAATAAAATACCTAGGAATAAACCTAATCAAGGAAGTGAAAGACTTATACTCTGAAAACTACAAGACACTCATGAGAAAAATTAAAGAAGAAACCAATAAATGGAAACACATCCTGTGCTCATGGATAGGAAGAATTAATATTGTCAAAATGGCCATCCTGCCTAAAACAATCTACAGATTCAATGCAATCCCTATCAAAATACCAACAGCATTCTTCAACGAAGTAGAGCAAATAGTTCTAAAATTCATATGGAACCACAAAAGACTCGGAATAGTCAAAGCAATCCTAAGAAGGAAGAATAAAGCAGGGGGAATTATGCTCCCTAACTTCAAGGTCTACTACAAAGCCACAGTAATCAAGACAATTTGGTACTGGCACAAGAACAGACCCATAGACCAATGGAACAGACTAGAGAGCCCAGATATAAACCCAAGCACATATGGTCAATTAATATATGATAAAGGAGCCATGGATATACAATGGTGAAATGACAGCCTCTTCAACAGCTGGTGTTGGCAAAACAGGACAGCTACATGTAAGAGAATGAAACTGGATTATTGTCTAACCCCATAAACAAAAGTAAACTCAAAATGGATCAAAGACCTGAATGTAAGTCATGAAACCATAAAACTCTTAGGAAAAAACATAGGCAAAAATCTCTTGGACATAAACATGAGCAACTTCTTCATGAACATATCTCCCCAGGCAAGGGAAACAAAAGCTAAAATGAACAAGTGGGACTATATGAAACTAAAAAGCTTTTGTACAGCAAGGGACACCATCAGTAGAACAAAAAGACATCCTACAGTATGGGAGAATATATTCATAAATGACATATCTGATAAGGGGTTGACATCCAAATCATATAAAGAAGTCATGCATCTCAACAAACAAAAAGCAAATAATCCAATTAAAAAATGGGCAGAGGAGCTGAATAGACACTTCTCCAAAGAAGAAATTCAGATGGCCAACAGGCACATGAAAAGATGCTCCACATCCCTAATCATCAGAGAAATGCAGATTAAAATCACAATGAGATATCACCTCACACCAGTAAGGATGGCTAACATCCAAAAGACAAACAACAACAAATGTTGGCAAGGATGTGAAGAAAGGGGAACCCTCCTACACTGCTGGTGGGAATGTAAACTAGTTCAACCATTGTGGAAAGCAGTATGGAGGTTCCTCAAAAAACTCAAAATAGAAATACCATTTGACCCAGGAATTCCACTCCTAGGAATTTACCCTAAGACTGCAGCAGCCCAGTTTGAAAAAGACATATGCACCCCTATGTTTATCGCAGCACTATTTACAATAGCCAAGAAATGGAAGCAACCTAGTGTCCATCAGTAGATGAATGGATAAAGAAGATGTGGTACATACAGACAATGGAATATTATTCAGCCATAAGAAGAAAACAAATCGTACCATTTGCAACAACATGGATGGAGCTAGAGGGTATTATGCTCAGTGAAATAAGCCAGGTGGAGAAAGTCAAGTATCAAATGATGTCACTCATCTGTGGAGTATAAGAACAAAGAAACAACTGAAGGAACACAACAGCAGCAGACTCACAGAACCCAAGAATGGACTAACAGTTATCAAAGGGAAAGGGATTGGGGAGGGTGGGTGGGAAGGGAGGGATAAGGGGGAAAAAGGGGCATTACGATTAGCATGTATAATGTAGGGGGGACACAGGGAAGGCAGTATAACACAGAGAAGACAAGTAGTGATTCTATAGCATCTCACTATGCTGACAGACAGTGAATGTAATGGGGTATGTGGTGGGGACTTGATAATGGAGGGAGTCTAGTAACCATAATGTTCATGTAACTGTACATTAATGATAGCAAAATTTTAAAAAAAGTCAAAATATATATATATATCCTACAGTCAACATTTTCCAAAAATTCATACAGATCTTGTTCTAACTCATTTGAATGTACATACTTAAAAAAGCAATTTTTAAATCTTTGAAATGTGTGTACATACACATACATACACTATGCTTAGAAGAATAAATGAACATTGAGAATTGTAATGTATATACTTGGTCATGGTAAACTTTTCATTTCTATTTTGACAGAAAGCAATCAATAGTAAATGAGGTGCTGTGCCTTGAGTATAACTGTCAGTCATTTGAAAATACTGATGAATGTATGGAATTCATACCTGTGAAAAAAATAAAGCATCACATCATTTTGATGAGAACTCCTGAAGGCAAAAGTCCTTCATCTACTGTTTAAAAAAAACAAAAAAAAATACTCTGCCAGTGATAGAACCTAAAAGAAAAACAAATGACCCGAACAGCCAACGTCCCCACCTTCCTATCCACACATCCCAACAGCTCACTTACCGTGGGGATTGCAGTGGTGCAGCTGACCCTTCTGAGCCGTCTCTGCATCAGGTCATGCTCCATACTGTTAACTTCAGCCTTCAACCGCTCTAGCTCTTCTTTCTCAAGTTTCAATTGCTTTGCTAACCTCTCCATTCTTGCTCGCTGATGTAACAGCAAAGCTATATAGCAATACAGATAGTCATTGCAGAGAATAACACTGAACAAGTGACCAGGAAATTTCTATACGCATTGCTAATGTATAAAATACTCACAAGGACCCCCATTAACCAACTTGAGCTGGCATTTACTCATGTCTTTCTAATGTTATTCTGTCTTATCCATATCTGCCTTAATTTAGTTCTTGCAACTCCTGCTGAAATGATATAACCTATACATCCCTCTTTGTTCTGTTGTCCTTAGTTTTCCTAAGATTCTCTTTAACTTTAACCTGCATGTATTTTAAACAAGCTGAATACCAGGCATACTGAATTACAATCATAATTATTTCCCAAGAATACTAAATTCTCAGATACTTTAAAAGAATTCTAGTCTCCTTTGTATTTAGTTAGGTCAACTATTAACTAACCCAACAATGTTCTTCATTAGCAATCCCACTTCTTGCAAGTACATATTACTTAAAATATCATTAAACTCTTCACACCATTCTGTTTAGAAAAGTTTCAAATTCTCCCACCTTGATGACCTTTAGTCTACCCTCTATGACTCTTTTTCCCAATCTGCATTTTGTATTTTTGATATCAATTCACGTGTCTATATTTTTCTCCCAATGTTCTTCCTAAAAAAAATCTTAACAGGTCACTATTATCATGCCTACATTTTCATATTTTAGAGTCTGTAGATGACTCTGAAGCACTAACCCTATTCTTAATAGCAATGCTATTGCCCAATATGTAATAAACACTAAACATTTAAACTAAATAGCTAATATTATTTTATTTGAATAGGAGCTTGCTACCCTCATCACAAAGATTCAATTTCATAAAAGGGCTGAAATTACCTTGTGTATAGGCATAGTCATCTGATCCAGAACTAGAACTCCTCTGATATTTATGGCTTCCCTTTTCTCCCCCAGAGCCTGGTATCACTGAAATGGGCTGAATAGGTTCTGGGGCTGCAGAACGCTCTTCTTGGTCCACTAAATTTAAAAGATTTTCAGTTGTTGCTCGGCCTACAGTAATTTTGAAAACCGTAGTTGGGTTTGGTATCACCCGAGGAGATGGTGAAGGAGCGCATGAAGGTCCAGTTGGCTGTGTATAAGTAATATACACAGGATTAACACCAAATGGGGGTTTTGGTTGACAGGATATTCCTCTTGAAGGAGAACTTGAAGGTGGCGTGGTGGCTGTGTACAGTGAGTGCTGACTCCGTGGAGACGGCTGATTACTGATAGGTGAAGGACTCCTATTCATTGCTGTGCCAGGTCTTTGAGAGGGTTCAACTGTTATTTCTATCTTCTTCATGGATCCTTTGGGTAAGCCAGATGTTGTGTACGGGAGATAGGCTACTGAATGGCTTCCCTGTTTCTGATAGCTAGGAGGTCCTTGTTGATACGGATGGGGCGGAGTAGTTGAAGGACTAGGAGGCACAAAGACATGGGAACTTGGGTGGCCCAACTGGGAAGGTTGCACCTGATGCTGTGGAGAGCTGAAGGGTGAAGGACATTGAGAAGGAGGTGGTGAATGGTAAGCAGGTTGAGGGATCTGCTGTTGTTTGGGAGAATACTGAGAAGGTTGATAGTTCTGTTGATGTGGATAAACAGGTAAAGGACGTTGGCTATAATGAGGCACTGGGCCCTGTGGGGAGGACTGCCATGGCGTACTCTGAGGAGTTGGTCTTCCTGATGAACTCTGAGATGTCTGTCTAATATAAATAGAACCAGGAGACCCATAGAGATTGCTTGGAATTTGTGGAAGAATTTGTAAAGCTCTTGGTACAGTCTGTCCAGAAGGGAGGTTTTGGGATACTGTAACAGTAATTGGATTTGTACTATACCGAGGTATGTGCATGTATGAAGGAGGTGGAGGTGGCGGTGGTGAAGGCCCTTGCATAGCAGATGGATTCATTCCTGTTTGCATGGAAGATGGCTGTTGAGGTGGCTGTGAAGAAGGAGTAGCTGCACTTCTGTTCTGTTCATTCATAAAAAATGGATTGTAGTTGGGAGTTGCTGCAACAACAGCTGGAGCTGAGTGTGGTTCCTGAACTAAACATATCAGCTGTTTACCTGCTGCCTGCTGTGGATCAATATGTCCATCACTTGAGCTATGTACCAGTGTTCGACCACCATTAAGTTGTGCTGCATCTCCTGGGTGGTAGCTACCAGGAGAATGGATACCCAGGTTAATATGCAAAAGGCGATTTCTATTCATCCTATTATCATCTGGACTATGGTATTCCATATATAAGTATTTGCTACTCTCCTGGGAAAGAGCTCGGCAACAGGCTTCAAGATTGTTGTGATTCTAGGAGAGAAAAATGTAAAAATAACATTGGCAAAATTAACAAATCATAACAGTGGAAGTCAAGTTTTGCCAGAAGAGTTATGCAAATATGACTACCATAGAGTAAGTAGAGAATAGTATTTTAAGCACAAAAAGCTTCATGGTCATCTACACTGAAAAGGAGATATGAAACGATTCCTATTATTTTACAGACATTTGACTCACATGACTAGTACTACTGCTACTGCTACAGAAATGTAAAGTACCTACTAATGAACACTGTGACTCAACCCCAAGTTTTCTGACTCCAAATCCAGGACTCAGTTTACACTTGTTGCATCTCAACAAACTAAAAGATAGGCCTAATCGTGGTTTCACCACAATGGCTACAATATACAAGTATAAGTAATATCTATCACTAATATTTAAATTGATAAACATGAAAACAATCATGCTTCAGTTTTCCGAAGGCACTGAAACCATGAAAGGAGAAAAAAAAACTATAATAAAATTCCTAGTCAAAACAATAAAATTTCTAAAGCACCTCTCTCTTCTTTGAACCAAGTTTATTTCTATATAACTTCAACTGTCTGTATCATTATGAATAATTAAGCTACACAAAAAAGTCAGTAAGAAACAAGTCACTTTCTGAACTGTGGTTCTATGACTTTGTCAGAATTATGGTAATTTCACACAAAACCAGCTATCAAATATCTTTATGAAATTCACCATATGCCCAGTCTCAAAAGTTTTTTACCCTCTTGAGAGGTAGATTCGTAAGTTTTCATACTCATTTAAGTATTTGAATTTTTAAAGTTTTACATACACACACAAAGATAGTAACAGCAAGCTACTTTAGGCATTCCAATTGACAGTAGTCAAACTAGTAAAAGATTGCCTCTTTTTTAAATTTTAAGATATTATAAGGTAGTTTTCCATTAAAATGTAGAATTCAGAACTATTTTGTTAGCCTGAAACACTATTAGTCATTGTCTTTGAAATAATCTACTTAAGTTTCTCAATTACAGTGACCTTCTCTGTAGTTCATAAACATACAGATATGCACATACATACATATTACTATATATATTTTAGGGAAAAGTACGTGTTATGTAAAATCAATAAATGACTCCACTTCTACTGAGAACCAAGTAAGGTTAAATCTAAAACAGGACATACAATGCCATCATTTTAGAGCTGGGAGAACTCTTAGGGTTCATCTACTCCAACTCAATTAATTTACAGATGACGAAAGAAATGCCTGGGAAGTTACATAGCTTGACACCAGGCACTTAACTAGTTAACTGGAAAGCCAGTTCTAGATTCTTGGTCTCCTGACTCCCAGGGTTCTTTCTACTGTAAAACACAGTAATTTCAAGGGAGAGGATATTAGGCCAGAAGTACACTACTATACTGAAGCTTCAGGAGGTGATGCAAAATGAATTCTCAGAAATTTAAAAACTTGGCTTTATCAAAACTTGATAGATAACTCCTATCTTTTCCCTAATATAAAGCTTTTGATACTAAATTTCAAATACTTTAAAAAATATTTTATGAGCCTTAGAAAAAGTAATTGTTAAAATTTAAGAAGAAAATAATTAGAACTCAAAGTTTGGATTTTTTTCTGAGCCTAACTGAAAATCATGCTGATCAAAGGAGAGAAGCTAGATATTAAGCAAACTTGGAGCCAAAGAATTCAAACTGCCAACTAGAAAATGTCACAGATAGCTGAAGGAAAAAAATGTGAAAAGTGAAATAAAGCCTCTCCTTCAAGTTTTTTCTAAACCTATGGCATAAGGTGAGAACAAAAACTAGAGTTTTATCTGGATCCTAAAGTAGTCATGGACACTTTACTATTTGATATTTTTATTCATGATCCTGAATTTTCATGTTTTCTACACTGAATTATGTAGTTTAATTAGTACTGTTACAAAAAGGATCCAAATTCAAAATGATACAAAGTTGTATTTGTCAGCCTATCCAAATGCATATCTACAGTGACAAGTTGAGTAAATTTTCCTATGAAGAAAAATTTCAAAGCACAAATACATAATATTTAAGTATTATCTTTACAGAGGTATTTTTAAAAAAGAATACCACCAGAATAGATTGAAATGTCATATCTGACCCACTACATGTCTCAAACAGGAAATAAAAAAATGCATAAAAAAATTTATCAAACAGTAAATATGAAGAACAGTTAAAAGAAATCAAAATTGTTTAGTTGGATAAAGAGGTCAAAAATTTTAAGACACATATTATGAACACTCTTGAAAGGACTGAGGCAAAAAGCATCATACGTTTAAAAAGTGATCCTGAATTGAAGGATAGCCCAGAGAGGCCTAAAGGCTTGTGTAGTAAATGCAAACTACTGAGTCTCATATATTTTAATGTAAACAGAGAAACTTTTCAGAGCCAGTAGGTGGTAAGTCTCCATACTGATAAACTCAAGGAACAAAGAAGAAAAAGACTTATGCAACAATGTAGGTCACCAAATGTTCACTAGGTTGAATTTAAAGTTCTACTCCTACAGTTTAGTGAGATGAAGATACTAAGCCATGAAAATGGTGAATATAGGTAACAAAAGGCTAATTAAAATTCAATTTAAAAAACAAACAAAAGAACACCAAGGTTGTAAGTCAGGCAGGGGACAGCTGGGATAGGTGAAGATGACTGTTTGGAAATGGTTTTAGAAACTTAAAAGCCTCACTCATACTTGGTTTCAATCCAGTGGGATATACCTTTGCTCTACCAGAGACAAAAATGGGGCTAAAGAGCAGAAATTCATACTGGGAATGTATGTTAGAAAAAACAAAGGCAAGCAATAACACAAAAACTATTAGCTCAAAGGTCTATACCTAATAGAAGGGCTTGCAAACAAAGTAAGCACTTCTGTTACCACTATTGTTCTGTGAGTCTCTATTTGTAATTAATCTCAACTGTATATAGGGTGGGTTAAATCCCTAGCTGCTCGCACTGCAGTAAGGTAGAGTTTGAACTGATTTTGTGTGTCAAGAGGTCCAGTGGGCAGGACCGAAGTACTGCTCTCAAAAGTCAACCAAATGGGGAAATGCTATAACCTGAAACACACTGAGAACCTCCTGTGAAAGATAATGCAAAATTCAATCAGGGGAGTGTTAGGTCTATTTCTCTGTTACCCCTTGAGTAGGAAGACTCATTCCATCAGAGATGAAAGATTTACTTTAATAGAAGACAACAAGAAAAAAGGAATGTGATTAAACTAAATGAAGGGGCCTTACAGTTAAAATTAGATATTCATGAGCATTTACCAAAGAGAAAAACAATTAGAAAGGGAGTGGATTCCACAGACTTTTAAAAATAATCTTGAAAGCATACAGTCTAAGAAGTTACAGTGACAAATTTAAGAGCCAAAATTCAATTCTAAGGATTTGGGGATTAATGACACAACCCAGAAAACTTAAGTCAGATGTGAAGAGGATATTTTTTTATTTTGTTACATGCCTTTACTCTTTCTCCTAAATCAGTGGGTCTCAATGGGGGACAGTTTACCTCCTGTGGGGCATTTGGCAATGTCTGGAGACATTTTTGGTTGTCAGAACTGCAGGGATATTACTGGCATCTAATGGTAGAGGCCAGGGATGCTGCTCCACCCCCTACAGTGCACAAGGTAGATCCCACAACAAAGATTATCCAGCCCAAAACATCAGCAGCACCAAGGTTGAGAAATCCTGCTGTACATGTAACCCTCCACCAACAAACACAAGAAAACTTAACTGAGTTCTAGCCACCACAACACAAACCAGCTCTAATAAGGAAAACTGTAGCTTAATTATCACTAGCATTGGTGGGCCATCTACCTGTAACATGCATTGAGACACCACAGCCTCTGGAATCTCAGGGAAGCGTTGTCGGAGGTCATGGAGAACCTGCATATCAAGCTGTGGACTGCTCTGCGCCATGCCAGAACAAATGGTGGTCAAGTTCCTCGTAGGAAATGGATGCTAACCAGCCTTCCAATAGTAATGATCTTCCAACACTGCAGTCATTTTCTAGTAAAAGAAATTAAAGTATGGTTAAATGTAATTACACATTTCACTTTATTCAAATAGAAATCACCAATACATTAAAACAGAGAGACCTAAAATAAGTATACCTAATTTCAAAGTTGTAAAAACTGACAAATTTAACTAAGCCAAAGACTTCTCTGATAAAATATAACCAATTAGTTACTTAAAAGAAAAAAAACCCTACAACTTCAGTTCCATTTTAATACTTAAAAAAAAAGCAGCAGCTAGATTAAAAATGCAGAGTATTATTACTGGGCAACCATAGTTTTCTAGCCTTGAGAAATCTACTTATGTATAATCACTCATGTTTTCCCAAGGGCTATCACATCACTGTTCTAAAGCAGAGTAATCATTTTGATGTCTGCAATAATAAGGAAAAAAGGACTTGATAATTACACCCAAAGCACACTTGTCCTGTTTGCCTCACATTCTCCCTGTACTCTGAAAACGAAAAGTTTGAATTTGAAGTCTGAATAAAAGAAATCTAACGTCTAAATCAAACAACTGGGCAAACGAAAATAGAGATGTAGAATCCTTTGTTTTCAAAGATGATGCTGGTGGCCCATAATTAGCCAGAACTGCCCAGCTAGGCTTTCACCTAGTTCTGGTGCCATTGGCACAGGTGCTAAGATGGCAGGATTTGGGAGTAGAGTTTTAGAATAGGGAACCGAACCCCAATCTCACTGTAATAGTTGAGTTAAGCACCTAGGTAAATAAGGCAACTAGTGAGGTAATAATGAAGTCATAAATCAACTGGCAGCATAAGGGCCAATTAACTGATCCACTTTTGATATATATTTCCCATTTTTAAAGGGAAGAATATACAGTGTATACCATACAATCTCATAATATTTCTGCTGTGTTCACACACTGGTCAAATATTTTTAAGAAAGAGAAGTAAACACCTGCATCCTCATAGGAGGCATGGGAAGTATGATTATAAGATACAAGTCTAAACCATATCCGTAAGGGAGGGTCATCCCACAGCAAATCTTCTATTTCTTGTAAATAGGCCCTGACACTTTAAATCATACCATACTTGGGGCAATGCAGAGAACTACAGAGAATATTTTGAAAATAAAAAATGTTTAAGGAAAGTAATTACTTTTGCTGGTTTACAATGAAGCAGACTGTTAAAAAAAAATACTATGCATTACATAATACATCTAGCTCTCTTTCTTCTTGCCAAGCCAAGACTGTCAAAAGTTATTTATACTCTTTGTGTCTACAAGGCAGCCACAAAGAACCTACTTTAACACTCGGCCTAACCACAGGTAAAAAGAGCTATTAGGGACTGCTTTAATGACTTTGAACCATCAACATGGAAGAGGTCTAACAAACATAAGGAAAAATTTAAATGTGGGAGAAGAATACAGACACCTTCCAATCTGCACATATATGAGTTTCTGGATGCTCTGTTCCCTGAAATTCATTCCTTAGTCTGCTTTAATCTGCTCGTATCACTGTTTCACTGAAATACTGTCTCCACCATCTCCCTGCTACTAAATCCAGAGCATTTTTCTTCCAGTCCCTATGCCCCTTGACCTCTGCAACATCTGATAACTACTGATCACTCTTTCCTTTTTTTTACAACACTAACCTGGTTTCTTCCCACCAATCTTGTCACATTAATGTTTTTACCCTAAAATGCCTCTTCTCATTCTACATCCTTTTGTACATGATTACGTCTACTACTAAGATTTCAATAACATTTAAGGCTGATGATCCCCACATTGATATCTTAAGCAACATACTCTTGCTAAGACTCGACACATATAGACAAATGCCTACTACACAGTACCATCTGGATATGCCCAACAATATCAGTCACTATGTCCAAAAAGGAATTCCTCACTACAGCCCTTCCCCAAATACGCTCTGTTCTCTCCACGAATGTTATCACTATTCATATTCACTCAGTTAACAAAACTAGAAACAAGGGTATGATTCTTCACTTCCTGTTCTTGCGCAACCAACTAAACCGAGTGTGAAGTGAAGTGGGTCATGGTTTGCACCCTGGTTCTACCATTTATTAGTCTCCTGGAAAGATGATCCTTATACCTTTGAAATGTCATCTGTAAAACGGAAATAACACTAAGGTTGTAGTAAAATTTAAATGGCAAACAGTTATAAGTCAGAAACCATTAGTTACTATTATTCAAGTCATCTCTGAGTATTTTCTCATCAACTTTACAGCCAGAACTTTCTATTGCTCTTCCTGCCTTGGGTCTTGCGTTCCTCCATATCAGTGTGTCTGTTTTCTAAGATGCAAATCTGACCGTGTTCCTTCCACTCCCTGCACCCCAACAGAACAGAGCTGTGTGATCCTATGTGCACATATCCTGTGCCATCTCCCCTGAAGGAGCCCACGATCATCCATCTGCCTGACATACTTTTCTATCTTCCTCCCTTCCCCCTGCTTCTCCAAGCCATAATGATCCTATGTGTGTTGGTATTGGTAGCACCTCCTCTAAGGAGGCTTTCACCACACTCCTCCCTCCTTTAATCTTGCCTCCATGCCTCTCCTCTACCAGAGGATCTAGAAGACCACAGCAGGCTGGGCTTATCCTCAAGGAGCACCAAACACCCTATACTGAAGCCACCTTGTGTATCTCAAGGTCTTTCATTTAAAGCTGCAACTCCACCTAGAATGCGCTATTATCCCAGAGAATGGGGAAGTGCTCAAAAAATGATGGGAGCCTGTCATAAGGACTTGAGAATAAGCTGCTTCTAAGGAGGCTCCCACTGGCCAAATCTGTGACAATTTGAACACCAAAATAATTAAGGACAGTAATGAATAATAGGCCTGTAGAAGAGGGGAACTCTAAATCCACATCAATAGTTAAATACACATATACATAAATTGAGATGGAAAGGCTTCTGCTTACAGTAGAAACCACCTGAAAAACATAGAGGGAGTGCATTTCTATCATTTTAATATTATCAATATAAAAATCATTGATAAGATTTTACATACATTTTTTCAAACCCAGTTCTTGAAATCCATGTGTACTTTATACTTACAGTGTATCTCAATTCAAACTGGCCACATACTAAGTGCTCAGCAGTCACCTGTAATTAGTAGTGGTTACCTTACTGGATGTGAGTATGGCTCTAAGGCTTTAGGATTTTCATTCAAGTGACCTGCAACTCTCAGATTCCATAGTTCAGTATATCCCTTGAGAGTATACAATTGGCTAGGCCTAGCACAGACTAGGTGTTCAATGCATATTTGTTAGGCAAAATGAAAAAAAACGGAATTCATTGGATTTAATGGTGAACAGCCTTAAGAATTCAAATCTGCTTGTGTTTACAGAAATGGTAACAGCTCTCCCACTAGGAGATGACTCCTCAATATTTGAGGGGCTAACCACATTCAGAACCCTTGACTATTTAATTGTCATCAGTAGAAAGCTTCTGAAGCACCCAAAGGCTTAACCTGAACTTTTCCTAGTGGCTCCAAAAACAGTTTTATTCATTTCCCAAGCCTAATTTCAAGTCTTTAAAATATAAGAGCAATACAGTTGCCTTTTTATGATGAAGAAGAAAAGGTGACAAGGGTCAACAAGAACAAAGAGGTTTCTGAGGTGTCAAGAGCTTGGGTTCCATATCCTTCCGAGCTCTTGGGAGCTGCTAGCTCTCAGCCAGCTTTGTCAGCTTTTAGAACTTCATGTGCTACTGAGGCCAAACTTATCATTTATTTCATCACTGTTATTATCAGCTACCATTTCCTAAGCCCTGAAAAGTAGCTCTGATTATCTCCATTTGACAAATAAAAAACAAACTCAGAAAATGAGTATATGGCAGAATTGTGACTCAAATCCAAGCCTGCCTTCTCCAGGGTCTGTGGTTCTTTCTTGTCACTGGTAGGTATCAAAGACATGCCCAGTAGTGATGCTGAGTGCCCTTCTTTGGGGAAAAAAAGACCAAACCCTCGTCAGTTTATCATTCAAACAGCAGGCCACAGCTGTGTGGGAGATAGAACATTGAAAGGGGAGGAAAGAATCCTTGTACAAACAAGATGTTTTAGGACATATAAGCAGCAGAAATAAAGGGAGTAAGTTGCCCCCCTTTTTTTGAATGGTTACAAATACATGCCTCTGAAAAAGCATATTAAAAAGCATCTTTAAAATGAAAAAATGAAAATCAATGACCTACACACCCACAAAGATGGCTACCATTTGATAAAGATGATTAATAGTAGACCCACTTTTCATAACAAGTAGTAATCTAAATAAAGATGTGTTCCCCTTAAGGGATTATGTATGTAATCTTAATAGTGGTGAGCACTCTGCCATGTAGATTCACTCACATAAGCACAGACTGATGTGGAAATTCATTAAGTATTTCACAATACATAACACTCTCAAATTTCGTAATTTATTGAAAATTAAAAAGTCAAAATATTTCTTTTAAAAAAGCAATTTCTGCTAACTGGGAGGTCAATCCAACAGCTGGTTTCCAAACAGAAAATATTCCAGCCAGTAAGATGAGCCTGCTTCCTTAAAGACACTCAAAGTTTCCTAGGAAAGTGCTACACATGGTTGGCATTTAATCCCATGGGATACAACTAAAGTGAAACACTGTCATGTGGTATATTACAGATCTGCATATGATACAGATCAAATCATACTATCTTGTCCATATTTGGACATAGTCTCATCCAAATACAACAATGTATGCAACAACTATTAACTATATATTAACTACAAAATACGTATGTTGTTTCTTACCTTATAATGGCTGCTCCTTTTCATCAATAATAAAGAGTAATGATTTGAAACCAAGAAGAGGATTCAAGCAGTATCTGAACTGTACTGGCTAGGCGGACTTGACCAAACTCTTGAGATACCCTTGAAACACCTCCACTAAAACACAGATGACCACAGCTGTGGATTGTGGAGCTGTGTAGGTGGTAACCCCAGATCAAGAAAGAAGAAATACTCAAGAAATAGACCCCACAATCATCACACAGTTCCAAAGCCACATAAGCCAGGAGATTCTGCAGGGTGGAACACTTATTGCCTGTCAGCTTTGAAGGGACTCCTGATTTCTGAAGACAAGATAGAGACCGGGGGGCCCAGATGCTATCTATGCTTAGCAGTGGAATCATTTTGAGGCTTCTTCCAGGGGTGTGCCTCCCCGATAATTCAGGAGCACCGGCACCACAAGGGACAGTCAGTTCTGCCCCTGAAAAGGCAGCTACTGGGATTTCTCCCAAAAGAATTCGTCCTCCCAGAGAGGAAGCTCCCCCAGAGTTCTGCTCCAATGTTGCAATTCTCCACACTCTAGAAAATGACCTTGACACCTAACGGCTTTGTTTCCACAGCTTTTTCTAAGCTCAGCAGATATGCAGGGTAGAGCTGCTACGGTCCTGAGTGTTTACCTCTGCCAGAATTTTAGCTCACTTCCTAAACTAATCATAGCAGAGGTTATAAACCAATGGTCTGTAGGCTGAATCCAGCCCACTGATCTGCTTGGTTTGGCCTCAGCAGTGGTTTAAAAAAAAAAGGTAAGTCACACTTTAAAATAGAGAAATTTTACATAAAAATCAGAATACCTAGCTTTTCTCTCAAATATCAGAAAATCTAGCAAAGGAGGCAACAACTGGCTGAAGCTCAGGTGTCACTGCCACCTTCAGAAAGGACACACTCTCCAGCTTGCCTACTGCCTACACTCCCTGGGATACCCCAGACACTGAGGCCTTCACTCATTGATGTATTTGCTTGCTGGGTCTGACACCTGAAATGTGTTCCAGAGAGAGGTTTAAAAGATAGCACTGTATCAGTCCAGGCTAGTGTGTTGCAATGGTATGTTAGTGATGCAGCAATTGTGGATTCGGTAATTCGTCATCATGCAAA
Source organism: Phataginus tricuspis (assembly GCA_029783875.1). Taxonomy (NCBI): domain Eukaryota; kingdom Metazoa; phylum Chordata; class Mammalia; order Pholidota; family Manidae; genus Phataginus; species Phataginus tricuspis. The sequence continues at coordinate 23,962,892 of JAQQAC010016209.1, forward strand.
CCTGTCCCTTGTGTAGAAAGGTGTTCAGCATCCTGTCCCTCCTGTAAAATGCCAGCAGCACTCCCAAGTGGCACCTAGAGAGGTTCACAGTATCTCCGGCTGACAACCACCGCTAGCATGTTAAGTTTGGTGAAGTGAGCATTTCTCAGGTCTGAAAACAAGAAGCCTTGTCATGAGAGAACTTTTAAGGTTAAAAAATAAAGAAATCACTCATTTTTCTGATTGCTCAGCTAATAACTGCTGAACAAAAACATGTAGAGTAATATACATCTTTGGAACTTTCATCCATTTTCTTGCTGGTTGGGAAGTTTTGGTTCTATATATTATTTATTGAGCCATATCTATGGCCAGGCACTGTTACATGTTTTATCTCATTTAATCTCCACTATCCTCTCATGGGAGAGGTAATAATACCATCCACATTACACAAATGAGGAAATGTGAAGCTCAGAGAGGGTAAATAATTTGCCTGTGGTCACACAGTTAATAAGCAGCAAAGCTAGGATACAAACTTAAAGTCTGTGTTCTTAACCATTTTTCTCCTATGTTGCAGGCTATCTGGTAAGACTGACGATGTCACAACTCTTAAAGACAGTGTAAACTTTAAACCAAAACCTGCTTTTAAAACAAGGGTTTTTGTATGAGATTATCAATTCTTCAAGGTAAACAGTAACAAGAAGTGGCTGGCAATGCAGCATAGGAAATGACTGTTTACTGGTAGAGGTATGGGTTCCCATTCAGGATTTTGCATGTATGTATGTAAAGGTGAAACTAAACAATAAGGGAGAGATGGGAAATGATAGTTATTTCCCCTAAATGAGCCTTTCAAGTAAGTTCTAAAACAATCATCCCATAGGATTTTGATTACAGGGGAAACCAATTTAAAATTGTCACATATTTGCTGCATCTATCTCATATTGTATTCTTAAAAGAAATATACCGTGGAAAAACAATATGCATATTAAAAAACAATCAAAAGCATTTTCACCTTAAATATAGCACCCCCAAACAGAAGCATATTTAGGTTAAATTTAAACTGAACACCCCTACTCCCAAGTATCTGTTTGCTAGCTGAAACCTCTACAGGACCTATCATACATGCCATTCCCTGCCTTCCCCACCAACCTCCTCAACAAAAATAAAGGTACTGGAGATTTCCTCCCAATTCTGAGGTTGGTAACAAAGAAGTAGGATATTAAAAAATAAACAAAGCCTAATGACCTTATATAGTGGTATATAGTAAAAAAATAATTGATTCTTACTTATTAGAAATATTTTGGTCAATTAAGAATACTGAGTTGACAGTTGGGAAAAAATGGTATCTAGATTAGAAAAATCAAAGGTTTCCTTTATAAAGTAACTTTAAAAATACCTCAAGAAGATTCTGGAAAGGCAAAACTATAGAGACAGTAAAAAGATCAGTGACTGCCAGGGGTTCATGGGAACAAAGGGAGGTTTCACAAGTGAAACACTGGGGATTTTTAGGGCAGTGATATTACTCAGCATGACACTCTAAATAGATACATGACGAGGGGGCTCAAGATGGTGGCGTGAGCAGGGCGGCGGAAATCTCCTCCCAAAACCATACAGATTTTTGAAAATACAACAAATACAACTACTCCTAAAAGAGAGACCAGAAGATACAGTACAACAGCCAGGCTACATCTACATCTGCAAGAACTCAGCACCTCACAAAAAGGATAAGATACAAAGACGTGACCCGGCGAGACCCGAGCACTACCCCTACCCCAGCTCACCGGCAGGAGGAAAAGAATCAGAGTGGGGAGGGAGAGGAAGCACAGGACTGCTAAATAACCAGCCCTGGGGTTCTGCACTGGGAGCACAGACACACATTGCATGGTGTACTGGATATTAGAGAAACGGAAAAATAAAACCTGAGACGGAGACTGGGAGTGGGTCCCCACAGCCGGCTCCCCTGGGACAAAGGAAAAGTGGGCACTTTTTAAAAGCCTTAAAGGGACAAGGGCCCAACAGCTGAACAAAATCATCCCAGCACCTCAGCTCAGCAGACTGGGAATCTTGAGGAACTTCGGGACACCTAACCCCCTGCCGGGTAAAGCAGCCCAAAACCACCTTACGGCAATAAGCAGCCTGCCATTTGTTCCCCCCGGCCGGTGCTGCAAATGGACTGGCTGACCCGCCACAGCTGCAGAGCAGCCGGAGAGCGGCCCCACCCACGGCAACCACACAGAGTGTCCTCCCAGCGTGCAGCTAACCGGGACAGGCTGGGAAAGCCAGAGCAAGGTCTGGAAGGCACAAAGGGGTGCCACCCTTGCTTCAGAATGCACCCAGCGTGGCTGCAACCCCCCGCAGTGCTCAAGGCTAGGCTGAGGGCGGCACTGCCCGTGGCAGCTCAGGGATTATCCCGTAGACTGCCTCCTGGTGTGCGGGTAACTGGCACAGGCTGAAGAGAAAGGCAACGCGAACAACAAGCAGGATGGGACTTTGTTCTCCCAGCTGACACACGGGCCACCTGCCTGTGACCACTTCTATCGCCATGAAGACAGAAGAATCTGGTTTAGTCAAAAATCACTCACACAACTCCAGAGAGAGGGCCTGGTGGAATAGATTTAAACAATCTTCCTGAAAAAGAATTCAGAATAAAAGTCATAACCATGCTGATGGACCTACAGAGAAATATGCAAGAGCTAAGGGATGAAGTCAGGAGGGACATTACAGAAATGAAACAATCAATTAACGGGCTTAAGAGCAGACTGGACGAGGTACAAGAGACTGTTAATGGAATAGAAATCAGAGAACAGGAGTATAGAGCAGCTGAGGCAGAGAGAGATAAAAGGATCTCTAGGTATAAAAGAATATTAAGAGAACTGTGTGACCAATCCAAACACAACAATATTCCCATTATAGGGGTACCAGAAGAAGAAGAGACAGAAAAAGGGATAGAAAGTGTCTTTGAAGAAATAATTGCCAAAAAATTCCCCAAGCTGGGGAAGGGAATAGTCTCTCAGACCATGGAATCCCACAGATCTCCCAACACAAGGGACCCAAGGACGACAACACCAAGACATATAATAATTAAAATGGCAAAGATCAAAGACCAGGACAGAGTATGAAAGGCAGCCAGAGAGAGAAAAAAGATCACTAAACCCATCAGGCTATCATCAGATTTCTCAACACAAACCTTACAGGCCAGAAGAGAAGGGCATGATATATTTAACCAATGAAACAGAAGGGCCTTGAACCAAGAATACTGTATCCAGCACGATTATCATTTAAACTTGAGGGAGGGATTAAACAATTCCCACACAAGCAAAAGTTGAGGGAATTTGCCTCCCACAAACCACCTCTACAGAATATTTTAAAGGGACTGCTCTAGATGGAAGCACTGCTAAGGCTAAATAGATATCAACAGAGAAAATAAAATCACAGCAAACAAAGCAGACCATCCAAATACCAACTAAAGGCAAAAAATAAAATCAACAATCCACAAAACAGTCAAAGGAAACGCAAAACAGTACAGAATAAAACACCTAACATATAAAGAATGGTGGAGGAAGAATAAGAAGTGAGAGAAATAAAGAATCATCAGACTGCATTTATAATAGCTTAATAAGAGAGTTAAGTTAGACTGTTAGATAGTAAAGAGGCTACGATTTAACCTCTGGTAACCAAGAATCTAAAGCCTACAATGGCAATAAGTACATATCTATCGATAATCACCATAAATGTAAATGGACTGAATGCACCAATCAAAAGACACAGAATAATAGAATGGATAAAAAAGCAAGACCCATCTATATGCTGCCTACAAGAGACTCACCTCAAACCCAAAGATATACACAGACTAAAAGTGAAGGGATGGAAAAAGATATTTCATGCAAACAACAGGGAGAAAAAAGCAGGTGTTGCAGTACTTGTATCAGACAAAATAGATTTCAAAACAAAGAAAGTAGCAGGAGATAAAGAAGGACATTACATAATGATAAAGGGGTCAGTCCAACAAGAGGAGATAACCAATATAAATACATATGCACCCAACACAGGAGCACTGACATATGTGTAACAAATACTAACAGAATTAAAGGAGGAAATAGAAAGCAATGCATTCATTTTAGGAGACTTCAACACACCACTGACTCCAAAGGACAGATCAACCAGACAGAGAATAAGTAAAGACACAGAGGCACTGAACAACACACTAGAACAGATGGACCTAACAGACATCTACAGAACTCCACACCCAAACTCAGCAGGATACACATTCTTCTCAAGTGCACATGTAACATTTTCCAGAATAGACCACATACTAAGCCACAAAAAGAACCTCAATAAATTCAAACATATTGAAATTCTATGAACCAACTTCTCAGATCACAAAGGTATAAAACTAGAAATAAATTGTACAAAGAAAACAAATAGGCTCACAAACACATGGAGGTTTAACAACATGCTCCTAAATAATCAATGGATCAATGACCAAATTAAAACAGAGATCAAGCAATATATGGAGACAAATGACAACAACAACACAAAGCCCCAACCTCTGTGGGTCACAGCAAAGGCAATTCTAAGAGGAAAGTATATTGCAATTCAGGCCTATTTAAAGAAGGAAGAACAATACCAAATGAATAGTCTAAAGTCACAATTATTGAAATTGGAAAAAGAAGAACAAATGAGGCCGAAAGTCGCCAGGAGGGACATAATAAAGATCAGAGAAGAAATAAATAAAATTGAGGAGAATAAAACAATAGAAAAAAATCAATGAAACCAATATATAGTTCTTTGAAAAAATAAATGAAATAGATAAACCCCAAACCAGACTTATTAAGAGAAAAAGAGAATCTACACACATAAACAGAATCAGAAATGAGAAAGTAAAAATCACGATGGACCCCACAGAAATACAAAGAATTATTAGACAATACTCTGAAAATCTATATGCTAACAAGTTGGAAAACCTAGAAGAAATGGACAACTTTTTAGAAAAATACAACCTTCCAAGACTGACCAAGCAAGAAACAGAAAATAGAAACAGGCCAATTACCAGTACTGAAATTGAATTGGTAATCAAAAAACTACCCGAGAACAAAAACCCCAGGCCAGACAGATTCACCGCAGAATTTTATCGGACATTTAGAGAAGACATAATACCCATTCTCATTAAAGTTTTCCAAAAAATAGAAGAGGAGGGAATACTTCCAAACTCATTCTATGACGCTAGCATCACTCTAATACCAAAACCGGGCAAAGACCTCACCAAAAAAGAATATTACAGACCAATATCCCTGATGAACATAGATGCAAAAATACTCAACAAAATATTAGCAAACCGAATTCAAAAATACATCAAGAGGATCATAAACCATGACCAAGTGGGATTCATCTCAGGGATGCAGGATGGTACAACATTCAAAAATCCATCAACATTATCCACCAGATCAACAAAAAGAAGAACAAAAACCACATGATCATCTCCATAGATGCTGAAAAAGCATTTGACAAAATTCAACATCCATTCATGAGAAAAACTCTTAACAAAATGGGTATAGAGGGCAACTACATCAACATAATAAAGGCCATATATGACAAACCCACAGCCAACATCATACTTAACAGCGAGAAGATGAAAGCTTTTCCTTTAAGATGGGGAACAAGACAAGGATGCCCACTCTCCCCACTGTTATTCAACATAGTACTGGAGGTCCTAGCCATAACAATCAGACAAAACAAAGAAATACAAGGCATCCAGATTGGTAAAGAAAAAGTCAAACTGTCACTATTTGCAGATGACATGATATTGTACATAAAAAACCCTAAAGACTACACTCTTAAACTACAACAACTAATATCTGAATTCAGCAAAGTTGCAGGATACAAAATTAATACACAGAAATCTGTCGCTTTCCTATACACTAATGATGAGCTAACAGAAAGAGAAATCAGGAAACAATTCCATTCACAATTGCATTGAAAAGAATAAAATACCTAGGAATATACCTAACCAAGGAAGTGAAGTACCTATACCCTGAAAACTACAACACACTCCTAAGAGAAATTAAAGAGGACACTAACAAATGGAAATTCATCCCATGCTCTTGGCTAGGAAGAATAAATATTGTCTAAATGGCTATACTACCTAAAGCAATCTACAGATTCAATGCAATCCCTATCAAAATACCAACAGCATTCTTCAACGAACTGGAACAAATAGTTCTAAAATTCATATGGAAACAAAAAAGACCCCAAATAGCCAAAGCAATCCTGAGAAGGGAGAATAAAATAAGGGAAATTACGCTCCCTGACTTCACACTCTGTTACAAAGCCACAGTAGTCAAGACAATTTGGTACAGGAACAGGAACAGGCCCACAGACCAGTAGAACAGAATAGAGTCCAGATATTAACCCAAGCATACACGGTCAATTAATATATGATAAAGGAGCCATGGACATAAAATGGGGCGGTGACAACCTCTTCAGCACCTGGTGTTGGAAAAACTGGACAGCTACATGTAAGAGAATGAAACTGGATCATTGTCTAACCCCATACACAAAAGTAAATTCAAAATGGTCAAAGACCTGAATGTAAGTCATGAAACCATAAAACTCTTAGAAAAAAACATAGGCAAAAATCTCTTGGACATAAACATGAGCGACTTCTTCATGAACATATCTCCTCGGGCAAGGGAAATAAAAGCAAAAATGAACAAGTGGGACTATATCAAGCTGAAAAGCTTCTGTACAGCAAAGGACACCATCAGTAGAACAAAAAGACATCCTACAGTATGGGAGAATATATTCATAAATGACATATCCGATAAGGGGTTGACATCCAAAATATATAAAGAGCTCACACACCTCAAGAAACAAAAAGCAAATAATCCAATTAAGAAATGCACAGAGGATATGAATAGACACTTCTCCAAAGAAGAAATTCAGATGGCCAACAGGCACATGAAAAGATGCTCCACATCGCTAATCATCAGAGAAATGCAGATTAAAACCACATAAGATATCACCTCACACCAGTGAGGATGGCCAACATCCAAAACACAAACAACAACAAATGTTGGCGAGGATGTGGAGAAAAGGGAACCCTCCTACACTGCTGGTGGGAATGCAAATTAGTTCAGCCATTGTGGAAAGCAGTATGGAGGTTCCTCAAAAAACTCAAAGTAGAAATACCATTTGACCCAGGAATCCCACTCCTAGGAATTTACCCTAAGACTGCAGCAGCCCAGTTTGAAAAAGACATATGCACCCCTATGTTTATCACAGCACTATTTATAATAGCCAAGAAATGGAAGCAACCTAAGTGTCCATCAGTAGATGAATGGATAAAGAAGAGGTGGTACATATACACAATGGAATATTATTCAGCCATAAGAAGAAAACAAATCCTGCCATTTGCAACAACATGGATGGAGCTAGAGGGTATTATGATCAGTGAAATAAGCCAGGCGGAAAAAGACAAGTATCAAATGATTTCACTCATATGTGGCGTATAAGAACAAAGAAAAAAACCGAAGGAACAAAACAGCAGCAGACTCACAGAACCCAAGAATGGACTAACAGTTACCAAAGGGAAAGGGACTGGGGAGGATGGGTGTGAAGGGATGGACAAGGGGGCGAAAGGGGCATTACGATTAGCAGGCATAATGTGGGGGGGGGGCATGGGGAGGGCTGTACAACATAGAGAAAACAAGTAGTGATTCTACAGCATCTCACTACGCTGATGGACAGTGACTGTAATGGGGTGTGTGGTGGGGACTTGATGACGTGGGGAGTTTAGTAACCATAATATTGCACATGTAATTGCACTGAGACCAAAATAAAAAAAAATAGATAGATAGATAGATACATGACATTATGCCTGTATCAAAACCATACAACCTTATAACACAAAGAGCAAACCTTAGAGTTCACTTTATAAACTTTTGAATTTATAAATTTATAATTTAACTATAAAAATTAAAGCTTAAATTTTTAATTAAAGAATTAGGCTAGAATATGGCCAAGCTCCTGAGACACACTTGAAATGCCACACTAAAGCACAGATGGCCACAGCTATGGGTTGTGGAGCCAATTTTTAAATACTGTTAATAGGTCAGGGGATCCCAGGAAAGGATAGAGACTATATAATATGATCTAACTGTATTATAAATGTAAGAAACAGTATCACTGCAGGGGATGGGGGAAAGGCACTAATCTAACTTTGGAAATGAGTGGAATGTGTAAGAATAAAGGCAAAAAGAAACTATACATAAGCCCTCTACTCTTATAGATAGTTGTTTCCCATGAGGATACAGGTTAACAATTCTAATATTGTTAGCCATGGGGGTAATCAGGTTAACAAAAGTGATAAATATTCTATGTTGACAGATGGTAACTTCACTAGAGGGGATGAGGATTTAATAATACGGATAACTGTTGAACCATTGTGTTGTATATTTGAAACCAACATAAGACTGTATATCAATAATACTTTAATAATAATAACATCAATAATTGTTAAACCACTGTGTTGTATACTTGAAACCAATATAATATTGTATAACAATGACACTTCAGCAAAAAAAAAAGTGATATACATACTGGAATTGAACAATTAAGTAAAAGCATGGTGAATGGTGGAAGCCTGGTTTCTCACTACTGGAATGGGAAGTTACTAGACAAGCAAGGGGAGAAGGCTAGAATTATCCATGCGGTAACACATTAGAGATGGAGACATGAGTATGAACTCATGCTTAGCTTAATACTGATACAGATAAATATACAGAAATAGACACAGAAATATGTATGGATATGCATAAACATACAGATAGTACACACAAGGTATTTCACCTAAGAGGGCCTAGAAATAGCAATACCCCAGTAGCAACACCAACAAACATACCTAGCACCCAGACCTTGATTTCCAATAGCATTTTCTGATAAGAGGTACCAAGGGTTTGTGGAGAAATGGCTGATTCTAGAAGTGGGGCAGGATATATGGGATGAGCCTGGAGTTTCTTACAGTGCCAGAAAGTAAGGAAGTGCTCAGAACACACCCCCATGATGATGGAGGCATCTCAAAGTGACACAGGACTAACCAAGAAAGTTCCCAATGGCCAAAGCTGGTGAGCAACAAAATAAAGTAGTATTGGATTATGACTCAGAGTATAAAATAATATCAAAGAACCCATTCCAGCATTAAGAAATGATTTAATAAATAAATGGGGAAGAGAGACAATCTCCCATGCAGAAGAATTCCCAATAATTTATGTAGAAGACCCTCAAGGAGATGGAGCAGAACTTCCCAATACTTAAGTATAGACTCCACATAGTAACTTCTTTCCAAAATACACAGTAAGGAAAGAAGTTTTGAAAAAAAAAAAGTGAACAGTGGAGAAACCTGACAAACACCTTCTCACCCAGGTGACCAAAGTCAACATTACCAGTGATCAATCATGCTGATGGCATGTACCCGTTATGTGAAGAAAACATTGCGAACAACACGTTACCTCTGAAATTTTCTCCCTCAAAACCCATAATCTAGATAGTAAGGAAGTTAAACTTCAACCTTAGGTAACCATGAATCTAAAGCGTGCAATGCCAATAAGTACATACCTATCGATAATCACCCTAAATGTAAATGGACTGAATGCACCAATCAAAAGACATAAAAAACAAGAGCCATCTATATGCTGCCTACAAGAGACTCACTTTAAACCCAAATACATACACAGACTAAAAATGAAGGGATGGAAAAAGATATTTCATGCAACTAATAGGGAGAAAAAAGCAGGAGTTGCAGTACTTGTATCAGACAAAATAGACTTCAAAACAAAGAAAGTAAGAAGAGACAAAGAAGGACATTACATAATGATAAAGGGTCAATCCAACAAGAGGATATAACTATTATAAATATCTATGCGCCCAACACAGGAGCACCTACATATGTGAAACAAGTACTAACAATTAAAAGGAGAAATAGAATGCAAATGCATTCATTCTAGGAGACTTCAAAACTCCACTCACTCTGAAGGACAGATCAACCAGACAGAAAATAAGTAAGGAGACAGAGGCACTGAACAACACAAAAGAACAGATGGACCTAACAGACATCTACAGAACTCTACACCCAAAAGCAGCAGGATACACATTCTTCTCAAGTGCACATTTTCAAGAATAGATCATATACTAGGACACAAAAAGAGCCTCGGTAAATTCAAAAAGATTGAAATTGTACCAGTTTCTCAGACCACAAAGGTATGAAACTAGAAATAAATTACACAAAGAAAATGAAAAATCCCATAAACACATGGAGGCTTCACACATGCTCCTAAATAACCAATGGATCAATGAGTAAATAAAAACAAAGATCAAGCAATATATGGAGACAAATTACAATAATAATTGAACACCACAAAATCTGTGGGAGGCAGCAAAGGCCGTGCTAAGAGGAAAGTATACTGCAGTACAGGCCTACCTCAGGAAAGAAGAACAATCCCATATGAACAGTCTAAACTCACAATTAACGAAACTAGAAAAAGAAGAACAAACGAGGCCCAAAGTCAGTAGGAGGAGGGACATAATAAAGATAAAAGCAGAAATAAATAAAATTGAGAAGAATAAAACAATAGAAATAATCAATACAAGCAGGAGCTGGTTCTTCAAGAAAATAAACAAAATAGAAAAACCCCTAGCCAGAGTTATCAAGAGCAAAAGAGGGTCTACACACATAAACAAAATCAGAAATGAGAACGGAAAAATCACTATGGACACCACAGAAATACAAAGAATTATGAGAGAATACTATGAAAAATTATATGCTAACAAACTGGATAACCTAGAAGAAATGGACAACTTTCTGGAAAAATACAACCTTCCAAGGCTGACCCAGAAAGAAACAGAAAATCTGAACAGACCAATTACCAGCAATGAAATTGAACTGGTAATCAAATACCTACCTAAGAACAAAACACCTGGACCAGATGGCTTCACCACTGAATTTTATCAACATTTAGTGAAGACCTAATACCCATCCTCATTATAGTTTTCCAAAGAGTAGAAGAAGACAGAATGCTTCCAAACTCATTCTATGAGGCCAGCATCACTCTAATACCAAAACCAGGCAAAGATACCACCAAAAAAGAAAATTACAGACCAATATCCCTGATGAACATAGATGCAAAAATACTCAACAAAATATTAGCAAACCAAATTCAAAAATAATATCAAAAAGATTATCCATCATGATCAAGAAGGATTTATTCCAAGGATGCAAAGAAGGTACAACATTAGAAAATCCATCAACATCATCCACATCAACAAGAAGAACAAAAACCACATGATCATTTCCATACATGCTGAAAAAGCATTTGACAAAATTCAACATCCATTCATGATTAAAACTCTCAACAAAATGGGTATAGAGGGCAAGTACCTCAACATAATAAAGGCCATACATGACAAACACACAGCCAACATCATACTTAACAGCGAGAAGATGAAAGCTTTTCCTTTAAGATCAGGAACAAGATATGGATGCCCACTCTCCCCACTTCTATTCAACATAGTACTGGAGGTCCTACCCATGACCATCAGACAACACAATGAAATAAAAGGCATCCAGATTGGCAAGGAAGAAGCCAAACTGTCACTATTTGCAGATGACATGATATTGTACATAAAAAACCCTAAAGACTCCATTCAAAAACTACTAGAACTAATATCTGAGTTCAGCAAAGTCATGGGATACAAAATTAATATGCAGAAATCTGTGGCATTCCTATACACTAAAAATGAACTAGCAGAGAGAGAAATCAAGAAAACAATTCCATTCACAGTTGCATCAAAAAGAATAAAATACCTAGGAATAAACCTAACCAAAGAAGTGAAAGACCTATACTCTGAAAACTACAAGACACTCATGAGAGAAATTAAAGAAGATACCAATAAATGGAAACACATCTCGTGCTCATGGATAGGAAGAATTAATATTGTCAAAATGGCCATGCTGACTAAAGCAATCTACAGATTCAATGCAATTCCTACCAAAATACCAACATCATTCTTCAACGAACTAGAGAAAATCGTTCTAATATTCATATGGAACCACAAAAGATCCCAAATAGCCAAAGCAATCCTGAGAAGGAAGAATAAAGCAGGGGGATTATGCTCCACAACTTCAAGCTTTTCTAAAAAGCCACAGTAATCAAGACAATTTGGTACTGGCACAAGAACAGACCCATAGACCAATGGAACAGACTAGAGAGCCCTGATATAAACCCAACCATATATGGTCAATTAATATATGATAAAGGAGCCATGGACATACAATGGGGAAATGACAGCCTCTTCAACAGCTGGTGTTGACAAAACTGGACAGCGACATGCAAGAGACTGAAACTGGATTATTGTCTAACCCCATACACAAAAGTAAACTCGAAATGGATCAATGACCTTAATGTAAGTCATAAAACCATAAAACTCATAGAAGACAACATAGGCAAAGATCTCCTGAATATAATCATGAGCAACTTCTTCCTGAACAAATCTCCTCGAGCAAGGGAAACAAAAGCAAAAATGAACTCATGGGACTACATCAAACTAAAAGGTTTCTGTACGGCAAAGGACACGATCAACAGAACAAAAAGGCACCATACGGTATGGGAGAATATATTTGTAAATGACATATACAACAAGGGGTTTACATCCAAAATATATAAAAAACTTACACACCTCAACACCCCAAAAGCAAATAACCTGATTAAAAAATGGGCAGCGGATATGAAGAGACAGTTCTCCAAAGAAGAAATTCAGATGGCCAACAGACACATGAAAAGATGCTCCACATCACTAATCATCAGGGAAATGCAAATTAAAACCACAATGAGATAACACCTCACACCAGTAAGGATGGCCAGCATCCAAAAGACTAAGAACAACAAATACTGGCGAGGATGTGGAGAAAGGGGAACCCTCCTACACTGCTGGTGGGAATGTAAGCTAGTTCAACCATTGAGGAAAACAATATGGAGGTTCCTCAAAATCTAAAAATAGAAATACCATTTGATCTGAGAATCCCACTCCGTGGAATTTACCCAAAGAATACAACTTCTCAGATTCAAAAAGACATATGCGCCCCTATGTTTATTCCAGCACTTTTTACAAGAGCCAAGATATGGAAGCAACCTAAGTGTCCATCAGTAGATGAATGGATAAAGAAGAGGTGGTACATATACACAATGGAATACTATTCAGCCATGAGAAAGAAACAAATCCTACCATTTGCAACAACATGGATGGAGCTGGAGGATATTATGCTCAGTGAAATAAGCCAGGCAGAGAATGACAAGTGCACATGATTTCCCTCATTGTGGAGTATAACAATGAAGCAAAACTGAAGGAACAAAATAGCAGCAGACTCACAGACTCCAAGAAGGAACTAATGGTTACCAAATGGGAGGGGTGTGGGAGGGCAGCTGGAGAGGGTGGGAGAAGGGGATTGAGGGGTATTATGTTTAGTACACATGGTGTGGGGGATCAAGGGGAAAACAGTGTAGCACAGAGAAAGCAAATAGTGAATCGGTGGCATCTTACTACACTGATGGACAGTGACTGCATTGGTGTATGGGTGGGGACTTGATAATATGGGTAAATGTAGTAACCACATTGTTTTTTCATGTGAAACCTTCATAAGAGTGTATGTCAATAATACCTTAATAAAACAGAAAAAAATCCATAATCCCAGGCTAACCATGAGAGAAAGGTCAGACAAATCTCAATTGAGTGACGTTCTACAAAATACCTGATCAGTTCTCCCCAAAATTGACATCATCAAAACAAGGAAAGTCTGAGAAACTGCCACAGCAAGAGGAGCCTAACGAGATATGACAGCTAAGTGTAATGTGGTGTCCTGGCAGGGTCCTAGAACAGAAAAAACCCAATCGGTGAGAACTAATGATATCTGAATAAAGTATGGACAATGTTTACTGTAACAATGTTTCTATACTAGTTAATTGATTTTAGAAATTTTACCATGCTAATGTAAGCTGTTAATAATAGAGGAAACTGTGTGCAGGGCATATAGGAACTATTTGTATTATCTTCTTAATTTTCCTGTAAAATTAAAACTGTTATAAAAATTTATTTGAGATTCTTAAAAAATTACTACAAGACGGTTTATGAGCCCTGGCACGGGAATCTTATTTACATTTCCAGCTCTGAAAGCATCTTCTTTTCAGTAGTCTGGAAATCTGATAAAATGAGGGGATAAATATCCTTTTGCTAACTTCCCAACTCAATGTGGAAAAATGACCAAAACTCAAAGATTTCTGGTTCCTTAAAGTAACGGCAGATAGGATGCTAGACCACACATTTAGGGCAGGTGGTTCTTTCCCAGGTAAGATCACAAGTTTAATTTTCTTGTCTTTTCAGTCACAAATATCTTCCACAGTAATTCTACATTACCCCACAGAAGAAATAGGCAGTTCAGAAAGACAAAAATACTGTCCACAGCTTGTTTTCTTAAGGCTTTTGTAGCATACCAGGTTGTGACTTACCATCCTAAGTTCCCCATTCCACTTAGAGGCTGAGGCCCAGGCCTCTCAAGGATTTATCAAACTTTAACTTGCACAGCCAAAATAGTATTTAACTTTTTTAAAAGTGCTGACTATTTTATAACCCATTTCTGTTCCATGGAAAGCAATTTATTTATAGAATAGTAACCTTATTGGCTTATCTTGACAGATGAGCATTCTTTCTCCCTATCACTTAGAAGCTACGGTAGTCCCCCTTATTCAAGGTTTCCTTTCCATAGTTTCAGTTACCCTTGGTCAACTGTGGTTGGGAAGCAGATGATTCTCCTGACACATGGTCAGAAGGTCAACAGTAACACTACATCACAAAGCCTGTGTCATTCATCTTGCTTTATCTCATCAGGCAGGCATTTTATCATCTCATATAATCACAAAAGGAAGAGAGACCACGTTCACATACTTTTATTAAAGTATATTGTTATAATTGTTTGACTTTTACATAGAGTTGTTATTGTTAATTTCTTAGTGTGCCCAATTTGTAAATTAAACTTTATCATAGGTACATACATACAGGAAAAAACAGTATATATAGGATTTGGTACTATCCATGGTTTCAGGAATTCCACTGGGGGTCCTGAAATGTACCTCCCATGGATAAGAGGGGACTACTTCTTCATTCTCATTAAACCTAGTATTTCAATGTCACCTTTATCATTTTAGGGCAAATACTGGCTTCTATCAGAGACATCATGCATACAAGTTTCTAATTACTCTCCTGACTCAATCTCATTTTGTAACCACAGCAGAGCTAAAATAACAAACTCTGCTTATACTATATATTTTCAGTGCTTTGCATTACTTTTTCTAATTTTTCAATTTCTCACTTTATCTTAAACATTACCAAAAAATTGAATTTCTGCAATCATAATATAAGTTGATCATGGGGACTGCTGAACCACTGTGATGTACATGTGAAACCAACATAATTTTGTGTATTAACAACACTTTAGTAAAAAAAATGAACTTCAAGTATGAGCAAGAAATTAAAGGCTAGAGATGGCTTTAAGAACTTGCTAAAAATCCAAGATTATACAACAGGCCTTATAACATCTTGTCCAGTGTTTAATTCACAACATATACCCACGCATGTTATTATACTAGAAAACAGATGTTAGAAAGAGTGGGAACATTTTTATGAGGTAGCAAAACAAACTATCTAGAAATCAAAGCTGATACTGCTATATAGTAGTCTTTCTTGATAGCTATACCAATGGCCCTAAGTAAGAATTCTGCTATAATATCATTTAAAAAACTATGTGCTTATTTGTTCATAATACTAGATTTATCACATATACAACTCAGTTATTGAATATGGATCTGAGAGTAAGACAAATTAAAATAAAAACTAGGAAGCTGGAGATCAGCATATGCACACATATCCAGTTACTCTTTGAGGCAGGTCTTTCAAGCTCCACCTGCTCCAACCACTGGAGTTCTGGAACCTGGGTGGGATTAGCCCCTTTTAGTTAAATACAATGCTAAGTTACCCTTCCATTTGCTGGTAAAGTTTCTAATAGCAAATGAATTGCACAAAGAACTTTCTTAGGGTCCTGATTTAGGGCCTAAATCTAAACACATGATCACCTGAAAATTTTTATTTCTCTTATACGTGCTCTTAAATGCACAAAAGGGATGGCGATGAGAGGGTGGGGTAAACAAACATGTTAACATCAATGCAAATTAGTTTCCAAAAAAGAATTTTGCTCTACTGTTAACTACAGAAATACACAGACACACAGATATACAATCCGTACCTCCAACTTTTTAATTGGCGAAACTTCAACTAGGACACCTTGTCAAGTTTGACATGCAACAATTCATGGTGAAAAACTTGAAAAGACTTCAGTCACTGCCCTAAAAAACTGAAAGATAAAAGAGGAAAGAATCAAACTGTGAAAGGTATAAAGAAGACAGCAAGAACAACTGATTCAGTGTGTGAATGAAAGGTCACAAAAAAGAAAATAGCAATTTGTACACCTTTACTACCTGAAATTTCAGTTAATGAAGTTTACGTTTGACTGATAATAACAGAAATGTTCACCTGACTACATGAACCACCCTGGTCCCCTTCCCAGTGAGTCACCTCTAGTGAGACAGCAAAAGCTCTTCTGACGTTTTGGCTTCATAGAAAGCTATCAAGAGGAACTTCAGTTGCATCCCTGGAAGATGTCAGGGGTCCCTTGCTGCTCCCCATGACATACTAGTTATTAATTTTTAATGGATTTGATTATAAAACTGTGCTGAGGCCCTTTAAGGGCCACAGGTCTTTAAATTTACATGCCTTTATACTGAGTTTGATTTATT
The DNA here is from genome assembly GCA_029783875.1 of Phataginus tricuspis. Lineage (NCBI taxonomy): Eukaryota > Metazoa > Chordata > Mammalia > Pholidota > Manidae > Phataginus > Phataginus tricuspis. Next base: position 23,979,760 of record JAQQAC010016209.1, read on the forward strand.
ATCTGGTAAAGTAGAGGAATTTTTAAAATTTCCACACCCCAAGTGAGTACCACACCCTCATTGCAGAGCCAAACAGTGAAAAACGTATATGGCTTTTTCTTTGTCCCCATGCTACTTCTCAATAGAATTAGAACTGCTCACTCAGGACTGGGAGGCCCTCCCCATAACGTAACCCACAAAATCACCAATCTAACATTCAAGGATAACTTTAACTTCCTCAAGAAGAAAGAATAACACTTTATCATAAGCCTTAATGAAATAATAGGAAGAATCTTAGTTAAAGAAGAAAGCAGAGTTTTCCGTTCCCCAACGGGGGATATTACAATTCAAGAACTGATGAGCTATCTCAGGCTAGCCAAACAGCCCTATTGAATAAGGAAAAAGTTCTTCCACAGACAAATAATTCAGCTAATAATGGCTCAAGTGACCAAATTAGACCAATCACAATCTCGTAATGTTTAACTAAATAATTCATCCATGTAATGGTAATCAATGGATAGTAAAAGCATTAGGTGAAAAGTGGGGCTTCCAAAGGGTTCAGGCTGTTACCGTCTGAACCCTCTGATAAATTAATTAAACCAAGCATAAAAAAACTTTTTAGATAACTGAAAAAACTTGAACATGGACTAAGTATCACATGTGCTATAAAGGAATTATTACCAGGTGTGTTGTATATGATAAGGCTTTGCAGTTGTGTTAAGAAAATGTGTTTTAGAGACACATTGCTTAGGGATAAAATAATGTCTTGGATATGCTATAAAAATGCTCAGCAAAAAAGAGGGGTAGACACAAGGTGAAGCACATATGAGAAAATGTTGATGACTACAGCATCAGAGGGTCACTGAACTTTTAATTTATGTATATCTGAAAATGTTCACAAATAAAATGTTCAAAAATAAAAACAACTAGAGGTCACTACAGGGTTCTTTAAGGAGAAAAGAGCAATGTATTCAAAATAATACTTAAAAACTGATGATTTTCATTGTTTGGTACAAACTCTAAAGACAAAGAAGCTACAGATACAAAACTACTAAGAGCGTTCTTAAGACAGTCCAGAGATAAGATCCTAAAAAAGTCAAAACCATTATATTTAAGTATCAATTTTATTTTAAGTTAATATAATTATTACACTAAAAAGTAATTATAGTGTACTTATCAACATTATAACTTATTATTATGATACATAAATTTAAATACTTACTGAAAACTAATTATATGCAAGGCCCTGCAATAAGTGATAAAACAAAAGTATGGCGTTCATGCCCTGTCTTGAAGCTTACTCTTAAGATGGTGAAAAAGAACATACTCTGTACCCTGATAACAAAGAGAGTTCAGAGAAAGGAGAGATGGGTTCAGGTACAGGAAGTTTACTGAAGAACAACAATCAAAGTAAACAACAGAAAAGATCCAGGATTAGAAGAGAAGTGAAAAATGCAATTGTTCTGAATGAGGAAATTCAAAACATACATGTACCATTTAGAGTTCTAGCAACATTTTAAAGCATGGCCTATCTGTGAGTGGGACAAGGGAAAATATTAATGAATAAACCTCCAAGAAAAGAATCCTTAGATAGGGATACCAAATAATAATAATAATAATAATAATAATAATAATAATAATAATAATAAT
>JAQQAC010016209.1:23981398-24008172 GCA_029783875.1 Phataginus tricuspis
ATAATAATAATAATAATAATAATAATAATAATAATAATAATAATAATTCTCAAAAGAAAATGGAGTAATACTAAATTTGAGAAGGCAATATCTTCATACCCTTAAACATATAATAACACCATGCAATTGACTATGCTCCAAGTAAACAAGGGCATTTGACATTCATTGGCCTAATGTAAGATAATTGTTCAGGTCATCATTATGAGGATGTTGAAATGAAATGTGAGCACCAGAAGCAGAAGCACCACCATAAGTATAGGAGCACTGTCTCAGGCTATATTGCTAGGAAAGGGTTTGAGGCAGGAAGTTTTTCGTCCTCTCTAAAATTCAGAAGATCAGAGCAAACAAGACTTTGTCTAGATATTATCAGGAGTGATTGGAGAAACAAGAAAGGAAGGCTTACAGAAGATATCCACTAAGGGAGTTAGAGAATTTGAGTTTCAGCATATAAATGATGGGAAAGATGATAAATGCACTGGAAAGAAAAGAGGCATCCCTTTCAGAAGTGGAAAAAATGAGACAAGTCTAAAGAGACAGAAAGGGAATGACTACATGTGAGAAGAGAAAGGACTAGTGATAAAGCAAGCTTTCCAACAGGGTAGCGGAGTTGGCAAATTCCAGAGCCAGTGGGACCATGTTCTAGAAATGAAGTGTAGTGGGGGGCAATGAGGAATGGGTTATGAAGGAGTAATCTCCCAACTGTCTCAATCTTTAAAACATGAGTCATGGGGTTATTATGTTATATGGTTTAGAGAAAGAAGAAAGCATAACATGACAAAACTGGGAAGTCAGTAACCTATCTATAGGCAAGCATTAACTGGCTGCAATAGTCGAAATAAAGTGCTAATAGTTGTAGACAAAAAAAAAATATGCCATGCACCAGGTGTGCAGCTACAGACAAGTCACTTAACCTCTCTTAGGCCCTGTTTTCTAATTGCTCGCTTAATACGACACCTAACTATCACACCCCTAAAGGCTGTTGTGGGAATTAATTTGCATAGAAGGAAAATGTTTGTAATCTCTAAGCTCCATATTCATTCATGAGGTTGTTTGGGAGCTCTTATATGGAAGCAAATAGGAATCTCAGCAGAATTGCCACCTTTTTTTATTTCATAATGACAGATACATATTATGTACATGTACATAAATATACATATAAAAATAAGGGCGAACTAGAAACTAATCAGTCTATACACTGAATGCAACTTGGCCTTGAGTTACCTGGTTGATTTAAGTAGAAAAACAAGTGCCATACCTAGAAGAAAATTTTGAAAGGAAACTATTTCACTGGTAAAAGCAAACATAAAGTTAGTAGATTAATCACTGAAAAAACTAGTGTGAAGGTTAAAAGGCAAAAGTAGAAAAGTCCATTATAACTACAAAAATTAATAGATATAAAATATGACCTCATATACATAAAAGGTGAAGGGAGGGTAAAAATGTAATCCTTTCAGAATGTATTGTGACTTAAGCAACTATCTATATATATAGAATGATATGTCTATGAACCTCATGGTAACCACAAACCGAAAACCTGTAACAGATACACAAAATGAAAAGAAAGAAACCCAAGCACAATACTAAAGAAGGTCATGAAATCACAAGGGAAGTGAGCAAGAGAAGAAAGGAACAGGAAAGAACTACCAAAACAACCAGAAAACAATTAAGAAACTGGTAATAAGAACATACCTTCAATAATTAACTTAAATATAAATGGACTAAATGCTCCAATCATAAGAAATTACTGAATGGATAAAAAAAAAACCAATCTACACGATATCTACAAGAGACTTGCTTCAGACCTAAAGACACATGCAGACTAAAGAAGATATTCCATGCAAACAGAAGTGAAAAAAAAGATGGGGTCGCAATACTTACATCAGACAAAACGGACTACAAAACAAAGCCTGTAACAAAAGACAAAGAACATTACATAATGATTAAAGAATCAATCCAAAAGGAGGACATAACAATTATAAATATCTGTGTGCCCAACAGAGAAGCACCTAAATACATAAAGCAAATATTAACATACATAAAGGGAGAAATAAGTAATACACTCTTGATAGGGGACTTTAACACTCCACTTATATCAATGAATAGAGCACCCAGACAAAGTACTGATAAGGAAACAGTGGCTTTGAATGACATATTAGACAAGAGGGACTTAGCAGATACATACAGCACAATCCTATTCAAAACCAGCAGAGTACACATTCTTTTCATGTGTACTTGGAACATTTTCCAAGATAGATCATGTTAGACCACAAAACAAGCCTCAATAAATTCAAGAAGACTAAAAGCATATCAAACATCTTTTCCAGCCACAAATTTATGAACTAAAAATCAATTACAGTGAAAACACTGGAAATAAAAAACCAAAAATGTGGAGACTAGACAACATGCTACTAAACATCCAATGGGTCAACAAAGCAATCAAAGAGTAAATAAAAAAACACCTGGAGGCAAGTGAAAATGGAAACACAATGGTTCAAATTTTGTGGGGCGCAGCAAAAGCAGTTCTAAGAGAGAAGTTTGTAGCGATACAGGCCCTACCTAAAAACAAAACAAGAAAAATCTCAAACAATCTAATGTTACACCTCAAGGACCTAGAAAAAAAACCTAGCCCAAAGTAAGTAGAAGGAAAAGGAAAAAATAAAGATCAGAGTACAAATAAATGGAGACTAAAAATAAACAAAATTGATAAACCTTTAGCCAGACTCAAGAAAAAGAGGACTCAATCATCAAGATATGAATGGATGAAAAGATGTAGTACATATACAGAACGGAATATCATTCAGCTATCAAAAGAAAAGAAATCCTGCCATTTGCAACAACATGGATGGATCTAGAGGATATTATGCTCAGTGAAATAAGCCAGACGGAGAAAGACAAATATCATATGATTTCACTTATCTGTAGAATGTAAAAACAAAGCAAAACAGAGGGAACAAAAACAGCAGTAGACTCATAGGCAGTGATAAGTGACTAGTGGTTACCAGAAGGGAGGGCTGGGCAGTTGGGGGGGAGGGAGATAAAGGAGCACAATAATTCGCAATCACAATGTAAGTCATAGGGATGGTACAGCATGGAGAATACAGTCAATGATCCTACAACATCTTTCTACATTGGCAGATAGTAACCACACTAGAGGGGGCAAGATTTTAATAATGTGTGTAACTGCTGAACAACTGTGTTGTACGTTTGAAACCAATATAAGATTATATACCAATGATAATTTAATTTTTAAAAATCCAATATTAAAATCCCCCCCCAGAAAAAGAGGGGACTCAAATAATCAGAAATGGAAGAGAAGTTAAAATCAACAGAAATACAAAAGATTATGAGAGTATTATGAGTAACTACATGCCAACAAACTGGATAATCTAGAAGAAAAGAATAAATTCTTGGAAACCTACAATCTTGCAAGACTGAATCAGAAGAAATAGAAAACCTGAACAGACTGATTACTAGTAACAAAATTGAATTGGTAACCAAAAAACTACCAACAAACAAAATACCAGAACCAGGTGGCTTCATAGGTGAATTCTACTGAACATTCAAAGAGTTGACACCTACCCTTCTCAAACTATTCCAAAAAATAGAAAAGGAAGGAACACTTCCAGATTCATCAACAAAATGAAAAGGCAACCTATTGAAAGGGAGAAGATATTTGTAAATGATATATCCAATAGAGTTATTATCCAAAATATAACAAACTCATAGGACTCAACAAGAACAAAATAAATAATCCAATAAAAACAGGGGCAGAGAACCTGAATAGACTTTCTTCCACAGACATACAGACGGCCAATAGACACATGAAAAGATGCTCAACATCACTAACCATCAAGGAAATGCAAATGAAAACCACAACGAGCAATCACCTCATACCTGTTAGAATGGCTACTATCAAAAAAAAAAAAGGTGCTGGCAAGAATGTATAGAAAAGGGAACCCTACTACACTGTTGGTGGGAATGTAAATTGGTGCAGCCACTATGGAAAACAGTATGGGGTTCCTCAAAAAATTAGAAATAAAACTACTATATGATCTAGCAATTCTATTTCTGAGTGTCCATCCAAAGAAAACAAGAACACTAATTTGAAAAGGCATCTGCACCCCCAAGTTCACTGCAGCATTATTTACAATGGCCAAGATACAGAAACAACCTAAGTGTGGATAAAGAAAAGGTGGTATATATAAATAATGGAATACTACTTAGCCTTAAATAGGAAATAAATCTTCCCATTTTCAAGAACATGGATGCAGCTTGAGGGCATTATCCTATGTGAAACAAGTGAGACAGAAAAAGACACATATTTTATGATCTCACTCTATGTGAAATCTTTAAAAAAAAAAAAAGCTCAGAGAGAGAACAGACTGGTGATTGCCAGAGACAGCAGGTGGAGGGGTACAAACTGGGTGATAGGGGTCAAAAGGTACAAACTTCCAATTATACAATAATTAAGTCATGGGGATGTAATATACAGCATATTTGAAAGTTGTTAAAAGCCCTCATCACAAGACAAAAAATTTGCAACTACATATGGTGGCAAGTTTTCATTAGACTTGTTATGGTGATCATTTCGCAAAATATACAAATATTGAATCATCATGCTGTACAGCAAAAACTGTACCAATATAATGCTATGTGTCAATTATACCTCAATAAAAAAATAAACTGGAAGTACACTATTATTTGAAAAATGGAATCTGTAATTTATAGCTTTCCCACAAAGAAAACTCTAGACCTAAATGGCTTCACTGCTGAATTCTGTATTTAAAATAGAAATAAAAGCAATCTTGACACACTATCTTCCAGAGAAAAGAAAGAGCAGGTATATTCCTTAACTCATTTTACAAGGCCACCAAAACCTAACAAGGGCTACACAAGAGAACAAAATTAGTGGTCAATCTCACTCAAGAATACTCAAAATTCGAAGCACAGGACATCGGACTTCTGGGAAGATGGCGGCATGAGCAGGGCAGCGAAAATCTCCTCCCAAAACCACATACATTTGTGAAAATACAACAAATACAACTATTCCTAAAAGAGAGACCAGAAGATACAGTACAACAGCCAGGTTACAGCTACAACTGCGCGAACTCAGCACCTCACGAACCGGGTAAGATACAAAGCCGCGACCCGGTGGGACCCGAGCACTCCCCCACCCCAGCGCACCAGTGGGAAGAAAAGAATCAGGGTGGGGAGGGAGTGGAAGCACAGGCCCGCCAAATAACCAGCCCTGGTGATCTGCACCGGGAGCACAGACACACATCACGTGGTGTATCGGAGATTAGAGAAACAGAAGGGCAGGATCCGAGACAGAGACTGCAAGCAGGTCCCCTGAGCCAGCTCCCTGGGACAAAAGAAAAGTGGGCACGTTTTTAAAAGTCTTAAAGAGACAAGGGCCCAACAGAGGAACAAAATCGTCCCAGCATACTCAGCCCAGCAGGCTGGGAGTCTTGGGGAATTTCAGACACCATGGCTGGCGGCCGGGCAAAGCAGCTGCACCAAAGCTTCCCACAGAGATCAGCAGCCGGCCATTCGTTCTCCCCCCACCCCCCACCCAGGCCAGCGCCGCAAAGGGTCCAGGGAGCCGTCACTGCTGCAGAACAGTGGAGGAGCGGCCCCACCCACAGCAACCTCACAGAATCTACTCCCAGCTGGCCGGCAGCTAAGCAGGAAGAGCCTCAGAACCAAGAATAAGGGCTGGAAGGCACCAAGGGGACCAGAAAACACCCAGTGAGACTTCAAACCCCCACAGTGCTTTAGGATAGATCTGATGAGGCCCCGCACACAGGCAGCTCAGGGGATTATCCCAGACACTGCCTCCCAGTGTGCGGGAAACCAGCTCAGGCCCCGGAAAAGGGCAAGGAGAACAACAAGGAGGAAGAGACTTCGTTCTCCCAGCGGACATACGTGACACCTACCAGCGATCACTTCTATCACCATGAAAAGACAGAGGAATACGGTCCAGACAAGGATCACAGAGACAACCCCAGAGAGAGGGCCTGATGGGATAGACTTACACAATCTTCCTGAAAAAGAATTCAGAATAAAAGTCATAACCATGCTGATGGATCTACAGAGAAATATGCAAGAGCTAAGGGAGGAAGTGAGGGAAGACAATGTAGAAATGAGACAAGGGATCGATGGTCTTAAGAGCAGACTGGAAGAGGTGTAAGAGACTGTTAATGGCACAGAAATCAGAGAACAGGAATGCAGAGAGGCTGAGGCAGAGAGAAATAAAATGATCTCTAGGAATGAAAGAATATTAAGAGAACTGTGTGACCAATCCAAACGGAACAATATTCGCATTATAGGGGTACCAGAAGAAGAAGAAGAGAGAAAAAGGGATAGAAAGTGTCTTTGAAGAAATAATTGCTGAAAACTCCCCCAAGCAGGGGAAGGAAATTTTCTCAGACCATGGAAGCCCACAGATCTCCCAACACAAGGGACCCAAGGAGGACAACACCAAGACACATAATAATTAAAATGGCAAAGATCAAAGACAAGGACAGAGTATTAAAGGCAGCGAGAGAGAGAAAAAAGATCACCTACAAAGGAAAACCCATCAGGCTATCATCAGACTTCTCAAGAGAAACCTTACAGACCAGAAGAGAAGGGCATGATATATTTAACATAATGAAACAGAAGGGACTTGAACCAAGAATACTATATCCAGCACGATTATCGTTTAAATTTGAGGGAGGGATTAAACAATTCCCAGACAAGCAAAAGCTGAGGGAATTTGCCTCCCACAAACCATCTCTACAGGATATCTTAAACGGACTGCTCTAGATGGAAGCACTCCTAAGGCTAAAAAGTTGTCACCAGAGAAAATAAAATCATAGCAAAGAAGCAGACCATCCAAATACTAACTAACTAAAGGCAAAAAGTAAAATAAACTATCCACAAAAACAGTCAAAGGAAATGTAAAAGAGTACAGAATAAAACACCTAGTATATAAAGAATGGAGGAGGAAGAATAAGAAGGGAGAGAAATAAAGAATCATCAGACTGTGCTTTCAATAGCTTAACAAGAGAGTTAAGTTCGATTGTTAGATAGTAAAGAAGCTACCCTTGAACAAGCCAGCAATGGCAATAAGTACATATCTATCGATAATCACCCTAAACGTAAATGGACTGAAAGCACCAATCAAAAGACACAGAGTTACTGAATGGATAAAAAAACCAGACCCATCTATATGCTCCTTACAAGAGACTCACTTCAAACCCAAAGATATACACAGACTAAAGGTGAAGGGATGGAAAAAGATATTTCATGCAAACAACAAGGAGAAAAAAGCAGGTGTTGCAGTACTTGTATCGGACAAAATAGACTTCAAAACGAAGAAAGTAGCAAGAGATAAAGAAGGACATTCATAAAGATAAAGGGGTCAGTCCAACAAGAGGAGATAACCAATATAAATACATATGCACCCAACACAGGAGCACCAGCATATGTGAAACAAATACCAACAGAATTAAAGGACGAAACAGAAAGCAATGCATTCATCTTAGGAGACTTCAACACACCACTCACTCAAAAGGACAGATCAACCAGACAGAAAATAAGTAAAGACACAAAGGCACTGAACAACACACTAGAACAGATGGACCTAAAAGACATCTACAGAACTCTACATACAAAAGCAACAGGATACACATTCTTCTCAAGTGCACATTGAACATTTTCCAGAATAGACCACATATTAGGCCACAAAAAGAACCTCAGTAAATTCAAAAATATTGAAATGTTATGAACCAACTTCTCAGATCAAAAAGGTATAAAACTAGAAATAAATTGTACAAAGAAAACAAAAAGGCTCACAAATACATGGAGACTTAACAACATGCTCCTAAATAATCAATGGATCAACGATGAAATTAAAACAGAGATCAAACAATATATGGAGACAAATGAAAACAACAACACAAAGCCGCAACTTCTGTGGGATGCAGCAAAGGCAGTTCTAAGAGGAAACTATATTGCAATCCAGGCCTATCTAAAGAAGGAAGAACATTCCCAAATGAATAGTCTAAAGACACAATTACTGAAATTGGAAAAAGAAGAACAAATGAGACCCAAAGTCACCAGAAGGAGGGACATAATAAAGATCAGAGAAGAAATAAATATAATTGAGAAGAATAAAATAATAGAAAAAATCAATGAAACCAAGAGCTGGTTCTTTGAAAAAATTATCAAAATAGATAAACCCCTAGACAGACTTATTAAGACAAAAAGAGAATCTACACACATAAACAGAATCATAAATGAGAAAGGAAAAATCACAACGGACCCCACAGAAATACAAAGAATTATAAGAGAATACTATGAAAATCTGCATGTTAAGAAGCTGGAAAACCTAGAAGAAATGGACAACTTCTTAGAAAAACACAACCTTCCAAGACTGACTAAGCAAGAAACAGAAAACCTAAACAGAACAATTACCAGCAATGAAATTGAATTGGTTATAAAAATACTACCTAAGAACAAAACCCCCGGACCAGATGGATTCACCTCTGAATTTTACCAGACATATAGAGAAGAAATAATACCTTAAAGTTTTAAGAAATCTCCTTAAAGTTTTCCAAAAAAAAGAAGAGGGAATACTTCCAAACTCATTCTATGAAGCCAGCATCACTCTAATACCAAAACCAGGCAAAGACCTCACCAAAAAAGAAAATTACAGACCAATATCCCTGATGAACATAGATGCAAAAATACTCAACAAAATATTAGCAAACTGAATTCAAAAATACATCAAGAAGATCATACACCATGATCATGTGGGATTCATCTCAGGGATGCAAGGATGGTACAACATTCGAAAATCCATCAACATCATCCACCACATCGACAAAAAGAAGAAAAAAAAACACATGATCATCTCCATAGATGCTGAAAAAGCATTTGATAAAATTCAACATCCATTCATGAGAAAAACTCTCAACAAAATGGGTAGAGAGGGCAAGTACCTCAACATCATAAAGGCCATATATGACAAACCCACAGCCAACATCATACTGAACAACGAGAAGCTGAAAGCTTTTCATCTAAGATTGGGAACAAGACAGGGATGCACACTCTCTCCACTGTTATTCAACATAGTACTGGAGGTCGTAGCCATGGCAATCAGACAAAACAAAGATGTACAAGGCATCCAGATTGGTAAAGAAAAAGTCAAATTGTCACTATTTGCAGATGACATGATACTGTACATAAAAATCCCTAAAGACTCCACTCCAGAACTACTAGAACTAATATCTGAATTCAGCAAAGTTGCAGGATACAAAATTAACACACAGAAATCTGTTGCTTTTCTATACACTAATGGTGAGCTAACAGAAAGAGAAATCAGGAAAACAATTCCATTCACAATTGCATTGAAAAGAATAAAATACCAAGAATAAACCTAACGAAAGAAGTGAAATACCTATACCCTGAAAACTACAAGACACTCCTAAGAGAAATTAAAGAGGACACTAACAAATGGAAATGCATCCCATGCTCTTGGCTAGGAAGAATTAATATTGTCAAAATGGCTATACTACCTAAAGCAATCTACAGATTCAATACAATCCCTATCAAAATACCAACAGTATTCTTCAATGAACTGGAACAAATATTTCTAAAATTCATATGGAACCACAAAAGACCCCGAATAACCAAAGCAATCCTGAGAAGGAAGAATAAAACAGGGGGAATTATGCTCCCAGACTTCAAGCTCTACTACAAAGCTTCAGTAATCAATACAATTTGGTATTGGCACAAGAAAAGACCCACAGACCAGTGGAACAGAAAAGAAAATCCAGACATTAACCCAAACATATACAGTCAATTAATATATGATAAAGGAGCCTTGGATATACAATGGGGAGATGACAACCTCTTCAGCAGCTGGTGTTGGCAAAACTGGACAGCTACATGTAAGAGAATGAAACTGGACTACTGTCTAACCCCATACACAAAAGTAAACTCAAAATGGATCAAAGACCTGAATGTAAGTCATGAAACCATAAAACTCTTAGAAAAAAACATAGGCAAAAATCTCTTGGACATAAACATGAGTGACTTCTTCATGAACATATCTCCCCGGACAAGGGAAACAAAAGCAAAAATGAACAAGTGGGACTATATCAAGCTGAAAAGCTTCTGTACAGCAAAGGATACCATCAGTAGAACAAATAGACATCCTACAGTATGGGAGAATATATTTATAAATGACATATCCGATAAGGGGTTGACATCCAAAATATATAAAGAACTCATGCACCTCAACAACCAAAAAGCAAATAATACAATTAAGAAATGGACAGAGGACATGAATAGACACTTCTCTAAAGAAGAAATTCAGATGGCCAACAGGCACATGAAAAGATGCTCCACATCGCTGGTCATCAGAGGAATGCACATTAAAACCACAATGAGATATCACCTCACACCAGTGAGGATGGCCAACACCCAAAACACAAACAACAACAAATGTTGGCGAGGATGTGGAGAAAAGGGGAACCCTCCTACACTGCTGGTGGGAATGCAAATTAGTTCAACCATTGTGGAAAGCAGTATGGAGGTTCCTCAAAAAACTCAAAATAGAAATACCATTTGACCCAGGAATCCCACTCCTAGGAATATACCCTAAGACTGCAGCAGCCCAGTTTGAAAAAGACATATGCACCCCTATGTTTATCGCAGCACTATTTAGAACAGCCAAGTAATGGAAGCTACCTAAGTGTCCATCAGTAGATAAATGGATAAAGAAGAGGTGGTACATATACACAATGGAATATTATTCAGCCGTAAGAGGAAAACAAATCCTACCATTTGCAACAACATGGACGGAGCTAGATGGTATTATGCTCAGTGAAATAAGCCAAGCAGAAAAAGACAAGTATCAAATGATTTCACTAATATGTGGAGCTTAAGAGCAAAGAAAAAAACTGAGAGAACAAAGCAGCCGCAGACTCATAGAACCCAAGAGTGGACTAACAGTTACCAAAGGGAAAGGGACTGGGGAAGATGGGTGGGAAGGGAGGGATAAGGGGGAAAATGGGCATTACGATTAGCAGACATAATGTTGGGGGAGCACGGGGAGGGCTGTACAACTCAGAGAACACAAGTAGTGATTCTATAGCATCTCACTACGCTGATGGACAGTGACTGTAATGGGGTTGGTGGGGGGGACCTGATGAAGGGGGTAGTTTAATAACCATAATATTACACATGTAATTGTAGATTAATGATACCAAAATAAAAATTTTTTAAATATTAAAAAAAAAGAATACTCAAAATTCCTAAATAAAAGGAACGTGATAATGACCAAACTAGATTTATTCCTGGAATTCAAAGTTGATTGGGCATCAGGAAATCAACTGATATATTCTGATTCGAAGAGCAAAATTATATGATAATTTTAGCAGTAGGAAAGCATTTGATAAAATCCAGTATTATTCATAAGCGCTTAGCAAACCAAGAACAAAGTGAAACTTGCTTAATCTACCAGAGTAACTGGGAAAAAATTAAAGCAAATATATTCAGTAGAGAAATGTTCAGTTTTCTGTTTGAGAAGGGGAACAAGACAATGGTGTCTCTATTACCACTTCTACTCGGTATTATAATCTAAGTACTAGTCAGTACAGTAAGAAACAGAGTATAACATGAAAAGAACAAAAAGACTCTAAAGATAAATTACTAAAAGTAGTAAATGTTTAGCACAACTGCTAGATACAAGGTTGATATACAAAAGTCAACTGCATTTTTACAAACAACAAAACAAAGTCTTTAAAAATTCACAATATCAAATATCTGGGAATAAAATTCTCAGAAGTTGTGAAAAACTTTCTGGACAAAATTATAAACATTACTGAGAGAAATTAAAGAGGACCTAAATAAAAGGAGCAGTATATCATGTTCATGAATTAGAAAATATGATAAAGATGTTAATTCTTTATTAACATAGGGAATGTAGCTTATAATATTGCAGTATCTTTGCATGATGACAGATGGTTAGCTACATCATTTAGTAATGTATATACTTGTTAAATCACTAAGTTGTTTACCTGAAGCTAATATAATATTGTATATAAACTGTATTTCAAGAAGTAAAAAAGGAGAACTCCAAAAAAAATCAAAGATATTTCAGTTCTTCCTAAATTGCTTTATAGACTGCAGGCAAAACCAATCAAAATCCATGCAGGTTGTGAGCATGTGTGTTTGTGGTGTGTACAAAGTGACAAGATGATACTAAAAATTCATGTAAATATGAAAAGGGCCAGTGAGAGCCAAGATGCTCTCAAAGGACAACTAGGTCAAAGAACTTATTCTACTGAACATCATGACTTATGATCAAGCTATATTAAACAAGACAGTATGGTATCAGTGCAAGGACTAATGGAACAGAACAGACGGCTGAGAAACAGAACCACAGACATAGGGATACTTGATTCCCAACAAAAATAGGGAAAAAACAGTGTGTTGGGATGACAAGCTATTCATGTGGGAAAAAAAAATTATACTGTCCCCTTCCTCACACAAAGCACAATAATCAAGTTTCGGTAGTTGCTAGATCTATATGTGAAAGCCAAAACAACAAAGCTTCTGGAAGATGAGAGAGACTATCTTCAAGACCTTGGAATAGGGAAGGATATTTTAAACTGAACCTGATACCTAGTTTAAAATAAAGGAGAATATCTATAAATCAGACTACATTAAAATTAAGAACTTTGGTTTACCAAAAGACACATTAAAAATGAAAAAGCATGCCCTTGCAACCAACCAGCAAGGGCTCATTTCTAACACACAATAAAAAACTTCTATAAATCAGCAAGTCAAAATAGGCAAGGCAGTAAGTACACAACACTTGTTTTTAAGGAATTCCACCCAAAGTAGTTACGGAAAGCACCTAGAAGATTTAGTTATAAATACTGACACTTTCCCTGGGATTTACAAAGTAAAATGTTTTACTATACCTTAACATTTAAACAAATTTTTAAATTCCCATATTAAAATAAACCAGTTCTCCCATTCTTTCTCTAGTCAAAACTCGGAAGAAATACTTATCATTGAAAAAGTTCTGTTTAAGAAATCTTTGTCTACTCCAAGGTCACAGACATTCTCCAAAAATTGAGATATACCAACGTATCTGTCAACAGCAGAATGATACCTAGTGATGTATTCACACAGTGGGATATACAATAATGAAAAGAACAGTCTACAACTACATGCAACATATAGATAAATCTCAAATTCACGTTGCCCAGGAGAATACAGTAAGATTCCATTTGTAAAGTACAAAAGTAGGCAAAACTAACCTGTGATGTTAAAAATCAGGGAAATGGCTCGGGAGATAGGGTAGTAAGTGATGAGAAAGGCACACCAAGGGGCTTCTAAGTGGCTGGTAACGTTCACTTTTCTTGATCCGGGTGGTGCTACAACAAGTGTGCTCAGTTGGTGACAATTCATTGAGCTGTTCACTACTGATATGTACTTTCCACACATATATTAAACAATAAATTCTTTTGTAAGTGTGAAGGAGCAGCTATTTTTCAAAATTGGCTAAGGGATACCAGAGCAAAAATGTTAGAAGTCTACTGCTTCACATCAAAGCACAGAAACAAAATAACAAACAAGAACTGAAAAAGCAGGTATAAGACAACTTCCTAATTACCAAAAAAGTATTCACTGAGGTGTCAAACCAACTAGTGACTTTCAAATTTACAGTAACATTGGTTTGAAACTATTTGAACCCAAAAGATAAATTGATTTATATCTAGATTTAGTGTCTGGTGTTGATTTATGAAGATATAAGACAAGCAACTTGATCTTACAGGTTTTTATTAAGTAAGAGGATCTTTCAAATGTCCGAAGTGAACTAACATTCACACATCTAGTCACGTCTCCTAATTTTACAAATGAAGAAACCAAGGTCTTTTGAAGTTGGGTGTTTTGTCCAAGGTCTTAAGCAGCTCTCAGTAAGTAGAACAACTGAAGTTATTTAATTAAGTTCACCCCTCTCCCACTTTTCTATAAATTCTAGGGGATTTCCACCCACCAAGAGAATTTGTTCACAGGCAGTGTCCCTCAATACACACTGTATCAACTGAAACATTTTCATCCAAACGTTACCAACTCAAAAGTAATTTCTTTTTCATACATAACTAATAGCCAAAAGCTATTTCTGGGGCAGAAAAGATAAGACTTTCTAAAAGTAATTCATGATGTGCAACCTAACTGATAACTTTATGTTTACTCTATAAACGATGCCTCTGACATCAAATTCAAGGCATGTGTGACAATTTAGAATGGTAATAGCACTTACAACATATGGTGCCCCTGAAAAAGACAAAAAAATTGAAGCATGACCACAAACTGACACCAATACATATAAACAAACAAGCGTGCTAAATTAGTGGCAATATATTACTGTACTAACTTAATATTAATTTCTTATTAAATCAATCACAAGTATTAAATTAATTTTTCCAATTCAGTCCAGTTAGCTTCTATATCCAATATGGAAAAAGTATGCTTTCTCTATAACTTTAGCACTTTTAAAAGAAGAATGAGTTGTCATTTTGAAGCTAAATCCATTAAAACTAAACAGAACAGATATCAACCCATTTAGTCCTGTGAAAACGTATGTTTAAATTATAAAAATGCTTTCGTCTCCACCCTTATCAATATAGCATTCTTTCCCCTATCATAGGCCTCTCTCCTTTTATTTACTACTGTAAAGTTCAGTGCCAAAATGAATCCCTAGACTTGCCCTCCAGGGGCAACACCTGGACTTTTGAGGACCTGCAGAAAACTTAAATTAGAAAATGGTTTTATGGCCACAGAAACTTGTCTGGAGGTTTCAATAATATAAATTCAAACAATTAAAAAATGACTTAACAACTAAACGCAAAACGGTATCCTGGAATAGATCCTGGAACAGAAAAAGGACCTTAGTGGGAAAACTGGTGAAATCAAATAAAACTGCAGTTTAGCTAATACTAAGGTACCACTATTACTATACCTTAACATTTAAACAAATTTTTAAATTTTAAAAATTATAAGAAATCAAATAAAACTGCAGTTTAGCTAATACTAAGGTACCACTATTTGTTATTTTTGACAAATGTACCATAGTTATATTTATATGGGTGATGGGTGAAGAGGAACGCTGTACTATTTCTGCAACTTTTCTGTGAATCTACAATTATTCCAAGCTTATTTAAAAAGAAATGTTTTAGCAAGAACTACAAAAAGTTAAGTCTGTACCTCAATTCTAACCCAATCCCCACCAGGCCTAAACAGGTGATGGGGCAGGTTCACAGAAGGGACTCTTTAAATGTTACCTATATCTCCAATATTACCAAACAAAGTTAACCCCAGAAAAGCCTGTGGGGGGAGGGGGGAGCGGGAAAGATGCTTACTTTAGGCAGGGATGAAAATGAAAAGCCATGAAACCATTTTTCAGTGGAAAGGGAAAACAATCCTATTTAATTAAGCACAACAGATATGGGCAGGGGACAGCCAAGTAGAGAGGGATATTGCAGAGGTCCTAAAACAGTAAAGCTTAACAATAAATATATAACATTCCTTATGCACTCACCCATGGGCCAAGTGCTGTTTTAAGTGCTCTATATCTTTAACACATTTAACCCTCCCAAAAACCCTGTAAGGCAGGCAGTATTATATCTACATTTTACAGATGAGAAGTTCTGTAAGTGATGGGAGAGAGACTGGAGGGCAACCACTCACTATACTATACAGCCTACAGAGGAGCCTAGCCTGGGAAAAGCTCCTGCCTTCTAGAGACTACGTCCCACTACTCACCCTGTCCTTAGCTTCCACCAGAGAAGAAAGCCCTCTGCCCAAGGCTTGGGAGTCTTTGCTAGGATGGTAGAGGAATGTGACTCCACCACCCCTATATTCAAGATTGTGTTCATAATCTTTCAGTACTTGACGCACTCAGTGCACATTCTTGTTGAGACACTATTACATAGAAGTCAGTTTTTACAGTACTATCAATCCTCAAATTCAGATATGTTGGGTTGGCCTCGGTATCTGAAGGCCATATGTGACATTATTTCTGTGGGAAAATGGTGCTGATTTCCAAAAAGAAAGCCTTATAAATGGACCATTTAGAAACTGTAGCTCCCTCTATGCAAACTCTGGCCTTATAGATGCCAAGATAACTAAACAAATTGTAATAAAAGGCACTGTGGTTACTCAAATAATCCAGTTTTGCTCATACATCAAAGTGGCATAGTCCCTTATACCTAACATAATAATGGTGTCACAAAAAAAATTAGCTCAACATTTTATGGAATTTCCTGCACTAGGGCCATTTTTGGATGTGCCCAGCAACAAATATATTGCTCTCCCTGGCCTCCCATAAGCTTTGCATTAAAAAATTACTACTAATAAAAGGCATCCAGATTGGCAAGGAAGAACTCAAACTGTCCTTGTTTGCAGATGATATGATATTGTACATAAAAAACCCTAAAGAACCCACTCCAAAACTATTAGATCTAATATCTGAATTCAGCAAAGTTTCAGGATACAAAATTAATACACAGAAATCTGTTGCATTCCTATACACTAACGATGAACTAACAGAAAGAGAAACCAGGAAAACAATTCTATTCACAATCGCATCAAAAAGAATAAAATACTTGGAATGAACCTAACCAAGGAAGTGAAAGACCTATACCCTGAAAACTACAAGACACTCGTAAGAGAAATTAAAGAGGACACTAATAAATGGAAATTCATCCCATGCTCTTGGCTAGGAAGAATTAATATTGTCTAAATGGCCATCCTACCTAAAGCAATCTACAGATTCAATGTAATCCCTATCAAATTACCAACAGCATTCTTTAATGAACTAGAGCAAATAGTTCTAAAATTCATATGGAACCACAAAAGACCCCGAATAGCCAAAGCAATCCTGAGAAGGAAGAATAAAACAGGGAGAATTACGCTCCCAGACTTCAAGCTCTACTACAAAGCTACCGTAATCAGACAATTTGGTACTGGCACAAGAACAGACCCATAGACCAGTGGAACAGAATAGAGAGTCCAGATATTAACCCAAGTATATATGGTCAATTAATATACGATAAAGGATCCATGGATATACAATGGGGAAATGACAGCCTCTTCAACAGCTGGTGTTGGCAAAACTGGATAGCTACATGTAAGAGAATGAAACTGGATTACTGTCTAACCCCATACAAAAAAGTAAACTCAAAATGGATCAAAGACCTGAATGTAAGTCAGGAAACCATAAAACTCTTAGAAAAAAACATAGGCAAAAATCTCTTGGACATAAACATAGCCACTTCTTCATGAACATGTCTCCCCAGGCAAGGGAAACAAAAGCAAAAATGAACGAATGGGACTATATCAAACTAAACAGCTTCTGTACAGCAAGGGATACCATCAGTAGAACAAAAAGATCCTACAGTATGGGAGAATATATTCATAAATGACATATCCGATAAGGGGTTGACATCCGAATTATATAAAGAGCTCATGCACCTCAACAAACAAAATGCAAATAAGCCAATTAAAAAATGGGCACAGGATCTGAACAGACACTTCCCCAAAGAAGCAATTCAGATGGCCAACAGGCACATGAAAAGATGTTCCACATCACTAGTCATCAGAGAAATGCAAATTAAAACCACAATGAGATATCACCTCACACCAGTGAGGATGGCCGCCACTGAAAAGACAAACAACAACAAATGTTGGCGAAGATGTGGAGAAAGGGGAACCCTCCTACACTGCTGGTGGGAATGTAAATTACTACAACCATTGTGGAAAGCAGTATGGAGGTTCCTCAAAAAACTCAAAATAGAAATACCATTTGACCCAGGAATTCCACTCCTAAGAATTTACCCTAAGAATGCAGCAGCCCAGTTTGAAAAGATATATGCACCCCTATGTTTATTGCAGCACTATTTACAATAGCTAAGAAATGGAAGCAACCTAAGTGTCCACCAGTAGATGAATGGATAAAGAAGATGTAGTATATATACACAATGGAATATTATTCAGCCATAAGAAGAAAACAAATTCTACCATTTGCAATGACATGGATGGACCTAGAGGGTATTATGCTCAGTGAAATAAGCCAGTAGGAGAAAGACAAGTACCAAATGATTTCACTCATCTGTGGAGTATAAGAACAAAGAAAAAACTGAAGGAAGAAAACAGCAGCAGATTCATAGAACCCAAGAATGGACTAACAGTTACCAAAAGGAAAGGGACTGGGGAAGATGGGTGGGAAGGGAGGGATAAGGGGGAAAAAGGGCTATTACAATCAGCACACATAATGTAGCCGGGGTGGGGGTGGAGTAGGGGAATATGGGGAAGGCAGTATAGCACAGAGAGGACAAGTAGTGATTCTATAACATCCTTCTATGCTGATGGACAGTTACTGCAATGGGGGTGTGTGGTGGGGACTTGATAATGGGGGGAGTCTAGTAGCCATAATATTGCTCATGTAATTGTATATTAATAATAGCGAAATAAAAAAAATTACTACTGAATTAATATATAAAAGACAACTGAAGTCGTAACAGAAGTAGTAATGACGATGACAATGTAGTAGGAACAAGGAACTCTTTTTGAGCATTTACCATTGTTAGGCATGTTCTAAATATTATATATGTCCGCTAGCTCATTTAATCTTCACAAAAATCCAATGAGGTTAGCTATTACACTACACCAATTTCAAAAATGAGGAAACAGGTCACAGATTAAGCAACATGCCCAAGATCACAGAGCTAGTGTCAGAAGTAAGATTTGAACATTTGGGCATTTTACCCCTAGAGATTTTTTTAACCACTGCATTCTGTGTGTAATTACATAATTGGGTAAACTCTTAAAATAAAGAGTGCTTACTCAAATGCATTTTTAAAACACAATGGGTTTAGAGACAAAAAAAAGACCAACCTTGCCTTTTATTAGGAATATGTCCTTCGACCAAGCTAAGACTGAACACAGTTTTGGAGAACAAATTTAAAATGTAGTTTACTTTGCTTTAACCGCTTTGAATTCCCTCACTTAACTGTTTGAACACTACAAGCAGTGGTGACAACGTGTAACTTCAACAACAGACTAATAAAACTTTATTTTTAAATTTTCAGGTCAAACAAATATCCTGGCCATGTTTACCATTAAGTGAACTAGGGTAAAATAACTGCAAGGGTTCCAATACCCTCGAAAAGTTTCAAAACAGAAGCAAGAAATAGGGAGAACAAGATACTCCTTTTATGACAAAGCAAAACTCTGTTCTTCCAACAACACTGTAATAACTGCTGTAAGAAGAAATATTAACCTGAGATGGACTGAACTTCAACTGTACTTCAAAACATGTACCTATATTCAGAAATGCTTCACTAGCAGTCTAAAAATGCTATTAGTTTATCTCCCAGAAGAGCCATCTGATCGACGTAACACATCTAATTTTGGGTAGCTAAAGGTGTGCTCCCTACCATCCCACTAATTAACAAAAACTTCACAACCCCAAACAACTTCTGGAGAACAATCTGATTTTTAAATCATCCATTTGAATCTCAGAACGTGCCTTCCCTGGAAATAAAGTTCTATGCACCAGTTTCCAAACCAGCTCACAAAAGCTTAAACACTCACAAATAAGGTTATAGAAGTATAACTAAATACTGAACCTATATGGGCAATGTTTCTGTGGGTAAACCCATTCAGCTTTCAACTTAGAATAAAAACAACTAACCCCACCCCACTCAGGCCTGGAAGAAGAAGACAAGAATTCTTCCCTCCCCTAACTGGGGGTCTGAGTTCCCCTAGGACCAGGGGCATAGGCTTCCGTGACCAAGGCAGAGCAGGAGGACAGACAGGAAGCAGGGCAGCAGGCAATGTATTAGGATTCAGAGGTAGGAGGACAAACGGCAGAGCAGGGGTGGGATGAAGGCAGCAAGACCTACTTGGGAAAGAAGGATGAAGGGTGGGATAGCAGCTAAAAGGAGGAAAAACTGTGGGGGTTAGGGTGGGCTGCCGAAGAGGGCGAGGAAACAAGGCCTGCTCCAGCAGCAGATGGGCTGTTATTACAAACCTTCCCCCTTAACACTTGGAAGAGGGAAGGAAAAAGAGAAACCTTGCTAGGGTCTTGATACTGCCTCCTTCTCTGCAGCTACTCTCACTCTTCTTTTCAAGAAAGGAATGGGTCAAGGGGTCTTGTCCAGTTTTTGATCTCCCAGACCACTGGGATTTGGAGAAGGGTAGCGGACTTAGAGGAGTTGCACCGCCCTGCTTGTCAGAATCCACTTGCCTAAGATGTCAGTGTCAACAGAAAACCAAAGGAAGACTGTGGGCAGCAGCAGGAATAGCCAGTAGTAGACAGACGAAGGAAAGGAAAAATTTGTAGCAGGAGGAAGTGGGATGCTGGCGGGTCAGTCAAATAAATTAACAGAACCATCAATGAATTGAACAAATGCTCTTAAATATTTAGGATTAATTCACTTTGAGATTTCCAAATATTTCATCAGGTCCATATTACCTTTAGACAAATGATTATTTGTGACCATGGTAATAAATTGAGGTTTATTATGTAGAAGGTATGAAAATCAACTTCTACATACTTAGGAGACAATTTCCTGATACCTTGTCTTCATATAGCGGCCATACAAATAATTTCAGAAAGGCTCTTTTATTTACCTGGTGAGAACTCACTCAGTTACATTACCACCTGTCAATTTTTTTCACCCCAATAGCCCAAAAATAGCCATGAGCAGTTATTTCACAAATAAGGAAGTATATTTAACTCTTTCTTGGAAGTACAACTACAATGAGAAAGTTGCTCATTCTGACCAAACATTGCCCATCAGGACTCCAAGGTATTCTTTCAAGGAAAGCTCCAAACTCCACATAACAACCACATTCAGACGAGTCTCAAGGAACACTCGGCTTTTTTCCTCTGGCCTCTAATGCCCATGTATCCATGAGGCATGGCTACTTACCTAAAAGCCCCCTAATAATTTACTTCTTAAAAGATGGAACAGCAAACCCAAAATTCTGTAACTTTTCCAGAACTTCCAGGCAGGGATAATTCAACAGGTAAACCTAACCAAATGACCCACTGGAGGATGAGTACCAGACACTTAGCCTTAGCATCTTTTTTTTTTTTTTAATTTCAGTGACTACTGTTACAGTTGAACTCGCTCTTGGGCAGAGGTAATGGCCAAGATGTCAAGCTGAGCAGCACATCAAAGATGCAAGAGCAGAAATCAGTCGGGGATAAAAGTGACCAAGGGCCATGCACTGTCAAGATGTTCCTGGTGGTTCACCAACATCTCAGATACTGCCTGGGAACCTGGAAGGTCTTTCACTCCCAAGCCCCATATAACATTATGTTGGACCCCAGAATAGTTGCTGTATTTTCTGCAAACTACCAATTGGATCCAAAGCCTCTGCACTAAATTAAAGAGAAGAAAAACAGTGTCTGTTATCAGGTACCCCACTTGTTGGAGAAGGTAGGTGGGTGGGTATGTGTGTATGCCTCCAAGCTATGATAAAGCAAATTCAGAACCCTATAAATAGTTAGTATTTTATTTTAATAATGCAGTTTGAAAAAGTTTTCAGGACCAGAACAGACAAATTTTATCTTTCAAGTATCTTGGGCATGCTGAAACTGGAAGGCAAAGTTACTGAAACCATGTGAATTTCAGATAGGTCACTACCAGATACTAAGAATCCTTACTAATCAGCCGACTTCTGCTAAAATGTTACCTCTGGCTAGAAAATGTACACATCTGAAAAGAAGAAAAAGCTTGAGATTATCTTTAGCCAAGGACACTGAAAGCTTTCAAGATTATCAACAGAATTGAAAGGTTTCTTTGTAACAAAATTTTCCATTTTCATAAAATTTTTATCAGCACATACATTTATGCAGAGCACAGAAAAAGCACATATTCTAGAGTAAGACACAGAAGTTTGAGTTCTAGCTCTGCGATTTACCTACTATCTGACCTTCTTAGGAAACTTACTGAGGAATACTGGAGGTTAGAGTCATTATCTGTACAACAGGGTAACAATATCTTTAACACAGTATAGCTATGAGGACTAAATGCAATTGCACAAAACCCACCTAGCCCACTGCTTGAATATACCCGATGTTAGCTCCCCCACCCACCCAACACAAACTGTAAAGAGTGTCATATCTATAATTTCCAGAAGACTGTGTCAAATAAATACATAGAAGAAAATTCAGAGTGACAGATTACGTTCTGTCAAATGGTAAGATGAAAATCACATATTTAGTATTTACCTTCACTAGTCTTACCTTGAATTAAGCCAGTTGTAAGGAAATGGGGGTTGTGGTGCTGGCTAAGACTGAAAAACTTCGTATCACACACTAATTTAAAATTATGTAGGTGTATATGCTTGCAATCTTCCAGTGTTCATAAAAAGCCACCATCACAAAATTTACCATGGGTGATGATGCCCTTTGTAATTTAATACTGAAAAAACTAAACTCCCGTCTCAGCCCTTTCTTGATCGAAATGTTTCTTCTTATAAATGTTTTGATATACTACTGCAGAACATTTGCAAAGAAATAAAGTAAATCCTCTTACCCCTCCAAAATGAAAAAGTGTGCACAAGAAGCTGTCAAATTGTTCTTTTCCACTCCTTCTTGTTCTTTTACAAACCAGAAATAAATACATCACGTGCCAAAACTACTGTAATTGACAAACATCACTTAAGAACACATGGAATTGACAAGCGGTCTGGACCAAAGGTGACGAGTTTTCTTAAGCAACTGAAATTACGTTTAGTAAAAACATACGCTTTTCATCAACAGCATAACTTTTGACTTTACATGCAGCTTACTTTGTAACACACCTTGTCCCCCCATCCCATCCCCCCAAATCCTGCTTTTACGCACTTTAATGAGCTGGCAGACAGTACTAAACTACAGAACTCCAAGTGGGAATGACTCTACACTGCTGGACCTCAGAGGACTGCTTGCTTGTGTGATCTTCTTTAAACGAACACAGGCAATGTTTTCTCCTTGCTCCACACCTAACAACAATCATCTGCAAACCTCTTTTAGAACAATTATTACTATTACTACTAACCTTCCCCTTGTCTATCAACACCCTCAAAAGCCCCAACCTGGATGCTGCTAAGTCCTTATCCCCAAACGCCTTGCTGAGCCGTGAAGTCCGTCCACGTTGGTTCTCTCTTCGCAATGTCCAGGTTCTGGCGAGTAAGGACATCCCCTGCATTGGGGGGCGAAGGCTAACCGAGGCCCCCGGCCACTCCCACTCTCCTCGGCCTCCCGGGGCGTCTGGGGAGGGCACGCCCGGCCCTGCGCAGACCTCCCGCAGCCCCGCAGTTCCGTGTCCGACGCAGCCCCGAGCCGAGCCGAGCCCCGGGACGCCCACATTCGCGCACACGCCAATCACCCGGGCGCCGGGTCACTGGGACGACCCCGGGGCCGCCCCCGACACCCCAGTCGGGCAGGTGCCGGGCCTCCTCGCGGACACTCACCCGACACCCCCTGCGCTGCGTCCGCCGCCGCCGCCGCCGCTGCCGCACGCTAGCCCTCACGCCCGCAGCCTGCTCCTGCGGGGGGTCTGGGCCGGCGCCGCTACCCCGCCCGACCCCCCTCGGGTGCGCGCCGCGCGGAGCCCGGATCCGGTGAGAGGAGACACCGCCGCCGCCGCCGCTGCCGCCGCTGCCACCGCCCCCTTTCCTTTCCTCCCTCCTCCCTCAGTGCGTCCCTCCCACCGAGGCCCGCCTAGTATTTCCTGGATCCGGTCTCGGGGAGAGCTTGGCAAGCGAAACGCCGGCCTCAGGGTTCCCGTAGCGCGCCGTCGCTCGCCAGGCACAAAGATGGCGTCGCCGGGGACGGCCAAAGGCGATCTCGCGACGCTTTTCCCACAGCCACCGGAGGGCGGGGCCCACAATTAGGGCCGCCTGAGCTGGCTTCAAAGCAAACACTCCTCCATATCGGAAATGGGCAGTACCTATTACCGCGGAAATTTTTGCGCCTGTGCGCAGGCGGGCACTGACGCATGCCCAGAAGGGTCCCTGAAATAAGACCCAAATCTCCGTGTTATACCTGTTTCCTCTAGAGGCGCAGTGCAGAGAAGGAGGGGGCGGAGGAACCAGGAGTGAAAGCCAGGGTAGGGCTGGGCAAGACTTGGCGGCGAAGTGAGAGGTGTCTTTTAAGGCTTGGTCATCCCTCAGGAGCCCGAGCGGCCAACACACTTTGCCGTTCTCGGGAGTCCTCTAACCCTTATCTTCTTCCTGCCCTTCCTGTCACCGAGTATTCTTTGCAAAAACCTCAGCTGTCCCTTCATCCTGCTGTCGGTTTGCACTATTTATTGAAAGCTTGCTGTGGGCTTGGATCTCGCTCACAGCTGGCAGCCACAGCCCTCCTGTTTCTCACTTCACCACCTAACTTTGTTTCATTTTGGTGCTACAGGAGCTTTCAAATCACATGCTGTTAATTGCTTCTGTTCCTGTTTTATTTTTCCTCGCTCATTCATTTTTATTCAGTCAAACGTGTGTTCAATTTTCTTTCCGCCAGGTACTGAGGAAACAGAGATGTGCTGTGACCTCAAGGAGCTATTGGCCTAGGGTGGAGATGAATGAGAAAATAAATGGTGACAGTTCACAGTAAATGGTATGATAGAAATGGGTACACAGAGGAGTGACATATTGGGAGAAGGGTGTCATGACATAAAAAGAAAAATTTTTTGAGAGGAGTCTCACAGGCATATGATTTAGTCCAGTGAATCGAACGGGGTGCTGTCAGGAAAACAGACCACCCTTATTGTTTTAACAGAGAATTTAATATAAATAACTGATATAACTGAAAAAGCAAGAGGAGAACTCAGTGTATCACAGAGTTAGCAATTGTAGGAAGCAACTATTATGCCTAGAGCTAGGCGGACCAACGGAAGAAATTGGGATTATTACAATTTAGACGTCTAGTGAGGGGGTCTTGTGTAGCTGAAACTCAGACCTCTGAGGAGGGAGCAGCAGCTGCTGGCGCTGGTGTTCCTCAGCAGGACTCAAAATGCTGAGTCTGCCAAGTGTGAGGAAAACTGCACACTGGATCCAACTGGTTATGTCCAGTTTGGAAGGTACTGTCACTGTCCTTCTGCAAGCTTCCTTTCTCCCTCTAGCCTGGGGATGAGAATGCGATATGTAGAGTCAAACTGGACCCACATTCCAAAAACAGAGCAGCTCCAGTGTTGAGGGCCACTCATTGTGGAAGCTGGATGTGGTCAGAAAGGCAGCCAATCACCTCTGTTACTCATAGTAGGGACCATTGTCTTAAAACACTCATGGCAAACCTGCTTCAAGTTCAGGGTTTCATACCAAACAGAGCTGCCCCAGCCAATTCATAAACCCATGAGTGAGAAATAAATGTACATTGTAGTATGGCACTGAGACTTCAGCTTATTACATGACAACAGTGAGGAGGACTTAGTCTCCTTCTGTCTTCTTGCCCCACCATCCCTGGAGTGCTGTTCTAGTATATTTACTCTAGAATGGCTCAAAACCACATCACATTCCAGTCATCAGACAGGGGAAGGCCCATCCATTTCCTTTAAGGGCATGACCCAGAAGTTGTTAACATCACTTACGTTTACAACCCATTGGCCAAAACTTTATCACATTACTGTATTTACCTGAAAGGGAGACCGGGAAATACAGTCTTATTCTAAGCAATCTTGTACCTAGCTAAAAATTTTATGACTTTAGAAAAAACGTTGTAGGGAAAACCAGCAACCCTATAAAATAATAGAAACTTAGAACTTCATTTAAAGTTATATCTTGTCCTCTTTCCCAGTTGGTCCTGCCAGTGTTGAGAAGCTTAAAGTCAAAGAAGCAAGTATAATCTCTTTCTGTTCCTTGGCCTTCTATTTCTCCTCCCCCATTTTGCTAACCACAGTTTCTTCTCCTCCAAGGATGAAGAGGGTGGAAATGGAGATGAACAAATTATTGCTTTACGGGCAGAGCCATAAGATGACTTCGTCCTTTCTGGGCATGGCAGATGCCTAAAAGTGGCGCTTCCTTTCTTGGTTTCTTTTGGGGGTTCTTCTTAGGCTCCCACTTGCAAGATTTGATTACACATCCCAGGACACAAATGATGCTCCTCCTCTGTCTGGCCTCTCTCTTCTCAGCCCCTGGTCTCTCACTTTTTGATGTTGCTTTTAAGTTGTCCCTTGGTTGTCCATGCCTTCTATGTGACTGGCATCCAAATGTGCTCTCTCAAAGGGTGAGCATGATTCTTCAGCACCCACTTCATAGCCATGAAGTTCTTTGATATAGACTCAACTTCTTCAACTTTCTCAGCCCCTGCCTCTGTGGAACACCCATAACTTCTTTTTGCCAGGATCCACTTACCCATTGGTGGAACCTTTGTCAGGGCACAAGCAAGAGGCTCAAGCTTTGTTGTTTTCTGTGACAGTCACTTGATTGATGGGAAACTCATGAATCCTTGCCATGCTGACCAACAGACGTGCTGCCCTGTCATTGCTGCTCCAGCAAGCTTCCAGTCTTCAGAATTCTGGCAAGTGGCAGGCCACAGGGTCTGTGCTGACCCTGGCCTCCAAACTCCAAGGATATATTTAGGTCAGCTTTCCCTAAAATTGTCTGGGTTGGGCCTACAGATAGCTGCAGTTCAGTAGCCAAGCAGCTGGAGGATGATACATTTTGAAGACATTTCTAACTCAGCTCTTGGAGGCCCCCTCACTTGGCTTTGCCTT
>JAQQAC010016209.1:24008572-24031266 GCA_029783875.1 Phataginus tricuspis
CCCATTAGGAGAGAAAATCTACAACACTCCCTCAAGGTGATTACTAATAAAAATCTCCCTTTTAGTCTTTTTTTTTTTAGGCTAGAGGAAGTATTTGGGTGATAGTCATACAACCAGTTTTGCCACCTGTTGGTGAGCCTTCAGGGAAGGGCCTTGGAGCTCACTTCAGAATGTGGTAGAACTCAGTGTGTATTTTATTTAGCTGTATCAGATTTTCAGATACATTTTATGTACTATTTCAGATATTTTTGGCCTCGCTTCTTGTATCTATCACCACATAACAAATCATTTAAAAACATAAGAGTCTAAAATAATAATCATTTTATTTGCTCATTATGAAGTAGGTCAGCAATTTAGGTTGAGCTCAGTTAGGCAGCCCATCCTCTGGTGTCACCCAGAGTCAGTCACTCATGGTGACAAGATATTGGCTATTCATGGGACTAGCAAGGGCTTCCTCTCACCAAGTCACCACACATCCACAGGTATGGTCTAAAAACTAAGAAGTTAGCTGAGCCTTTAATGGGCCATTTCATTAGGCTGACTCCTTCTGAATGATGAGGTATATGATGAAACCAGTGGTTCTCATGGTCATGTGCAACTCCTTTGCAGTAACGTAGGTCCCTTGGTTTTAGGCAATACTGTACGGGATGCCATGTCAGTAGATGATTATTTTTAAAAATCTTGAATGGTAGTACTGCTGGGGGAACTGTAGAAAGGAAAGGTGAACTCATAATGAGAGAATGAATCAGTTCTGGAAAGAATGAATTGCTGTCCCCACAGTAACACACACACACACCCCATGTGAAAGGGATCCAAATTAATCAGTTTGCCCAAGTGGCTCACTGGTCTCCTTGAGAAATGGTGCCATACTGTGGCTCACTGTTGGTTTTTGCAGGTGGTGGGTTGGGTCAGCAGTAGCTAACTGAGCCTTGGAGAGAGGGAAACCTTGTTGGACCTGAAGAGTGGGCCTGGGTTCCATTGACAGGATCCCTTGCT
The DNA here is from genome assembly GCA_029783875.1 of Phataginus tricuspis. Classification (NCBI taxonomy): domain Eukaryota; kingdom Metazoa; phylum Chordata; class Mammalia; order Pholidota; family Manidae; genus Phataginus; species Phataginus tricuspis. Next base: position 24,009,569 of record JAQQAC010016209.1, read on the forward strand.
CACCCTTCTTATATAGCAAGCATACAAGGAACCTTGTTGAACCTTGTAGGTAATAGACTACTTGGGCTGATTGGTACCAGGCAATATGGATTTGGGGTGCCAGCTCTTCATAGGCAGTGTCTGGGAACTTGAGGCTAATGAGATGTTACCATCCTTTGAGAGGAGGAGGTCCCATGGGAAGGTGAGTTGGGGTGCCGCCCGTCCCTCTTGGAGAAGGGCAGATTTCTGGTTCCAGTTAGCTTTTTGCCTGTGACCCAGCATCATGAGTTCTCGGGATCACTTTCACACAAATGTGCTCTTTGTACCAAATACTCTACTTAAATCATATTAATTTTCACTTCTGTTGTAAATCCTTTCTTTGATTTTTACCTTGTGATTTGGTGATTCTTAATGGGAAAGGGGATCCTCATAACTTGAAATTTTCCCTATATTCCACCCCCTAATTTGCTTCCCACCTAAACTTCACTTAGCAATTGCCCCTGTACTGACCAGGACCATAAATAATGAATGAATGAATAACGAATGAATACCTTCTGAGCTTGCTAGAACTAAGGGCAGCCTACTATAATTTTCCCTATCAGAACAACAAGAAACAATGGAATTGAGTTCTCTTATCCAAGACACTTAAAAAGGGAAAATAAAATTACTATTAAGTTCAAAGAACAAAGAAGAAAGAGACACTAGTTGCCCATCACCCATATCCTTTCATCCCTGGTGCTATGGCAGGATATGCTTATTATCTCACATTTCGGCATTCTTTGACTTGGGAGTTGTGTATCTGGTGGTGGACAATGGGTTAGTGCTCCTCCTGAAACATAATATACCTATACCCACAAGGATTCTTTTGGGAACAAATCAGAAGAATAGGATTGGGTCTCAGGCCATCATTTGAACTGGATGGATATGATACATCAATCTCAGCAACTTTAGCTTGTGACCAGCATTAACCCTTTCATACCCCTCCCTTTACCTATAAGTCCCCACTCCTAAACACCTGTGCCCCCATCCAGTGGACAGTTCCCCACTGGTTCATTTCTACCAAGGCTGTCATCTCAGGAGTTGTAACCTGTCTCTTGGAAGAAAAAGCTTAACTAAAATTGATTCAACATCTTTTTGCTGCTTGTAATCAAAATTTAATTAATACTAGGAACAAAAATATTTAGGGGAGCAGTTCTTTTGACCAGTACAAAGTAATCTCTAATTCTCTTTCCAAAAAAGTACATTTCAAATAGAAAACATGCTCAATATCTACTTCTAAATAAATTCACTGTGGCTTTCAATTTATCTTTTCTTAATGCTAGATAAGCTCAATCATGCTCTAAGAGAATCCTTTGACAGTTGCCACCTTCCTCAGCTCTCAAGTTGAATGAATCACAAATAGATTTCCTCAGAAAGATCTCTTCTCTAGTAAGCCAGCAAGGTAGGTTTGCTACAGATCCAATGGGTGGATAAGGGTGGTAAGTGAAGACAGAAGAAGAAAACACAGTTCTTAGCTAAACAAGAAGAAGAGAATGGGTTGGTGAATTAGGAAGAGCTCATATGGAGTGATTTCATGAAGATTATCTCACTGATAGAGAACATTTGTAGTGGATACTGTGGTGCTCCACCAAGATCCCCTCTTCAGGGCAATGCACTTACCCCTGAGTTGCTGGGGCTATTGGTTCCCGACAACTAATATCTATATCCCTCACCGGGAGTTGTCTTTCCTTCAGGGATCTGCCTCACAAAGTTTATGTACTTTCCCAGTGAGTGGCCCACAGCCAATGAATGGCTGATACGGAAATACAAAGGCTAGGCATTCTTTCATTAATTTGGGACAACTCTGAAGAACCACTCAAGCTTCAGAGCTCCATGTTAGATAGCCTGAAGCCTTGGTTGCAACCTCATCATGGGTCAGTATCTCCATCTGTCCAGTCGTATTTTCCTTATTTCCTTACAAATGTATTTCCCAAGAGAATTTCCCAGTAAATCTTTTGCAGTCACAAAAAATCAGAAAAATCCGTTTTGCACTCAGAAAATCTGTTTCCAGAGAACTTAATCTAGGACCTCTGTATAGTAAACCTATGTATGCTGGACTGAGTTTTTATATTGTCTAACATCTGCCAACCCTTCTTCTGGAAATTGTCCCTGATTTCTCTTGGTGGCACCGTAATTGGATCAGGAGTGGGCACATGACAGGAGGAGTCAATCAGATGCAATGAGACTTTTGCTGAGACATCCAGGGAAGACACTCAGACACTCTCACCTTTTTTTCTAGAGGATAAAGATCTGGAGCTGCTACAGCTGTCTCTTTACTAGAGTGGGAACTCCTGTCTAAAGAATGGTGCCAATCCAAAAAAAGTGAACGACAGATGAAGAGAGAGAAGGGAACCAGGTTTGGGGAATATCATTTGAACTCCTACATCATGTAGTACCTAAAAACAGCCCTATCCCCCATACTATTCAGTTACATGAACTAATACATTTTCTTTTCACATAAGCCTGTAGATTATAAATTTTCTGTTGCTTGCAAACAAAAGCTTTTGAACTGCTATGCCATGAGTGAGTGAGGGTAAGAAATAAATGGTTTGAACACTCAAGACCATGATTGAGTATAGGGAAGAAAAAGTGACTAAAAAATATTCATAGTCTGTATTAATAAAATGAAATCTATCTTTTGCCTACTGCTCAGTGCTCAACATATAATAAGTGCTCAAGACATAAATGTTCCATAGGCATCTGTTAAATTAATTGTAAGTCTACAAAAGGAAACAAACCTAGAGAAACTCAGGTGACACAGTGAGTTTGAACAGAGGCAGGATTTAACACCTCCTAACCAAAAGTTATTTATGGATTAATACTGCTTATAAAATACTGTAACTGAGAGTCTTCTTTGCTTTTAGGAAGACTATAGCCAATCCCTCAATACACATGAAAAATGGCTTCTGTTTAGCTACTTTGTCTCCCTCAAATGATCTTGAGGTCTTTCAGAACCAGAGTTTGCTTTCCATAATAAGCATGGAATAGTACAGAGAGACATTTGACAGATGAAAATTGAGGTTAAGAGAACTGCCCAAGGTAATAGGTAACTGGTGCAGCCAAGATGGGTATTCAGCCCATCCCTTCCCAAATGCAAAGAGCTTTCTGCCAGGAACACCAGGAAGAGCAACTGTAATTTACTCATAATCTTAGAAATTCATTCATTGTTCAACATAGATTTCTTGAGCCATGTTGAGGATACAAGAGATTAAGAAGACAAAGTCTCTGGCTTCAAGGTATTTCTGGTCTACTGGAGAAAAATGTCATATACAGAAATAAGCACAAAGAAATGAAGCAAATGAAACTGTAGTTCATACCTTTGGTATTCTAGAAACTGTGGGTCTAGAGGACATATTTGGGAGACTGGGGATTGAAAAGTTATGGGAAGCACATATATGTCTGGGGAGAATGGCCCCAAAAAGGTCATGTATAAACTTGTAATAAAAATTAATTAATATATGCTCAGTTTTAAATGAAATCATAATTATTCAAATTAAAGTTTATATTATTTTAAATTTACCAAGGAGAAATTATGTAGAGAATTTTTAAAGCTCCTTTTGGTACCTAAAATGATCACTTGTTTACTCTCAAATCTCATGCCCAATCAGAGAGTGGTGTCATCAAAAGAACTCTTTCTGAACTTCTCATTCTGTAACCTTCTGACCCACTGTCATGAGCTCATTGCCAAGGGAACCAAACATGATTCGAGGGTTGGAACTTTCTGCCACACACTTAAAACTCTGGGGAGGGAAGAGCTGCTGGAGGTTTAATCACCAATGGTCAATGATTTAATCAGTCATGCCTACTTAATGGACCCTGTATAAAAATGCAAAGAGATAGTGTTCAGAGAGCTTCCAGGTTGGTGAACATTTGGAGGTGCCAGGAGGGCGGCCTTCCAGAGAGGGCATGGAAGGTCCCTGACCCTTCCCCATACCTTGCCTTAGGCATCTCTTCCATCTGGCTGTTCCTAGGTTATATCCTTTTATAATAAACTGGTAATATAGTAAGCAAACTATTTTTCTAAATTCTATGAGATGCTGTTGCAAAGCAATCGAACCTGAGAAGGGATGGCTGGAACCTCTGGTCTGTAGCTGGTAGGTCAGAGGCACAGATGACTACCTGGACTTGTGATTGGCATCTGAAGGTGGAATAGGGGGCCAGTTCTGAGAGACTGAGCCCTTAACCTGTGGGAAGCTGATGCCATCTCCAGATAGATAGTGTGATTGACTAGAACTTAGTCATATGAGTACATTTAACTTCATATGCAATGGAAACACATTAGAATGGATTTTGGTGGGCAGCTGGCAGACTCTACCACAACAGTGTATGTAAAATTTTCTTGCAGATTCTTACTTTCCTTATCACTATAACAAATATTTTCCATCTTTCTTCATGGTCTTCATTATTAGGGTAGATTTGATTATAGTTTAAAATATTTGCTGGCCCTTTCTTCTGGAACCATATTTACAGAGCCAGTTCCTGGTGGCCTCCCTCTATGAGCAGTACCTGTCTGATTAATATCAAGCATGGTCATATGACTTGCTTTGGCCAGTGGAACTTGAGCAGAAATGGCATATCCCCATCTTAGTGTAAGCTTTAACAGCTATTATATTATTCTGTCCTTGCTCTTTTCCCACTGCTTTGAGACCCACATAGGGCTGATCCTTCCAAATGGGTCCTGAGATGAAACAGAGCTGCAGCTAACCTGTAAAGGATAGATAACTGAGAACTAACCTATGATAAATCAGAGATTTTGAGGACCATTGTTACCACAGAATAATCTAGCAACATCTGACTCATAGAATAATTAGAATGGCAGTATATTATTCCATTGTGTTATATATCCTGATTTTTTAGTTCATAATATTGAACATTTACGTTGTTTCCAATTTTCTGCTATTATCAATAATGCTTAAATGGACATTTGTGTGCACAATTTTTGTTGTTGTTTCTGTTAAATTACTTCTTTAAGCCACATGTTTAAGTGTAGAAAACTTGGTTAACACGTATGATTGTTATTGCTCTTACTCCTCAAAGGTGTATATTGTTTCTGTGTATTAAGTCAGATTACAGCAAAACCCACAGAAACCTCTCTAGTGCTTTTAACAGATGGAAGGTAAAACAGGAAATTGACTTTACAAGTAATGGAGAAGCTGAGAAATCTGTGGTGAAATAGCTCAGAGATTGGCAACAGTAAAAAGATGCTGCCATCCCTAGGGATGTAGGGACACTTGGATGAGGTGGTATTACCAGAGTCTGGAAACCAGGGCCATCTGGAGGGAACTAGAACCATGACTCCATCTGACTGGTCAGAACTATCCAGTGGTAGCTGGGACCATCAAGGGAGGTTTATTTTGGCAAAAGCAGTATCCACAGAAAAGATACTATAAAAAGCAGAAAGAAAGAGGAAAAAGTACATTTAACTCTTTCTTTTTCTTACTCTCCAATCTTCTGCAAGTACTACCAATTAGACAAAAATACCCAGAAGCCAAAGAACAAAGGAACCTAGGAAATTTAGTTCCCTATGATACAGAAGAGAGCAAGAGAAAGGCAGCAAGGTATTTGAGAGCAAACTAGACAGTAATGAATGTAAACCACTTTACCAGTTGTGCCAGCATTGCGTGTTATCATCATTATAAATGTTGCTTTGGCACAGTAGGCGATATTTGCAGTTGGCCAGTTTGCAGTTGAGAGTGCTAACTCTGAAGTCAGACATCCCTGGGTTTGAAATAATGCTCAAAGCACTTCCTAAGCATGTGCTCTTGGGCAAGTTGCTTAAACTCTTCAACTCTCAGTTCTCATAGAAAAACTGTTGTGAAGATTACATAATATAAAACATTTAGTATAGTGTCTAGCACCAAATAGGCCCTCAATAAGCATTAGTTGATATAATCACTAGGTGTAACATGAAATTAGTTAACCTAGGTATAGCATGAAATTAGTTAAATTTTCACTCCTTTGATGTCTATATAGGATATACATTTTCCAGGTGATTTTCCTTAGTCATATATATTTCCCCAAGAATCAGTTGACAGTTTATTTTCTTAACTATGGGGTATAGGTATTTTTCTTGTAAAATTGAATGACTTCTTAATATGGTATTGTGGGTAAAATTGTAATATTTCCAGAATCTATTGCCTGACCTTGGTGCAACTCCATATCAGTACATGTTTCCAAGGGGTGGAAAGAAGTAGTCCATCTCCATATCAATAGATGATTACAAGGGTGGGGGGAGCGAGGGCATATCTGGACTGGAGAGGTTTGGTGGAGTTCCTTTTTGCAGCCACGTCATGAGAGCTACAGGTGAGCAGAAGTGAACAACTGCTTGTGTGCAATAAATGGGTTTCTCCCACTTTATTTCTCCCTTTGACTGATTTCGGCTTCAAAGGTTATTTGCCCCAGGCTGGGAACATATTTCCCCCCAGAGTTACACCTGGTGGTAGCTGGCAGGATGTCTGAACCCAAAAATATGTCTTAATGGGTGTGATGCTTGGGCAGGTTGGCCCTACAGATAGTAGGAAGATACCTGGAAATACCCCTGTGGATGGTAGGGAGGCCCAGGTGGCTGCTGCCGTGGGGGGTGATGACTCACCCTTCCCTCAGGTAGTGGTGGATGGTGCAGCTTCACCTGGGAGTCCCCTATCTGTGGGGTTTCCAACTGCGGAGCCCCTAGTGGGGAATTGGTCTAGGGTAAAGCACCTCCTAGATGGGTGGGCCCTTCTCCAGAATTAGGGAAGGGTAGAGACACCAGAAGCTGTGGAATTAGCCCTCTGTGAGATAGAAGACTGCTTAGAGGCCCTGAGTGGCCATGTAGCAGCCAGCATTCTGGGATGTTTGTTTCTCAAGATAGTGGAAAGGGTTATCAAGGAGAGAGACACACTATGGTGTTGCTTGGTGGAGCTGGGTGATGACCCATGGAATGCCCTTAATAAAGAGAGACAGTTACTGAGAAGATGGGTCATGCTCCTGGAAGATACATTAGCAGTCAGGGAGGAGGCAGCAGGAGAATCCGCGTTGCAGGAGGCTGTGGGGGAGGGGAGGGGAGGTGAGGTGGAGCCCCGAGATGGTAGAGGAGATGTCAGGGGATGGGCGGTGGGGCTGAACTGTTGCTAAGGCCACCACCTGAGGCACGACCTCCTCCTGTATTAAAGGCCTGCCCAGTTGTAATTAAGAAAATAAAAACACAACAACTGTGGGATCCTCTGAGGGAAGAGCAGCTCCCTCCCCAGGTTGTGGAGTACTCCGAGCTCCACCCCTATACCCAGGATGAGCTGGTGGACATGAGCATCCAGTTTTGGCAGAAGCCATCAGAACCTCTCCCTACATGGCTTTTGCATCTTTGGGATATGGAGTTGGAAAACATTGTTATGTCGGGTCCTGAAATTGGGTAGAATGGCTTCCCTCACAACTCACCCTTCCCTTTGGCAGCAATTGCAAAGTTCCGGTCACACCTCAGGGAATCAAGTGCTTCTGGATTGGCTGACAGAAGCCCTCAGGGCAGTTTGGCCTAATCATGGTGATTTACCATACTTACTCACTAGCTGGAAAATGTATGCAGAGCTCCAGGAGGTGTTACAGGAGTTGGGCATGAAAAATATCATCTATAATATGGATCTCCAGGGCCCCAATGAGGAGTTGCTCACTGTAGGAGTGAGAAATCTGGTGCTTCATACAGCTCCCCCCATCTCTCTTTGGGTCCCTAGTCACTATTCTTGCCCCCCACATAGGGCAACCCATAAGTGAGGCTACTCATACTTTAGTGATCTGGGGGAGGTTGAAAAAATAAGAGCATGGAAGGAAGTACAGGCTACGACTGAAAGGAGAGGTGCAAAAGGCCTCATGAAGGTCTACAGGACCCAGGTGTGCATTGAGTTGTAAAGGAAGGGGTAATGAAAGAAAAACTTGATGGGCAGCCCAATAGAATCTTGTTAGAACTGTAGCACTAATTAAAGCCAGAGCAGTAGTTCTAGCTGCTGAAGTTCAGGACACAGAAGCCGGAGACAAAGCCCTGTGTCCAGCCTGTATCCCTGCAAGACTTGATGGGGGACAGTACTCAGGCTTTGCCTGGGCCCTCACTCCCACAGGAGAACAATTGGGCATTACAGTTTGACTGAGGGGTTGGGTCAAGGCCCCCACCTTGAGGGACATGGTGAGGACTGCAGACCACATGTACAATTAGCAATTCATTGGTCCCCTGAGAATGTACAATGTGTCCTGGTGCTGGTGGGCACAGGAGTTGAATGTTTTCTGATTTATGGAAACCCTGAGCATTTTCCTGGGCCCCCAGATGTGATAGATATTTATGGGAGTAAGGCAATTAGAGTGAAGAAAGCCCAAATCCCATTGGGGATAGGGCATTTACCCCAAGAAGTATACTGTGTACATTTCTCTCACCCATAAATATATTTTGGGGGTTAATGTCCTGCAGGGCCTGTGGTTACAGACCACTGTAGGCGAGTTCAGACTGAGGGTACACGTGGTAAAGGCAGTTCTGAGGGGACATGCTAAGCACCCATCTGTAGCTCTGCCTGCACCTCAGCAGATGACAAATACTAAGCAGTATAAATTGCCTGGGGGACACAAGGAAACTGGAGTAACTCTACAGGAGTTGGAGAAGTTGGGCATTAGAAAGCCCACTCATAGTCCTTTTAATTCCCTAGTGTGGCCAGTGAAAATGCCAGATGGCTTCTGGTGTATGACCATGGATCACAGGGAATTGAATAAAGTCACACCCCCTTTGCATGCTGCTGTCCCCTCTATAGGAGCCCTAATGGACACACTAAGTCATGAACTGGGGGCATGCCATTATGTTGTGGACCTTGCTAATGCTTTCTTGTCTATTGATACAGCACAGGAAAGCCAGGAACAGTTTGTCTTTATGTGGGAAGGCCAGCAGTGGACATTCACTGTCCTTCTACAGGGATACCTCCACAGTCCCACCATTTGTCATGGACTTGTAGCCCAGGACTTGGCCACATGGAAGACACCACAAACAGTGTGGCTGTATCACTACATTGATGATATCATGCTCACAACTGATTCTCTTTCAGATTTAGAAGCGGCAGTTCCTAGACTGCTGCAACATCTATAGGAGAAAGGATAGGCTGTGAACAGCACTGAGGTTCAGGGACCTGGTATTTTTGGGGGTTGTCTGGTTGGGTAAAACTAAAATTATCCCAGAAGTAGTAATAGACAAGGTCCAGGCTTCTTCTACCCCTACCACTGCGGCAGCATTACAAGAGTTTTTGGGTATTTTGGGCTACTGGAGAGTGTTTATCCCGCACTTGGCACAAATTCTGCAGCCCTTATATTGGTTGGTATGAAAGGGCATCAGGTGGGACTGGGATGAAACATGTGAAGCTGCTTTTACTTCTGCTAAGTGAGCAGTCAAGGTTGTACAGGCCTTGAGTGTAATGGACTCATCGAGGCCCTGTGAACTAGAAGTTCATGTAACTGAAGATGGTTATGGATGGGGCCTTTGGTAGTGGCTTGAACTGCTGTGTATACGCTCTAACCTACTGGATTCTGATCACAACTCTGTAAAGGAGCAGAGGTCTGGTACACCTTGACAGAGAAGCAGCTGTCTCCTGTGTATCACACCTTGCTGGCTATGGAGCCCATCACTGGAACAGCTCTAACCAAGGTAATAACCACTTATCCCATCACAGGGTGGGTGCGAGACTGCACCCAAAGGCCATGGAGTGGTGTGGCACAGATGGCTACACTGGCCAAATGGGGTGCATATTCACAGCAGCATAGTACCCTCTCCAATAGCCACTTAAGTGGAGAACTCCAACACTTATTGGGGCCAGTGACCTATACCAGTGGGAAGCAAGAAGAACTTGCTTTGGAGCCACTGGTAGCCGAGAGTCCTTATCAGGAGGGAAAAGCCCCTATCCCTGAAGATGCTTGGTATATAGATGGCTCCAGTCATGGGCAGCCCCTGAAGTGGAGGGCTGTGGCTTTCCATCTTATTACTGAGACAATATGGATGGAGAATGGAGAGGGGAAGAGCAGCTAATGGGCTGAGTTGTGGGCACTATGGCCCGTGTCACCCAGGAGGCCTCCCCTACAGTTGTCTGCCCTGACAGCTGGGCCATCTATTGGGGCTTGACCCTGTGGCTACCAGCATGGTACCATGCCAACTGAATGGTTGGTCACTGGCCCCTTTGAGGGCAAGAGTTGTGGCAAGACCTATGGGCATCTGGTCAGACTGAGACAGTTACCATATATCATGTGACTGGCCATTTACCTTTGGCATCCCCAGGGAATGAAGAAGCAGACACACTGGTTACATCAAGTTATACCAGGATTTGTTGCATGCAGGGCAAAAGACAATGTGGGCTTGTAATTGACCAATGATTGGTCTTGTAATTGACCTTTGAAAAAGTCAGCAGAGACCAAAAGTAGTGCCTTGTGTGCTCTAAGGGGGACTTACACTGAGTCCCGCAGCAACATGAGACAATAGTAAGGGGGCTGATACCTCTTGTCAGGAGGCAAGTAGACTATACTGGGCCTCTTCCGATTTCAGAAGGGTATTGGTATGCCATGAATTTTGTGGACACAGCTACTGGACAGTTTGTTGTTTTTCCTGAACATTGTGCATATCAGCAGTTGACCAAAAAGTGCCTAAAGCATCTCTTTGCAGCCTATGGCCGGCTGCAAGTGATTGAGAGCAATCAAGTCACCCACTTTACTGGTCATGCATTACAAGAGTGGGTGCAGCAAGTAGTAATAAAGTGGGAGTTTCATGTACCATATAAAATTCCCAGGGCAGACATGATAGAAAGGTACAATGGTTCATTAAAATCTGGCCTGAAGTCGGACACCAATAGTCTACGGGACTGCTCAGTTCGCTTATGGACAGTGCTATGGAATTTGAATGAGAAGCCTCAAAAGGGAGCCTTGAGCCCTGTGGACATGGTAACACACATTGTTGCCTCTCCTATACAACTGTATGTGCAAACCAAAGAGGAGTTATTGAAGCCAGAATATGGCCAGCAGAGCAACATCCTGCTGCCAGCCACAACTGCATTAAACCCTGGAGACTCTGTTGAGTGGACGTGGCCCTGGACATTTCGACATATGGACCAGCAATGGCTGGCCCCTCTGGCACCTTGGGGATAAGGCCTGGAAGCCGGCTTCCTGTGTGTTCCTCTAGTAACAGCAGAGTGGCGGCCAAAGATCATGGTAGTGTACCCAAAACATCCAGAAGGTAAGATCATCTTATGGGGAAGTTTCGTTTTATCTTCATGGCCAATGCATGTACCTCCTTTAGCCCTAAAAATTGACCCATCTGTAACTCCCACAGGAAGGTCTGGTATACTAGACCAGGATGAGATCCCATTCCTACCACTGTCCTATCAGAGGACCACTCTCTTGCATGCATCTTACCTGATAGACAAGATTTGCCTATGCTTTGTCACTAAAACATGGATCTTATCACCCTTAAGGTTATTTTTTTCTACAGTCCGTGTGACCTGGAACTGCCACCTGGCTGCAGCTGCCATGTGATGATTGCTCTGAACTCCCTACCTGTTCAGCTACTGGCCATCTGTGGAATGGGAGAGCTATGGACTTAATCTGCGTGAGACTTTGAACCTAACTGAATCCTCTGGCTTGAGGATTATCATGATTTTATTGCTTTTGTTATTGTTTGTTATTAGTCTGGTTGCAGTGCTCCAGTTTTCTTCCATAGGGGCCATTGAAGAAGATGAGACGTGAGTAGATTGTGAGGCGAGACTTCTGGAGGGGTGGGCTGTGGGTAAAATTGCAATATTTCCAGAATCTCTCGCCTGGCCTTAGTACATCACTGTATCAGTAGGTGTTTCCAAGGGGTGGAGAGAAGTAATCAATCTCCATATCAATAGGTGATTACAAGGGTTGGGGAAGTAAGGGCATATCTGTACCAGAGAGGTTTGGTGGCGTCCCTTTTTGTAGGCAGGTCACAAGAGACACATGCAAGCAGAAATGGATGACTGCTTGTGTGCAATAAATGAGTTTCTCCTCCTTTATTTCTCCCTTTTTCTGATTTTGGCTTCAAAGGTCATTTGCCCTGGGCTGAGAACATATTTTCCCCTCAGAGTTACTACTACATACATCTCTGAGTGTAGGATTTCTTGAGTGATGTGTGATCCCTATGTCAGGTTCAGATGTGTCTCCTTGTGATCCTGTACTCTACAAAAGTAGGGCAAGTGATGTGTGCCATCCACAACATAATCGTGGAATAAGAGCAAGGTGACAAGAACAGAAACACTGATACTGGGAAGGAAGAAGTATAACCACTCAGCTGTCATTGGTATGTGCCAATTATTGAGTCCTATTGGCTTAGAAATGCAAAAGCTCCTTGTCCTAACATTGGATTAAATTCCTTAGTTAGCTCATCTGATAGTCCCATAGCTCTGCCCTCTTAAAGGAACCCTTTGTCCATTGTCCTGTGTGGCTCCAGGCTCCTCCTTCCAGAAGGTTCACTTCCATTGGTTATTATGGCCACACGTGCAGTGGGCCTTTCCTGGATTACTCAGTTTTCACAGCCTGTTACCTGCTGAGCAGTTTGAGGGTCCTAATAGCGCTAAGAGGTGAAGGAGAGCAGAATTTGCCACCCAAAATTACCTCTTTGGCATAAGGATTCTCTTGAGCTGATTATTTCTAAGAAACAGCAGACACAGGAGCTCTGAAAACCATGTAGAAATTACCCTTTTGTAAGAGACATTTACATGTATAAGGGAAATCTCTATTTGTAAGGTGTCTCCCTCCTGTACCAGGAAGGAGAGGGATGACTCTAAATCTCTACGAACCCATATCAGTGGAGAATGTAATGACCTAAATCTGCATAACAACCATACCTGGATTACTGTGCTTTGTCTGGTCACCTCCCATAACTGGCTCCCCACCCCCAACATCTTTTGTCTTTAGCTGAAGATGGTATTTAGTGGCTTGGGCCATTTTGGGGAGTTACTGTTTTCCTGGGTCCCTCTTATGTATACAGGAGGCAAACATGTTATTAAACTTCTGTTTCTTTTTCTCCTGTTAGTCTTTTTTTATGGAGCAAGGGTGGGGGAGTGTCTCAGCCAAGAACCCAGGACAGAGGAAAATTATTTTTCCTCTCCTACAAAGGCTGTAATCATCATAGGCATTTGCAGGCCAGCCTTTTGGTTTCTTTGGCTTTCAGATTCTCTCCAACATTTAATACACTTCTTGTTCATTTGCTGCTTGTCAATTACACATAGAAGAAACTACCCCAGGGGTCAGCTGCAAGGGCATGGGGAGTCTGTCTTGGCCAGGAACTCCTCTGGAGGAAGAAGGCAGGAAGCAGCAGGGCCTAGGGATAGAAGGGCTCACAGACTCAGGGAATCTGACTGAGATGTGCAAATGTCCAAGGGTCTAACCTAAGCCCTGTGCCATGGGGCCTCCTGTGGTCACCCTCCTGCAGCTGCCCTAGTCTTGCAGTTTCTCAGCTGAAGATGTGCATCTTGTGGTGGATGCCAATAGAAAGCAGAGGTTTACCCTTTTGTGGTGGGGGTGGGGTCATGGTTAGTGTCAACCCCGGCAGATAACTGAGTTGGTTGCTGATGCTTCTGGAGATGCCATAGACCCTGCCCCTAATGCTCCACCATGGCATGTTCTGGAAGCACTGGCCATCTATCCAGCTCAAGGGCCTGTTCTGACAGGGAAGGACCCATATCCACCTGGCCCCATGACTGCCTGGGATTCTGGCATTATCAGTGGAGCCAAATGGCAAAGTGGCCATGTCCATCAACAGGACCCTGGCCTGACAAATGGATTCCCCTTCTTCCCCTTTGCCAGTGGGCTGATCCTGACTCCAGGAAATACTGCTGGCTTCCTGCTTACCAAATATTTCAAGGAGGCCTGCAGCTATGCCCTTCCCTAAAGCTGGTAATGAAGAGACAGAGTGTCAGAGTGACCCCAAGCACAGCTCCAGAGGAAAGAGGATGATCCAACAATAAAATATGTATTGAAAAAAGAAATGTAAAAAGATAACAAAAAAGAAACTCTAGCTCGAAAAAAAAAAATTTAATAAAGTAAAGAAGATTTCTTCCAGGAAAATTCTCTTGCTGTTTCACTGTTCTCTGTGCTGACTCATCTTCCTCTAGTTCAGTTTGATAGCTGCTTACTTATGCTCTTCTTAACAGGTTTCAGTGGAAGTTGACTTTCTTAATATGTCTTTCTCTCTGCTCTGGTTCTCATTTACTAGTCAAAAAGGAAGGTGATTGAGGAGCCACATTATTATCTCTCACCAAGTCTTCCTTTTTTGCGGCCATTTTAAACTGCTTCACTGTTGAGTTGCAGAAAGCAGTTGTGTTTCTCAATTTTGTGGAGCTCTGAAATGGCAGGCTACAGGCAAAGAATGACTCTTCACAGAGCTACATTCTCTACCACTTTTGTTGCTGCCTCGCTGGCTGTCCATCCCTCTGTAGGATGTTACTAAAAGTAGTAATAAACAGTGGACACTGCTCAGTGTTATAAATCTTTCTTACTTAGCCCAATGCTATTACTTTCAGTGCCTATGAGCTCCCTTCCAAGATCTTACTGACCTTCGTTAATGCTGTTTGTAGCTAAAATTTCTATTTCCTTAGGAGAAAGAGAAAATGGATGTTGAGGAGAACTAGCACTCTCTGCCACAAATGCCTATTGATTCAGACAGGTTCTTAATTCCACCCCATAAAGTGAGTCAGCAACTCATACGAGGCATGTGGCCAGCAAAATAGAAAACTGGTACCCTCAGATTGCCATATCATACAGTATCAAAGGACTCACTATGAAAAAGGAAACCAGACAGCTCCCCATCACCAAAAAAAAATTGCAGCTAAACTTTTACTAGTTTTGATATGACTGGTATACATGCTCAAAGATTACCTTATAACTAGCAATGAGCCTGTCTTTCTGGGCCCTGTCAAAATCTTGACCTTGAAAGTGTAGCAAAACAGCTACACAGTGACTTTAAAACCTGTAAAGATGAGAAAACCCACGCACCATTATAATTTTTCAGTATGGTTGTCAAGATTGTTGAAGTTACTTCTAAAATTCTTTTATTCTCTTTTAGGTATGTTTAATATGGATTGGGAGCTCATAATGTATTCTAAATACCTTGTGATGTTTCCTTCCTTCTTACATTAGAAAATAAACCTTTAAGCGGAATGAAAAATTAATGATTGTCATGTTGGGAAGGAAAAAAATTCCTCTACCCCTTGAGGTTCTTCTAGATGGTCTAAGAATCAAATTGACATGAGACTGATTAACAGGAGAAAAAGCTAAAGTTTAATTACATACGTGTGGGGAATCCATAGCCATAGATTCCTAAGACAGTCACAGAGAATGAGGTATATATGTTATCCTGAACCAAGGAGAAGTGGGTAAAGTTCTGGGACTTCAAAGGGAAAGGGAAGCAATTTACAGGAATATTAAACAGTAAATGTTTAGTAAACAAATGTTGGCTGGACCACAGAAACAATGGGGCACAGAGAAGAATGTTAACAGACTTTGTCACATCCCTCCTTGTAAACCACACCTAGCTCATATTATTGCATAGTTTTCTATGGTGATAGCCCTTTCCTGGAGCAATTCCTCTATCTAAATTCTTTCTATGCAATTGCAGAAAGGGAGGAAGGTCAAAGTTTCTGAGTCCTTAGGGTCTTAATTGTTTTCAGCTCTGAGAGAATCTGTATGCCACAAGGGCACATCTTGGGAGGACTTGTCCTCTGCCCCTGCAGTCACAAAGTTTCTTTCTCTTCTCAGCATGCTCATTTTCTTCATTATTTGTCATTTTCTTGATGCCCATTTTGTCTGGTAAATCTACTCCAGATTCCTTTGTCTCTTGCAATAAAGATAACTTTATTAATTTGCACTGTCAAAATACAAATTAAATACCAATTTTATTTGAGAATGGAGACAGTGACTGTTCTAAACAGAAGATCTGGAACAAAGTCAACAGACTCTGAGAAGTTCATATTTTAATTATTTATACTTGTAGAGACTTTGGTCTATTTTGTTCACTGTTATATATCTGGTACCTAGAACAGTACTTGGTGGACTTGGTGGAAATAAAAAAAGATTTATTGGATTAATAGATCAATAGATTTTTCTTTTTATAATCCTAAAACACACTGGAAAATATTTAGACAAAGTAGTTGGAAGAGAGTAGGATTTTTTCAGTTCTGACAAGGAGATGGCATGGTAGGATTATATAATTCATACTGTTAAAATTCATGAATGGATTCAGACTGGGTGAAAACACATATAACCTCATTTTTAATATCTCTAAATATTAATACTAGGAGAGGAGTTGGGGCATAGACCATGGGAACACAATTATGTGATACAGTGTTTCAGATAATGGCTGCGAAGAAACCCATCCAAATGTGACTAGCAACATTAATATTGAAATAAACATTTTCAAGTGTTATTCATATAGTCTTCTGGTCTCACAACAAATTTGAGAAGTGGTTTCCATTACTATTGTCATTTTACAAATATGGAAATTGAACTTTGGAAAAGTGAGTAACTTGCCCTATATCCTACAGCTTTGTAGAGCCAAGACTGGAAGGTTTTGACAATCAAGGTCATGTTGAATAAGAAGTCATGCTTTTGCTCCATTGGTATTTAGCTGCTGTGTGGTTTTTCTCTGCTGCTCACCCTCTTGTACATCATATTTTCCATTCTCCTTTGTAATGGTATTATGTGCCCTGAGTTAATAAAGGATTTATTTTCTCCTCTACTGTCCAAAGTGTTGCATAATATTTGCTAGGTCTTTAAGAAGGAAATAAGGACTGTAACCAAAGTCCCAAAATTCTCCACAACCTGCCATGTTACAGATTTCTACTATAGCTATTTAGTAGGAACACTACTATGGATTGAAGGTTTATACCTACCTCTTCCCCCAGGTTCATATGTTGAAGCCCTAACCACCAATGTGATGGTACTTGGAAATGGGATCTTTGGGAGATGATTAGGGTTAGATGTGATCATGAGGGTGGGGTCCTCATGATGGGATAGTGTCTTTTAAGAAGAAGAAAAGAGAGAGAGAGAGAGAGATCTTTTTCTATCCATTCACATGCACTGAGGAAAGGCCAAGTGAGGACCCAGCAAGAAGCTGGCCATCTGTAATCCAAGAAGAAAGCCTTCACCAGAAGCTCAATTGGTTGGCACCTTGATCTTGGACTTCCCAACCACCAGAATGGTGAGAAAATTAATTTCTGGTGTTTAAATCACCCAGTCTATGGTATTTTGTTATAGCATCCCAAGCGGACTAATATACACTCTCTAGTGCTTTGACCTCTAATCCTCTATGTGGACATCTTGTTCCAGGTGAGATGGACTGGATCACTAGTGAGGAGTGCGTGCAGTTTTTGTCTAGAGTAGTGTAACTCCAGGGGGTGGGGGGAATCCTTCTCCCAGTCCAGGGCAAATTACCTTTGAAACTGAAATCAATCAAAGGGAGAAATAAAGTGGGAGAAACCCATTTATTGCCTACAAGCAGTCGTCCACTTCTGCTTGCCCGTGTCTCTCACCACCCAGCTGCAAAAAAAGGGACCTCACTAAACTTCTCTTGTCCAGTTATACCCTCACTCCCCCCACCCTTATAATCACCTACTGCTATGGAGGCAGACTACTTCTCTCCATGCTTGGAAACAGCTATTGATATGGAGATGCACAAGGCCAGGGGAGAGATTCTGGAAATATTGCAGTTTTACCTACAAGTGGAAACTGGCCTAAATTGCCTTCTTCTTCATGCATTCTTTCTCCTGAGCCTAAAGTTGGTTTTTGCTCAAGCTTCTCAGGAGATGCAAGTGGGAGTGTGGAGCTTCTTTCTAGCTGGGGGAAGGGGATAGTGAGAGAAAGGAAGGATGTGGCCCATTTATCATTACCAGTCACAAAAAGAGGCCTAGAGTAAGAATCTTGAAAAAGAGAATCCAGAGGCAAAGAATCTGTGTACAGAGAATCTCTGTACCTGGCTTGTACAGAGTCATTTAACTTATCAGTTAATCATGGAAGCTGAGATCATTGATTTCAGTCCTCTCATCTTTGGTAATATATTTAGTTCTATAACTTTTCCTCTAAGCGCTGCTTTAGGTACATCCCAAAATTTTAATATGTGATATTTCATTTTCATACAGTTCAAAATACTTCCTCATTTTTCTTTTGATTCCTTTTTTCCTCCTACATTAAAGTTCTATTATTTGGGGATTTTCCAGAGATCTTCCTGTTATTCAGTTCTAATTTAATTCTACTCTAGTCAGATAACACAGTTTCATACTTTGAATCCTTTTAAATTATTGAGTCTTGCTATATGGCCCAGAATATGACCTATTCTAGTAAATTCTCCATGTGTACTTGAAAAGACATGCAGAGTTTAAACACATAGTCTGTGCAAAAGTTGTGAAGGCAAAAGTTTAAAGTATTGCCTCTGAAAAAGAGATATTTTACAAAAGGTAATGCTCACAAAACATGCTATTCATATAGTTCACTTGGTAAACAAGTACATTCTGCTGAAGAATATTGGCAATCACTTATTTTAAAATGATAGTTTTGAAGACTAAGTATGTATGTAGACTGTCTAAAGATTATCTCTTAGTATTAGGCTTCTTGAATTTATTTTATGAACTTCCAAAAGCAATCTAAAGCTTGATATTTTTCTGGTTGTGGATTGAAGGTGTGAATTTCCCTCAGCCTTTCTAAGGAAGCACTTTTGAATTCATTTCCCTGGCATAAACTTGCCTTCCCCAGAGCAATTTTGGAGGGAACGTTAAGTGTTTTTAATCAGAGTTGTGTGGGAGCCCATTTACTCACTGTGTAATACAAGATGTTAAAGGAACACCACTTTGCTTAAGGGACTTGCTGTTTGGGAAGTTCATTTAAACTGGATCCTCTCTTCTCTGGCTTCCCATTTTGAATTTGTTTGGCTAAGATTGAACTCAATATTTCTTTTTGGTAGCTATTCTGCAGTGCACTCCTACCACCCATCTCCAGCATATTCATTCTTTGAACTGTAAATGGAAATTCACATGTTTGGGGTTTTGCTTTGCAAGTTATAGTTGTCTCTTACAATTCCCTTTTCATTTGAAAAACACCAGAGTAGTGCTGTGTATTTTCAGTCATATTCTCTCTAGTATCAAATGTCACAGCTGGGTTGCATGAAGGTTTATTTATATTATAATAGCATTTCCTTTAGATCTCAAGGGGCCTCTATCTCTAAAATCACTTGTCTACAGGAACTTCAGGGAGAATAACTTGACCTTTTAAAAGTAAACTTTCCAAATGAGTATCTCCCTCTGGATCTAGGTTCTGATGGTTCTGTGTGTGTGCACGTATGACTTGAGCTTTTAGGTTAACGTAGATTCTGACTTTTTAAAGTGATGTAGTGTGTCTTTGATTTCCCAAACAGATAAATTTTTTGGTGATTATGATGAAGAGTAAACTGTGAGTAATGTGGTAGGATAATTCATAATATACATTCGTCATGCCATTCCAGAAAGTTAGTCAACTCTTTTGTGCTTCTTTCCAAATTTATATTTATAGGCAGAAATAGGGTGAGCAGCTGTCCTAGTTTGCCCCAAGGACTTGGGGAAGCAGAGTTCCTGCCATATAGAACTTGCAGTAGAAAAACTGGGATAGTCCTGGGCAAACCAGGACAAATTGGTCACCTTTGGCCCAAGTCATGTACAAGACTCCCCCATCCTGGACTTTTTTCTAAACCCCGAGTTTACTGAAGAGAAGTATCCCGGAGGGCAAAAGGAGAATGTGATACCATATTAATGTAAACTTTCCATTGAAATATAACATATACATAATGCACAAATCCTAAGTGTGTAGCTTTACAAAATTTTAACAAGTAAACACACACATGTAACTAGGATCCAGATCAAGAAATAGAATATTTCCAGAATCCCAAAGACCTCCTTGGGCATTCTTTCAGTCACTACCTTCTTGAATAATTATGTAAGGGAGGAAAAATAATGTTCCTTCTACCTTTCTGAGCTCTTGACTGAGACCCCTGGTAATAAAAGACAGAGTAACAGGAGAAAAAAACCCCAAGTTTAGTAACATGTGCACCCCCCATGTATATGGGAGAGACCCAAGAAAACTTGAGTAAAACTTTCTGAAATGGCCAAAGATCCCACCTTAAATACCATCTTCAGTTAAAAATGAAAGAAAGATGTTGGGAGGGGTGATGAGGTAGCGGGGTGTGGAGGCCAGTTTATGAGAAGTCATCAGGAAAAACAC
The DNA here is from genome assembly GCA_029783875.1 of Phataginus tricuspis. Classification (NCBI taxonomy): domain Eukaryota; kingdom Metazoa; phylum Chordata; class Mammalia; order Pholidota; family Manidae; genus Phataginus; species Phataginus tricuspis. The sequence continues at coordinate 24,029,828 of JAQQAC010016209.1, forward strand.
AGACTGATATGCAGATTTAAGCCCAAGCCTTCTCCATTGATAAGAGTTTCTTGTGATTTAGAGTCATCCTTCTCTTCCTGGTACAGAGAGGGAGACACTCTTTCAAATTACACCCTTATAAGTGTGAATTTCCCTCACAGAAGAGTAAATTCTGTAGAGTTGTCCTGTGGCTGCTTTATTCTCAAAATGATGCCACCTCAAAATTATCTTTATGCCAGAGGCATATTTTGGGGTGGCACATTCTGCTCCCATTCAACTATTATCCTCACTTAAAATACCTTAGGTTAGTTTTACCTGTTTAAAAAATTTATATAAATGGAACCATATACTCTGTACTCTTTTTTCCGGTTTCTTTCATTTAACATTAAGGCTGTGAGATTCATCCATATTGCTGTGTGTCAATTGCTTTGTTCTTTCTTGTTGCTCTGTAATATCCAATTGTATGACTATATAGCAATTTACTTACCCATTCTACTTTTGTTGGACATTTGGGTTGTTTCCAGTTTAGGGCTATTATGAACAGTGCTACTATAAATACTTTTGATGGTAAGGAGAGAAAGGGAGCAGCAATTGGCAGACTCTCAGGGAGGCAGCAACACTCAAAGGGGTTGGTGCAAAGTGGACAGAGATCCTAGCCATGGGGTTTTTCACCTTTGCAAATTCTGTGATCCATGCACACGCAAAATCAGGGGATTGCTTACCTCATGGGCAGCTCAGTTTTGGACAACAGAACAATCAGCCACAATGAAATAAAGGTTAGGGGCTTACATTGAGTTAGCCAAACTGGGGGGTTAAGGGCATAGTCCTCCAGACTGTCAAGGCTGCCTCAGAATTCTGACACCAACTACAAGTGCAGGGGTTTCTTTCTTTGTTTCAGTTTTATTGAAATATAATTGATATGTAGTACTGTATAAGTGTACAGAAAGTGGAAATTTATGACCAGGATCCTCACCTGGCTTATACATAAAGGCATAAAGGAGTCTGCTTTACATATCTATGGGCAGCAGGATGTTTACAGGTGACAGAGCCACTGGTCAGCCATGGGAGTAACAGCAGAGGGGAAGGAAGGAAAGCAGAGAAGGGAAGCCTAGAGGGAAGCAGGAGGGAAGTCATGGAGCCCCAGTGCCAGGAGCCAGAAAAGTCAGGGAGACTGAATCACCAGCAGGAGGCAGTGTCTGGAGAGAGCAGTGCAAGTGGAGGAGTGGAGAGGTTAGCGGTGGAAAGAGGAAGCAGGAGAGAGAAGCCACGGACCCCCAGTGCTAGGAAGAGAGAAGAGAGCCCTGTGTTTGGGAGCAGAAGGGAGCATCACTGGAGCCACAAGAGAATGAGACCTACTGCCATGAGAACAAACGAGGTATGAGCTCCTTCTGTCCCTCAACTTGCCCTTGTCTTTATTTGGTCCTAATGAATTCATAGTCAACTTGCCTAGCATGGGAAAC
>JAQQAC010016209.1:24036266-24124764 GCA_029783875.1 Phataginus tricuspis
ATCTCCCCCTTTATTTCCTAAGTTGCAAATAATGTCTCTTAACAATACCTAGGACACCTAGCTACGCAATGTACTAGCTTTGGACCAGTTACCCAAACTTTCTAGGACTCAGTTTTCCATCTGTAAAATTGGGGTAATAGTATCTCTCTTGCCTAATTATTTAATTCTTTCTTGCTTCCCAACTAATAAAGACCATGCAGGGATGACTCCTGGTAAGCAGATGGAGTTGGGTGCCTTTTACATTTGTGACTGGGACAGAGATCTGAGGGGTCCTGGGTATGAGCCAGGAAATGGACTAAAGTCTGGATTACTGTATCTGAGGGATGGAAACCTGGAAGGGACGGCAAGTGAAAATGGGTAGCAAATATAAGGAGTAGTCAAAAAGGACCAGAGATGAGGCCAGGAATGCAGGACAGCCAAAGTCACACATGAGTTTGGAGTTCAAAAAATAAAGTGGTAGGAGAAGGAAAGTAGCAGCTTTTGTTCTTTTCAGTTTTGCCGAGAGGGCAGGATGGACTATCCTTGGAGATGACAGTTACCCGTGGACAATGAATAGTGTAAAGGTTAATGATAATTTATGCTGACACCTTGTTTCACATCTAAAAAGAGCAGGTGCTTCATAAATGGTAATGAATATAGTTTTTACCTACTTTTCTCTCAGTAGAGGTTGTAGGTGAGGTAGTTTTCTTTAAAGAGAAATGAGAATAAAGGTCTCTATGAACTACTCACTTAGTATAGAAGGTATTCATATTCCTGGTGAAAAGGAACATTCCTGGTGAGGCGGACATCTGGTGTTTTTTGCCTTCTCTGACGAACAAGAAGATGTGTCACTTGCATCTTCCTTCAAGAAAGAACTTGTTCATCAGCTGCAAGGAGTGCATTTAGCTGACAGCCCCTAAATTCAGGATCTGTCCCTGCACATAATTGTGAAGCCCTGCTCTTCCAGGGCAAAACCTAACCAATGACTGAGCATGTGTGGCTATAAAGGCCTGGCCATTTCTGCCAAACATAGGTATTCGCTAACAGATAATCTTTGTTCTGAGCTCCCTGCTGGGTTAGCTGTTGGCTGAGACTGTCAGATCTGCAGAGCAGTCTGAGGTTCTCTCTGCCTGATTCTACTTTGTCCTCCAGTTTTTTCATAGGTGTTAGATCTGCATCACTGTCTGAGACTTTCTTGGTTGATTCTGTTTCCTCTCCCTTAATTTTCCCCAAGAGTTAAACAGTAAATTTTTTGTACTCCTCACTCTGCATCACTGTTTGCTTCCCAGAGGACCTGAACTGACACAGTTGTTACTAGAAGTGTTCTGGAAAAAGCAAGAAAGAAGATGGGGGTTGGTGACTGACCACTCACCACCTGTCTGGCAATGAGGACCCCATCCTGGGTAGCATGTAGGACAGGAAGAGTCCCTGTCCTAATGCTGTAGTCTAATTGATAAAATTTAACGCTGGTGGTGATTCAGCAGAAGATTCTGATGAAACAGAATGTTCAGGCTGATGCAAGGATTTGCAAAGTTCAGAGGTGGGAGGTGGAGGATAAGGAAGCAGGGAGGTGGCAATGCATATCAGAACAATGGGATTGTCTGCTTGCTATGAAGTTTCAATGACACCCTACAGAGAGATAATGAAAAACTGAGGGCAGTTAATGAGCAATTGAAAAACAGGTGGGAAGGTCAGAAGACTTCTTCGGTAGTTTGCAGAGGGCCTTATCTCCTGCAGTGGGAGAGCCAGAAAAAGCTGAGGACAAAACTCAAGATTTAATAGTTCTATGCAGTAGCCTTCAAAGATAATTGAATGATCAGCTGAGGCAGTCTTTTATGACAAAGTCAAAGCCCTATCTGGGGCAACCTGGGACTCTGGTATGTGGGATGAAGACATGTGGGTGGATGCCCCTGAAGATTTTGGCCTCCTAGTATTAAAGAAACCAGACTAGGTGGAAGACAGGAGTTGTTCATGCCAAGACTCAAGTCAGCAAACCAAAACTAAGTTTCTGTGCTTGGCTCTTCCAGAAAAGGAAGGCCTAATTCAGCCAATCAGTGCTTGCTTGCTTAGAACAAGTTACCTGACCTGATCCAAGACTTCCAAAGTAACCCTGCTTTAACCAATAAACAAATGCCCAGCATAACTTCCTTGTTCCTGCTCACTTTGGTCTATGAGACCCTCTCAAATTGTGCAACTCTTTGTATCTCCTTTATCTGCTAGACTGGATGCTACCCAATTCATGAATCACTGAACAAAGCTAATAAGATCTTTAAAATTTACTCAGTTGAATCTGTTTTTTAATGCCAGACTCTTTTGGACGCTGAGAACCTGCAGAGGTGGCCTGCCCCTCCCTATTAAGATATTAAGAGCTAGCATGCTCCTTGGCTCTAGTGTAGAAAGATATTGCAGAGTCTTCTCCCCCATAAAGCTACCAGGGCCCCCTTCAGGATCTGCCCCACTTTATCTCCTGGTTGCCAGGACAATAACTAGGATCATGTGGCAGCACAGCTCAGCTGGGGAAATGCTGGGCCCGATAAAGGAAGAAGGAGACCATACCCCAACAGAGTTTAAGACCTGTGAAGCATGTGTTGGCAAGAGCTGAGGGAGGAACAATGAACTGGATCTTGAGGGTGATTGGTTGATGGGGCTGAAAACTATGACTAGATAAGGGAGAGTTTAATGACTTGATGGCACTCTCTCGGGGCACCCAGGCAAGGACCCTGAGGGTGGGGCAAACTCACTATTAGGATGGCTTCTAGTTGCCCACAGAAAGTGGTAGCCCATGCTGAGCAAAGTTGAAATGCCTAAATTGCCATGACAAACTGTAGAGCAAGGAATTAAGAGTCTGAGGGAAGTGGATAGTCAGGAATGCATATGTTATATGAGAGCAGATGACTCACCAGTGGATTATGTCCCGTGGAAAAACCCAGACAGCATACCATTCACCAAGATGATCAGAAATGCACTGGGGAGCTACATATCAGCATTACTGAGGCATTTAGTGGCGCCTTCCTTTGCATGCAGGCCAGGGTTAATATGGAAAGGCTGTCACAAAGCTTGGCTTGCTGATAGCAAAAGGAGATGAGGCAGTGGGACTCAAAGGTGATAGAGACCACAGAGGCCAGGTGAGTGTGCTTAACCACCAGAAGCCATGGGGGTGCAATTATCATCATGACCAGAAAGGTTGGAGTAGCCACCAAGGGACCTTATCTAGAGACTTGTAAAGATGATTAAAAAACTATAGCTCCTGAGGGGAAAAACCAGTGGGCATACGACAAGGGTGCTGCTTAATATAAATAGTAGTTTCCCCTTATCCATGGGGAATATGTCACAAGACCTCCAGTGGATGCCTGAAACTGTGGATGGTATTGACTCTTAATGTACTGTTTTTTCCTATACGTATATATGTAAGATAAAGTTTTAATTTATAAATTGGGCACAGTAAAAGATTAACAACATTAACTAATAATAGAAGAACAATTATAACAATACACTATAATAAAAGTTATGTGCATGTGGTCTCTCTCTCTAAATATCTTACTGTACTGGGCTCATCTTTCTTCCCGTGATGATGTGAGATGACAAAATGCCTAGGTGATGAGATGAAGTGAGGTGAATGATGTAGGCATCCTCATGTGACATTCGGCTGCTACTGACCTTTGAATGGTATGTCCAAAGGAGGATGATATGCTTCTGGACCACAGTTGAGCACAGGTAACTGAAGCACTAGAAAGTGAAACCTCAGATAAGGGGAACCACTGTATAATGAAAAGGAAGCAAATGTAGATGTGTGGAAGGCTTAGAGCTAGTTTTTAAAAATGGAATCCATTGAATGAAGGGGTAGCCATGTCTTCAGGTCCCCAGGTGGAAGGAACCTGAAACACTGGCAAATATAGACCACAATGATTCCCCCAGTGTTTTCTCAAAGGAACTGCTGTTGTTGACTTAGATAACTGGACACTTGCAAAGAGAAGCAGAATTTGCCACCACAAAATGTTTCTCTTTGACATAAGGATTATTTTAGAATGGTTATTTTTAAGAAACTGCAGATACAGGAGAAGCTCTGAAAACCAAGTAGAGCTTACCTTTTTGAAAGAGACATTTACATGTACAAGGGGAATCTCCATTTGTAAGGGTGTTTCCCTCTCTGTACCAGGAAGAGGAGGATGACTCAATCTCTAGCAGCTCTTATCAATGCAAAAGGCAATGACTTAAATCTGCATAATAACCATATCCTTGATTACTGTGCTTTTCCTGGTCACTCTAATGACTGACTTCCCACCCACAACGTCTTTTGCCTTTAGCTGGAGATGGTATTTAAGTTGGTGGATCAGGCCACTTCAGAGGTTACTCCATTTTCCCAGGTCTCTCCCATGTATACAGAAGGCATACATTTTATTAAACTAATGCTTGTTTTTCTCCTATTAACCTGTCTTTTTTACAAGAGCATCTTAGCCAAGAACCTATAAGGGTGAAGGAAAAGTTACTTTTGCTCCACTAGAGTTGGGAAAGGGAAATATGCAGAAATTCTGATGATGATTGGGCCTAGGCTCTGAGTTAACATTGATATACAGAAACTCAGAGCATCATTATGGCCCCATGTTAGAGAGGAGGCATATGGAGAGCAAAGTCTAGCTTACAATGTCTCTGCTTTCTCTATGGACCTACCTGGCAGGCATTTTCCTAGTCTTTGAATGTATAATTTGATGTATACACTTGGCATTTGGTTTAACTCCCGCATTGGTGCTTGGCCTGATGGGGTAAGAATAATCATAGTGGATCAAGTAAGATCATAAGTAAGACCAAGTAGATGAAACACAATCCTCCCTCTACCCTCTACTCCCATACCCCCACCCCCAGCATCCAAGGTAGTAACTCAAAAACAGTTTGTATCACAGAGGATGGTAATGTGAGGACTAAAGGCAGGCTGCCCAATATGTGCCATTTGGGCATATTGATTATTTTAAATTAAAAGTTAACTTAAGAAATAGCCAGTGCAAGAACACTCTGACCTCCCTTTGTCTCCAAAGAGCAGGAAATAAATCTCTCATGTGAAAGGTAGCTTTCCTGTATCAAGAGGTAGAAAGACATGTTTATTGTCAGAGATAAGGAATTCAGAGTGAAGAAGACTATATAAACAAACCTGTTGTTTGACCAATTTACAATGCCAGACCCAAATCCAGTTTAGAATTCCTTACTATCTGAAGCTCTACAGCACAAGTTTTCTTTGTCTTGTCAATTCCTCCCAGATTTATTGTCTCTTTGTCTAAAAAGTATAAAAACTGCCTGCCTCCGTCATTTCTTTAAGTCTTCTTTTCATTATTGGGCCTCTGTGCACATGTAATTAAAATTTGTTTTTTCTCTCCTGTTAATCTGTCTCATGTCCAGCTAGAACCTTGAAGGGTAGAGGAAAATTTTCCCTCTCTTAAGGATATAAAAGGATCTCCTAAATCCTTTAATTTTCTGGTCTGGCCCCAGCAGAAACTGGATGGATTCTTGGGAGTAATCATGGACTCAGTATAGTAGGCACAACCGTAGCTGCCATGACAGATATGGTACCTACATTAGAGCAGATTAACATGGCCTCAGGTATATAATATGCAGCCATTGATTTGGCAAATACATTCTTTTCTATCAGTCATTAAAGTGGATCAGAAACAGTTTTCATTTACCTGGAATGTACAAACTTGTGCATTTACAGTTTTGCCACAAGGCTATGTTAACTTGTCTGTCCTCTGTCATCACATGGTCCAAAAAGATCTGGGCAGTCCCACAGAGTGTCACATTAATCCATTACACTGATGACATTATGCTGATTTGGAAGAATGAGGAAGACAGTGGCCTCCAGTAAGATGGAGGCTAACGTAAGTCATATGCACCTTAGAGTGTGGGAGATTAACCTTATGCTTTAGCATATGAAAGTGAAATAAACTTCAGTTGGGTTTAAGCTAATGTTTTTTGAGTTGCTGTCACTTACATCAGCCTTATATAGGGAAAATGGAAGTTCCATGGCCAGGATTCTCACCTGATCCTAACCTACTCTCACACTGTGTATGTGCCTACTGCATAAGGGTGTGTTTGTATACCACTGGTGATAAGCCATTATTGCCTGTGTTGCTATAAAAGGAGCTCCACTCAGTGCTGAGAGCAGACTGCACAAGGGCATGTTTGTATACCATTGGCCATAAGCCATTATTGCCTGTGTTGCTATAAAAGGAGTTCCACTTGTTGCTAAGAGCAGAAGAGAGCAGAGCCTGGAGTGGAAGCAGCACCTCAGATGGACTTGCTACTTGCAGACTGCCCTGGAGGCAGACAGGATTCTAGTGCTCAACCTACGGCCATGAGAACAAAGCTTTGTATAAGCCCCTTTCTACCCCAAACATTCATTGTCATTTTCTGGTCTTACCCGATCTAGAGTGAACTCACCCAGAGCTGGGAAACCCCTCTGGCCCACAGGTACACCTTATTGTGATATAGTATCATTTGCCCAAAATAATGGTGTTTCAGAGTAATTGATCTTAAGAAGTATTTCTAATGGTAATTAATAATTAATTGCCTATTGATATTGCTGTAAGTTCATGTCAGTAAAGCAACATACTGATCTTTCTATTCTACAATGCGAGTTAAAGTGAGAGGGTATGATTCTAGGTTGTCTAAAAGAGGATTTTATAGTCAGGATACAAAGTGAGGGGAGGGGTGTAGAATGCAGATCTATATTATGCCACTTAAAATTATTGAGTTATCTATCAGGAGGCCATTTGGACAGGCCCTAACTCTCACAATGGTGCTGAGGCAGGAGCCTTAATAAGTATGACTAGTCAGGCATCTGTATTAAGGTCACTGAGTTACCATTCATATCTGACAGTCCATGGTTAAGGAGCAGTCAATCAAGTTAAACCTGCAAATAACTTGTTATTCTTAACAGATGTCCCCAAAAGTTTTAAAAGAATACATTTGTAGCCATTCATGCCTGTGTAAAATATTGTCTGAATACTCTTATACATAAGATTTGTCAAGTGGGAATGGCTATTGAATTCAAATTGAGTGATCAGCAGACCAATAGGTTTATAGTTCAGGTTGAATTAGAGGATTGCCCATATAAATAATTTGATACTGTATGAATAAGTCTTTCCAGGAACACAATTTAATAGAGTTTAATAAAATTATAGCCAGTTGTCCTTGAATTATAAAAGCTGAGTCAAAGAAGTTTTCTGGGTGTCAACTGAAATCTGAGCATGTTTCTTCAATCTCATTCACCAGATTCAAAATACAGATTTATTACATCCTCTAAACTACATTCATTAGTGCTTACCGAAGCCCAACCTGGAGTGATTGTATAATAAAACAAGGACATAGTTTACTTATGCAATTTCTTTTACCTCAAACACTATTATTTTACTTAAGTAATTTCTTATGCAATAAGTTTGTAATAAGGGTTAACTTTAATAAGACCTTCCAAGGCGACCTATTCTGTATCTCATTTCACATGGCACCACAGTAAACTGGTTAAGGTTTTGTTTTGTTTTGTTGCATCCCAACAGTACTTGTCAAACCAGAAACTGGAAGGGCGGGGCCCACGTTTACCAAAACCTGGAACATGACTTTAATTTTCATTGGTCTGTTGTTAGAAACGAAAGGGGAAGTGTCAATCAGGGAAATTTCAAGAAACAGCAGGAAATTGCCAATAGAATAAAAAAAAACGCTTGCTCTGGATTACTTTTCTCAACCTTTTAATCTTAAAGTAGACATATTAGACTTAAAGACAAGTTAAGTCACCAGTGGAAGTAAAAGAGCACTCTACACCTATGGAGTTCAAAATACCTGTAATAAAATGTTTACCACTGGCCTCAAGGGTATAGACAATATTTTCCCAAGATCTGTCACATTTCCTGTGACTCAGTAAAATGCCATTTATAAGTGTAAGTAGTTTGTTGAGAAATTTTACATTTAAGCAAACACGGCTCTCTTAGGACAACTAGCTTATGGAAAAACAGCTCTGGCTGCCCACTGTCAGCTGGGATGTTTAAGTTTCCAAAGTTCCATAAATAAAGATTATTAAAACTGAAATACAGCAAAACACAATCTCAGACACACTTGAAGTATAAACTGGAATATATTTTTCTGAAGGACGACTTGGCAATTTGTAATGAAGCTTTAAAAACTGCATTTCCTTTATCTAAGCATCTTCTTTTTAAGAATTTTTTTTTGAGAATATGATCCCATAATTGAATACAGGTATTAGTAAAATAATATTTATTGTAGTTTTGATGATGACAATGAAATGCTGGAAACAAATATATGACAATACAGGATCCATTAAAATTGTGATACAAATGTATCATAAAATATTATAAGCCATTAAAATATTTAAATATATTCATTAACACAAAATATATTCATGACACTGTTGAGTGAGAATAGCATGTAACAAAGTATTACAAAGCCTATGTGCTCAATACAGTTTAAAAGCTGAACTTACATATTTGCATATGTATATACATAGAAGGTGTCTTGGAGTTTACAGTAGAAAGTGTTGGGGAGGAAGAAATTTCCTTTCCCCCTTGAGGTTCTTCTAGCTGGTCTAAGAATCAAATTGACATGAGACAGATTAAAAGGAGAAAACAATCTAAAGTTTAATTACGTATGAGGGAGCCATAGACATGGGTCCCAAAGACAGGGAGAATGAGGTATATATGTCACCCCGAACCAAGGAGAAGAGGGTAGGGGTCTGGGACCTCAAAGGGAAAGGAAAACAATTCACAGGAATATGAAAAGAGTAAATGTTTGGTGAACAAAATATGTGAGGGGTCACACAGAAACGATAGGGCACAGAGAGGAATTTTATCAGACTTTATCACATTCCTTCTTGTCTACCACCCCTAGTTTACATTATAATATAGCTATCTGTGCTGACAGCTCTCCTCCTGGAGTAGATCAAAATCTTCTTTATGCAGTTGTGTGGTGGGAGACATCAAAGTATCTTCCTGAGTCTTCTGGGCCAAGGTGTTTTTTTTTTTCAAGGTACCATTGATATACACTCTTATGAAGGTTTCACATGAAAAACATTATGGTTACTACATTCACCCATATTATGAAGTCCCCCCCCATACCCCATTGAAGTCACTGTCCATCAGTGCAGAAAGATGCCACAGAGTTACTACTTGTCTTCTCTGTGCTACACTGTCTTCCCTGTGACCCCTCACACACCATGTGTATCAATCATAAACCCTCAATCCACTTTTCCCTCCCTCTCCACCCCACCTCCCCCAACCCTCCCCTTTGGTAACCACTAGTCCCTTCGTGGAGTCTGTGAGTCTGCTGCTGTTTTGTTCTTTCAGTTTTTCTTCATTGTTAACTAGAAGACTTAAAGAGAGCCTACTTTATTCCTCACTTTTTTATTTTGTTATCATTAATGTACTATTACATGAGCAACATTATGGTTACTAGACTCCCCTCATCATCAAGTCCCCACCAGCTACCCAATTACAGTCACTGTGCATCAGTGTAGTAAGATGCTATAGAGTCACTACTTGTCTTCTCTGTGCTATACTGCCTTCCCCATGCCACCCCCACCCTACATTATGTCTGCTAATCGTAATGGCCCTTATTCCTCTTCTCCCTCCCTTCCCACCCATCTTCCCCAGTCCCTTTCCCTTTGGTAACTGTTAGTCCATTCTTGGGTTCTGTGAGTCTGCTGCTGTTTTGTTCCTTCAGTTTTCTCTTTGTTCTTATACTCTACAGATGAGTGAAATCATTTGGTACTTGTCTTTCTCCACCTGGCTTATTTCACTGAGCATAATACCCTCTAGCTCCATCCATGTTGTTGCAAATGGTAGGGTTTGTTTTCTTCTTATGGCTGAATAATACTCCATTGTGTATATGTACCACATCTTCTTAATCCATTCATCTACTGATGGACACTTAGGTTGCTTCCATAGGGCCTAGATGGTTTTTAGTTCAAAATAATCTGCATGTCATAGTGGCACATCTTGGGGCAGCCTTCCCTTGGTCCCTACAGTATTAACTGATTATTGCTAGGTGCTAGAAATATTTTGTTACGAAATACTACAAACATACAAAGTTATAGAAAATAAAATAACAAATAACTTGTGTACCTAAAAATTGGCTTTATCAAGTATTAATATTTTACCATATTTGCTTCAGATATGGTCTAAGTAAAGAAACATTTTAGAGACAGGTGAAGTCCTCTGTACTGACCCCTCCAACCTGTTCCTCTTTCTCCCTCCTCAAGTTCACCCCATCCTAAATTTGCCAGATGTTATATTTTCCAGAATTTGATATTTAATATATATAATACTATGAATATTACAACTCTGTATATGTACATACATAAGTAATATAGGTATTATATACGTTATATGTATGTAATATATGGTATTGCTTGCATTTTTAAAGTTTTATGTAAATGTTATTATAAAGTACAGGTCTTGCTACCCCATTTTTTTTCTATTAATAGTGTGTTTTTAAGATTTATAAATATTGATATATGTAGCTCTGGGTCACTTAAAAAGTTAATATGGCATTCTACTTTTTGATGTACCACAAATTCATCAGCTATGGATGCATATATAGGTCATTTCCAATTTTATGCTATTACAAACAATGCAGTTCAAATAACATAAAAATTCTTTAGCATCTCTTTGTAACCATCCATGTAATAATATCTTTCCACTATATTCTTAGGAGTAGAATTGCTGAGTCTATTTCTGCCCCAATGTTCCAATCTCATAGTTTACATAATTTTATAATGAAAAGGGATATTTCATAAAGAAAATCTCCCTCCCTTGGTCATCTCCTGTAAAACGGCTTTGGCATAAGAATTGAGAATCAGCTTTGCAGGTTCTGCTGAAACAAAACAGATGAGAGAAACAAGAGCTGAATCAATCAATCAATTCACACACACACGCCAGCACCCCCAATAACAGCAGTAAACATGCTGGGAATTTTTGGAATTGCATCAAACTAATCACTTTATTTTGGAAGAATTGACAACTTTTCAATACTGAGTTTTCCTAGTTGTATTCGATTACATAATTATTCAAAATAGAGTTGACCCTGGAACAACACTGGTTTAACAGTGAGGGTCCACTTACATGTGGACTGTTTTCAATATATATATCAGAGGACTTTTTAGAGACTTATAACAATTTGATAAAACGCTTTCTCTAGATTACTTTATTGTAAGACTGTAGTATATAATACATATACAAAATATGTATTATTCTACTGTTAACGTTATCACTAAGGCTTCTGGTCAACAGTAGGATATTATTAATAATTAATTTTTGGGGGGGGTCAAAGGTTACATGTGGATTTTCCAGTGCATGGGGTCTGGGCCCCTAACTCCTGGGTGGTATTCAAGGGTCAGCTGTATTCACTTGCCCTTCCTGGGAGAGCATCATATATTCATGTCCTTTGAGGTATTGTTTAGCCACATGACTTGCTTCAGCCATGCTCACTTGAGAAGTAACCTGTACCACTTTTTAATAAAGCTCAAAGAGGCATCACACATCTGTTTTCCCTCTGCCGTGAGAGCAGCAATGCCCCAGACCGAGGCTGTCCCCGCAGCCAGCATGCCAGGGTGAGGGCAAAGCTGAGCAGAACCACAACTGTCTTATTACAGAAATGTCACTAAAGCAAAAAATCAGCTTTGCTGTTGTGAGGCCCTGGGATTTTTTGTTTCATTTGTTACTGCTTTATAACTAAGCTTAAGCTGCCCAAAGGAAATAATTAGTACCAAAAGTGGAAATAGTGACATTAACAAAACAAAACATAAAATTGTGCGGCACTGGTTCTGAAGTTAAGAGGTGTTCAGAGAAGAAATAGTTATTAAAGGTAGAAGGTAGGCAACCCCATTCTGAAGTGGCAAACATTTGGTAAAACATCACTGATGGTGTCTAGGGAAGGCAGGTGATGTGGTGAATGAGTCTGTGGGTTTAGGGAGAGAGGGCAAGAAACAGAATGTCAGTAACGTGCCTTCATTCCTGTTGGCTGCATTTAGAGAGATGCTACAAGAAAGAGATACACCACGAAGATGTGGCCAATTTTCAAGCTAGAAGGGGAGGGAGTAGAGTGAGCCCTGAATTCGAAAACTTAGTAGTAATCAAAGAAACAACAGATATGGTAACTGAAGTCAGCACAGTTTAGCCTTAGCTGACTGATGCACCATCTATGGACACCAAATCTCTCTTATTTTCTGTAGCTGTTCTTTTATGTACTTTAATAATGGTTAAACTTATTTGCAGGTACCCAACCATTTCTGTGACTGTTACAGATGGAGCTCTCTTTTTAAATACGTCTTAGTTAGTTTTATGGGTAAAAAATATATAACCTTTTTTTCCTTATATACAACAGGTCATCAGATTACCAAAATACTAATGATTGTAATGATTACTGTTGTTTTTCTTTTTGTACTTCTTCCCTTCAGTTTCATTTTCTTGTTGCTGAAGTTGTTCCTTTAAAATTTAAGGACAGTCTTAGTCTGTATTAAACTGTCCCTCACCCTTGAGTTATAGTTTTGTAGTCTATTGTCAGAGTGTCATTCTGATATATGTAATAATCTGGTTTGTTTATTTGTTTTCTCTCTAGTAGCTGTGGCAGAGACTAGCTACGTGATTAACAACCCAGTTCTCTCTTCTTGGGCACAGAGATAAACTACATTTCCCAGTCTCCTTGCATCTAAGTGGAGCCATGTGACTAGTAGTTCTTACCAGTGTAATGTGAGCAGGAGAGATGTATCACTTCTGATATGAGGCAGTTAAGAGCTGGTGTGTGTCTCATCTACACACTCTCTCTTCAAGGTCATGTGGAAGGATTTTCTTCTTTTCTTCCCTCAGCTTTATTGAGATATCACATTGTATAAGTTTAAGGTGTATAATGTGTTGATTTGATATACTAATATATTGCAAAATGATCACCAATATAGAGTTAGCTAACATCTCCATCACGTCACATAATTACCATTTCATTTTTGTGGTGAGAATGTTTAAGATGTACTCTTTGAGCAACCACCAAGTGTTTAATACAATATTATTGACTATAATCAGCATGCTGTACATTAGATCCCCAGAACTTATTCATCTTATTACTGGAAGTTTGTACCCTTGACCAACATCCCCGCATTTCCCCCACCACAAAGCTCCTGGCAACCACCATTCTAGTCTTTGTTTCTGTGAGTTCAGCTTTTTTAGATTCCACCTATGAGTGAGATCATATGGTGTTTTGTCTTTCTGTGTTTGACATATTTCACTTAGTATAATGCTCTCGAGATCCATCCATGTTGTCAACAATAGCAGGATTTCCTTCTTTCTCATGGCCGAATAATATTCTATTGTATATATAGATCACATCTGAAAGGCTTTTCCTAAATACCCACTAGGTCTGTGACATGAACAAGAAATATGCCATTTATTTTATAAGCCATTGAGATTTGAGAGTCATCTGTTACAGCATCTAGCTTTACTTACCCTGAGTGGTAGAGTAGGCAACTAAGATTTTCTTTCAATCTTAGATATTTTATAGTTTCACCGTAATATATCTGATTGTGGATTTATCTTTATTCTTCCTGGTACTCAGGATACCTCATTTTTTAAATAAAAACTATTTATATTTTAAATCATTTCATGTATAAAAGTGAGGATTCAATTCTTTAATCCAGGAAAATTCTCAAATATTATTTGTTCAAACATTGCTTTTTTTCCCTACATCCCCTTTCTCTTCTCCAACCCAATCAGACATATTATATAACTTTGCAGTGTATTCTCCATGTCTTTTTTTCTTCTCTCCGTTCCTTTTTCTATTGTGGTAAAATATACATAACACAAAATTTACCATTTTAACAACTTTTAAGGCTTAGTACAATTAAGCGCAATTCAGTGACATTAATTGAATTCACAGTGTTGTGTAACCATCACCACCGTCCATTTCCGGAACTTTTTTCATCATCCCAAACACAAACTATACTCGTTAAACAGTAACTTCCATTACTTCCTCCTCACAGCCCTGGTAAGCTCTATTTTACTGTCTCTATGATTTGCTTATCCTAGATGCCTCATATAAGTGGTATCATACTATATAAGTCCTTCTGTGTCTGGCTTATTTCACTTAGCACAGTGTTTTCAAGGTTCATCTGTGTGGCATGCATCAGCATTTCATTTTTTTTAAGGCTGAATAATGTTCCACTGTATGTACATATCACATTTATTTATCCATTATCTGTTGATGCACACTGAGGTTGTTTCCTTTTTGCGATTGTAAATAATTCTGCTATGAACATGAGTATACAAGTTGGTAGGAATCTCTGCTTTCATTTCTTTTGGGTATAACCGAGAAGTAGAATTGTTGGATCATAAGGTAATTTTACGTTTAAGTTTTGTGTAACTGCCAAAGTGTTTTCCATAGAGGCTGCACCATTTTACATTCTTACTAGCAAACACAAGGGTTCCAATTTCTCCACATTCTCAACAACACTTATTTTCATTTTTTTTATAATAGCCATCCTAAGCAATGTGAAGTGGTAGCTCATTGTGATTTTGACTGGCATTTTCCTAATGACAAATGATGTTGACCTTCTTTTTATGTACTTGTAGGCCATCTGTGTATCTTCTTTGGATAAATGTCTATTCAAGTCCTCTGCCCATCTCTGAATTGGGTTTTTTGATTTTTGTTATTGGGTTGTGTGAGTCTTATATATTATTTCTGATACAGTTTCTCTCTCTCAGTGCTGCATTCTGTGTGTGAAACCTTCAGTACTATTTTCCAATAAACTAAGCCATTTGTTAAATGAGTACAGCTTGTTCTGTCCCATCTATTGAGTTTCTTTTCAGTAACTATACCGTTTCATTTCAGATAATGTATTTTTCAGCTCAAGAAGTTCTGTTTGTTTTTTTTTTAATCTTAGCTTTCATTTCTCTTTTCACTATGCCCAAGCTTTCCTTTAAATACTTGAACATAGTTTTAAGAGTTGTTTTAGAGTTCTTTTCCATTAAATCCATCATCTCTGTCATTCCTAGTTCTGTTTCTGGTAACTGATTTTTTATCCTGGTATGTATTGCATCTTCCTCCCTCTTTGCATGTGTAATCACTTTTTTTATTGGATGCTGACCATTGTGGGGTGGTAGGTCTTGTCCTTTGCTTAAAAAGAAGGTATTATACTGACAGGCATTTAAATTACAGATCAACTTGATTGTTTTGAGGCTTGTTTTTAGCTTTATGCAGGTGGCTTTAGAATAACTTTACTCTTTGGCTAGTTAGTTTAGCCTCTCTACTAAAACATGATCCCCTGAACTTGACACCAAAGGCCTGGATGTTCAACATGAAATGTCTCTGGCTGGTCAGAAATCAAACATCTCTCAGTCCTATATGATCTCTGTGAAATTGTTCTGATTACAGCTCCAATTTCTCTTTTGCCTAACATCAAGTGTTTTCACCCTATGCATGTGTAGCTTAATATTCAGCAACAGATTCAATTGGCCCCCTAAGTTTTTTGGGGGGCTATTTCTTTACACATCTCCCTCTTCCCCAGTACTGTGCCCCACAAATTACAGCCATCTAAGTCTTCCTGGACACTGTCTCTTCAGTTCAGCAACACTTCCCTGCTGTGCGTGGGATTCTGCACCATGGGCTGGAAATTGCCTCTAGGCAGAAAACTGGGGTGATTGTATGACTCCCCACCTTTGATTTCCTTGTGTCCTTATGGTCCTGTACCGCCTGTTAGGACAGTTTTGGACACTGGTGTCCAAAAATTCTCATCTCATATATTTTGACCACTTTTGTAGTTGCTTATGGTGGAAGGGTATGTTGAGCTGGAAGTAGAAACCTCAGTCTTTGAGTTTTAAAGCCACATTACCTCATGGAGAGCTTGGATATCAAGAAAAATACTTGTCCAGTAATTCAAGTATGGTGTATACCTGGAGAAAATCTCGGTTAACTGTAGCTCTCCTGAATTATTAAGAAAGATAAGCTTGGAGAAATTAAATTTGGAAGTGATGAAAGACTGGTTTGGAGACCTTGGGACAGTTTCAGGTGCCGTTATGGGAGACAGAGTCTCTAATGTAATAAATGCCATTGATACTCTACTCCATATCCTCTTGGCTTGCCTGAGTCACTTGAGTCTGTGGACATTCCCAGCAAGTATGTCACTCCCCATTGAAAAGTACTTGTATATTTCTACTGTTCTGCCAAGGGCTTTCTCTGGCACTGCAAAAGCTTGCTCATCTTCATGTAGTTACAACCTGTATAGGGCAGTTGCTGGCCCTGGGGACAGCTCTCAACCCAGGGAAGATAGGAGTTGCTGGATAAATTCCTCAGTGTCCTCAACCTCCAAGGGGATTGTTTTGATGGGAGTTCTGTACCATATCTTATAGGGTCCTCAGCACAGTTGGACCTTAGTTATGTACAATGATAACCTTATTGTTAATAAATGCTTCATAGGCTTTTCTCTCTCCGTTTTTCATCTCCCTCAGTTCCACACATATGCTTCTAGGAGCATCATCAAATAAAGGATCTCCGTCAGAATTCTTGTTTTACGATCTGCTTTTAGGAAAACCCAAGCTACGACCATCTAATTACCCTGTTTATGGTATAGACTCTTACTATGATAGACCTCCCCCAAAGATTATGTTTCTTGCTTCCAATTACAAAAGTAAATGCCAAGATTAAATGTATAGATTCAAATACACATTTTTTCTTACCCATTCAGTGGGTCTCCTGTCTACATCCTAAATGAGTGGTCCATTCCTGAAGCTGATAGAACTGGGCCTATACTCAGGTAGAAAAGCAGGAAGGGGATGGCAGGGTACTCATTTAGTTGCAAATTTCAGAAACCTACTAAAAGTAGATGTCTTATTCCTTTCAGGTTGCTACAAAAAAATATCACAGATTTGGTAGCTTATAAACAACAAAAATTTATTTCTCAATATTCTGGAGGCTAAAGAGTCTAAGATCATGGTGCTGGCAGATTCGGTATGGTGGCTGGTAAGGACCTGCTTCCTCTTTTATAAAGTTACTAATCCCATTCACAAGGGCATCCCCCTCATGATCTAATCATCTCTCAAAGGCCTCATCTTCTAATATCATCACCTTCGGGGGTTAGGATTCAACATTAAATTTGGGGGAAAACACATTCAGACCGTAATAGTAGCTTAATCTGAAAGGAACATTTATTGACTTGTGGAGTTCCAGGATGTACCTGGGCCTCAGGAATATTTAGAATCAAGGGTATGATTACTAGTATTTCTGTTTTTTCTCTCTGAATCTTATCTTTGCTGCTCTCATTGCTTTTCCTGGATTTTCTCTCACTGCAGATCAGCTCTCTTCTCTTCCTCTCTCTCATCGTAATAGCTAATGTTTATTAAGCTTCTGTAATACTCTAATTGCTTTACCTGGAATATTTCATTTTATGTTCAAACAACCTTATGAGTTAAGTGCTTTCATTATCCCAATATTTCATCTGTATGATTGATCATGGGTAAATCACTTAAATTCTCTGGGTCTTATATTTTTCATTTATAAAATGGAGATAATGAGGATACCTACAATATGGAGTTATTGTGATGATGAAACCAGGTAAGTGCAATATGTAGCACAGTGCTTTGCTCTCGGTTAGTGCTCAATACATATTAGCTACCATTGTTATTATGGGGTGTCATCTTCAAAGTCAATCAAGTAGATGCAACTAGCCCTTCTCCCTTCCATGCCCTCTGTTTGCATTAACATTTCTTTTTCTTTAAAGCTACACCTGATTCTTAAAAATCAGATTATATCAGGGTAAAATTGTTCAAAGTAGAAGGAATAGGCATAAAATATCAAACACTCTGAGCCCAACCTCTCTAGGAATAGCCTGATACATGATCAAGAGTGAGAAAGGTTATGAAGATGTCCCCCAACTTGTAAAAGCACTCTGATATTTCCTGGGCACCTTATTTCTGCTTTCAAGTTGAATGTCACACACTTTCCTCTTCATTTTAATTCAAGACCATGGACTATTTGGGCTGACTGTGACCTGAATGTGTTAATAGTGCGGTTGTTGTTTTTTGAGGAAGTCGTCTTATAATTAATTGTGTGACACAAGAAGAAAAATGAAGCCTAAAACTAGTTTTGATGCCTAAAAGAAAAATCAGCTGCTATTATAGCTAACGCAAATTTCTGCAAAAGGGAGTCATGCCCTAGAGAAATAAGGTATTTTGTACAGAAAATCATGTCCAAGCAACTATATAAATTTGGATTTTAAGGTCATTAATTGTGAACTGCTTTGTTTTTCCTTTCCCCCCCCAAAAGTTTGAAGAAATACTAAGTTCAAACTAAGATGATGTTATCCATTATGAAAACATTAGTTGAAATGTCGCCTTATATTTTCAAAGAGCTTTAGAGTTTTCAAAGAACATTTATTTTTTCCATTTCACTCTCTTTATGACCTCCTAAGTGAAGCAGAATATGCAGATTATCCATAGACAACCAAGTGAATAAGAATGCATGATGATGTACAAGTAATTCCTGCTTGAGACCAGGTAAAGAGTCCAATAGGGATTGGAAGGGGTGAGATTTGGAGGGGAAATGATGAGACAGTTAGAGATCAGTGAGTGTCTCTAAGAGAGGAATGGGGCCTGGCCCCCACTCTGTGGGGTGGCTCTGGGGTTGGAGGGCATGATGCAAGCTTCCCATGGGATCTGAGGGTAGAAGGAAGGGTGCCATACATCTCAGGGGAGCCAGGAGGCAGCAAGCCCCTCAGAGGAGCCTCTCAGGTAGGAAGGCACCAGTGCAGGGGATACTGATTCTGAAAAGGCCCCCAGCAGATGCACCTGACATCAGCCTCACAGAGCACTGCCATCAGCCTGAAGTGGGGAAAGCGGCAGAATGTACCAAACCTCGCAAAGCCTGGGAGAGCACCAGGGGCCCTGAGGGTGCCAGGGATCAGGATGGAGAAGAAGCAGAATTGTGTCTTGGTGGCCACAGGCCGTGACGGACTCACGGTCTTCAGCAATGAATGCCAGAACTCACAGACAAAGACCAGATGAGCAAGTTACATTATGATCCATTCTGGTAAAAGACAGGATCTCTGCATCTAGAAACCTTGTTCACATGGAAGCTTGATTTGTAGCAAGTCACCCAGAGAGAACCTACCTAGCTTATTGTTGTGGAGAAGAAGGGGTTGGGGATGCTAAACTACTCAAACGAGTCTGGGTTTTAGCTGGAAATGTCTGAGTTCCCTTGAATGGGCAAAATGAAGTTTTATACTGCTGGATGCCTTGGGGGCTCAGTAGCTAAAGTAAATACAGTTAAGCAGAAAGGAAGAAAGTTACATTTATAGGTTGTTTTAAATAAAATCTAATTAATTAATTAAAGGGTTTCTATAATTACTTTCAACAGTGAAAAATTGTCTCATAATTAATGAGTTTTCTGATTTCCAGTAAAACATTTGCATGTCAGATTTGAAAGTTACTTTTTTACATGCTCAAATTTTGGGATTACGAATTTAATATCCGCTAATTTTGTGCACATTTCCCTACCTCATGGAAGAAGGTCTTCCACTCTTGGGAGTGGAGGCAGGCAGGATATATCTCTGTATATATATGTCTGTCTCTATCACTGTCTCTGTCTCTGCCTCTATCTCCATCTCTATCATCTCTCTCTCTTTTTCTTTTTCTCAAGAGTTCCTGGGGTCTCTAAATTAGCTCCATCTCTGGTATTCTCAGTATCTGAGCCAGATATTTTTCTTTATAAAATAAAATATATTTTATTCTTTCTTTTAGCTCACCTGCTCTGGTCCCTGTCATTTGCAAATGAGATTCTTGGCTAATCAAAAAAATCGAACAGAAACATTCAAGTCTTACATGAATAAAACTACAACACTTTATGTTATGTTCTAGAAGAAAATTTGAGTAAATGGAGAGATATAAAAAATGGGCATCCCAGAAGACACCTTTCTATTTGGGAGAGATCCTCTATTTAATGTAGCACTGATGGACTCACTGTGGAAAAGAAGGGAAATATGCCCTCTTATTATTATCAGGAGGGCATGGAGTGAGGAGCACATGACAGGTGTTCAGCCAGTGAATGACACACTCCTTGAATATTGAAGGAGTGATACCAAGATTCAGGGAAGTTTAGAAATCATTCATAGACATGGTGGTCATAAGAGTCCAGCACTAGTGGTGTGTGGTGCTTGTGCCAGTATCTACGTCCAGACTATGGTGGGCCCACCCTATGGTGACCTTCCAACAAGTCACATCCTTGAATAATCACTTCCATTTGAGTGTGGGTACAACTTGTGACTTGCTCCTAGCCAATGGAATAATGTAAATGTGGGGAGATAGTCACTCCCTTGCTTCTGTTACATCATATAAAACTGTCTTAGAAGACTGGATAAAGAAATGTTCCTGCTCCTTTGAAGAAACAAGCTGTTATATCGTGAGAGGGCCAAACTCTAGGAGGAAGGAGCAAACCCTGGCCAACAGCTAGCAAGACACAAGGACCTCAGTCTTGAAACCACAAGGCACTGAATTCAGTCAACAGCCATGTGATCTTGGCCAAGGACCTGGAGGCTCAGATGAGACTGCAGCCCTGGCCAACACCTAGAACCATGTTTAGTGAGACCCTGAGCAGAGGACCCAGTTATGCCATGGCTGGTCTCCTCATCCAGGGAAACTATGAGACAATAAACATAGGTTGTTTTAAGGTACTACATTTGGGATAATTTATTACACAGCAATAGAAAACTAACAGGCTAGCCTTACTCTTCCTGTGTTCATTGTCCCTCAGCTCTACACTCACTTTTCACTTCTGTCTTGTGTACAGCTGGGGTTAAAACCCTGCAAACTGCATTCCTCAAACTCCTTAAATAGCTGGTTTTCTGTTAGATTCTGCTGATGTAAAGTAATGACGGAAGATTTGAAGGCAGGGGAGAAGTCATTTCTTCAACTTTTGGAGGAGGTTTCTGGAAGAACAGCCCAGAGAAATCAACTGAGAGTAACTGTAGAAATCTCTGGGCTCCGAAGCATTAGTGAGAGTGTAGGATCCTGGTTTCCTATTCAGCAGTAGCAGGGCAGTTTCAACACTAGTAGTGGCAATAGTGGTGTCTCCAGAAACTTGATAATGAGTGCAGGCTCATGGGCTCCAGCCCAGAGGCAGTGGTTCCATAATGGTTTCCGAGCAACACTGATGTCCAGGGTGACTCCTTCTCTCTTTCTCTCGGGCATCCTTTTTCGTTTTGCTCTTTCAGCACATTCAACACCCATGTAACCAACTCTCTATATTATATTCCCTTTGTTTGAATTCCTGGAGTGTTTTCTGATTTTTCATTGGAACACTGACTGATGCAAAAACTTAAGTTATCCATCTTGCTGTCAGGTCCCCCTTGGTGCTTTCTTGACTTCCAGATCCTAATTTTTGAGAGTTTGGGGGTTCTAGAAGATCTCTAATATCATTGTAAAAAAAAATTCCTTTGTATAAGTTAGTCAGAGTCTGTTTCTGTTGCTTGCTACTGAATATCCTGAGTGTTACAGAAGTTTCAATATTGTGGAGTGTATTAGTTTCCTATTGCTGCTGTGAAAAATTAATACAAATTTCATAGCTTAAAACAACACAAATTTATTGTCTTACAGCTTTGCAGGTTAGAGGTTCAACATGGGTCTCACTGGGCTAAAATCAAGGTGTCAGTAGGGCGGCATTCCTTTTTAGAGGCTTCATGGGAGAATCCATTTCTCTGCCTTTTCCAGCTTCTAGAGGCTACTGTGTTCCTTGGCCCATGGTCTCCCTCCTCCATCTTCAGAGTCAGAAACATTGCACCTGTCTGACCTTTCTTTCATAGTCATATGTCCCTCTAACTCTATTTGTCTGCTTCTCTCATTCACTTTTATGGACGCTTATGATTACATTTGGTTCACTCAGGTAATTCAGAGAAATTGCCCTATTTTAGGGTCATCTGATTAGCAGCTTTCATTCTACCTGCAACCTTAATTCCCCTTTGCCATACAGCATAATATATTCACAGGTTCTGGGCATTAGGACATGGACATCTTTGGGGGAGGCATTACTTTTCCTACCTCATAGAACTGTCATTTTCTGTCAGAATTAATCTATAAATTTAATGCCATGTCAGTTAGAATCTTGATAAGTGATTCTAAATTTAATGTAGAAGAGATAATGTACAAGAATAACAAAGAAGTTTTTGAAAAATAAGAGTAATGATGGGGGACTTGCTCTACCAGGCATAAAACATGCTATAAAGCTAAAGTAATAAAAATACTTTGGCATTGGTGGGTAGTAGAAGATGGTGTTATGAAAACTGAAAACTTATTGGGTGAAAAGTAGGGCCTGACTGTACACCAAATACAAAATAAATTCCAGGTGAATTAAATATCTGAATGTTAAAAAACTTTAGAAAGTGCAAAAGTATACACACACACACATATACATACACACAAAGTCTCAAAGAGTGGAAAATTGTTTTTAAAAACCTGGAAACCAGAAAAGAAAATATCTACATGCTTGAATACATGCAAATTTAACATTGCTGTACATTGAAACATACCATAAACCAAGTGTATTTTTGGTATATACTCCAAGACTGGGAGTATGTTTCAAATATACATGTTAAAGGATCACTGTTGAGACAATTTTTTAAAAAACATATGTGTGTAATTATGTTGTTGTATAAAAATATTAGAAATAATCTGACTGTCCATGAATAATAGAAGGACTAAATAAAATATAGTACATGCACCTTTTGTATAGTTTTAAAAAATATGGCAGTTCTATGTGCCCTAATAGGGACATAAGTGAAAGAGAAACTTGAAACATATATCTAGAATTACACCATTTGTGTAAAACAATAAATATATCTGTATTTAAATAAGACATAATTTACTATAATATAATGCAATCTTTTATGTAATATATGTTTGGAAGTATACACACCAAATTGATACTTTTTCAAATCTTGTAAGCCTTTCGATTCATTGAACTTTTATAATAAACATGTGTTCATGTGTTACATTCATGATTTTAAAAGTAATAACAAAAATGCTTTTTCACTTGAATAAAGAAAACCCAGCATAGAGGAAATAGATGGGAAAAATGTCCTAAAATTGAACAGAATATGTTTTGGGACAATAAGATCTTGGATGCATGGATAATACTTTTATGCCAATTTTTCATAAGAGAAAAGATATTCTGAAGGAAAAAATAAGAAAAATGTTTAATGACAGCTAATTTAAGTTCGTCTCTGCTTGGTACCAGCTAGTAGTGAAAGGAAAGAAACACGTTAGGCTTTGATGTCCAAAGGCTTGTGTTCATACACCTGTTATTATATTTTATCCTGTTTGAATTTAGGCAAATCACTTATCATCTCCAAGCTTTAGTTTCCTCATCCATAAGATAGATTGATAATAATACTTCTTTACAGGATCGTTTTGAGGGTTCAATGAGCAAATGTATTTAAGTACTAGGAACATTGCAAGTGCTCAGCAACCCCTAGTTTCTTTTTCACCATTTTTCGGGCTGCCTTACAGAAGGAGCACCACTCCACAGTCTTGTGCTGGCCTTCGTTTGTTTTCCTTAGACTAACTGGTACTCCTGATTTGTGTGTAACTACAGTAACAGCTTCATTTTATATAATGCTTTAATGTTTATAAGAATTCTCGCATACTATACCGCGCACCTTGAATCCTTGTATTTCTCGATTGTGTGAATTTCATTTAGCTTCCTTCCACTTGGGTTCTCAGGAGTTAACAAGGTGGTAAATATATTACGAGGAATGTTTTTACAATAAGAAAATTCCAGTGTTATTTCCATTCCCTCATTTTATAGAGCCCAGAGAGCTTAAGTGTTCTGCTTAAGAGCTACTCTATCAGTTAGCTTTTCCTGTGTAACAAATACCCTAAAACCTAGTGGCTTAAAATAACAATCATTTATTTGGCTCATCATTCTGATGGCAATCCTTATGGTTTGAACCAGGCTCAGCTTTTCTTGACTGAGCTCACTTCAATGACCTTGGCTGGGATGGCTGGAGTAGGTAGAACATCTCTCCACATGGCCTCTTAACCTGCAGCAGACAAGCCCTGGTCTATTCACATAGTGTGTCAGGTGCCAAAAGCAGTAAAAGTAGAAGCTGCAAGACCCCTTGTGGCCTAGACTGACAACCTATGGGATGTCATTTAGTTGCATTCTTATAGCCAAAGTGAGTCATGAGAACACTTATGATGGCAAGGACAGGGAAACAGACCCCACTTTTTGATGGTAGAAGCTATAACAGGGAAAGGTGACGGATTAGGGAGATCTTTTACAATCAATTCATGATATATAGCTATTTAGTACATAGACTTTGATGAAAAGTCAAATCTGGTGGCTGTTGATCCAGAAATTCCACTTCTGGGAATACATCCAAAGGAAACAAAAACCCTGTGTTAAAGAGATATCTGGACCCCATCTTTATGGAAGCATTATTTACAATAGCCAAGACATGAAAATAACCTAAGTGTCCATCAGTGGACGACTGGATAAAGAAAATGCCATCTATCTATCTATCTATCTATCTATCTATCTATCTATCTATCATCTATGTATCTATCTATCATCTATCTATCTATCCATCCATCAAGTGGCATACTATCCAGCCATAAAAAGAAGGAAATCCTGCCATCTATGACAACATACTGGACCTTGAGGGCATTATGCTAAATGAAATAAGTCAGAGAAAGACAAATACCTATGATCTCACTTATATGTGGAATCTAAAAAAAGAAAACAAAAGAAAAACTCATACAAAAAGAGATCAGATTTGTTACCACAGTGGGGGGATGGGGGTAATTGGATGAAGGTGGTCAAAGGTACAAACTTCAATTATAAGATGAATAAGTACTGGGATATAAATAAACAAACAAAAACCTAACAAAAACCAAACTGAACCAAACCAAACCAAAACCTTGATGACTGTTGAGTCCAGACCTACTGTAATATAGTTTTGTAATAAAAAAAATACTGAAATCTGAATGCATTCTTAATTTACTCCTGTTCTCTTAATGTCCTCAGAAAGGCATGACAGTCTAAAGAGTTAACAAGAGATTTTTTTCATAAGGTCTACTAATCATGAAGTTAGCTATTTCAGAAATGTAGAATGACTTCTTAGTGACATTCTTAAAGAGTGACAGTCAAACTTGTATAGGCTGAATCTAGGACAAAATTGTTGAAAAAGATGAGGGGGTGATGACAGTCTACATAAGGACTTTAATGTCCCTAAATCAGTCACGAATGGAAAGTTTAAAAAAAAAAACATAACACTTTAAAAGGTCTGCCTCAGGCAATCTCAAAACGTTTGACATTTCATTTATTGGAAAAATGGAGCTTTTTGTAATTAAAAAAGTTTTGACAACTGAAAGTGACTTTAAGACCTGTTAAAATCAGGTCAGTGAAGCTGCTGATGATCTCAAAGTTTTTATCTTAACATTGAGAGACTGGAGGCTGTGGGTTTTTAGCTATATGTGTACTGGGTACTGCAGAGGGGAAATGCATCCCAGTGAAACATTTTTAGATTGCAATGAAGCATAGGCTTGCAGAAGCCTAGGGGATCCAAAATAAGTTTTACTCATGTCCTTCTTTTATATGGTAACTGTAAAAGAAATGAGCCCTATTAAGGTAGCATTCTGTTGGAAGTAATCCTTATTTGATTTGTCAACTCTGTCAACAATATCTTGACTGCAATGGTCATCGGTGACCACTGGATAGATAGCTACTGAGGGCCATATGTGAGGACAGTAAAATGGTTAATTACATCAGTGGGGTCCTCACCTCATCTTCTGTGTTGTCTAGGTTCAGCGCATCCCTTCTTGTTTGTGTCCACATTAGTGGGTGCTGGGATGGCTGAATCATTGCTCATAGTTCGCTGTAGATACATAGCCTATGCAACAGTAATTGCTAAGGAAAAATGGCCTACTTCCCAAACTGCCTCTGACTGATTGCTGGACTGTAGCTGCGTATTTGCATGGCTCTGCAGTCTTTCAGTATCCTTCACTAGGAGCTCTGCCTATTCTCCGATCTGCTTTCTGTGTGGTGCCTGTCTGGGGCCATGAAAGGAGTGTTCTAACGTTTTCTCATGTAGCAGGAAAGGCAATTTCCAGTTTGGGTTCTTAACAAATAAGAAGTCTCTTGAATGCTCAGTTTTGGTGAGGGTTTTCTGCTTGGAAGGAAAGTAATTGACTCTTACACACTTCAATGAAAAAAGGACTTTATTGGAAGGATATGCAGTTGCCCACCAAATCAGAGAAGAGGCCAAACTAGCTGGTCTTAGAAAAGACAGGCAGCAGGGACACACCAGTGAGCAGGGAGCAGGAATTGAGGGGAACCTCTCCAAGACTCAATCTCCAGAGGTGGAGGGGGAGAAGATTGTATTGGTCGGGCTTGTATCTCATTGGCCAGCACAAGGGCAGGGCATCTTGATTGACAGTGCACAGACACTGTATGTGATATGAGAGGGGGTGATTGACCAAGGAACCTTAAGACACTTCTCTCCAAATGAGATCGCAGGAATGCTGGGTGGGCAAAACAGAAGACGTCCCTACACTTGGAAACGGGTGCCATAGTCCTTATGGTCAAGCATTCTTTTTGGGTGTAGAAGTCCAGGGTTTTGCTTTTTAAATAAACATTCTACCTCTGAACTTCATAGAACTGCTCTCGGGGGCATTTATTTGGATTCTGGAGCCAGACTGCTTGGATTGGAAGCCCAGTGCTGCCATTTCTTAGCGATATGTGCTTGGAATTGTTACTTAACCTCTCTGGATCTTGGTTTCCTCTACAGAGAAATGGGGATAACAAAAGTATTTTCATCATAGTGTTGTTACGATGATTAAATGAATTAAAACATCTAAAACCCTCAGACTGGTATCTAACATCTAAGAGCTATATGCTTCTTAGCTATTATTAGAGAGAGATAATGCATCATTATATTGTCTGAGATCTTTAACTATGGCTTAAAATATCAATTATGCTTATTAAAACTAAGAAATGTCCACCCTTTCCTGGCTTCATAGGCCACAATATTCTTGTTGGATTTTCTCCATGATGGTACTATGCTCATAAGATTGTCACTGTATTAGTTTTATTTGCTGCTGTAACAAATTACCACAAATTTAGGGGCTTAAATATAAAAATTTATTTATCTTTCAATTCTGGTGGTCAGAGTCTCATTCATTCTGGAGGCTCTAGGAAAGAGTCTGTCCCTAGCTTTTCAGTTGCTAGAGGTTGCCTGCAGTCCTTGGCTTCTGGTCCCTTCTCCCATCTTCAAAGCCAGCAACCATATGACTCTGACCTCTGTTTCTGTCACCATATCTTCTCTGCCTCTCCCTTTCCCTTATAAGACCCTTATCACCACATTGGGCCTGCCTGGGTAATCTAGGATAATCTCTCCATTTCAAAATCCTTAATTTAATCATATCAGTAAAGTTCCTTTAGTTTTAAAGGTTCTGGGGATTAGGACCTGAACACCTTTGGGGGCAGGCATCATGCTGCCTACTTTAGCCACTTAATAATTAGTGGCTCCATCAAAAATTTTAAATTATTTTTTATGAAGAATTGTTGAGCTTGTTCACGGAGGTCAACATAGCTCCTTTGTTATTCCTGGGTAGTATTTTGTTAGAAGACAAAATTGCAAGGTTAGCTTTTTGAGTGAAAGAATATATTAATTATTGAAAGATAGACCTCCTTTGTCATATATCTCTTGGATAGATTTTGAAATGCTATTAAAAAACAGTTTGCTCCAAATATAGTACTGGCATGTCTGATGCCTTTGAATTACAAACGTTCAATCCTTGGGATTTGGGTTAGGGGAAAGGCCTGTGTATTCTGTGTCATTCTCCAATGTACGGACTCTATCTTAATCTGTGAATGGCTTTGTGTCTCCCTCTACTACAGTGGTTCTCAGTGGGGGTGGTTTTGCCCCACTCCCCAACCAGGGGATATTTTGGATGTCAATGACTAGGGGTGGGTGGGTGTTACTGGCAGCTGTTGGGTAGAGGCCAGGGATGCTACTAGATATCCTGCTGTGCATGGAACAGCTCCCACCCCTGAAAGACAGAATGCTACCACACAAAATACCAGTAGTGTTGAGGCTGAGAAATCCTTTACTGAGTATCTCATTATCCCCCTTGATTATTTGACTTATTCTGACATATTACCTTAGAGATTGTAGGAAAGGTTTTTTATGGCCACTTGAGTTTAGATTTTATGAAACCATATTTTCCTCTCATAAGCAAGTATAATTTAGTTCATTCAAAAAAACAACCCACCCTTTATGGTGATTCTTTTAGAAATGTAATGATATAAGACTGAAGAAAATTCTGGAAATAAGAGAAAAATTCATTATAGATTCAGTGTTTCAGCTCCCCCCCACCATCTCCCCCTGCTTATATAACATTGATTTAAATAAAACATTTATTTTCCTTCCTGTGGGAGGGGAACATGACTATAACTGCAAATTATTTCTCAGTGGAGGGTTTGTGAATCTTCTGAGACGTGAACTTTCCAGTTTTCTACAGAATCCCATCATGCAACTCCCTGGTTTTGTAAAGGCAGTCTACATTTTGGGATTTTTCTTGGAGACTATAAATTCAGAAAGCATTTGATGTAGATGACAAAACAGTGTAAAATGGTCTTCTGGTCTCTACCTGACTGGAAGACATAGGGTATGCAATACCTGCTTCAGAGACCTTAAAGAGAAAAGGGAAGAATGGGTTATCTTTCAGTTCACTGATGAAAATGATTTTAATTCAGAGCTGTGACTGCTCTCCTGGCAGCTGGAGGCCTGCAGCAGGGTGAAAAATAACCAGCGTCCTGGAGATGGCAGTAGCAGGCAGGGATGGAGATGTTGTGCCATCCAGCCACAGCTGGAACTGCAGGCCCCACTCTGGATCTTGGTTCGTGCAGACAGGCAACCATAATGGATCCTTGTGGCTGTGGAGGGCTGATTTTGTTGGTGGTTGTTACAATGCAATTCCACCTTTTCCTTCTCTGAAGCTTAGTTCTCCCGTGCTGCCTTAAGTCCTTACCGAACAAGGTCTTGTGTAAAAGAATAATATGGAAACAATGCTCCTAGTGCCGGTTAGGCTCTACCACAACTACTTTAAGGTTAAGCTCTGCGTCATTTGAAAACCTATTCAATTGCTAGTACAATACTTATAGGCCCTGAGATACAAAAGGTGAGAAGATTGAGTCCTTGGGCTGGAGAGGTTTAAAAACACACAAATCAATGATTTCAGTGTAACAGATGATGACCCACTAAGCCAGTGCTATGAAAGCCAGTGGGTCAGTTGAACCCTGCCAGAGGGGTCAGAAACACTTTGCCAATGAGATGGCACCTGAGCTGACTTCAAAAGAATAAATAAGAGTTAGGTGAAGAAAGATAAAAAAGAGTGTTCCAGGTAGGTGATAGAGCATGAATAAAGATGTGGGTTGGGGTGGGGAACATCATGACATTTACTGTATTGGAAAGTAAAAGGCAGCATGACTGGAAAGCCAAGTAGCACTCAAATTATGGAAGTGCTAAAAAGTAAAAATGCTTTGGAAATAAAGATGGTGGGTGGTGTGCAGAAAACTTACCTGGGTCTATTGTTTTCAATGGATTTCCTGTCT
Source organism: Phataginus tricuspis (assembly GCA_029783875.1). Taxonomy (NCBI): domain Eukaryota; kingdom Metazoa; phylum Chordata; class Mammalia; order Pholidota; family Manidae; genus Phataginus; species Phataginus tricuspis. The sequence continues at coordinate 24,065,883 of JAQQAC010016209.1, forward strand.
CCATCCACAGAGATTTCTATCCAGCATGCCAACTAGTGGACCTCATGTTGGAGTTGAGTAATCACATTGTTCTATTCAGAGCACATTGTCATCTCTGCAAATCTCTTCTCTTTTAGGCTTACTTGTTTGTTTGTTCATTATTCACCAATTTTCCCGTCACCCTTGGTCCTCACTCCCATCCCACTTCCCTCTGGCACCCTCTCTCTGTATTGATCTTTATACAAAATACACATGCATTTTAAATTTACATAAAGGGTGTTGTGCTCTAAATCATTTTTCTTGCAGTTTTGGTCCAACTTTGTTTTTCTGCCCTTGTCCCATCGCTCTGTGGCACATCTAGCTCCTTGCCTTTAATTGCAGCATGCCTGCACACATCTTGCATATCCAATGTATCACGGCAGATACCTTGTTTCCTCTTCCAAGTCGTTCCCATGACAAACAGCTCTTTGATGAGCATTCTCATTTATATCTCCTTATGGGCCAGATGAACATTTTTCTACCCTCAAGGGCTCTGATACATTGGGTGTTAGTTGGGGTCCAGGTAGTGTGAATACAATTAAAGTGCTATTGTATTGAGGTGATTTAGTGAGACGAAAGAAGACAATGGTTCTCTGAGTCTGGCACACATTAGAATCTCCTGGAGGGCTTGGAAGACACTGACTGCCAGACTCAGATGCCAACCTTGCACTTGCACAATCTGGAGAAGTCAGTGCTTCCTTAAATTTTGCCTAATCCTAGTTCCAGCCCTGGCTGGACTAGATCCCATGCCTAGAGTTTCTGATTCACTAAATAAGTAGGTCTTTGGGGGTGGGCGTGAGAATTTGCATCTCTAGTTCCCAGGTGATATTGATACTGCTGGTCTAGGGACCGCACTTTGAGAACCACGGCTTTAGGACCTTGCCATTCAAAGTCTGACCTGCAGACCAGCAAATCCAACATCACCTAGGAACTCATTAGAGATGCAGAATGTTGAGCTCCACCCCAGATATACTGAACCAGAGCCTGCATTTGAGCAAGATTTCCAAGAGACTGGTAATCATAGTAAAGTCTGAGAAGCCCTGCTTTGGGAGATATATGGAGGGTACATCTTTCTACCAAACGAACTAATTATAAGGTGGCCCCCAAATTTCCGCAAAGCAGCCAGGAGATATTTTTCAGAGAAGATAATTATCTACCTAGGATATCTCATCTGGAAGCACACCATGTCTGTTTGTCCTTTACTAGTGGTGGTAATTTTGATCACCTGGCTAGAGTATGGTTTGGTTTTTCTACTATGAAACTATGTGCTGAGAAACTATAGTCACTTCCTGTTTGATGCAGTTACTAGAGGGAGACACTGTTCTTGCATGAGGCATGAAGATTAGTTTGGCCGTCATCTTAGCCCTTCATTTCTGTCCCAGGACAGGTAATAAAATGGTCAGAACATGTCCCTTCTTTCTAAGAGTGCAACAGGCAGGCCTACAGCGCTTGGCTGTGACGTGGGGTGAATTCACACCTGAGAGCAGATAAGCTAATGCAGCTCATGATGCAGGACAGTTCCCAGGTGGGAAGATGAAGTCCATCTTCAGTAGAAGGCTGAGGATTATGCAGATGATCCACTACTTGATGTCACAGTTCTCTTGGACAAGGAATAAAAATTTTAAATCCCTTCTACATAAGTAAGCCAACCAGATACATAGTGTTCACACACTCCTTATTGATTGTAAGAGGATCAAAATGATATCTCATTCAGAGAAAAGAGCCATGCCTAACTTTTTAAGGCTCTGCCTGAAAGGAATATAATGTTACATGTCAATTATACCTCAGTTAAAAAACAAAAGCAAAAATAGAATCTCCTCACCACTCTGCAGCATCCCTCCCTTGGAGGCATGATATACACACTCACCTACCTCCTTGAGTGGGGATAAACAAAGGTGGGAGGCCACAGAAAAGATTTTAGTTAACATTTCAGAAATGTTACGAGCCATGTATCTATAAACACATTCTGTGGATGAAACTCCTCAGAACACAGATCCCCCTGAAAAAGGGAACACATGTATATTATATAGTTATTTAAACTCCCCTAGTGTGAATAAAGTGGAAACACTCATGTTTATGTAACTGAGGGTCATAACCTCTATGTAAAGCCCAGTGAGAGTTTTCTGTGTCTCACTGGGGGATCCATGATCCCACCTGCCCCCCCCCCGTCTAGGGAGTGTTGAATAACCATAGACCCCTAGTTCCAAGGCGAGAGCGTCAGTGCCCCCCAGGAGGGGAAAGCGGGAGTTGTAATGAATAAACTGGACTAATCACCATTTCTTAGCTTTTGCTACCTATTGGATGACTCTGCTCTTACTCATATTTCCCAGAAGCCTGGAATATGTCCTACTCCTTTCCTGTTCCTTCCAAACCTCCCGCTTGAAATTCTCCAAGGTCCAGCTGCTGTAACTCTCCTTTCCATGGAACCTTGACTCCTCCCATCCCCATTTACCAATTGGAATCTTCATCTGGCTGTTAACACATTATTTGTTTCTCTATTAAGGAACTTGTACCCTTCTTTTTTTGGGAAATTTTTTTCTTTTTTCTTTTTTTTATTAAGGTATCATTGATATACACTCTTATGAAGGTTTCACAAGAAAAACAATGTGTTTATTACATTCACCCTGACTATCGAGTTGCCCCCACACCCCACTGCAGTCACTGTCCATCAGTGCAGCGAGATGCCACAGAGTCCCCACTTGTCCTCTCCAACCTACACTGTCTTCCCGGCGACCCCACACACATCATGTGCACCACTCACAATACCCCACAATCACCCCTTCCCCGTCCCCCACCCGCCCTCCCCCATGTGGGGGAAATTTTTTAATTGTGATAAAATATGCATAACATGATTTTTGCCCTTTTAACCATTCTTAGTTCTACAATTCAGTGGCATTAAGTACATTCACAATGTTGTCCAACCATCACCACTATCCATGTCCAGAAGTTTTTCAACATCCCAAACGGGAACTCTGGACCCATTAAATAATAACCCCACTTCTCCATCCCCACCCCCACTGCCCCTCTCCTGGTAACTTCTATCCTACTTTCCATCTCTATGATTTCCTATCCTCGATACTCCATATCAGTGGAATCATACAATATTTGTTCTTTGGTGTCTGGCTTATTTCACTTAGCATACTGTTTTCAAGTTTCATCCATGTTGTAGCATGTGTCAGACTTTCCTTCCTTTTTAAGGCTGTATGTATATGCCGTAGTTTATTTATCCATTCATCTGTTGATGTGCATTTGGGTTGTTTCCACCTTTGGGCTATTGTGACTAATGCTGCTATGAACATGGGTGTGCAAATGTCTGTTTCAGTCCCTGCTTTTAATTCTTTTGGGTACATATCCAGAAGTAGAATTGTTAGATTATATGGTGCTTCTATGTTTAACTTTTTGAGAAAGCATCCCTCATTTTTTAGTCTACATAAACAAAAGGAAAAATCCGAGAGCTCAGCTAATAATGTATGAGCTACCTGGTTAGAGGTCCCTGCTCAACTCCTGGGGCCTCATCTACTAATAATTCAATCTGGTTGAACCAATCCAATCTCCTGCTGCTCTGAGCCATGCACCAGCTCCAGGCTGGGGGGGTCCTCAAAGCCTAGGGTCCATTTTAACATATCATTGGGAGACTTATTCCAACCCCCAAGACCTCTGCTGTTTTTCTTTTCTGGCTTTTGGGTAACCTGGCATTTGTGGCACAAGGCTGCTCTTCTGGTTTCAACTCTAGATGATTCCCTCCCCTATTCCCAATGGGGAACACAGAGCTTTCTAAAAGAATACTTTCTCCCTCCCCCACCCCACACCCACTTTATGTCATCTCTTTCAGTTGCCCTTGAGTAATTGAGCACATCATTTATAGTTCTCCAATTGCTCAACAGGTAGCTTTGCTGTGGCCAAAACTCTTGGTGTTCACCAATCCAGCTCTTTATGCTGGGCACACATCTACACTAAATTCCTCAGCCACTCACATCTAATAGGATCATGTGAATGAATTCGAGTCCATGGACATTGGGCAGAATTGATGTCTGCTCCTTCCAGGCCTAGCCTATAAAACATGCCACATAACCCTCTGTGCATTTTCCTCTTCATCTAATTAGCTAGATGGCACCAGAGCTACCTTGAAGTCACAAAATGGAAGCACCTGGTTCCCAGAGTCATTACTTGGAGGACAATAGTCCAGGATAACTGCTTAAAAAACAATGTCCACATAGCACCTGAGGACATGTACCAGCAGCCATTCCTTTCTTGCTGACTAGGACTCCGCGGTATGAGCATACCGCCATTTGTGTATGCATTCATTTGTTGATGGGCATTTGTGTCGTTTCTAGTTTAGGGACATTATGAGTAAAGCTGCTCTGCCATCTTATGTAAGTCGTTTGTGGACACAAGTTTCATTTCTCTTGGGTAAATACCTAGAAAAAAGAACTGCTGGGTCATATGGTAGATGCATGTTTGAATTTTACAAGAAACTGCCAGACCTTTCCCCAAAGTGGTTGCGCCATTTTATACTTCCACCAGCGATGTATGTGAGGTCCAGTTCCTCCACATCCTTGCCATCACATGCTGTTGTAAGTCCTAGTACAGATTTGTCTGTAACAAAAATTTCATTTTAGCAATAGAGGAAGCGGGAGAGAGAAGAGAAGAAGAGCGGAGGGGAGGGGAGGGAGTGGGAGGAAGAGAGGCAAAGAGAAGAAAAGAGAAAAAAGTGCAGCATCTAAGTAGAGTCATAAATATAGCCAGGTTTTCCAGTGCTTGCTCTGATCTCTTATCAACTGGACTACATGGCCTTTCAAGGGAGAAATATGAAGCCGTATTCTTCCTGTTATTATGGGGGTAGTATGAGTTGGACATTGCGTAGAATTGATTCTAGGGAGCTGGTAGTTTTTCAAGTACAATTTGGACTGGGAAAACTGAAATTCTGGAAGAATTATCTGCATGCCAGGAACTGGCAATAATTTTAAAGTTCCTGCTCATGTTCTGAAACCTGGCTGTTTTGTACTTGCAGGAAGAGACATCTTTTTTTTTTCTTTTGTTAAAGCATAAAAATGAAAGCTTTATTCGTTGCAGGCACGTTCAAACTAATGATCAGCAAAGAGGTAAAAGCCAGGAGCTATGATGGATAACCTGGGGAGAGGAAAGCAGGACATACGTTCTTAAACTGCACTTGCACTTAAGCTCAAAGCTGATCTCGCTCAGCATGAAATATAATGAACATTATTATGAGGTGTAATTCAAAGAACGAGTGTTTCTTGGGTAAAAGTATGAGCCTTCTGAGAATGATGAATTTGAATTTAGAAAGCAAAAGAATTCTAAGTGGTGAGGCCAAAAATGTGGATTTAAAAAAATTTCGTTAGAAATGATCACATTAGGAATATCTGCTCAGTACTGAATTACTCTCCATGTTGAGACAGAGCTTAATGCCACTGTTTTGTCACACACTCTTCTGCTCCCTGATGCTGAACTCTGGATTATTGGAGATGTGCTCCTCAGCTTTGAACCTAGAGCAAAGTGAATGAGAGGGGTGTCTCTAGCTCTCTCTTGCTTTGGGGTCCTCCCCAAGTTTGAATTAGAAGAGATATTTGGCTCACTTATCACTAATCAAGTCTTATCCAACACACAACCAGGAACAAGGCAAAGAGGGGGGCCGCCACTGCACCCATTCACCAACACCCCTCATGTTGCTCATTTGTGACTTTTCTTCTAAAAGCTGTCATCAAGTAATTGAACTAAGGTGTCCAATGCATGGTATACATATGTTAAATATGAGCTTTCATTCATTCATTCATCCATTCACATCCTTAATGTTCACTGGGGTCCTGCTGTGTACCAGGTACTGTTCTAGGTGCTGGGCATATACAGTGGTGAACAAAACAGATAAAAATCTGTTTTCATACCAGTAGGGGGAGACATAATAAAAATAATATATGTAGATTATTGAAAGTTTCAGAAGGTGATGTATATGGAGGAAAATGAAAAGGCAGGATGAAGGGAATGGGGGCAGGAGAGGGGTGCCACTGAGAAAATAATAATCTCTCACTATTATCAATGTCTACTGAAGACAGATTTCACACAGCCCACAGAGAGGGATTTCACCATCACGCATTTCAGTACCTGGTGGGTATCAGGTGATATGCCCAGACCAGGAGATAAGGCACCCCCAACCGGTAACTATAGTCCAAGTCATGGTGTGAACCCCACCCCTGTTGCACAGGTACAGGGCACATATTCATGCACATATTGATAGCCTGCTGTTTTCCTTTTCATATATGTCAATATTTTTTATAGCATGGTTTTATCCCTGGCATAGTGCTTCCCTTATATCATGATTTCTGAACAATTCTTTATTTTAGAACATTTAGTTTCCAAAATTTCACTGTGATGAAATACTTGCATGTGTAACTTTTGACACATTTGTGGTTTTATCCCTAAGATAATTTGCAAAAAGTAGAACTGTGGGTTCAGAAAATTTACGTTTTAACATTTCTGATGCAATTTACCAAATGCCCACTAGAAAGCTTGAATTTAGCCCAGCCTCTCAAGCCATGTATGAGAATGTTTATTTTCCTGTGTTTTTAACAATGTTTGTGACATCATTCCTTTTACTTTATTAATTTGAAAGGTGACACTTGGTGTTTCATTAATGTTTCAATTGCCCTATCTTTGTGAGGCTTATGGGGATTTGTATGTCTCCTTTGGAAAATTGCTCTTTTGTAATTAGAGTGTTTTACTCTTTCTGGTTGATAGCTAAGAGTTCTTTAGATATTAAGGGTCTTAGCTTTTTTCTACCATATATGTTGCAGTATTGTCCCTAGTATTGAAATTGTACTTTAATTTATTTGCAGAGTTTTAAAAAGAGAGGTACTGATGCCTTGGCACTTAAAAAACCTTATTTAAATTTATCATGGCTTCTATCTTATGCCTTTAAAAAAATTTTATTGGAATACAGTTGATATACAATATTATATTGGTTTCAGATGTACAACATAGCGATTTGATAATTATATATATTACTAAGTGCTCACCATGGTAAGTGTAGTTACCCCATTACCATACCAAGGTATTTATTCTCTATGCTGTACTTCATTCCTGTGGCAAATTTATTTAAATTTGCAGTTTGTACCTCTTTATCCCCTTCACCTGTTTCACCCATCATCCCACCCCCCTCCCTATCCCATGCTTTTTTGATAAATGCTTTCTGCACCTCCCAAATTATGTAAATATTCATCCAATTCTCTTAATTTTCTGTGTTTTTAACATTTAACTAAATAGTAATATCTGGAATTTATTTTTGTGTATGGGTTGTTGTATATTTTCCTTTTCCCAAATGCTTGTCTAATAGTCCCAGGACCGCCTGTTATATAACCCATCCTATCCCCACAAACACAAAACAGCAAAGCCAGCATATGCTAATGATCTATATATAGCTAAACGACATGCAATTGCTGTTTTAGGGGTCAGAAACAGTAGAATATTGGCAATTCTATGTGATTCAACTTAATACTAAACTTCTGACAAAGAGAAATTTCCTTTTGTGAAAGGATGCTGTCAAATATTTGAATAATTAAAAAATAAGCTTAGTTAGGGAAGATTTCATATGTGTATAACCAAGACATTTTAGCTGGCAAGAATAAATCAGTTGTGATGAGATGAAGTCAGTGGGTGGGGTTGACTCTCAAGCATTTTTTTTCCCATAAAAATATAGTAAACGCTGCACACTGCATTTTTAAGCATAATATTCTTTTCCCCCTGTGGACTTTTGGGTCCACTTCACACCAGCTGAGTTGGCTCGCCGAGCAGAACTCTCCTTGTAAGGTCTTTCCTGCTCTCTGTCTTCTCCCTGCTGGCCTCATTATTAAAAATGTGCTACTGTCAGATATAAATGATGTTTCACACTAAGTACACTCAATAGCATTTTCCTTTCACTCTGTTTTTCCTCCAAATCTAGCAATAAGCCATTGTCCTTAGTGAAAAAAATATCCCAAGCCTCTCTGGCTATTCCCAGGCTTGCAAGCTGGCATGACTGGCAGTCTGAATGATTGATCCATAACCTTTGGGTACTCAGGCAATTATAAGTTGCCCATAAGCTTTGCTGTGCCAGCAGAGCAAATAAAAAACTTGGGGACCTAATTCTGGGTCAGCAAAGCTCTCTTTTCATGATGTTATATGAAATAAGAATTTTAACTATAAGAGGGAATTTTTTAGAGAACAATGAAAATTATATTTTCCCTTCTAATCATCACGAAACATGATAATGATTACTTCTTTTTTCTCCTTTGTCCATGCCTTCAATTTTTTCTACTTCCAACCTTCAATATTTCTCCTGCAACCCTTCCACTTATCTAGGAGTAGGGGTAGAGAAATCCAAGTTTCTAGTGTTCAAAGAAAAATGAGTTAGAAATAGCCCTTGCACACCAAAGTTTTAACATTTTAATTCCCATAATTCTGGGAGTTGTCTATGATTTTTATTTTCACTAATGAGGCAATGACTCAAGAGCTGGTCCTCTTCTGTCAGGAATCAAATATTATGAAACAGAACTGTCGTTTGTCTCAGAGCTCTGCTTTATGCAGAGGCATATGTGTATGTACTTGCTAGAAAAAAGGGCATTTTCTCTGCCAAGAGAGAATGAGCTGTAATCGACTGATTACTAAATGGTTTATCATAAAAACCTCAGTACTGGAAAAAAACATTAAAGGTCAGATGGTTCAATCTCCTGTCTACAAATACACTCATTCAAAGCATAAGGGCCAAGTTAACAAGTTTTCAAAGCTGCTAAACACTATCATCATCTAATTGTATGAGGTCTCTCTTCCCAAAATGTTCTGACACATGTCTTTTTCAAATCGATTGTCTTTCGAATTTGGTGACATTGAGAAAAATTGCAGACGTCTTAGACTAGGTCATAATACTCTTAGGAATATGTTTTTCCAGAAGAATAACTGGTTCACTTTTCTGTTTAGTTTTAGCTGTTATTTACTGGCTGCAGGAAGAGAACACTGCTCCTAATCTCCTGTGACTGAAGGTTCAATTAATGGCCCTCTGGGCACCACGTGTTCCCTGTCTGCCCTTGTGTAGTCCACTGCCCACCCTACAGCCACTCGGCTTGGTCATGTGGCTTCCTTTGGCCAATGAGGAATTAGCAAATGTGACTCAAGCCGATACACATAAAGTGCTTGTGCGCTGGGGCTTGCCACCTCTTTGATGTTTTTAGAATCCAATTTCGATGTGAAGAAGCCCAGGCCAATCAATTAGAGGTAAGTGGCCCAGCCAATAGCCAATACCAGCTGCCAGACATGTGAGTGAGGCCATCTTAGACCATTCAGTCTCAGCTGAGCCACCAGACAACTGAAACTACATAGGGTAAGACCAGCAGAAAAACCAAATAGCTGAACCTAGCTCCAGTTGCTGAGTTACAGAATCATGAGCAAATAAAATGGTGGTTGTTTAAAGTCACCTAAGTTTTAGGGTGGTTTGTTTTGAAACAATTGGTAACTGATGCACTCCTGGTATGTAGTGGGCTCACATATTTTTCTGGAGCTAGATTATACAGTTACTGTGTAAGGAAAAATCACAAAATCAAAATTACCATTGTAAATCCTTTAGGCACTTACCATTTACAATCAAAGCAAACATTTTTCCCTCTATCATCGGAAGAGATTGCTAATTTTCTTTTGAGCACCAGATGAAATAATTGGCTTGTGTTTGGGGCCATGTTATATGAAACACACATTCTGTATCTTTAAATATTCAGTTTATAGTCCACTGAATCATCACTAAAATCATTCCTCTTTTGCAAACACCCCTAACCCCTTGTCCTTCTCCCCTTCATCATGGTGCCCTAGCAAAATTATAACCCTGATTACAGCCAATTGTCCTCCTACTCTGCATCAGCGATGGAGAAGCTGAAACTTGCTGGAGAAAATTATACAACATCTGTTGAGGACTCTTAATTTAAATTTGTAACTACAAATCTCTAATAGGCCTGCAGTATTTCTGGCTAGTCGTACTGTATATCTCTTGCAAATTCACTTTCCAAATCTGAGACAACTATTTCATACTTTGTTTTCTTCTTATATCTCCAATATCCATTCCCCTCCCTCCCCTAACATTGATTTTAAGCGTGAAGGTCAATGAGTTTTGACAAAGGTATACACACATATAACCACCACCAGGATCAAGTTGTAGAACATTTCCATCATCCCAGAAAGTTCTCTCATGCCTTTGCATACACATATGTTTTCTTTTCTCTTGAGTAAACACCTGGAATGGAATTGCTAGGTCAAAGGGTAGGTATATTCACCTAGAATTTACCACAAAATCTAAGAACTAATGAGATTTTCCAGCACCAGGGCAGGCAGCTTTCTAGTTGGTTTCTCTGGCTCTCAGATACTGGTTTATTGCTTGCCATCCCAAGCCTGGGGCCCCTCAGTGAACTTCTCCACCATCCAGGGGGCTACAGACACAACCTCTCCAACAAGGTCTGAATCTCTGAATTGGTACCGTCCTCCGAGTTCATTCCTTTCATGGCTGCTCTTTCAAAGGCCTGGAGATAGTGGCTGCTTCCTTCATCTGGCATTCCTGTAGATTTAGCTTCACTCCTCTTAGTAGTTAAGCCCCTGTTACTAGTTACTATTTATTTATATTAAATTTTTCCTGTTAAAATTATTGGTGTAGTTTTTGTCTCCTGACTAGACCCTGATTAATACATCCCACATCACCAAATCTTTTTCACTATGCATCAAGCACAAATTATGCACCCCTTTCCATTTCTACTGCTAGTAGCAAAGCCAAGCTGTCAACACATTTTATTTGAACAAATGCAACAGATTTCTATCTGGTTTCTCTACTTTTGCACTGTCTTTTCCCCAGGCCTCCATAGTACATTCTCCATATAGCAGCCACATGGAGCTTTTAATATAAATCCAATCACATTACTACACATTAAAGTCCTCCAGTAAGGACTTCTGGTTTTAGCTTAGACATGCAGAGAGCTGGAATGAGAGTCTCTCCCATCCATACAACAAGGAAAATCTGGATAAACTGCAAATTAATGATTTCTCTTGAATGAATCAGTGAATCGAGGTTATAGGGAACCATAAAACCCACATCAAAGGAGTCGGGTCCTTGTAGGGAGATACAGGATCTGAACATTTGCTTATCTGGGGCACATGCTGCTGGACTTCATATAAGCTGGTAAGAGGATTCTGCCAAATGTTTTCAGTGAATTGCTCAAGGCCAAGCATGGGCTAATTTGAAGACCTTAGCCTCTTGCAGGACCTTCCTCCACAAACCCCATTAGGCATTCATAGGGAAGATCAGGGAGAATCCTAGTAAAGCTCCCATCATGCTGCTAGCTGGTGGAGGGGAACAGCAGCCACTGCTGAAACTGTGCTCAAACTCTTTTTCCTACTTTCCTTATGGAACAACAGCCTAAATTTGTAGGGTGAAGAGCAACAAAAGCAGTTATCTGAAGGCACTGATGATAACCCGTTGTAGTTGGGGGAGACAGAGAACAAAAGAAGTTCTACCCTTGACGGAAAGGCAAAAATATGAACTAGGTCAAAACTACAGCTGGAGGGTCAAAAGCCCTTGCGAAGGCCATGCCCCTGAGACTCAGAGACACAGCACCTGCCTAAGACAGGCTTAATTAGGCCATCAGAGGATGCTCTTGACACATTCCCCTCACTACATGTCAACAGCCATCAAGTAAAATAACAGTAGACAAGAGCTAGGGGAGCTGCAGGAGACACACTTTCTGAGGTACAGAACAAATGGAAAATCCAAGGCTGAAAGAGGTGGCGACACTGAGAAAGTAACTCTGGAAAACCAGCCCACATCCAAAACACAAGATATCACTAGAGGAATTTGAAGCCTGTGGTAATCTGAGAGTAACCATAGTAACAACAAATCTCACATCCTGACCAGGTTAACACAAACCTCCATTCTGAAGGCTGAGCCAAAGGAAAGGCATGCTCATTTCCAAGCATAAAAATATTGACCTCAGTATTTACTTTCCTACACAAGGAAAACATGAAACATACAATAAAACAAGTATAAACAGATTCCCAAGAGACAAAGTAATCATTAATCATCAGAACCAGACTCAGATATGACAAATGTTGAAAAATAAGATGGGGAATTTAAAATAATTATGACTAACATATTAAAGGCTCTAGTGGAAAAGGTAGGCAACATCTCATCAGATAGATGGAAATTATAAGAATGAATAGAAATGGTAGAAATAAAAGTCACAGTAACAGAAATAAAGAATGCTGTCAATGAACTTATTAGTAGATTCAACATAGCCAAGGAAAGAATCAATGAACTTGAAGATAGGTCAATAGAAATCATCACAAAAACATAACGAGAAAAAAGAAGGAAAAACCCAGAACAGAGCATCTGAGAAACAGTGGGACAATATCAAATGGTTTAACACATGTGTAACTGGAATTCTGGAAGAAGGAAAGAGAACAGGATAGAAGAAATATTTGAAGAAATAATGGCCTAGAATTTTCCAAGTTTAATGACAAACACCAAACTATAGATCCAGGAATCCCAGATGCTTTTTTACATATGTCCACTATGTCCTTAATACTACAAGAGGTGGAACTTATTTCTGCTCTCCTTGAATGTGGCCTGGTCCTAGTGACTTGCTTCTATGAATAGGGCATGGAAAGGAGGAAAAATAACTTTACAGTGGAATAACCTGGCAGATAGCACTTCAACCAAGTGACCATGATTAACATCACTAGTGATAAGACATATTGATATCATATAGTCCCTGATATAATGCAAGAGAAAGGGCACTACACCTTTGTGTTATTCTCAAAAAATCTGTTACCTCAATCTAATCATGGAAAAACTTCAGAGAAAGCCAACTGAAAATACCTGACCAGTTCTTTTCAAAAGTGTCAAGGTCATCATATAAGACAAAGAAAGACTGAGGAACTGTCACAGATTGGAGGAGAACAAGGAGACATGGTAACTAAATGCAGTGTGGAATCCTGGATTGGATACTGAAATAAAAAAAGGATGTATGTTCAAAAATGGGTGAAATCTGAATCATTATCCATAATTCAATGAACAGTATTGTATCAATGTTAATTTTTTACTTTTGATCATTGTAGCATGGTAATGTAGGATGTTAACATTAGGGGAATCTGGCTGAAGGGTACACAGGGACTCTCTGTACTATCCCTGCAGCTCTTCTGTAAGTCAAAAATTATTTCAAAAAGTTAAAATCAAAACAAACCTTCAAGGACTTCCTGTTGTACTTAGAATGTAATCCAATTCCTACATGGCCCTCATGATCAGGCTTTACCTGATCCCTTCACCCCCATCTTGTGCAGCTCTCTCCTTTGGTTGCTACACTCCAACCATACACGTCCCCTCTCAAGGCCTTTACTTATTCGCCTCAATGAGTGCTCATTCCACATATTTTTTCACATGACTGTATTTTAATCATTCCTATCTTAGCCCAAGAGGGCCTTCCTACAAAACTTCTGAAGTATCCCATTCCCCACTAATCCATCAGCTGTTCTTTGTCCCATTAACTTCTTCTATTTTCTTCATATAGCTCATCTCTGAGAAATTATTATTTCCTTTATTCATTGTGGTTTCACTCAAATATAGTATAAACTTCATGAGAGCATGAAGCTCCCTAATATTTTCCAAATGACTTACCTGTTTTGCTTATTGCTGTCTCCTTGGAACCTAGAATAGCATTGGAACTTAGTAATTCCTCAATAAATGTTGAATGAGTGACCCTCTGTTAGCTGCTATATCCAGAGACCAACTGAGAGAACATCACATTCTTATCTCATATCTCATGCTGTTTCTCCCTAGGAAGTATTCCCCTTGAGTGAAATGATGGTCACTATCATCTGATATTTAAACATGATTTATCTACATTTAAATAGCTAAATAATTTCTATAAATTCAAATATCTTTAAATAAATAATATTTAAATGATTATTTGTTTTATTCTTTTCTGCCTAATGCATATAGTTTCATTCATGTACGTTAACTGAATATATGATGAGGTGCCTCTGCAATTTCTCTTTTAATAACTATTGTGTATTAGAAACCGTTTCAAAGCACAATCATGCAAGCTACATGCTGTTGGCGGCTGTATCTTAACCTGAAATGGTTGGTTTCACGATCAAGGAGATGGCCTCATTCAAAAACAGCTGGCCAAACATTAATGATGAATTACAGCAAATCCAGATAAAGCAACCACTATTGTTTTTTATCATAATAGACAATTCCAGAATCTTCACTCATGTATGAAATGCAGAGCATGAGGCACATGAGGAGGGGAACCCAAATATCAACAAAACAGTGCACCTTTGTTTTTATATATTGTCCTGTGGGTTATGCTTCAGCTCACTGTGAATCTTTTTCCTGTCTGTAAATTGATAGGACTGGACCAGTGACTTTTTGGTTCATTCTAGTTTCTTAAAATTGCTGAACATAATCAAAGAAAAATCTAGAATAGATATTACCAAACTGAGAACGACACTATAAACTCTTCTAAACATACACATGCGCATACACGCCCACCCTATTATCTTCTAGTGCGTTTGTCATGTGCTTCGTTCCCTCTCCTCCACGTGTTGTGGTATGTGTGCATCTGTGTGCATTTGTGTTGGCTTATGTATGGGCGCTTTAGACTCGGCTCAGGGCTTATGAGGTGGAAAAAGTAATTCTGATAGCGTGAAACTAGACTGAGAAGCCAAGGTCACCATACTTCACTTCTGCATTGCAAACATTCTGCCTTTGATATTCAGTGGAGTCAGAAACAAGAATAGATGAAATGGAGTGATTAAATAATTTTGTGACTACAAGTTATGTTGGGCAAAATTCTCTTTAATTGGCAATACTTTAAAAACTCAGTACTGATAAGTTTTTAGGTGATTTACTTAAATACATCTGCCTCTGAAGAAAATGATGTATTAGCTTCTTATTTCAACTAGCTAGTATACAGTTTTAATTTTAAAAACTCGTATTGTTTCTTGATTGATAAATATATTCATTCACTAAAACAAAACATTCATGGAACAGCTACTATGTCCCCAGCATTGGTTTCAATTATGAATAATATATAGTTGCTGCTGTCTAAAACCTCTTGGGGTGGAGTGAAGGTGGGGCAGGGGAAAAATGTAACAAACTAGCATAATAATGTGTGTGATTAGAATATTGCATAGTAAGAAAAGTAAATTATTTTAGGAAAAATGTGTAAGAATCCAAATTATCTTTTCATTTATTATTATGCAAAACTTAATTTGTATAGCTCACTGATAATGCAGAATTCCTTTATTTAAGGGATTGAGAGTCTTACATTTTTTATTTCACACCATTAATTCAGACATATAATTTATTTTTTACTGATTTCATTTTCTTTTTTTTATTTAGTTTTTATTTTTTTGATTAAAATTTACCTGCCCAGAGTTGAAAGCCGTGGTTCTCAATGTGTGGTCTGCAGACCTCTGGGTGCCCCCAAGATACTTTCGGGGAGTCCAAGAAGTCATAATACTAATAGTGAGACTTCATTTGCATTTTTCTCTGTCACCATAGTATTGATGGTGCAAAAGCCGAGATGGGTGAAACTGCTGATGCCGTCACACAAATGAAGGTGTTGCCAGTGAACTGTACTAATGGTCATTATCTTCATCTCCAAAAAGTTGCAAAAAAAAAGAAAAAGAAAGAAAAGTCAGTTTCACTTAAAATGTCCTTGAATATGCAGTAAAAATGACTGATTAAATTTTGATGCTTGAACACATGTCTTTTTAACAGTGTGTGAGGCAACAGGTATCATGCTGGATGATGGTTGTCTTAAGGGAAAGGACTTGTAGAGTTGAGTTGTGAGTCGAATTACTGGCTTTGTTCCACGAACCCCATTTCCACTTGCAAGAATGACTGGTAGACAAGCTATGGTGTTTCTGATGTGGGTATTTGGCAGATATTTTCTCAAAAATGAATGAAATGAGTCTGTCACTGTAAGAATATCAACTAAGGATACTTGCTGCCAATAAAAACTTACTAACTCACCTTCTTGTTTTTTTTTTAATGTGCCAGTGTCTCGCAAATGTTGAGGAATTTGTGAGGTGTGTTGGACCCAAAGACCTTTGGAATCTGTTGAAAGGCAGTTCAGTTTCCATGAGAAATAAAGTGCAAAGATTAGCACGCAGTTCTGAGTATTTTGTAACCACATCTAGATGTGATTCCTTTCACAATTCCATGATTTGTAACTAAGTTTTGCAGGCAGTTAAATGCAACATCAATTTACCCACATACTCTGTAGCTTTTCTTGGAAGTATTTCAATTGTTAAGGTAATTGAGTGTGCATGAGAAGAAATAGCTTGTTTACTACCCACTATTACCCATGTCTACTATTTTACTTAAAGTCCCATGACTGCAGATAACATTCATACCTATACAACAGGATGGTCAAAGTATGGGAATAGGTCTTACAAAAACAGGCTGAACTATTGGCAGACAAACTAAAAAAAATAACAACACATATTACATTTCTAAAGTTAGTTTTAAAAAGTTTTCTGATTTAGAAGATTTATGATATTTCAAAAATGATGTATTTTCTCATTACATAATAACACATACTCATTATAGAAAATTTGGACAAGAAAGAAAATCATAAAGAAGAAAATGAAAATCCTCTACATATTACCTTCCAAAATTAACAACGATTAATAATTTGGTGTGTTTCCTGCCAGCTTTCTTGCTGGTCAGAGCCAGGCAGAGCTGGAAGAGACCTCAGAGATTATCTAGGCCAGCCTACTCACTTTACAGATGAAGAAAATTCATTCAAAGGTTGACTCTCTTTCTGGTTTTGTTTCAAGTCAATTAAGCAAGAACAGTAGACTCATGATAAGACAGCTCATAATGCAGTGCAGACTTATTTGGAAAAACCTTGGCTTGGCTCATGGGCCTCCAAAGAGCTGGCCCCGACAAAGAGGCTGATATAACCCTGCTGGCATCTAAGGCCTTCCTGCTTTGATCATTGCCTGTGATGATGTGACATTTAGAGCTGCAGCAGCCATTCTGTGACTTGTGAGGTGACAAGCCTGAGGACAAAAAGCTCACACACTCAAGGAGACAGAGTGGAATGATAGAAAGAACATGGGTCCTTAATGACATAATTGAGCTGCCAGATTAACTTCAAAATCGCCTACCCTCAGATCTCTTCTTGGTGAGAAAATTAAATGCTTCTATTGTTTGAGTTCCTTTAAGTTGGATATTCTGTTACTCATACTCTCAAAATTCCAAATTCATAAACCCTGTGACCTTGAGCACATACAAATATCAACTATTTTTTGCCTAGTTGCCTTTAGTGGGAAAAGAGAGATAACACATACACATATACTTTACAAAATTATACACATTCCTTTGTATTCTACGTCTGTCATCCAACATTACATCATGAGATTCTCTTCTGTTCTTCAAAATTTTTCTAAAAGGCACAGACTTTGATGGCTACAGAGATGTCTGTCTGAATTTTTCTCCAAATGCCCCTATTGTTGAGTATTTACATTGTTAGCAAATTTTCTTTCATATGTGAATGATTGCAGTGAACCAGCCTTGTACACAAAATTTTGATCTTCAGTTCTTTTCTGAGGATAAATTCCTAGAAGTATACTGTATCACATTTTTAAGGCTTAAAATGTCAATTTAAGACCATATTGTCTCTCTTCTGCCTCTCGCAGACTTAACATCGCTATTAATTGTGTACATGAATGTGGAATATTCTTTTTAATAAGTAATGCATTTACATAGTTCTGAATTCAAAAGTATATACTGGAAAGTTTCCCTCCCATCCCTATCCCCTCACCACTCAATTTTTCTCCCCAAGGTTTCAGGAAAAATTTCCAAATATATTCTAAGCATATATGGGGCCCTGGCGGGAAGCAGATGGTAAATTTATCAATTTAAGGAAAGGGATTATTTACAAAGTGAAGTAGGGTATTGGGAAGCCCAAAGAAACAGTGGGATGCCCTGGAGCTAGTAACAGGGGTCTCCTAGGACTGAAGGGTCGGGTTCGGGTGGGTACTGAACCTGAGGCAGAAAGTGGGAAGCCCTGTGTGGAAAGGGCTGGCTTAGAGGGGCTTTGACCTTCAGTGGAGATGCAGAAGCCCATGGCAACCCCACAGGGAGAGAATGGGTGAATAAATCCCCTGAGTTCGCTCCTCTCCTACTGATGCTCCACTCTGGCAGAAACCAGAGGCCAGGGAGCCTGCTCCCATCATCCCCTTTGTTACTAGAGAGCCTGATTTCATGGCAGCTTCTCCTATTTCCAATGTCGGTATACAGAGGACGGCCACACATAGTTTCTCTTAGTGTTGCCATTCTCACAAGTGTGTTCCCTATTCCTTTAATGAGGGAAGTGTCCCGGGGGCCCTTCCAGAGAAAAGTCAGGTGCTGTGGGTCTCCAGATGCATGCATTAATCCATTCCTACAGACTCCCTCCCTCACCTTAGGTCCTCTTCTCAGGGCTCCGTCACACAGTTTCAGCATCTCTATGGGAGTCTGCCCGTCCAGAGATGTATTAAGATGGGTGCCAGGTTTCCTTGCCAGGAATTAAACTCTGAGTCATGGGAGAGTGCTCTGGTATCAATACATTCTCCATGTAGCCTTATCATGTACCCCCTCGGTCCACTCCCAGTTGGTCTCAATTGTTGAACCTAAGGATTCTTTTGAATACTGAGCTTGTTTCAGTGCTGAAATCTAATGCTTCATTGAGAGTGGGGTTTGCCTGTGACTGTCCAGCTTTCAGCACTGATTGTCCTGTATCCTGCCTCAGTCCCAGGCAAACCTGGTGCATGATGTTACCCTAACCAAGAGGTGCAATCCCAGGGCAGCAAGAACAAGGGAAAAGGAGAAGCAAGGCAAGGAAGCAGGGAAAGCAAATACAAGCTGATGTATTACGAGTTGGCCCAACCTTCAAAAGAGGAGAGCTGATTACTTGGTCATGCAGCTGACTTATCTCCAAACAGACTGCACCAAGCCACGGCTCCTGCGAACCGTTGGGAAGAGGAAGGAAGAGGAACGTGTCTGCCAATTTCTTCCTGTCTCATATCTCTTATGGGTCAGTGTTAAGCTCTCTGCAACTCCAGGCTCTGTCATCTGTCACCTAGTCTTTCTCAATAGCTACTGGGGAAGCCACATTGCACAAATTCCTGTTGCAGGAGTACTTCTGAGTCTGAGTGGTGAGAGAAACCATAGTAACAAAGGGGACTGAGACAAGGACTATGGGCTTAGACAGAGCAGGGTGAGGGCCTCTGAAAAAACAAAACAAGGTAACCATTGCGAGATTTGCTTTGGCCTGCTGGGGGGCCCAGCTTATTTTTCTAACTTTACCCAAGTGCTGCCTTCCTTCCTCCAGCCCTAAACAAATGATTTGTTGCAACTTGGGCAATGTAGCAAACAAGCCCAAAACAACATAAGGCAGGAAGGATTTCATCTTGAAATCCAATTAGTTAAAAGTCTAAGTAAAACAATGACTCAGCCCACCTTTGGAGCAAAGCAGGCGCCTTGAGTGATACCTCGCAGACCAGGAAGCTGCTATCCTGGGAGGAAATCGGATCAGTAAAGTTCTTGTCAATAACCAGGAAGACTAACAAGAAACTTAGTGTTTCTTCAAAAGTATTTGGGACCACTTAACAGGTGTACATCCCTAGCCCTTTGTCTCTCAACTGCCTATAAAAACCCCTTGACAACGTACCACCTGGGGACTCTCTTGCTCTGTCCTTTCACTCTATCTCTAAATAAAAGCCTGTACCTTGCTCTCCTACCTTGACTGTTCACAAAGTTCATTCTTCGGCTCTGTGAACAAGAACCCCGGCATCCATCAGAACTATGGGAGCAGGTTCCCTATTTCATTTTCCTAAGAGAAAGTGAAATGCATAAAGATGATACCTTTTACCGCATTTAGTTTTTGCTACAAAACAAACCACCCCAAAACTTAGTGGCTTCAAAGATATTTTTTTAAAAGATAAATATTTATAACTTATTATCTGGCTGGCTGTTTCTCTGGTCCCGGTAAGCTTTCCTGACATTGGCTGATCCCAGACGGCCTCATCCATGACTGGTTGTTGGCTCTATGTCAGGTGAGGCAGGGGATGGCTTGGCTCTGTGTCCCTCATCATCCAGTAGACCAGCGTGGGCTGTCTCACATGGCTTTGAGTTTTGAGCTCCCAAGAACAACACAAAAATACTTTTCAAGACTTTGCTTATGTCACATTTGCTACTGTCCTCTTAACTAAAGCAAGTCATGAGCAGACCAAGGGTTGGTGTCAAGGGCATGGAGAGAGGGAGGAAATTATTAGTTTTTTTTTGCAAATAATCTTCTACAGCTATTAATGTATTTCTAATTATGTGAATTCATCCTCTGAGTTGCTCATGTTAGAATCCTCAAAGTTATTTTCTACCTCTCTTTTTCTCTCCTAGTGTAAATGGGAAATTATTTAATTAGTTAAGTTAAAATGTATTTTGTGCAAAATCATTTTCTCTCAGTACTTTACTAATCTAAATATTAATATAAAATTTAATCAGACCCATTACTGTTTTAATTAATTATATTCAGAAAATGGAGAGAAATAACATAATTGGCTGACTAAAAAAAGATATTTATTTAAATCCTTTATAACAAATTATGGCTTAATATCCCAGTAATACATTTCATTTGTTTTCTTACAAATCTGCAAAGAGGTAATCATCAATAAGTGGTAATATTTAAACACTTAGAAAAAATATTAAGTGGTACTCCTGTCTTAGGTGATAGTGTATGTTTCTTATCTGAAGTTGGCAGCAAGTGAAATTAAATGCTTTTCCAAATGACTGAATTGTCAATTCATCTTCTTTCAGCTTATTCACTGATTTCTGTCTTTGCTGCCTCCCAAGGGGATCACTTGCACTGAAGTGGAGTATCAACAGTCCCACACAGCGCAAAAGCTTCCTAGACCCATCCTTTGGTGCATCTCTATCGGGGTCCCTTTAGAAAACACCGAAGAGGGATTCTTGCTGGCAGGAGAGGTGGAATGGGATGTACGCACACATCGCAGATGGGCATTTTGTTGGTCCCCACTCACATTGGCTTTGTGACAATTCTGGGCCTCAGTTTATTCATCTGGAAGACAGGCGATTGTCTTTAAGATTTTCTCCCAACCTGTGGCTCTCAAGTCCAAATGAGCAATGCTGGGGCAATAGAATTAGCACTCTGTTAACCACAGAAATGGAGGAGGGGGCCCTGAACACCCTCAGTTCTGGTTAACACAGGAGGCAGGAGCAATCACAACCAAAATCTAGTGACATGTTTACCCTTCTGCAGACAGATGATGTGCCTGGTACCGGTTCCAGAATTGAGCCTTGTTTGCTTTGTCACCTGTTAGAAAATGTCTGTGCAGCATCACATTGTGGCTGAGATTCCTGCTCACCTGCCTTCTGAAGTCTGTCAGTTGGACAGAGCAGGAGGGCATCTCCACCACGTTTTGGGGGCCCAAATCTTATTGAGAATTGGTACCAGTTTTGTGGAGTCAGCCTTCAGCCACGTGGATGCACCTCACATGTGCACACCCTCCAGAAGGCGTCACAGGTCTTAGGTGCCCCAGGAAACCTGTTTGGCCACCTGCTTGCTCCTCTCCTGTTGCTGACCTGCTCAGGGCAGCACTTCTCACTGTCTCCACCCCAGGGGACACCCACGCCAGCCAAGCCACTCCACTTGACAGTAAATTCCTCCTCTCCAGGTAAATTCCACATCCTCTTATATTCACCTCCCTCAGATGTCTTTTCCCCCAGACTCATCAGGGCTTCTGTGTTGAGGGAACACTGTCAAACTGGTGCCGCATTAAGGGATTATAGAACAGACCTGGGAGTTCCAAGTGTCAGAGTCTTTAGCGCTGGGTCCTAACCTGGACCTACAATATCCCTGCCCCTTCCTTCCTCTCTTCTTCCCTCCTGATCTTAGAAGCACATGGAGGAAGAGCCCTCTAGTTCCCCAATTGCCATGGGAAACACAATTCCTGAGCACAGAGAACTTCTATGGTATAGTTTTTCAAAACTCTCCACATGAGAAGAGCTATGGTTCTCATGGGGAGACGGGAGTCCATCATGGGTACTTGAAGCTGCAAGTAGCATAAAACCTGTCTTACAGCAGCTTAAATAAAAACAGGGCTTATTTTTCTCTCCTAACAGAAAGGCTGAATGTAGGTGCTGCTGGCAGTGACTCAGCAACTCAAGGGATTTAGAGCCAGCATCTCTATAATCATCTGAGTTTTCCCTCATGCTTGACTCTTTATTTTTCTCCAACTTTACTGAGATGTAATTGACACATAGCATCGTGTAAGTTTAAGGTGTACAATGTGATGATTTGATACATATATATATTGTGAAATGATTACCACAGTAGGATCCAGTCACCTCAGATAATTACCATTTCTTTTTTGTGGTAAGAACATTTAAGATTTACTCTCTTAGCACCTTTCAAGTTATATCATACAGTATTGTTAACTACAGTCACCATGCTCTACGTTAGATCCCCAGAACTGATTCATCCTGCAACTGGAAGTTTGTACCCTTTGACTGACATGTCCCCATACTCCCTCTCCCCCAACTCAGCCCCTGCCAGTGACCATTCTACTCTCTGCTTTTATGAGGCCAACTTATTTTAGATTTCAAATATAAGTGACATCACACAGTATTTGTCTTTCCCTGTCTGACTTATTTCACTTGGCATAGTATCCCCCAATCCATCCATGTGGTTGCAAATGGCACTACATCTTCTTTTCCACTCATTTGTAGAAGGCCCTAGGTTGTTTCCATGTCTTCACTATTGTGAATGAAGCTGCAGTGAACATGGGAGTGCAGATACTTCTTTGAGACCTTGATTTCATTTCCCTTGGATAGATACTCAGAATAAAGATTGCGAGATTATATGGTACTAGTTCTATTTTTAATTTTTGAGGGACCTCCATACTGCTTTCCATAGTGGCTGCACCAATTTACATTCCCACCAACAGTGCGCAATGGTTAACTTTTCTCCACATCCTTGCTGACACTCATTATGTCTTGTCCTTGGGTTAGTGGCCACTGTAACTGGTGTGGGGTGCTATCTTATTATGTTTTCATTTTCATTTCCCTGATGATTAGTGATATTGAGCAGCTTTTCATGTATGTTTTCTATGGAATAATGTTTATTCAGATGTTCTGTCCATTTCTTAATTGGATTCTTTCTTCTTGTTTTTGCTATTGAGTTGTATGAGTTTCTCATACATCTTGGATATTAACCCCTAATCAGGTATGTTTCGCAAATATTTTCTCATTCTGTATGTTGCTTTATCATTGTGCTGATTGTAGTACTAGTTATTTATTTTTGATTTTGCTGCTTATGCTTTCAGTGTGGTAGCCAAAAAATTGTTGCCAAGACCCATGTCAGGGCAATTTTTCCCTATTTTTTCTTCTAGGAGTTTATGTTTTTTAGGCCTTATGTGTAGGTTCTTTATCCACTTCAAGTTAACTTTTGTGAGTGGTGAAAAATAAGAGTCCAATTTCATTCTTCTTGCGTGATTACCCAGTTTTCCCATTTATTGAAGAGACTATCCTTTCCCCATTGAGTGTTCTTGTCTCCCTTGTCAAATATTAATTGACTGCATATGCTTTGGTTGATTTCTGGGCTCTTGATTCTGTTCCATTGTTCTATATGTCTATTTTTATGCCAGTGTCATACTGTTTTGGTTATTATAGCTTTGTAACATAGTTTTATATCAGGAAGTGTGATATCTCCATTCTTTCTTGGGATTGCTTTGGCTATTCAGGATAGTTTAGAGTTCCATATGAATTTTAGGATTGTTTTTTCTATTTATGTGAAAAATACCATTGGAATTTTGATAGAGACTGCATTGAATCTCTAGATAGCTTTGGGTAATATGGGCATTTTAACTATTAACTCTTCTAATACATGAACATGGAATAACTTTCCTTTTATTTGTGTCTTCCTTAATTTCTTTCATTGAGGATTTATAGTCTCCAGGGTGCAAATTTTTACCTCCTTACTTAAATTTATTCCTAAGTATCTTATTGTTTTTGATGCTATTGAGTGGGATTGTCTTCTTTATTTCTTTTACAGATAATTTTGTTTTTCATGTATTGGAATGCAACTGATTTCTGTATGTTGATTTTGTATTCTGCAACTTTACTGAATTAGTTCATTAGTTCTAACAGTTTTTTGTATTTGCTTAATATATTTAGGTGCTCCAATGTTGGGTTTGCACATATTTACAATTGTTATAGCCTCTTGATGAAATGACCCCTTTGCCATTATGTAATGATTTTCTTTGTCTCCTGTTACTTGGTCTGATACAAAAGTATAGCTACCCCTGCTTCTTTTTGGTTTACACTCTCATGGAATAACATTTTTCAACCATTCACTTTGAGCCCATGTGTGTCCTTAAAGTTTAAGTGAGTCTCTTGCAGAGAGTATATAGTTGTGTTTTTTAATCCACCCAGCCATTCTATGTCTTTTGATTGGATAACTTACTCCATTTACCTTTAGAGTAATTATTGATAAGTAAGGATTTACTAATGCCATCTTATTAATTGTTTTGATTCTTTACTGATTGCAGATCTCCATGGGGTCAGATACTAGAAAATTATTGTGATTCTTTGGTGGTATCATGTTTCCTTGATTTTTCATGTTCCTTTAATTCTTGTATCGCTGTCTTCACATTTGAAGTAGCAATCATCTCTTCCATTCTTTACTGTCTTTGGGAGAGAAATAACTTCTATCAGCCCTGCTATGGATTCTGAAGCTTTCTCAGACCTATGGATACACGTGCTTCACGCTTCTTGCTCCCTCTTGTGGCAGAGTTCTAAGCTTGTATGCCTTCTATTTTGATCCTGCAATGCACCAGGCCAGAGTGCTGGCAGCCTCCCTTTTGCTTTCCCAAAGGCAGAGGTCAAGCTCAAGTTTGTGGTTTTTCCCTGGCCCACAGATTTGGGCAGGCTTTCTGCACATGCTCACTAGCCATCTGCCCAAGCCTACTCTTGATGGGGAGTGTGCAGATTCTGTTAATAGGGTCTCTACATCTCTTTAATGCCCTCTGAGTGTCCTATATGCCACTCTTCCCACCTCTTCCCCTTCCCTAGTCACGCTGCTCATGACTCAGTACTCTGGATGGGGCAAGAGAGAAAGAGGCCACTTTGGCAGCATTCCATATAGTTGGGGACACTGGGAGTTTACTCAAGCACTCCCTGTGGGAGAACTCATGGGCTGGGAAGTTTTCTCTCAATACTGAGCCTGGCCACCTTGGGAAGGGGTGACATGGGTAAAGTCAAACTGTTCCTCTTACCCTCTCCAATGCATTCAAACTCAAAAGTTTTTGCTCCAGTGGTGTGCTGGGATTTCTGTGCTGGGATTTCTCTGCTGGAAACTTGGGCAGACCCAATATAGTATATGCAGTAGATCCAAAAGTTAACAGTTCCCAAAGCATGGTTTCCCAAAATGGAGTGATCATTGGGCACGTTGCTTAATTCTCTGAGATTCATTCCTTTAGTAAACAAATATTTGTTGCTATGTGCTGAGCACTTTGCTAAGGAAAGTTTAGCAAAACAATGATAGTTGCCATTCTCAAGAACCATGCCTTGCAATTTCATGTTTGATATCAATCAAATACCCAAACAAATAAATGTGTAATTATAAATTGTGGCAAATTAGATAAAGGGGAATAAATAAATTATATAAGACCCTAGTGTCAGACATATAGAGAAGAAATAACACCCATTCTCCTTAAAGTTTTCCAAAACATAGAAGAGGAGGGAATACTTCCAAACTCATTCTATGAAGCCAGCATCACTCTAATACCAAAACCGGGCAAAGACCTCACCAAAAAAGAAAATTACAGACCAATATCCCTGATG
This sequence comes from Phataginus tricuspis, assembly GCA_029783875.1. Taxonomy (NCBI): domain Eukaryota; kingdom Metazoa; phylum Chordata; class Mammalia; order Pholidota; family Manidae; genus Phataginus; species Phataginus tricuspis. The sequence goes on from JAQQAC010016209.1 coordinate 24,091,831, forward strand.
AATGTAGATGCAAAAATACTCAACAAAATATTAGCAAACCAAATTCAAAAATACATCAAGAGGATCATACACCATGATCAAGTGGGATTCATCCCAGGGATGCAAGGATGGTACAACATTCGAAAATCCATCAACATCATCCACCACATCAACAAAAAGAAGGACAGAAACCACATGGTCATCTCCATAGATGCTGAAAAATTGACAAAATTCAGCATCCATTTGTGATTAAAACTCTCAACAAAATGGGTAAAGAGGGCAAATACCTCAACATCATAAAGGCCATATATGACAAACCCACAGCTAACATCATACTTAACAGCAAGAAGCTGAGAGCTTTTCATCTAAGATCGGAAACAAGACAAGGATGCCCACTCTCTCCACTGTTATTCAACATAGTACTGGAGGTCCTAGCCACGGCAATCAGACAAAACAAAGACATACAAGGCATCCATATTGGTAAAGAAGAAGTCAAATTGTCACTATTTGCAGATGGCATGATACTGTACATAAAAAACCCTAAAGACTCCACTCTAAAACTACTAGAACTAATATCTGAATTCAGCAAAGTTGCAGGATACAAAATTAACACACAGAAATCTGTTGCTTTCCTATACACTAACGATGAACTAACAGTAAGAGAAATCAGGAAAACAATTCCATTCACAGTTGCATCAAAAAGTATAAAATACCTAAGAATAAACCTAACCAAGGAAGTGAAAGACCTGTACTCAAAACTACAAGACACTCCTAAGAGAAATTAAAGAGGACACTATCAAATGGAAATGCATCCCATGCTCTTGGCTAGGAAGAATAAATATTGTCAATATGGCTATACTACCTAAAGCAATCTACAGATTCAATGCAATCCCTATCCAATTACCAACAGCTTTCTTCAATGAACTGGAACAAATAATTGTAAAATTCATATGGAACCACAAAAGACCCGGAATAGCCAAAGCAATCCTGAGAAGGAGGAATCAAACGGGGAATTACGCCCCCTGACTTCAAGCTCTACTACAAAGCCACAGTAATCAAGACAATTTGGTATTGGCACAAAAACAGACCCACAGACCAGTGGAACAGAATAGAAAATACAAAGATTAACCCAATATATACAGTCAACTAATATTTGATAAAGGAGCCTTGGATATACAATGGGGATTTGACAGCCTGTTCAGCAGCTGGTGTTGGAAAAACTGGACAGCTACATGTAAGAGAATGAAACTGGACTACTGTCTAGCCCCATACACAAAGGTAAACTCAAGGTGGATCAAAGACCTGAATTTAAGTCATGAAACCATAAAACTCTTAGAAAAAAACATAGGCAAAAATCTCTTGGACATAAACATGAGCGACTTCTTCCTGAACAAATCTCCTCAAGCAAGGGAAACAAAAGCAACAATGAACAAGTGAGACTATATCAAGCTGAAAAGCTTCTGTACAGCAAAGGACACCATCAGTAGAACAAAAAGACATCCTACAGTATGGGAGAATATATTCATAAATGACGTATCTGATAAGGGGTTGACATCCAAAATATATAAAGAACTCACACATCTTAACAAACAAAAAGCAAATAATCCAATTAAGAAATGGGCAGAGGACATGAATAAAACCACAATGAGATATCACCTCACACCAGTGAGGATGGCCAACATCGAAAACACAAACAACAACAAATGTTGGCGAGGATGTGGAGAGAGGGGAACCCTCCTACACTGCTGGTGGGAATGCAAATTAGTTCAACCATTGTGGAAAGCAGTATGGAGGTTCCTCAAAAAACTCAAAATAGAAAAACCATTTGACCCAGGAATCCCACTCCTAGGAATTTACCCTAAGAATGCAGCAGCCCAGTTTGAAAAAGACATATGCACCCCTGTGTTTATCGCAGCACTATTTACAATAGCCAAGAAATGGAAGCAACCTAAGTGTCCATCAGTAGATAAATGGATAAAGAAGAGGTGGTACATATACACAATGAAATATTTTTCAGCCATAAGAAGAAAACAAATCCTACCGTTTGCAACAACATGGATGGAGCTAGAGAGTATTATGCTCAGTGAAATAAGCCAAGCCAAAAAAGACAAGTATCAAATGATTTCACTCATATGTGGAGTGTAAGAACAATGAAAAAAACTGAAGGAACAAAACAGCAGCAGACTCACAGAACCCAAGAATGGACTAATAGTTACCAAAGGGAAAGGGACTGGGGAAGATGGGTGAGAAGGGAGGGATAAGAGGGTAAAAGGGGCATTACGATTAGCAGACGTAATGTTGGGGGGGGCACGGGGAGGGCTGTACAACTCAGAGAAGACAAGTAGTGACTCTATAGCATCTCACTATGCTGATGGACAGTGACTGTAATGGGGTTGGTGGGGAGGACCTGATGAAGGGGGTAGTTTAATCACCATAATATTGCACATGTAATTGTAGATTAATGATAAAAAAATAAATTATAAATTAAAAAATAATAATAAATAAAAATAAAAATACCTATTAGACTTAAAAAAAAAGAACCCTAGTGTTTTATGTAAAATGGGATAATATGCTATCTGTCTTAAGGATTAAATGATGATGCATGAAAATCACTTTGCATAGCATTTGATATTCAGTAAGTGCTCAATAAACATGAACTATTTTGATATTATTAGATTTTTCCATGTAATTTCAAACTATAATTGTCTTACATATCAAACTATTGCTGATTTATAATGATGGATTCTTCTTAGCAATTTATGGCCTATTATTATTATTTATTACAGTTAGGTTAACTTACTAACTTGTTATTCTACCCTTACATAAAGAAGGATTAAGGAAAGGTAGGTTCTATGTCCCAATACAAGCATATATGATTTCTTCCTATGAACACTAATCACAACATTATATTAACTCTAATGCTGTCAGATAAAATTGACAAACAAATGATATGATAGTATTTGCATTTTCTGCCAAAATACTGAGAATTTTTATTGTTTGTATCATGCAAAAGTCAGACTGACATCTAAATCATCCTTGCCAGTGTTTACTACCAATTATTTACTTACGTCTGTTTTCATTTTTCCAGCCATCCTGCAAAGTCTTACTATTTTGATTTACTTCAGCTTGATGCCAAATATTTCCTCCACTTGGAAAGCATTCTTGGCGCTCGGCACTGGGAGGGAGGTTGCTGTCCTGGGCAGCCTCTGTGGCCTTCCAAGAACATCCCTGTGTGACTGAGAGAGACCAGAGCACCTGCCACTGATGAGGAAAGGATGGAGCTCCCCTCCAGCGTGTGGCACAGGGCTGATCTTGGACTTGTGCCATGATGCCGTTCTGCTCTCTTCTGCTGTTTACCTCTGCTAGTGAATTTGCAGGCAATAAAGCAGGTCATAGAGTCATGTCATGCAGAATTTTAGGCCTCTGAGAGCTTTGAAGTCTGTCTTGTCAAGTCCCCAAAGTCCATTTAGATACCTTCTATAGTATCTCCATATCAAGAGGCTTTTCAAATACATCTTTCCCCTTAGAAGTGCTGTTATTCCATTTACATGAGGAAAAATTTATGAGGAATTTTTGGCACTGCTTTAATTAAATGGAATCAATGTGTACTTGAAAGAGCTTTATAAACTGTGAAGTAGAATTTCAGTTTTGGGAGAGATTCTTCTGGTCTGTCATAAAATTGAAGATGGGACTGTATGTCCTAGAGAATAATAATAATAAAACAGTAAAATAATAATAGCTAAATTTATTCAAGCTTCAGTAAGTGTCAGTTCTGAGCAGTGAAAGGTAAGTAAACACTTTATCTATTGACTCATGTACTTTTGATAATACATCCATGTGGGATGTACTGTTATTATGAGCAACCAGAGCTTGGAGAAGTTGCAAATGTTGTCCAAGAAACCATTATGGAGGCCACACGATCACTGACATTTTTTAAAAAATAATGTTGTATATGTACATACTTCCTTAGAGTTTACAAACTTCTTTGGCAAATGTTGTTCCCATTTGATTTTCCTCCTCACAGGCTCATGAGAGTCTGCTCCAAATGTGTCTCGTGTGCCATCTATTTTTGCACCTTTCATCGGAGAAACTGGAAAGCATTATCTTTAGAACATTATCCATACCTTAGAAACAAGGGACTGGAGTTTGGGCCTAAATGCTGCCTCCATAATTTTTTGGGCCAAAGAAGTTTCTACCCGGCTAAATGGTTTGGGTGAAGAAGCACACGGTGTGTCCAACATTCCCAAGGAGCCTTCATGTGTGAGTAACTAAGACACTTGGCATAGACCATGGGTCCCCAGCGCCCCTCTCCTCACAGAGCCAGGATCTGGGGGGCTCCATCCTGGCCGCTGGAGGCCAGCAAGCTCCAGTCAAGAACCCCGGAGCTGCCGTGTGCTGCTGCTTCCAGGGGCCCAGGTCATTCAACATGCAGGAAATGATGCCAGAATGTTTTTGGGAGAAAAGACTTCATTTCCATGTGTACCAGTGAGATGCCTCCGGTTGGTAAAGCTGCCCAAGGCCCCCCTGAAAGTCAGTCTTAAGCAAATTAAATAGTAGAGAATGTGTGTCTTTGGGATGTCTGTCCCCAGCTTCTCCCTGCCCTCCTTCGTTTATTTATTTTATCCTGCTTAGAGATCCAACAATCTGTGGCCTGTCCACAGCCTCTAAAGGCCCAGTGCTTCCGTTTTTGTCATAATGCTTTATTTCTTCCCCTCACCTATTTGGAACAAAAAACAACTTTAAGTGTTCTCCCCAACCTATCCCCCTAAACCATTGGACTTCCCAGAAGCAATCATGAATGTCTCCATCCTTCCTCACTTCTCTTGAGGCTAGATACCCCGTCTCTCCCTGTCTCTTTCTATTGCTTGCCCCTCTCTTCCTGCTGTGTGGCACTTCTAGAAGGGAATAGAGGGAGGCTATTGCGGCCTCCAACAAGGAGAACATAAGGGAGAGGGCTTCCCCCAGCTGAGCACTGTGGTATACTGCTCTGGGGTACCTAACGGCTAGATGGGGGCCCCTTTTCTATGTTTGTTCTCTGAATTTTGAAGGATATTCTCTTTGAGGCAATATACTTGGAAAATATATACTGAGGGATTTATGGTGCAGAGCTGCTGATGTATGCAATTTACTCTCAAATGGCTATATATATATATATATACACAGACAGTCCCCCACTTAATAATTCAACTTTATGATGGTGTGAAAATGATACACAATCAGCAGAAACCATACTTCAAATTTCAAATTTGCATCTTTTCCCAGGCCTGCGATATGCAGTAGGTCCTCCCCCCTGACACTGGGCGGCAGCAGCGAGCTTCAGCACCCAGTCAGCCACGCGGTCACAAGGGGTGTCGACAACCAATACACTGACAGCTATTCTGCATCCCGGCAGCCATCCTGCTTTTCACTTTCAGTACTGAATTCAGCCAATGACATGAGATAATGCCACTTTATTCTAAAGTAGGCTTAGCGTTAGGTGGTTTTGCCCAACTGTAGGCTAATGGAAGTGTCGGAGCACGTTTAAGGCAGGCTAGGCTAAGCTGTGGTGTTTGGTAGGTTAGGTGTATTAAATGCATTTTCAACTTATGGTATTTTCAATATACAATGCATTCATCAGGAAGCAACCCCATTGGAAATCAAGGAAGATACTTATATGCATATGAATGTGTGCGCACACACACACACACACACATATATATGAAGAGAGAGAGAGAATGAGAGTACAAACAATTATGCAAATGAGGCAAGATGCTAACAGTAAGTGACTAGATGAAGGGTCAGCTCTTCTAGGTATTATTCATATTCTTGCAGTTCTTCTGTATGCTTGAAATGACCTCCAAATAAAATGCTAAATGTAAAATGCTAAACTACTTCTTTTAAGTGAAGTTTTTGTGTACAATCATCTACTTTGTCAACCGTGCAGCCCACTTTTCCAGGAAGGGTGGCTGTGGCATGACGCTGACACCCTGGAGCTGATGGATGGAGGGAGGGGGAGCGGAGGCCCAGGAAGTACCCCTCCAGGCCTGCCCCCCACCGTGGCCTGGACCTCCATGTCTCCTTTGTCACCCACCCACTAGTCCACTCCTCCAGAAGCGGGCCCACCCTCCACCCTCCCTGCTCTGTCTCTGATAAGGGCTCCTGTGTGCAGCTTTCGCCTGGCTAGTGGGCTCTTTATCTCTTCTTTCCGAGTGTTTGCTTTGGCAGCCTTCCAATCCAACAAGGGCCCCATGTGAAAGGCCTCCATGGAAGGCAGCTGGCACCACCTTCTCTTCTCAGTAACTGTTTTCTGCTCTTTCCTTCTGGGACAGTGACAAAGGAGAGATAACTCAGGTAGGAAATGCAAGTGGAGGCAAGGGCATGTGGTATATTGCAAAAAGAGCCACAGATTCTTCCCATTCCTATATGTGTGCCCTGTTCAATGTAGTCTTGCAGATCCTCCCACTCAGAGGGGCCTTTGTCTCTCCACCTCCTGCATCTCGGGCTGGCCTGTGACTCAGGCAGTGGCTTGAAAGCCCATGTGCTAGGACTCGCTGTCTGGCTGTACCCAGACCCCTGAGACCAGCACGTGAATGAATCTCAGCACACCCCATTGCCCAGGCTGGCAGCGAGCCAGTTGCAAGACACGTGAGTGAGGCCATGTAGTGAAAATGGAAGTTCCATGGCCAGGATCCTCACTTGATATCCACTGTGTGCCTGTGATGAGGTGATAGTTAGCCTACTGCGCAGGCACATGTTTGCATACCCGTTGGCAATAAGCTATTATGGTTGTGTAGCTTTAAGAAGGGTTCTGTCTGGTACTAAGAGAGGGAAGCAGGAGAGAAGACGTTGTAGAGAAGAGAGCAAGATAGCAAGAGAGAGAGGAGCAGAGGTTGAGCCAGGGGCAGGGACAGAGGTGGACGGGAGTCTAGCACTTGACCTACTGCCGTGAGAATAAAGCTTGGTATGAGCCCCTTTTTACCCCCAACCTTCCATGGTTGTTACTGAGTCTCACCAAACCCATAGTGAACCTGCCTGGAGCTGGGAACCGGCTCTGGGCAGGAGCTGTAGGCCGTCCTAGCTCACCCATGCCCTGCTGAGTCACCAGCTGGCCCCAGGCTCGGTGCAAGTTCTGTAGAGGTCAGGGAAGAGGTCCAGGCAAGAACTGCCCTGCCAGCCCACAGAAAAGTAAGAAGAAATACCTGTTTGTTGTCTTAAGCCACTCAATTCTAGAAAGGCTTGCTCTGCAGCGAAAGCTAATTGCAACAGGGCCCTACCCCAGCTAGCAGAAGTGCTATATTTGGACTCTGAGGCCCTCACCTCAACATCACATTTCAGAGAACAACCTCGCTTACCTAACGGATGGCTTCCTCTGGCTTCCCTCTTGGTCAGCTGGGCCCCAGCCAGCTGTCACTTGCTGAAATAAAGAACAGGGGAATGCTGTGGCATGGAACTTTATGACTAATTTATTTCTGAAATTTCTACTTGGTCTGGCCAGGTATGCTTCTTTTCTAACGCTGGAGAGTCATTGCCCTGAAAAGAGCAGTCAATTTTTCATTATAAGCTGCCATTCTCTTTAAGAAACCAAATAGTTAAGTGCATATGTGGCCTGCTTGTCTTGATGACAGGTTCTATCTAGAGGATGATATCTTTGTCAAGAAGTAGTCAAGATTTAGATGAGTACCAGAGGGATTACTGGAAAACACCCTTCTGTTGTATATTTCATAATAGCAATGGCCCCATCTATCTCCAGAGAGGGAAGGAGGTGGCAGCCGGAGAGGATTTTGTAGTTCTGTGAATAAAATTTTATTACTTTCTTCTACCTTCCATCAGTCAGCTCCATGTTAGGAGAACTAAAAAGGAAAAAGCAAACTTAATCTTTGTGTCTGCTCATAAAAGAAAATGGGCAGAATATTCCCTCATTCCCGACCTTGAAAGTAACTTTTCAAAGTTGGGTAAAACCAGCGAATATTATTTGATTAGAAACGGAAACTGGAAAAGAGGATCTTTGGCTTTCAACTTCATCTTTGACATTTATCTGGCTGCCACAGTCCAAGTCAGCAAACATTTATGGGCACAAGGAACACAGCCAACAATGCAGAGAACACAGAGCTGGTCAAGGCATGGACTTTGCCCTCTGGACTCACAAAATTGCAGGAGTGAGCAACACACAATTATAATATGTAACCGAAGGTGTTAGAATCAAAGGGAAAACAAATGATGGGCCAGAACAGATTAATTCTGACTTTGGGGCCAGGACAACCTAATAGAGTAGGTGAGATTAGCAAAGGAACTTGCCTTTCATAGGCAGAAATGGTGGGGAAGACGGCTGCCTGGGAGATTGGAAGCTGGAGAAGCTCCCTTGGATCGAGAGATGGAAGCTGTATCTTTAGGAAGACTTGGACTTTCCACCCTTGAACTACTGGATGAGAGAGACATAAATTTACATCTTGTTTAAGGCACTGTTTTTAAAAAAGTGGTGGGTAAAGGGGGTCAAAAAGGTACAAACTTCCAGTTATAAAATAAATATGTCATGGTATGTAATGTACAGCATGGTGACTGTAGTTAATAATACTGTTGCATATTTAGAAGTTGCTAAGACAGCAGATCTTAAAAGTTCTCATCACAAGGAAAAAAATTGTAACTAGATATGATGAAGGCTGTTGACTAGCTTATTGGGGTGATCATTTCTCAATATATACAAATATGGAATCATTTACATTCTACACCTGAAACTAATATAACGTTATATGTCAATTTTACCTCAACAACAAAAACAAAAAATGGTGGAAAGGGAACTCTCGACAAAGAAGACATAAACAAAGGCAGACAAGTGGAAAATGGGTCAAGCAGAACCGAAACTGCAGGAGTCCAGTGAAGAGAGAATGGGGGTTGGGATGGCGTGAGAAAGGGGAAGGATACGAAGAGGTGTTGAAGGGTAGGTGGGGGTAATGGACAACCTGCTTGTGTGCTTCACATTGTATTTGAAAATGTATTTTCCCCACGGAGAATTGTCTTTGTTATCCCAGGGACATAGGGCCCTAGCAATTCCGGATCCCGCAATCTGGTTTTAGGGCAGGAAATTTTCTGATCCTCTTGGATGACTTGACTCCTCTGCAAGTTCGTGGTAAGTTTGCCTCTGGCTTTTCCTGACCCCTAAAGCGATTTACCAAGGCCACCACCCTTGAAGGGCCCTGGAGTCTTATCTCCCTAGCCCTGAGAATCTGTCAAAGGGTAACTTGCCCTCAGCTGCCAGATCAGGATGAACAATGGCCCCCCTGGAGCAAAGGCTGCCTAGATGCTGCTCCCACCTTCCCGAATTTCCTCTCACATTAGCCTCTAGTAACTATTTTGTTACCTACTTGATGCTTTTGAGATTTTTGAAATATTTTGTGCAGCTTTTCAGCTGGAGCATCCTTCTGAGTTATCCAGGTCTCCTTACGAGGTGTGGAAGTTCTGCTGCATTGCGGCTTTAAATATATGATTAAAAACCTGAAGTGGACTTTCAGTACTGCTTAGCAATCTTAATCCATGTAGTTCATTCCCTCCCTCCTTCTCTGAGATCACTAACATATACCTTCGTTCTCCACAGATGCTCAGTGCACCTTCCTGCCTCCTCACTCTGAGCTGGGGCCCTCAATTCGAATTACACTGAAGCATTAGAAACAAAAGGAGGAGAATGTTTCCATCCCTGCACCACTGGCCATCATAACTGCAGATCTACCCATGTGTCCATGCCATACCTTGGATGAAATGTCTGAATTCCTACCATGGCCAAGCAGTCTCCTTATCACTGGATTCTAATCCCCTTGTGCCTACCCAGAGATTTTCTCTTGTCCACTATCTTCTCATGTGTTATCCCTTTTTCTTTTCCTACAGCATCATCACAAAAGCATACTCATCGCATATTTAAGATGTCTTATATTGATGCTGGGGTTCTTGTTTGTGAAGTCAAAGAATGAACTTCACAAACACTCAAAGTAGGAGAGAAAGGCAGAGGCTTTTATTTAGAGATAAAGTGAGAGGACAGAGCTCCTGGCTCAGGCCAGGAGGGGACAAGAGAGTCCCGGGGTGGTGTGTTGTCTAGGGGGTTCATAGGCAGTTGAGAGACAAAGGGCTAGGGATGCACACCTGCTAAGTGGTCCCAAAATGTTTATCTTTGAAGAGACATTTTCTTATTAGTCTTCCAGGTTATTTACAAGAAATTTACCACTCTGCTTTCCTCCCAGGACAGCAGCTTCCTGGTCTGGGAGCATATCAATCAAGGCTGTCTGCTTTGCTCCCAAGGTGGGCTGAGTTATTGTCTGTTTGTTAAAGAGTATGTTAAGAAACTTACTTTTTAACTAAATAGGTTTTAAAATGCAATCTTATCTTCAAGATGGGATCCTTCCTGTTTTTACTACATTGTTTTGGGCTTGCTTGTGAAATTGCCTAGGTTGCAAATCACTTGATGAGGGCTGAAGGAACCACCTGGGTAAAGTCAAAAAAATAAGCTGGGCCCCCCAGCAGGCCAAAGCAAATCTCACAATGGATTATCTTGCTTTGTTTTTTCCAGAGGCCCTCAACCTACTCTAAGTCAATCGTCCCTGTTTCAATACTTTCAGCTAAGCAAAACTCCCCAAAGGAGTCATCTCTTCCTTAAGACTGCCTTCTTAATCACCTGTTCTCTCACCAACAAGATCTCAGTCATGTTTTCTTCCCTAGCACTCTGTTGAAACCTCTCCTACTTGCCATATTGGCTTCATTGTTTTCATTCTCTCTCTTTCTCTCTTTCCCTCCCTTCTCCCCCTCCTCTCTTTTTCTCTCTCTCCCTCTCTCCTCTCTTCTCTTGTGATATATATGTTGAGTCAATAGAGAATAAGTGGCAGGCATAATGCCCCTTTACTCCTGAACACTTCATCATGTGTATTGCCTAAGGACAAGGACATTCACTAGTACAGGCATGCTATAATTATCAAAAATCACAGTAACACAAGCCTATTGTCTAATCAATGGACTTCATTCAAATATTGCCAAGTGCACCCAAAATGGCTTTTAAAGCATTTTTTTTCTGGTTCAGGATCCAATTCAGAATTATGCCTTTCACTTCATTTTCATGTCTCTTTAATCTCCTTTATTCTGGAATACTTCCTCAGCCTTTCTTTGACTCCTATCACCTTGACATTTTTTAAAAGTAGAGGCCAGATATTTTGTAGAATGTCCCTCAATTTGGTTTTATCCGATGCTTCATTATGATTAGATTCGGCTTATGCATTTTTTTTAATAGAAATACTGCATAAGTGATATTGTATCCTTCTTGGTGCCTCATACTGGCAGGAACATAATGTCCATTTGTCCCATTCTTGGTGCAAAATGATAGCTTTCAAAGGCACTCCATCTAGATTTATTAGTTGGCATTAGCATGTAAGGAAGAGCTCTTTCTGTGAATCTATCTATCTATCATCTATCACCTGTTTATCATTTATCCATCTATCAGTATGGAATCATAGATTTTTGTTTAATTCAATGGGTTAAAATTCATTACTATCATGATATATTCTGATGTTAAATTTCCCTAAATTTGGCCAGTGGACTTGTCTTCAGGCTGACTCTTGTGAAAAAGCAGTGAGATGGTATCTGTCTACAAGCCAGGAAAAGGACCCTCACCAAGAACTGAATCTGCTGGCCTCTTTCTCGTAGACCTCTCAGCCTCAAGAACTGTGAGAAATAAATGTCTGTTGTTTAAGCCACCCTGTCTGTGGTAACTTGTTATAACAGCCCAAGTTAAGATAACTCCTTACAGCTGAAATTCTCTTCTAGCTATTACATCTCTCACCTAAACCATTGTAACATCTTCTGATCTAGTCTCTCTGATTCCGCTAGTACCCACCTATAGTTTATGCTCCATCCAGCTGTCAGTGTGATCAAATCATGTCACTCTCCTGCTCAAAATTTCCCAATAGATCTCCTCCCACTTAAAATAAAATGTAACTTCCTTGCCATGGCCTAAAGACCCTACGTTATCTAGGCCCACCTGCCTTACGGCCTCATCTGCTACCCTCTTCCCCTCCCTTCTCCAAGCTAACTGTCACAGTCATATCGGCCATTTGGGTGTTATTCAAACACAACAAGCTCATTTCTCTCTCAGGGACTTGGAACTTGCTGCTATGTTTTTTGGGAGGAAACATTATATAGCTTTCTCCCTCATTCAGGCCTCTATTCAAATGTCATTTCCTTGGACAAGCATTCCCCGAAAGTCCTATCTAAACTCGTCTCACTTACTTCTATCATTCTCAATCTCCTAAGCCTGCTACATTAAAAAAAAACATTTCTCATCGTCTTATCACTGTCTCCAGAAAGCCTACATTAATTGTTTTTAGGTTTACCACTGTATTCCCAGTAGTTAGAACAGTACATGGCACATGGTATTCAACAAATAGTCGTTGAATAATTAAATAAGTGAACAAGTAAACTATAACTTTTTGAACTCTGGTCTTACTTGGATCCTCATATTGCTGAGAATTCATCTCATTTAATTCCTATTTATCTTCCTAATGGCTACTTCAGACATTTACTGTTCTCCACTCCTTTTAGCTCAGGAGACAGTCATGGAGAATATTTGTATTGCTTTCTCAGCTTCCCAGAATCTTTCAAACACCCTTTCTGTGCTCCTGTCTCCCCAAAGTATAAGCCGGAAATCTGTTTTCCAGTGCCCCTTGAAGCTAGAGAGATGGCAGTGCCAGTGCTGGCCTGTGTAGCATTTTTGTGCAAATTAGAAGGTTTCCCCTCTGAGCAGATGCAGCCTCTTGGGCTCACAGTGAAGTGTGAGCACAGCACTTTTCTGCCATTAGGAAAAAAAGTCTGGACAGATATGATGCTATGCCTTTCTAGTTTACTAAGAAGGTAATGCCCATCAAGTAATTCCCATATACAGTCAACCTTATCCTTGCCTCCTTCCTGCCTGCCTTGGAGGAGAAACTGTCTCAAATGGATGATTTCTCTACCGAGGCCCTTCTTCCTATCATGGGCTACAGCACCCACCACATCCATTATCCTCATTCTTACTGGAATCCTGATCTCCAATTTGCTTCCTCCCCTCTGAATATAATAGGTTCAGACTGCTTTTACTCTAAGACAATCTCTTGACATTGTCACCATCCCTTCAAACCCTGAAAACAGATGCCTTATGTATTGCTTGACTTCTCAGCAAGCTTTTGAGAGAACATTCTACCTCAAAGCCATTTCCACCTACTGTAGCCCTTCTAATTCTTGAAGTCAGTGGCCCTATATCCTCTTTTCATTCTCTTTGACCTTTGTGCAGGACTGGAACACCCAGTGGATACCCCCTTCTTCTCACACACTTCATCCTGTGGTTTCCAAAGCATCCCTTGCATCTGACTTCCTCCTTGTCCCTTTGATTGTTGCTTGTCTTTTCCTGATTCTTCTTTCTCTCCAAGATCCTCGAATATTGGAATTTCCCATCATTCTGACTTCAGATATCCTCCCTTTTTACTTTAAACAGTCTCTAATGAAATGCATCAATTCCCATATCATTCACTCCCACTTCCTAAGCCAATGCTATCAAATCTGCATTTCTGCTCACTTTTCTAAGTATAGGCCATATTTCTTTCTATGCAGATTTACCGCAGGTGTCTCAGACTCAACCTATCCGTAGCAGTCAGGGTTCTAGCAGAGACATAGAACCGCTGGGAAAGTATGTATATGATTTGTTACAGAGATATGATCTTTTGCACTTGTAGAAGCTGGTAAACAGTTTCTGTAAGGCTGCAGTCTCTGTACTGGATTCTGGAGCTGGAGGTCAGCAGGACAGGCAATTGGGAACAGAACATAGTTGTGAAATGGGGTGGAGCAAAGATAAATAGGAACCTGTGAGAATCAACTAGAGCCCATGTCGGTCTCACATGGCCTATGCCTTCAACTTCGGTGATGAGGATGTCCACAGGAGAAGCTGGCATATTTTGCTATGGGGCTGATCATGCACCTGGTCTAGGAGTCAGAGACGCAGAAGTGGCTAAGATGGAAGATGGGCCAGCTGCTGCCCCACACCAACCAGGCGAGCCAACACACAAGTGGTGATGTGCGTGGACTTCCACACCCCCTGGTGGCCCTGCACCGACCCTCCGGGGCTAACCGAACATTATCACCTTCTGAATCTCTCACAAAATGTCTCATGTGACCAACCTTAAACAGAAACTCCCAGAGAAAAGAATTTTGGGAAATAGATTAACCTAGGCAAGTACAAGCATTACAAAGCCACCATGCTGTTCAAAATTAAATTCACTCTCTTCCAATGTCCTCTTTCTCAGAGAAGTGCTCTTCCTATAACCCTCCGCATTTCAGGATATACCATTACCATCCTCCTACTTGTCTAACCCAGGAAATTCTGAGTCATCTCTGCCTTTTTTCTCTCACCAACCCTGTCCCCACCCACTCATGCCATATCCAGGTAGTCACTGAGCCTTGTTAATCCTATCCCATCAATTTTGTTCCCATTTATCCTCTTCATGCAATCCCGTATCCTAACCATGTCTTGTCTGGTCCATGGACTAGAAGCACTGGTCTTAATGCCTCCATTCCTCCTCACCCTATTTACCTTTTAGATAGTCATCAAGATGAATGTCCCAAAATTTAGATCTAATCATGTCATTTCTTTAATATAATGGTTTTCATGGATCTTTTAATCTATAGAATGAATTAAAACTCCCAAACACATAGATTGGATTATAGTCCTTAATTCTTCACTCTCCCTCTATTAGAATCAGATATATTACATCCATGCCCCTTGTCATGTGACTTTGCAATTCTTTCTGTAATGTGAGCACAGTATACTTCCCCATCCCCTATGACTTGCATTGGTCAATGGAATCTTAGCTGATGTGATGCAAGAAGGTGTTAAATGTGCTGAAATGGGTTGGATCCCTCTGTCTGGCTTCAGCTATTGTCATGAGAATTTCATGCCCCGAAATGTATGCTCTGTACAGGTAGCTACAGGTCCCAGGATGACACAAGTGGAACAAAACTGGTCTGTAGCCTGGAGTCAGCCCAACTGAACCCAAGTAGGCCAAGCAAAAATCAACCAAAAGAGGCCAAACTTCAGCTGACCCACCTGTGGTTTAGATAATAGAAGCTTGTTCTAAGCTACTGAGATTTTGGGATTTGTTTCTTACACTGAATTATTGCACCAGTAATTGAGTAATACATGTAATATACAAGCCCTCCACAGTCTAAACTCAGCCAGATGTTTCTGTGCCAATCTCAAACCATTTTCTCTCATGCACCTATACAGGTTCTCATGTACTGAGTACCTACCCTTTCCATGCCAGGTTGACTTGCTCAGGTACCCCGCTAGTGAGTAAATAGCAGAACTAGGATTCATGTATGTCATAGTCCAGGGCAGTGCATGTTATTCTCACATTTCCATTCTGTTAATCTGTTTTCCAGCCCCCTAGTTGCTTAGGATCCCCCAGACATGGCTGAAACATGAAGCCTGTCTATCTCCATCTAATTTTGTAGATTAACTCTGAAACTCCTTTTTATGTGTAATCTGATAAAATTAATAATGACAATTTATTGAGTGCTATGTTGCAGACACTGTTCTAAGTTACTCATTTACTCATTCCAATGGCCTTATGTGATAGGTACTATCATCCCTGTAACAAAGGAGGAAACTGAGGTACACAGGCAAAGTAGTTTACAGTCACACAGTGAATCACAGATCTGGGATTTCAACTCAGTTTCATTCCAGATCCTCTGCTCTTAACCACTCTATTGAATCCCCATCTACTAATGTTGGCCCTCTGTGTCCCTATTCCACCCTGCACATACCTGTATTACAACTCTGCCCATCTCACGATGAGTATATATACTACTATTTCTCCCACTTCACTGTGAACTTTTAGAAGTCAAGGACTCAATGTTAGGTGCCCTTATACATCTGGTACCTAGTAAGGTGGCTGGCCCATAGCTACTTCTCACTAAATATTTGTGAATGTTATTTGCTGTTGAATTGCTTTGTCAACAGTCAAATTCTCATTACAGATTGTTGGAGAGCTGGTCCAAAATGCTTTCTCTGAAACATGAAAATGACACAACATACTTTGAGAGTGATTTATAGAAAACCATGTATTTCACATAGTTGGAAAGGATCCAATGATAAGGATTTTTTCAAATTTCCCCTTAGGCACTTACCTTTTAAACATCAATCAAACAATCAACAAATCATGACTGAGCACCTCCTATGCATCAAAAATAGGCCAACCACTTATACTATAGGTGGCTAACTAGCTACTTGGTGTTCTGGTGGCTGTGTTTCATCTTTTTCAGATCCAATCTTGTTATTGTGTCTTTGAACCAGTGGGATCAATGAATATGGAAAGAAGCTAAGATAAAATAAAAATTTTACTTGACAGCCTTTTCTGGAAGCTTCACTGGCTCCGGGAGAGTTTATTGATTCCAAAAGAAAAATTACCATTCTCTTTTAAGGACAGGTGAAATAAAGGAGGATTTTGTGAATAAAAGGAATTAGAGCAATTAGCATAGCCTTTTAAAATCTAGGATTATCTCTATTGATTAGATTGCCTTAGAATTGCTGAAGGTAATGGAAATTACTTATGTGAGCTAGACAGGAGTTAGGTCTCTGAACTAAGACCCAGTTTTTTGAAGAAAAAAGCCAAGGGTTGAGAGAATTCAGTCATGAAAGTGAAGTGAAAATTTCTGAAGGTTTCAAAGTGTAGTAAGAGAAATATTATTTTCCCTTATAAAGATTAGGATTTTCCTTATAAAGATTATTTATCCCTTACTAAGATAGACATGCATTGAGATTTTTGAGACCAAGTACAAGGTACCTGGTTAAAACACAATAATAATCAGAACAAAAAGGGAAACTAGAGGCAATAATTTATTCATCCTATTAGACCCATGGAGGTGAACAGAGAGGGTGGCAATGGTAAGTAAAGTCTCATTCTTGTCAAAGTGCAAATTTCATTAGTGGGTTATTTTCTTTCAGTGCATGTATGCATATTTTTCCTTGGTGGGAGACATTTTAGGCAGATTAATTTTCCTAACCAAACTGAAAGAACTCATACAACAGGATCCAAATATTTCAGCCCAGTTCATCAAGAACAAAAAAATAGGTGAACAACATTTTCTTCCTTAGTGTGGACTTCTTACCAGTTCTGTATGAATATACTCAATGAAAAAAGTAGATTTTTGAATGGCCTAGTGATTTGTTTGGTCAAATTTTGCCTGGGTTTTAGAGAATTAAAACAGATGCACATTTCCCTTATCATATGCTTTTGCTGTATCAACAGAATGGTTTGTATCCCAGATGTGGGAAATGCAATTTAAGATAAGTAAATCTCAAGGTTGAAGAAGAAATATAATGATGAAAAACATAATTGAGGCAAGAAAGCACAGAGCTCAGTATTTTGTTAGTTTGGGTAATTAAAAAAATCATTTATATATAAAGGGGAAGATGGAAGATGGTGCTTTGGTGGTTCTTTGTGTTGTGTGATAGCATAAGATGAATGGAACACAATTAGGGCATATGTGAAATCACATTTAATGAACAGGAGGGAGAGTTGGCTTTTAATGTAGGCCTACATTTCCAGTGTAAGTCACATATAATTTCATCAAAACACACGCTCTCATCTATTTCATTGTATAGCCACTTGTTTGCTGTATGTGCATTCATTTATTCATAAATATGTATTGAGTCTGTACAGTATGCTTGGTTGAGGACACAATAACTCTTCTCTTGGCCCTAAAACTGTAACTCTACCACCTTAATTTTTGGGGTAGAGTCACCATCTGTCTTGCTTTTGGACCTGGACCCAAGGGACAGGTTTCCTTCCCTGGGACCTGCCCTATGGAGGGTCCCACTAGGGTTCTGCTTCGATCACAGCCCTTACCAGAATGTGAGGAGTCCATGGGACCATATGCCCACTGATAGGTTCTGTCCACTGAAAGCCTATTCCCCGCCCTCTGGACCAAGCTCTGAGTCAGGGCCAGTTTTATGGGTGTGCCACCCATTTGGTCATACAGGGCCCTGTGCTCATAAAGGACCACACTTGATTTAACGCTCTGCTTTACTGTCTTGAAATTCTTAATAATTTTGTCTTTGAACCTGTATTTTGTAAGCGAAGTCTGATGGGACGATGTACATGCATGTGAGCCAAGAAGATGCATTGCATCTCCTATATGCTACGCCTCTGCTGCCTATCGCCACCCCTTTAGCTTATAGCATTCACAGTGCCCCAGGAGCACAGAATTCTCATGGACCCCCACGTAGGGGAGTTTAGTGAGGCTCAAAGCTAGTACAAAGGAAGTGTGTTACATCTATGACTGAGGAAGTGAGGGCAAACAGCCCAGAAAGGCCATGCTTCCCAGTTGAACTAGAACTTGCTTGGAGTGCAGAAACAAGACAATACTAAGAAAGCACAAATGAGCAAGGAGCCCTATCATGTCCTTTCTTCCTCATTTCCTTTCCTGTATTAGCTAACCACGTCTGCTGAAAATGAAGACACAGAAGGGAAGGGCAAAATAGGCTCATACATAATTCCTGGTCTTTTCGTCCCCACTCAGCAGTACTAGTGAAAGTAGAGGGTATTGGTAGCATGGGCACACATCAAGAAGTGAAATAAAAAGAGTGCAGTTGATTTTGTGCAGATGCATATACTGGTTATAAAAAAGAAATTGTGCAATTTTGCTGCTTCATGAGTTAAAAGCTCTTATATTTGCATTTAAGACTGGCATTGCGTGATATAAAGATGAACAGTAGAACTCATGCTCGTAACTTACATTTTTAATTTTTCTTTACTTAGAATGGCATGAAATAGCAAATAACAGTGTGACAGAGAGACAGTGGGAAAAAGGAACAAGCTTTATATTTTAGTACCCTGAACAGTGTTTTTCCCCCTGCCTTTTCAACAAGGTGTTTTGCATTTTCATTTGGCACTGGGCTACACAAATTATGTCGCTAGTTCTGCTCAAGATATCTGGGATGCCAGAATCCCTTGCCCAAAGGGTCCTTACCCATCTTGGGACCTTTTCCACAGACGCATCTTTCTGATGCACATATATTGTCTTTGTATTTTCCATGCCCCTCACTAAACTCTGAGTGCCTGTGGTATCTTGTTTGCTTTTGTATGCAACTACTAGCGTAGGGGCTGACCCATAGTAGGTACTTCTTAAGAACTTGCTAAATTAGTAAATGAATGAAAGAGCAAGAGTGAATAGGGAAGTCCCTGCCATCAGTGGTTTAAAATCTACAGTGGTATCAGACAATAATAATACTAGGAAGTTAAATTTGCTAACAGGTTATTAAAAAAAATGACTAAATAAAAATAAGACCCACAGAAAAAGGGCACCTAACTGACCTCTGGATGATGTCTAGGCCAGTGGGTCTCAACTTGGGGTGAACATTAGAATTACTTAGGATTTTTAAAAGCTAAGTAAATTTTGATTTAATTAGCCACATCCTAGATCAATTAAAACCAGTCTCCCTGGAAATGGGACCCAGATAGCAATGCATTTTTAAATCTCCTCAGGCGATTCCCGAATGAAGCCCAAGCCAAGAACCACAGATCTAGGCTGGGTCATGAAAAATTAGCCGAATCCAGGCAAATAGTGGTGGGGGCCACCCGAGTGGGACAATGTAGTAAGAGAAAAGAAGGTGAATTGAAGGGTAAATGATTTCCTTAAATTCTTGGAGCCCATTTATCTTATGTGTAAAATATGGCTAAGAATATTTAGCTCACGGGTTGTAAGAATTAAAGAGATGATTTCTATAAAGTGCCTGGTTCAGAAGAGGTGCCCAACAATACAGAATTTAGAGCTTTTGTGTGTGCTTTATTAATGATGTATTTTTTGTGTGTACGTTATTGGAGGTAGAAATCTATCTCCAAATCTCTCAGCATATCTCCAAGGAAGACAAGGGTTCCTTCAAAATAGCATGTGGAAGCAGAAGCCCAGCCTTTCTCTCCAGACCCAGCCAGGTCTCTGGCCTCTCCTTCTTTCCTGGTGGCAAGCTTCCTTGTCATTAATAATCAGGCTGTAGTCTGTTCTTCTCATTTTTCTCCTTGTCAACTTGTTTTTCAATGCTCTCCTCTGCCTCAGCCCAATACGTTCCATCTATGTGCTTAAGGGAAAACGAGGAAAGATAGTTCCATTAGCATTTCTCAATAGCCTAAAGGACTCTGCCAAGTTCTCTTTTGGTTTTGGGGTCCTAGAAGGGGACTTAAGGGTTTCAGATGGCTCGGGAAGTTGAGTCTATGAACAGGCCTGAGTGCACAGATGCCAGGAACAATCTGTGCTAAATCCTTTGCTCCAAAGCCTCGAGGATTCAGTGAGTGAGTTGGGCGAGCCCAGATCTAAAGGAGTGAGATGGATGAAGATTCCTTGGTAGGCCAACATGACCCCTAGATATCTGTGCTGAAGGATTAGAGATTTAACAAATTGTCCAGGCCGTAACAAACTGATTCTTCTGTAAACATACAATAAAACTAAAATACTAGAAAAATAAAACAAAAAAGAAGCAAAGATGAAAAATTCAAGTCTGTTTTATTAGATTCAACGAACATCAAATTATGGTGTAGTAAATATAATCAAAGCAAATATAAAAAAGGAAAGAATTATGGAAACCATATATGTTGTTTATGGAAGTGTGCATATGGCAAGTAATAATAATCACTATTACGCATAACTTCTTGTTATTCCATACACAATGAAATGAACATTGAGTGAAATAGTAATTCCCTGGATTAAATGCCTATATACATTTTTGGACAAATATTATGTGTATCAATATTTGAAGTTTTGATGTGACTTACGAACTTGCTTCTTGCTTGTTGACTAATCTACACACCACTACTCACAGGGTGTAATGCATACCTAAAATGTCTCTATGTTTTGTTTTAATAACACTCATAGTAGAGAGCTCAATCTTAGTGTGCTGAGGGAAATGGAAGATGATATTTCAATGTAATTTCAGGAGGCTCAGGGTATATGTTTTTAAGTTCCATCCAAAATGAACTAAGCAATGCTGTATTTCAAAATTCATCTCCCATCTTTTTACCAGAAGCCAGTTGTACCAATTAATCCTGTAAAGTATAATTGAAGTTAAATTATCTTTTTTATGAAAAAGATGTGTTAAAGATCCATGAATTTCGTTTGTGTGATTCTTTTAAAGGAAAATAAAATTCAAAATGTTCTATCAGATTTGTAAGATATTCAGAGAAAATGTTTTGCAGACATGCTGTATTAAGATCATTACATTAGTCAATGATTGGTAAATTATGGAATATGTCATAACAATCTGTAAAAACTTTGTTCTTCCAAGATTCTAACTTTTGTTTTGGTTTTTAGATCTTATCTGTCATTGGAAAACATGTTGTACTATGTCCTGGCATGGGGTAAGGGCATAGCTTATATCATAAATATACTGAAAATATAACACAAAAATATCAAACTGGCTGTTTAATTTGTATCTTTAAGAAGTTGGGTTAAACTGGTTTCTTGCAGAAACACTGAGTTTATTCTGTAGTTTAGACATTCTCAACAGAACTTTTCCCTTGATTATCATCATACTCAGCATGTATTAATCATTGTTTCTGTTCAGCTTATATATTATCACAAAATATAGAGAAAAATCTGA
Organism: Phataginus tricuspis; assembly: GCA_029783875.1. Classification (NCBI taxonomy): domain Eukaryota; kingdom Metazoa; phylum Chordata; class Mammalia; order Pholidota; family Manidae; genus Phataginus; species Phataginus tricuspis. The sequence continues at coordinate 24,113,438 of JAQQAC010016209.1, forward strand.
AATGTAATACATTAGCTTTTATGTGATTCTCAGATTTTACCACATCAGTAAGCACACTGTTTAGCTTACATTATTTTTGTAGCAAGATTTTCTTGATGGAAGAAAAGTGTGTTGATTTACATTCTTGGGACAACTTAATCTGAGGAACTATTCAGAACGGTTTTGGTAACTGCAGCTGAGCTCTCAGAACATTATTGCTATGTGAAACCTAAACCTTAAACCACATTTATTGACAATGTTTTATCATACAAAACTTTTGCCTTTGTAGTTTTATACACTGCAGTGCTAGTAATGTTTTCAGCAATGAGGTTGAGAAAACAATTGTTCCTTAATATTTCCATCATATCTATATTTTTCATATGCTAAAAAGTGCTAAGTTTATTATTAATGATATCAAGTTGGATTAGAAAACTTTGCTTCCTAAGTTGATCTTCCATAAACTAGCCCATTACTATTGTTAGTAAGTGGTAGTTAGCCACCTTCTTCTTTACCAACAATTCACCAGACATTTCAAGCAAACATCTTTGTGTCTTTCTCTAATGCCTTGGCAATTATATATATGTTATATGGATTTTTAGACTTAGCAAACTGAAGGGATACTTTATAAGAAATCTGCACAGGACTAATGTTCGTATGTGAAAAATTGAATAGCTGCTTCTGTTGACTTTTTATTTCAATACTCTTTCTTGCAAAGATTTTTTTTTTTGGTTTTGAACTTATTTCTTTATGTTTGGTATGTAAATACTGCTTACATTTAGATATTTTTATTGCTTTTTTTAGCTAGAAAATCTCCATGAGTAACGTCCTCTGTTTTAAGCACTTCACCATTAGTTATGGTTACAAAATTGAGCTCACCATTTGAAGGAAAATCTGAATTAAAAAAAGTACACAGTAGAGTGTGGTAAGCGGAATCAAGGGTGCTGGAGCATTTGATCCCACTCTAATTGTCTGTGCATCTAACATGACTGTTTTTTCCCGTACTTAGTTGAAGGGTCACTGCAAGATGCATTGCATTTGGCCGAAGCCATGGATGAAAATACATCAGAGACATGAAAACTGTTACCGTCAACTAAACTTCACAGTTGATGTTTCTTGAAGATTCAACTGACCTCGACTATCTTTTCAAGAATAACTTAGGCCTCCAAAACTGTACACAGTGCGTCATAAAACTTTCATTTAAAAAACACAGTGTAGATGCCTACAGAAAAAAAATGGTTATTTTAGAATGGTGGGATTATGGATATTTTCCAATTTTCTACAATCAGCCTGTACTTTTTAAATAATCAAAAATAGCCAATAAGTGTTGTTTTCTTAAAAAGAAAGAAAATAACCTACTCTTGCTAGTCCTAGGAGGCTTGTTCTTTTGTGCTTCATTTTCATCATGGGGGAGGTGGAGGAGTGGAATTTACTGGCTTGGGGATTGTTTCGAAATTTCTCCTTTGGATTTTATCTCCACATTTTCTGAAAAACTCTATGTGAATTTACTACTCAAAGTGCCTTGCTGTTTTATTATTAGACAGCCCTCCTCTAAACTTGGCTGGAAATCAAAGGCCCATCCAGATAAGAATCTCCACAATGTGCATTTTCAGAGCAAGTCAGAAGCTGTTTTGTTTTAACACTCAAAGAAAGCTTTTGTATTTTCAATTTCAAGTGTTCTGCACTAAACCAACAGTCTGTAGAGATTATGCAAAGGGTCGGTCATATGTTGGTTGGAGCCAGTTTCTGGGGGGAAAAATTCACCATTGAGGGACAGCAAGTGTTAAAACAATAAACTAACAGCTGCTGGTCCATGAAATCCTTCCACTGGGCCAACTCCTGCTCTTTTCAATTTCACTGTGATCTGTAGACATAAGTCTTCATAGCTGAGCTGGTGTTGATGGGCTACGTTCCAAGTGCACCTGCACGTTATCAGAGCAATACCTTTTCTCAGAGAACTCTTACATAAAGTCCTGTGTGAGGAAGAGAAACAGTGCCGCATGGAAAGGGAAAAGAAGAAAATATATAGTTATTTCAAGGTCCGTATTGGCCATTTAAGTACTTATAGTGAGAACTCAAAGCTTGAAGCTCTTGATGTGTGTCACATTCTCATGGCCATTCTCAGGAGCATCAGCACCCATCCTTAGCCAAAGTTTCACCCAAAAGTTAAACCTCGTAGTTTGCTACATTAAGTACTAACTTAGTGATGGTGCCTGTCTTTTAAACATTTCTCTGGTGACAGGCTTAAAGAAGCGACGTGAGAGTATTTGCTTCAGCTTCTGCTTCACGGAACTAACATCCTCCTGATTTTCTGTTTACTGGAGTCAGATGTTCATAATCATCAGTCCTTTCAAACAGCCCAGAGGTTTGGTCCAGGGCTGCGCAGGAGGAGAGCAAAAAGTCCAAGATAAAGACAAGTCTTTGGTTTTATTTATCCTGGTTTTTCCTCACCTTTGATTTGATTCTCTGCTGAAATGCTCTTTTCCTTCAATCTTTTCAAATGTCTTCCTTTGGGATCTGCACTTTAGATGTTTGGTTTCTGTTTCCACCTGTGTTAAGGTCCAGTGCTTGCCCTGACCACACCTCAGATATGCCAAATCTTATTCCTTACTCAGTTCTTAACCCCATTACCTTCTCTCACCTCTGACCCTTAATTACTGTGCCTCTGCTTTCCTAGACAGCTTTAACTGCCGCTGTCTGTGCCTAGCCTGAAACTAACTAGGTTTTAACTCTACCACTTTGAACTGAACAGTCAGGTCCACCAAACAATCGATTCAATTCATATTCCAAAAATCAGTTATACAAGTTCTTCAATTCAATTGATTGACATTTTTCATAATTAATGAGCAAATTTTTGAACTGCACTAAATAATAAAGTCAAAACAGAACACTGTTCATGAATCAAACAGCATCCTTTTTTAGCCTTTTTTTCTCTGCAAGAATACTGAGTAAAGTTGGTAGGTGTAGGGACTAAGCATTTTAATTTCATAAAGTTTCATAGTTTGACCTCAAAGCAGAAAGAGGCCTGCCTCATTTTATTAGACCAAAGTGGACAATAGTGGCAGTATTTTAATAGGAACAGCAAAGGAGACTTCAATTTGATGCTATGAGACCTGTAGTAAGCACTCTCTCCATTATCTAAAACCGTCCCTCTAAAACCCAGTCTGCATATTCGATTCCATTTAGTAGTTATTGGTGTTTGGGCTCTCCTTCATCAGGACAAGCATAGATGCCTTGAGACTGGTCACGTCCCACTCATATTTGTACCTTCCACAATACCTAGCACCAAATGCCGTGGCCAGTAAGTCTGTAACCCCAACAATTCCTGAATGGGATTGAATTCATGTTTAAACTCAAGAAGGAAAAGGCTTACCTTGAAAAATATAGATTCATGTGACTTTTTAAAAAGTGGTAACACAAGAATGAAGGAGAATGTAAGCAGTACCTTTGCAGAAGTGCCTCAAAAGAACCTCAAGGGAGCCTTTAACCACTCAGAATAGATTGATGTCATATCACCTTGACTATGGGGAAAGGAAATCAAAATAGGTTTAGTATTCAAACAGCCACTTAAAAAGTTAAAGCAGAGGAGAGTTACTCAGTTTTCCTAGGTCCCTCCTATGTGTACAGGAGGTATATGTGTTATTAAATGTTTGTTTTTTTTTCCTGTTAAAAAAATTAAGGCTTCTACTAAATAAACCCAGCATAACATTTTTAACAAAAAAAGTCATAAGGCATTGGATTGCAAAATAACATTAAAATGTTTATTAGACCTGCTTAATTCATCTGAAATGAGATGAACTGTGAAGCAACTTTATGTGGACATGGAGGCATCCAGCCTTCTCTGTATCAGACAGAAACATTCAATCCAATGCGATAAACACAAAGACTGCCAAACATTCTCTGTGTATCATCAGAATATAGAGCAATGTAAGTTATAAAAAAAAAGTGCTGAACAAAGTTTGAAGGACTACCACTGTCAAAATGCTGACACTGATTTTTTTCACTTCTTGAGGTCTAAATTAGAAAATCAAAAAGGACCAGATTGAACACAGGTCTTTATGATATACTATAATCAAAGACAATGTAAGGCTAGGATTACAGTGCGTAATGGAATGTCTTGAAGAATGGAGTTTGCTGATTCTGGGATGGAAGAATGAGCTGCCATTATCAGAGTGAGTTTTGCTCTGCAACTTCGTGATTTATTACTCATAGTGCCAATTCACAGATTATTGTCATGTCACTGAGACAAAAAATTCTGAAGCTTTGTAAAGAATAAATAAGAAAAAGGAACACCCTAAACCCACCAAACTACGTGCAAATAAAAGGAAAACTAATGTGTTATCAAATGGCTATCTTTGCTTAAAAAAATACAGAGGCATAAAGAAGTAAATCTTCCCTGTGGTTATATATAAAAGCTGCTTAAAGTTTTTAAGAAATTAGCTTTCATGGAGAAACATATTTATACAGAAAATAGAGGTGCCAAAATGGAGTTGGAGAACTCAAGTCTGGAATCTCTGCTTCGTTTGTCAGGTGATTGCTCCATTAATTAATACACTATGTCACGAGCGGTAAACTATGGTTCATGGCAAAATCTGACCCACAGGCTGTTTCTGTACCACTCCAGGATAAAGAGTGGCTTTCACATTGGTAGATGGTTGCAAAAAATTTTTTCAAAGAGTAATATTTCATGCTGTGTGAAAATTGTATGAAGGATTCAGTGGCCACAAACAAAGTTTTATTGGAACACAGAAATGCTATTATGCTTACATTTGGTCCATGGCTGCTTTCTGGCTCCACTGGCAAACTTGAGTAGTTATGAAAAGACTGTATGTACTGAAAAGCCTTAAAACATTTATTATCTGCACTTTATGGAAAAAGTTTGGCAACCCCTGTATTATATCAATAATATCAACCCCTAGGGAGTATATTAACACCCATAAGAGGACATGATTAGAAAGAGGCTGAGACTTTATGTAACCTTACATCTGAAGAAAAAGTATTATATGCAGGTACACAGATGCACTTACCTCCATGCACGCACATATGAGGCACCTACAGATGACCTGTAAGGGCAGCCAGTGCATCTCATGGGTCCTTTTGATAGAAGAGTGATGTGGGGAAAATGGAAGTTCCTATGGCCAGGGTCATCACCTGACCCTAAACTACTTGATAATGTAACTGGCCTACTGCTAGGCTCATGCTTCCACATCCGCAGGCAATGAGCTAGTATTGACTAAGTCACTATATAAAGAGCTCTTCCCAGTGCTCTGGGCTGAGGCAGAGATGGAGGTGGATTACAGACCTGTGGACTGCTGAATGCAGAATTGACTCAAGTGCTCAACCTACTGCCCAGAGAATAAAGCCAAGTATATACCCTTTTATCCCAGGAACATTCCATTGTCATTTCTTGCTCTCATTGAATCTATAGTGAACTTGCCCATGGCTGAAACCCTCAGGCATGACAGGTGAATTCACATATTACCTGGACAGCTAGCTAGTAGAGGAGATTAGCATTGGGAACAGATCTCTGGTGGTTTTTCTCTGTTCTCTTTAGGACAGGAATAGCTGGGCTGCATTTGACGGAGCTATTTCATAAAATGCTAGACTAACACAGTGACAAGGTTAGGTCTTTCCAAATTTAATTATATTGAATGTCACCAGTACCAATGAGAACCTAATTCTTCTTAGAAACACACAGCATTAAAAGAAAAAAAACTGCAGCCTTGTTGGTGCCATCTCACTCCCAAACTCCACAGAGCATCCTAGGTTGTGTGTTTTCCTAATACTTGAATACTTGGCTGGAGAGCAAATAGAGCATGTACAGGAAAATACATTGTGGAATTTCCTGCTTATGGCTTTCTTATTTTTAGACAACTCAAGTGTAAATGCAATCCTGACCTTTTAACATCCACACAACAGTGTGTGAAAAATATACAATACGAGCAATAAACAACCAGCCAGGCATTATATTTCTAATGTAGTCTGCTACTGTCTTACGGCCTGTTGATTTGTGAAATATAATTTGTAGCATTGCTATTGGGTGGAAAGCCACTGCCCACAAACAGGCCTTCTGAGTAAAACTGTCCTGTAAAATATCTTTAATTGAGAAAACAAATACATTTAAAAAAAATTTACTTGTATGCATGAATGACCCTGAGAATAAAAGTAACCAGTGCTTGGATGTCACATGTAAATCAGTGAATAATATGGAACACTAGCTATTTTTATTGGAATTAATGTTGGAGTATTGCCATGCCTCTGTAGGACCCAGTGACTTAAGAGGGAAAGCAAGTGACTGTAGGAAACAAGGAAGAGAAGCGCTATATTTTTCCTGGCTTGAGGAAGAAGGTTTACACTCACAGGCCTCTGGACAAAGTGCTCCTAGGGAGTATTTCTTCTGTCACAGACAGTGTGGTTGATTGTTAAAAAAAAAAAAGGCCTCCATCTTCCCATTTGGGTATGCATGTCCTTTGCACGTTCACTGCCACTCCTCCCATGTAGAGTTGGAGTCTATTTCCCCAACCCTCGAATCTGGACTTGGCCATAGGACAACAGCAAATGTGACACAAAAATCATCTTTAAGAGCTTCTGCCCTTCCTGTGCAGCTTGCCTTCTCTTGGTGCTCTTTGCAAGCTTTAATCCACCTGGGCTAGCTTGTGGGACTCCATGGAGCAGAGATGAGCTGTCCCTGCTGTGGTCCGCTGCACCACCCACCCTGCCAACTACCAGGTGTGTGAGAGAGACCACACTAGGCAATCCAGACCAGAAGAACCTCTCAGCTGATCCAAGGAATTAGGAGAATTAATAATTGCTTATTATTTTAAGCCTTTACATTTTGGAATGGCTTGTTATGCAGTGTAGGTGCCGGGGTCGTGGACCCTGCGTGGTTCCTGCACTGGGGGTCCAATGTTTTTGCCCAGAATTTGCCTGATGGTGAGGACCAATGTGTACAAATGTGATAAGGCTGCTGGGCTCCATGCTGATTGCTGCAGCCTGTTTATGGGGTCCCAGGGTACCCTAGGCAGTGGGGTCATACAAAGTCCTAGGGGACCTACTTGGGCTGGCAACCACCGCTGTGAAGGGTCTTATAAAGTCTGGTTCCTTTGCATTTCCTGTTGATAAGCTGGAATGGCTCGGGGCCATGAATATGAGGAAGCCCGTGGAACTTCTCCACTAATTGAGAGTTCTTTGTGTTCCATAGCCTCTAAGGGTCTCCTGACATATACCTGTTTCTCCTGGACTTGTCCTGACTCTAGTGAGAACCTTTGGGATTATCCCAGAGGCTACAAGGACAGGGACAAGGACAGACATCCAGGCTATGGGCTCAGAGGGTGCGATGGTGCCAGGCTCTCTGGAGGAAAGACTGTACTCATGAAGATGGAGTTTGGCACACCTCAGAGGAAAGGGTCCTGGGTTCTAGACTGGATTTAGACGCACTATTAGTACTATATCCCTGACAAAAAGAATAATTCCACTTTTCTGGGTCTCAGTTTCCAAATCTATGAAGTGGGGAAAACTGGATTGGAAGTATTTATTGTCTTTGCTGGATTTAACAGTGTATGAGAGTTTATCATCAGACTGCATCATGTCCTTCTCCATCCCTCACTTCTGACTTTGCACTGTCACCCCTGCACCCAGCATTCCGATTTGGAGGGTGAGAGGAGGCAGGCCCATTTCAGGATGAGGACGAGAGCCGTGTACACAGACTCCACTCAGAGCTCATCTAACTCATGTTAAGGGACATTAGTGAGCGTAGGGCAAAAGGGAGTGAGGAGAGGAATTGCTGGAGGTGGAGGAGGGAGCAGCCCAAGAAGAAGCCTGGGAGGACGGTCCAATCTATTCTACTCCCCTGTAAAGGGTCTGCCACCACAGAGAGGCGCTGTTTCCTCTCTCTCTTCCTCCCCTTCCCTCTACTCATCTCTGTCCCCTGCAGTTGATCAACGGATCTTGCAACATCAGGCAAGCACTTCCACTGGTGTGTTTACTTAATTCATCTTCCTCTGTGAATTCTCTTGTCCTAACAAAACTTTGGTTTCTACACTGCAGTAGTAGACTAACTACTCTCAGTTCATATGTAACGGCTTTGTTTTGTTTTGTTTTAGTTGAGTAAGGGAGTTTAAGGAAGTCAAAACATCAACTACTTTAAAAAAAAATCACAATTTAGTATAGGGCTTAAGTGTGTTTTTAATCCTGAACGCTTACAAAACTAGTCCCCATTCAAAACCCACCCATGACTTCCCATCAGATAAACCCTTGCTTGTCCTAATGGCCTGCGATTCGCCTTGGAACAGCCTTCCTTGCAGACCTCACCTCCCACCGCGCTCTCCAGCACTCAACCCTACTTGTTGCTCCTGGAATACACGGAGATGCTTTCTGCCTCATGGTCTTTGCCCTGGCTGTTGCCCGTGCCTGGAATGCTCTGACTCCAGGTCTTCTTGTGATTTCCTGCTCTGCTGGAACCAGGGCTTGTCAGATTCTCCGGGATGTCCTAATGTGTGGCCAGGGTTGAGAATAACTAAGCAAGAGCACCACCGAAGCTGAAAGCTTCTCACACGTGAATGAATGTGGGTGTAAAGCACCTAGGAATCTTATCCTAATGCAGATTCTGGTTCAGGAGTGGGGAGGGCCTCAAGATTCTGCATTTCTAACAAACTGCCAGGTGATGCTTACCCCCTGCCCCAATGGTGAGTCCCCTCAGACAAGGGAATATACCTCGATTTGTGCCAAGCACGAAGTGGGTGCCCTTGAGTGTGTGATGACTGAAAGCTTTGCATTGCCACCCCCGGTAAGTTCTGATGACTTAAGGATGGGATATGTTACTTCATCAACACATCCGGCTCTGTAACATACATATGGATGTTATAAACTTTATATTGGGTATATATTTTGTATGAAATCCTTACATTTTACAGCCATGATTTTATTCTGGATCAAGAATGAAGCTTTCTTCTTTCCTGCTATGATAAAACAGGCTCTTATTCTTCAATTCCTTCCCCATGGCTATTATTATCCCCTCAGTCTTGCTGGATTTGACATGGAGTGAGGTAGACTACAGCCAGAAAGATTTTCTGAGGGAAAAAAATGGGAAAGTAAAGATGCTGCAATCCTTCTAGTATCCAATATTCTCTGCATGGTCATAAATAGCACTGATTCCTGGCATCCACACCCATAACGAGATTTCCAAGTCTCTGTTCTGTCAACAACTTCATCAGTTGCTGTTATACCATTTTCTTCTAAGGTCTTTTTCATGCCACTTTATATATTTTCCCTGCTCAGAGTGTTCTCACCCAAAAGACATCCCCTCAGGCACCCCATTTAGTCACCTACTAAATCCAAAATGAAATCACCTCTGCTCTTGCCCCATCCTGTGCCAGCAGAGAAGATAATCTCATTTCAGGGGCTGCATCTTTCCTCTTCCCCAGAGTATAAGAGAATGGAATTTCTTCCTAACGAGGGCAACGGGGATACTGTTGTTCCAGGGTTTGCTGACAGGCTGAAGATTTATCCTCTCCAGTCTTTTTCTGACTCTGAAGAGAATTGCAGACCTGGAATCTGCAGTGCCTGTGGGTCATTTGGTAATTTAAAACTTATGACTTGGAAAGAGAATGGAGATAGAGATGCTGTCCTGGGATGTGTCCTTTTATAGAGAGGTATTGCAATGTGTGTGTGTGGGGGGGTGGTGGGCAATGTTCTCTCATGCAATGCTTTAAAAACAACAATAACACAGTGGTTTGGGGATGTACTTTGATCATTGAGTTAATCAACCGTCATGGTCACCCCTCTCTGAGCATAGATACAAAGATATACAATTTACTGATTAGAAAAGGGGATGATGAGGGTGCTAATGAAAATCTTACAATAGTGTATCTGTCATCAAATCCAGACAAAGCTACCATCTGTTAGAAGTTAAAAGTGGAGGTTACCTTTGGGTGTGGGTTAGTGACCATAAGGGAGCATAAGACGTGCTTTCTGAGGTTTTTATAATGTTTGATTTCTTGATTCTTTGATTTGTGCATGTTTACTTCATGAAATCTCATTGACCTATACACTTATGATTTGTGGCACTTTTCTTTGTATACCACAGTCCATTAAAAAACTTAACCAGTAAATATCCAACGATTATAAGGACTTCTTCATCAAATTTTCTACTTAGGAATAAATCACACGTTCAATAAATCAGTGTCTGAAAATGTATTCGAAATCGGTCGTTCAATTAAAGGACAGATTTCCCTCTCCTACAAAATGTATGCTTTCCCCACTCAGACTTAGTGCCATGCATGTTAGTCCTCTTCCTGATCTTAACAGCTTTGCTTTGATTGTGTTTAATGCTGGAAAAGCCGTGACTTGGAAGGGACTGTAGCCTTAATGGGCTTCTTTATCTTACTGATGAATTATATCTTAGATACGTACTTGCATTGAAATATGCAGCCATCATCAGTTATTAGTCACTGAAAGCGCCCTAGATCTCAGTGACATGGCTATCAACATCTGCAGGACAAGATGAGGGACCTTTGTGATCACAGCTCGTGCTTCCTGGATACTAATGATGTCTTCACACAATGGAGCTGGTAAACTTATCAACTTAAGGAATGAGAAGGAATTTAATTTCTGGGATGGGTATACCTTCACATGGCTCAGGAGTCACAGAGTATGCACAGTATACAGGAAATGGTATTTCTCCCACCTCTGTCCTCTGTCAGCCGGTATCCAACCCCCACCATCACTGTTGATACTGTCTTGCAGCCTTCCAGAGACTATTAGTGTATATTCAAATACAATTTGAAAATATCAATCAGAGGATTCTCTCAGGCTCCTATGATCACTAATGAATTCCTGTTTGAGGATCTTGCCACTCAAAGTCTGGTCCTCCAAGCAGCAACATCAGTACCATTTGGGAATTTCTTCAAAATGCAGAATTAACATTTCTAAGTCTGGCCCCAGTCCAGACTCATATTTCAGAATCTACATTTTCACAAGATCTCCAGAGGATATGCAGTTGCCTCAAAGTGTGAGGAGCAGTGCTTTAAAGAAAAGGGACTTTAAGGAGTGTCCAGATCTGTGGGTTACAAAGGTACCAAACTTATCCTCATTGGGTTATTTGTTCTTTGGATAAAATTAACTCAGTATATTCTCATTGTCCTTGTCACCACTTCTTCTGAGATTCTTCTCTTCTGCATTTATAAAATGACGTGCAACTGTCTTTGACAGATATTTATGGATTTCTGAATACTTGCCCCTGTCTCCTCCACCTCTAGCATTTGAGGTCTTTCACCTGAGAATGTCCAGGCCAGAATGTTGGCTGTCTGGGTGTGGAGCAATGGACGTGGCCCCACCAAGGAGCCAGCCCAGGG